>CM038146.1:221461501-222147367 GCA_021437245.1 Aegilops speltoides | reverse complement strand
GCCTAGTACACAAGGAGGATTTTAGCACGCACTAGCTGTACTGTAGTATGATCTGGTATCAGCTGCGGTGCGAAATTCAAAAAAATGAGTAATTCAAAGGAAAAATGAATTTGAGGCATGCGCCGGTAAATGCAAAGAGATGATGAAAAGCAATCAGAGAGGAGAGGGAAGAATGACAATGGATCTAGCTTATAGCTGGGATTTCTAGAAAGATAAGCTGATGCAGCCCTCAGGGATGGAGTGCCTAGCAGCCTTGCCGGCCTCCCCATTAGGCCCCTTGCCGTCCTCCCCGGTAGGCCCCTTGCCGGCCTCCTTGGTGGTGGTCTTGGCGGCCTCCTCGATGGCGATCCTGTGGGACTTGGCCTTGGCATCCCTGGCGACCTCCTCGATGACGATATTGATGTTTTCCTGCTCCGCCGAGGAAGAGTCTAGATACCGAGGAGGAGAATAAAACAGAGCCAAGATCAAGGTTCAAGAAAAAGAAAGAACATGGATGGGAAACGAGCGACTTACCTACACCGGGCTGGGAAGAAGTGGCACCCTCCCGGCCAGCCTTTGTTGCCGGGGCAGAATCCCGACACCCATGTTTGCCTCCTCCTCCTCCTTGTGCGTGGGCTTGGTGGTGGATGGCCTTGCTGGGGACGCCCCTCGGGGCGGTGTAGTCGAGGGGGGCGGCATGTTGGGAGTGGCCCTCAGTGGCTCTTCCCGCTGCTGTTCTTCTCCTACAAACCCGGCAAGGTCAGCATCAACGCCTCGCACCACGGTGTTCATCGATGAAGGAGTGAGTGATGTGCTTACACTGGGGGCTAAGGCGGGGGCTGCCTCAGGGGCTGCTGTCCGGGCTGCTCTCCACCACCAACGGCATACACGAAGTACCCACCGGGGGCTCGCCGCCCGTTGAGACCCTGGCCCTTTTCGCCGCCATCTAGGCTAGCGTCTCCACATCCCTACGAAGACAACACCAAATCCAGGGAGTGAAGGGAAGCGAAATACTTACTCGTCCTCCACCTCCTCCTCCACCGGCTTCCTCTTCCTCTTCGGGATAAAAGACCTGAGGTCAAACTCGGCCTCTAGGGTGCTGACCAAGGCAGAAGGAGAGGGAGATGGAGTCCGGCGCCACTTGGATGAGGAGGAGACATTCACCATCCTTTTCGCCGCAGCGGCCTTCGTCGTCTTCATCATCGTCGCGGCCTTCATCGCCCTTGTCTGGTGCATGAGATGCTCCTGGGCCGGTTGCCGCTGCACGGTCTTGCCCGGCCGGACAGGCTAGCCAGAGCTGGCCCGCCACAGGACGCGTCTCCTCCCTATTGGCGGAGGATCATCCGACTCTGTATCTTCCTCGGATGACTCGTCGTCCATCTCCTCAACAAGGGAAGCCTCGGCACCAGTGCCGCTGGCCTCCTCGGCAGACTCCACCCATCGGGCGAGCTTCTTCTCCTCCATATCCACGCCAGCCTCGTCCTCCACGCTGCCAGCGCTGCCGGCCTGCCTAGCGAGTGCCGCCTGATACGTCTCCAACATATCTATAATTTTTGATTGTTCCATGCTATTATATTACCCGTTTTGGATGTTTATGAGCTTTACTTTACACTTTTCTATCATTTTTGGGACTAACCTACTGACCGGAGGCCCAGCCCGAATTGTTGTTTTTTTTTGCCTATTTCAGTGTTTCGAAGAAAAGGAATATCAAATGGAGTCCAAACAGAATGAAACCTTCGGGAGCGATCTTTTTGGGAAAAACACAATCCAGGAGACTTAGAGTGGACGTCAAGAAGCATCCGAGTCGGCTACGAGGCAGGAGGGCGCGCCCCCACCCTCATGGGACCCTCGTGGCTCCCCTGACCTACCTCCTTCGTCTATATATATCCACATACCCTGAAAACATCCAGGAGCACCATGAAAAACTATTTCCACCACCGCAACCTTCTGTATCCGCGAGATCCCATATTGGAGCCTTCGTCGGTGCTCCGCCGGAGTGGGAATCGACCACGGAGGGCCTCTACATCATCTCCAAGGCCTCTCCGATGAGTTGTGAGTAGTTTACCACAGACCTTCGGGTCCATAGTTATTAGCTAGATGGCTTCTTCTCTACTCTTTGAATCTCAACACAAAGTTCTCCTTGACCTTCTCTGAGATCTATTCGATGTAACTCTGTTTGCGGTGTGTTTGTCGAGATCCGATGAATTGTGGGTTTATGATCAAGTTTCTATGAGAAATATTTGAATCTCCTCTGAATTCTTTTATGTATGATTGGTTATCTTTGGAAGTCTCTTCGAATTATCAGTTTGGTTTGGCCTACTAGATTGATCTTTCTTGCCATGGGAGAAGTGCTTAGCTTTGGGTTTAATCTTGCGGTGTCCTTTCCCAGTGACAGCAGGGGCAGCAAGGCACGTATTGTATTGTTGCCATCGAGGATAAAAAGATGGGGTTTATATCATATTGCTTGAGTTTATCCCTCTACATCATGTCATCTTTCTTAATGCGTTACTCTGTCCGTATGAACTTAATACTCTAGATGCAGGGAGGAGTCGATCGATGTGTGTAGTAATAGTAGTAGATGCAGAATCGTTTCGATCTACTTTTTGCGGACATGATGCCTATATACATGATCATGCCTAGATATTCTCATAACTATGCACTTTTCTATCAATTGCACGACAGTAATTTGTTCACCCACCGTAATATTTATGCTATCTTGAGAGAAGCCACTAGTGAAATCTATGGCCCCCGGGTCTATCTTTTATCATATAAGTTTCCAATCTACTTTTATTTGCATCTTTACTTTCCAATCTATATCATAAAAATACCAAAAATATTTATCTTATCTTATTATGTCTATTAGATCTCACTTTTGCAAGTTACCGTGAAGGGATTGACAACCCCTTTATCGCGTTGGTTGCAAGGTTCTTGTTTGTTTGTGTAGGTACGAGGGACTTTTGAGGAGCCTCCTACTGGATTGATACCTTGGTTCTCAAAAACGGAGGGAAATACTTACGCTACTTTGCTGCATCACGCTTTTCTCTTCATGGGAAAACCAACGCAGTGCTCAAGAGGTAGCAAGAACAATTTCTGGCGCCGTTGCCGGGGAGGTCTTCGCTCAAGTCAAGACATACCAAGTACCCATCACAAACTCATCTCCCTCGCACTACATTATTTGCCATTTGCCTCTCGCTTTCCTCTCCCCCACTTCACCCTTGTTGTCTTCTCATTTGCTTTGACGTCTTACTTGGCTTGTTTGCTCCTTTGGTTGGAATAGTTGTTTATTTATTGCTAAACAAAGAACCTAAGATCTATGGATCCTAATCCGCTTGCCAATCTTTTTAAGAGATCCAATTCTGATGAACCAACTTGTAGTGATTTGAGTGCACTAGATTATCTTTATGAGGTTTTGCTTGAAAATCGTGAATCTGGAAATTGTGATGAAGAGATTCACGATAGCTCCTTGAATAAAAAGCATGATTGGAATGATTTTATTCCAAATTCTCTTGATGTCAATTGTGCTAATAATATCCAAAACCCTAAGCTTGGGGATGCTAGTTTTGCTATGTTTACTACTTGTTGCAATGATCATGATTGGGGTGACTCTTCTTATGATCTTGAAAATTTATTTAAGCCCCATGATGAATATGAGATTGATAATAGTGTTTGCAATAGTACTGAAAGTGGGTTTGGAAGAGTGTCAACTTTATATCCCACATATTTGGAGAATATTCAATCTTATGGTATTTTTGATACAAGTGGGTTTGGAGAGGTCATGACTTTAGTTAATGATAATCCCACTATATTGGAAGAGTGTCAACTTCACATGCATGTGGATCGTGTTGAGAATATGTTATGTGATAGCTATTTTTTTGAATTTTCCTATGATCCTACATATAATTATTATGAGAGAAGAAAATATGGTCGTAGAAATTTTTATCTTACTAAATTACCTCTCGTCATGTTGAGATTGCTATTGTCTCTTTCTTCTTCCTTGCATATGATAGTTTTTGATTGCCTTGAAAATTTGTTTGCTTATAATATGCCTATGCATAGGAAGTATGTTATACTTAGATGTCACGTGTTTCATGATGCTCTCTTTGTGCTTCAATTCTTGTCTTTCATGTGAGCATCATTAAAATTATCAATGCTAGCTAAAAGGCTTTACAGAAAAAGCGCTTGTTGGGAGAAAACCCAATATTTTTCTTTGCTGTTATTAAATAAATAAATCATATAGCCTCTGGTTAGATGTGGTTTTATGTTTTAAATAGTGTTTGTGCCAAGTAGAACCTATAGGATAACCTACGGTGATAGTTAATTTTATTCTGCTGAAAAACAGAAACTTTTGCACGCACGAGAATAATTTTAATAAATCACAGAAACGTGATTTTTAGTTGATTCCTTTTGCAGTAGATCAATAGACAAATTTACCAGGACTTCGAATTTTGGTAGGATTTTTAGGGTTACAGAAGTATTCTAAAGTTACAGATTGCTATAGACTGTTCTGTTTTTGACAGATTCTATTTTTCGCGTGTTGTTTGCTTATTTTGATGAATCTATGGCTAGTATCGGGGGGTATGAACCATAGAGAAGTTGGAAGACAGTAGGATTAAACCCAATATAAATAAATAATGAGTTAATTACAGTACCTTATGTGGTGGTTTTTCTTTCTTGCACTAACGGAGCTCATGAGATTTCCTGTTGAGTTTTGTGTTGTGAAGTTTTCAAGTTTTGGGTAAAGATTTGATGGACTATGGAATAAGTAGTGGCAAGAGCCTAAGCTTGGGGATGCCCATGGCATCCCAAGATAATCCAAGGACAATCAAAAGCCTAAACTTGGGGATGCCCCGGAAGGCATCCCCTCTTTCGTCTTCGTCTATCGGTAAATTTACTTGGAGCCATATTTTTATTCACCACATGATATGTGTTTTGATTGGAGCATCTTGTATGATATGAGTCTTTGCTTTTTAGTTTACCACAATCATCCTTGCTGTACACACCTTTTGGGAGAGACACACATGATTTGGAATTTATTATAATACTCTATGTGCTTCACTTATATCTTTTGAGTTAGATAGTTTTTGCTCTAGTGCTTCACTTATACTTTTTAGAGCACGACGGTGGCTATATTTTGTAGAAATAGTTGATATCTCATGATTCACTTATATTATTTTGAGAGTGTTTTAGAACAGCATGGTATTTTCTATGGTTATAAAATTGGTCCTAGAATGATGGGCATCCAAGTTGGGTAGAATAAAAACTATCATAGGAAGTGAATTGGATGCTATGATCAATTTGATGCTTGATAATTGTTTTGAGATATAGAGGTGGTGATACTAGAGTCATGCTAGTTGGGTAATTGTGAATTTGAAGAATACTTGTGTTGAAGTTGGCAAGTCCCATAGGATGCACGTATGGTGAAAGTTGTGTATCAAATTTGTTGCATGGGGTGCTCTTTTGATTGCCTTCCTTATGTGTGGAGGTTGGGGGTGCGCGATGGTTAACTCCTACCAACCTCCCCCCTAGGAGCATGCATAGTAGTACTTTTCTTCGAGGGATAATAAAACTTTTGCAATAAGTATATGAGTTCTTTATGAGTAATGTGATTCCATGGATTATACGCACTCTTACCTTTGCTAGCCTCTTCGGTACCGTGCATTGCCCTTTCTCACCTTGAGAGTTGGTGCAAACTTTGCCGGTGCATCCAAACCCCGTGATACGATACGCTCTATCACACATAAACCTCCTTATATCTTCGTGAAAACAGCCACCATACCTACCTATTATGGCATTTCCATAGCCATTCCGAGATATATTTCCATGCAACTTTCCACCGTTCCGTTCACCATGACACGTTTCATCATTGTCATATTGCCTTGCATGATCATGCAGTTGACATCGTATTTGTGGCAAAGCCACCATGCCTAATTTTTCATACATGTCACTCTTGACTCATTACCCATCCCGGTACACCGTCGGAGGCATTCATATAGAGTCATACCTTGTTCTAGTATCGAGTTGTAATCAATAGTTGCAAATAAATAAAAGTGTGATGATCATCATTATTAGAGCATTGTCCCTTATAAAAAATGCCAAAAAAAGAAGATAAAGGCCAATAAAAAAAGAAAAAAAGAAAGGCCAAAAAAAGGAAGGCCCAAAAAAAGGGGGACAATGTTACTATCTTTTTCCACACTTGTGCTTCAAAGTAGCACCATGTTCTTCATATAGAGAGTCTCTTATGTTGTCACTTTCATATACTAGTGGGAATTTTTCATTATAGAACTTGGCTTGTATATTCCAACAATGGGCTTCCTCAAAATTCCCTAGGTCTTCGTGAGCAAGCAAGTTGGATGCACACCCACTTAGTTTCTTTTGTTGAGCGTTCATACATTTATAGCTCTAGTGCATCCGTTGCATGGCAATCCCTACTCCTCATGTTGACATCAATTGATGGGCATCTCCATAGCCCGTTGATTAGCCTTGTCAACGTGAGACTTTCTCCTTTTTTGTCTTCTCCACACAACCTCCATCGTCATATTATATTCCACCCATAGTGCTATATCCATGGCTCACGCTCATGTATTGCGTGAGAGTTGAAAAAAGCTGAAGCGCGTTAAAAAGTATGAACCAATTGCTAGGCTGAAACCGGGGTTGTGCATGATGGGAGTACTTTGTGTGATGTAAAGTAAGCATAGCCTAACTATATGATTTTGTAGGGATGAACATTCTCTAGCCATGTTATTTTGAGAAGTTATGATTGCTTTATTAGTATGCTTGAGGTATTACTATTTCTTATGTCAATATGAACTTTTATTTTGAATCATTTGGATCTGAACATTCATGCTATGATAAAGAAAATTACATTGATGCTAGGTAGCATTCCACATCAAAAATTCTGTTTTTATCATTTACCTACTCGAGGACGAGCAGGAAACAAGCTTGGGGATGCTTGATACGTCTCCAACGTATCTATAATTTTTTATTGTTCCATGCTATTATATTAACCGTTTTGGATGTTGATGGGCTTTACTTTACACTTTTATATCATTTTTGGGACTAACCTACTAACAGGAGGCCCGGCCGAATTGCTGTTTTTTGCCTATTTGATGTTTGAAGAAAAGGAATATCAAACGGACTCCAAATGGAATGAAACCTTCGGGAGCGATTGTTTTGGAACAAACGCAATCCAGGATACTTGGAGTGGACGTCAAGAAGCAGCCGAGGCGGACATGAGGCAGGAGGGCGCGCCCTAGGGGGGTGGGCGCGCCCCCACCCTTAGGGGCCCCTCGTGGCTCCCCTGACCTACCTCCTTTGCCTATATATATCCACGTACCCTGAAAACATCCAGGAGCACCACGAAAAACTATTTCCACCGCCGCAACGTTCTATATCCACGAGATCCCATCTTGGAGCCATCGCCAGCGCTCCGTCGGAGCGGGAATCGACCATGGAGGGCCTCTACATCATCTCCAAGGACTCTCCGATGAGGTGTGAGTAGTTTACCACAGACCTTTGGTTCCATAGTTATTAGCTAGATGGCTTCTTCTCTCTCTTTGAATCTCAATACAAAGTTCTCCTCGATCTTCTTGGAGATTTATTCGATGTAACTCTTTTTGCGGTGTGTTTGTCGAGATCCAATGAATTGTGGTCTTATGATCAAGTTTATCTATGAGAAATATTTGAATCACCTCTGAATTATTTTATGTATAATTGGTTATCTTTGCAAGTCTCTTCGAATTATCAGTTTGGTTTGGCCTAGTAGATTGATTTTCTTGCAATGGGAGAAGTGTTTAGCTTTTGGTTCAATCTTGCGGTGCCCTTTCCAAGTGACAGTAGGGGCAGCAAGGCACGTATTTGTCACACCCTGATTTTCATGGCACAACAATTAAGATGATAAATCATGATAAAATGTGGTTTGACAAAAACTTTTGTGTGTTTTGGTCCTTGCTTGATTTGATTTTTGTCTGCTGTTTGCAAGTGCTCTAAAAATAAAATAAATCCTCCAACTCCTATACTTCATCTCCTTGATCCAAAACCTTTTCCCAATGATCATGCCATGTGTACAGAGCAATATGGTCTTTTCTTACAAAATAATTTGGCCAAAAGTATTTTCAAAATTAGTTTTCAAAACCCTGAATTGAGGATTGCCTTTGCAAGTACTTAGTTAAGGGTAGTAAAATCTTTCAAAAATATATTTGACTCCTATTAGATATAGGATACCCGAAACCACAAAAATATAATTTTAAAAGTTATTTTCCTATTTTATTTAAAAGCTTTTTCTTAAGGCCAGAAATGGTCTTTAATAGGGAAAAATTATTTTATTGCTTCAAAAATATTGGACAACATTTCGTGAAACTCATAGGACATATATTGTCCATATATAAGAGTTTCAACACATGGTCATGTTCAAAATATTGGTCAAATACCTCAAAACCCCTTTCTGGATATTTCAAGCTTTTGAAATATTTACAAAGGAAATGTTCTCCAAAAGTTCCAAGAAAATTTTATCATGTCACATATGACATATTTGGTGATCTTGCCAAGTCTCATGTCTTGGAGAACAGGATAACATCATCCAATCCCCTCAAAACCACTTCTGTCCTTTTTCAAGTTTGAACAGCTTTGCACTGTCAAAGATGTCCAAATGCTCTCAAACTTGGTGCACATTCTCAAATGGTGTAATTGCATCTAGACCAAATGGCACAAGTTGGAGAGAATTTTATCTTGACCAAAGTACCCCAAAACCCTCTCTGACCAGATTCAAATTTGAACAACTCTACATTGGAAACTTTCTCTCCTTGATTCCAACTTTTGTGAGCATGATAACATGATCAAATGATGACACTACACCAAGTGGTGCATCAAGGAGAATAGATTTGCATGGCTAAATCTTGGCAAAGCCATTTCTGCTGATTTCTAGGGTTCACCAAAGTTACATTGTCTACTTTGCCCAAATAAGCTCCAAATTGGTGGAAGGCCCTAGTTATATGTGCCATTTCATCCTGTGGAGTCTCATGACAAATGGGACTCATCTTCTTGCCCAAACCAGCATCAAACACCTTCTGACACTTTACCAAAATGCCATTTTTGATCTCTTCCACTCTTCTCCATGGCCTCTACTTTTTACCACAACCTCTCCTAGTCCCCTCTAGTACTGGGCGCTTTCATGCCCAAGGAAGCAATGATGGAGGGAGAACTCCATTTTCTTCCCGGGACAGCAGTTTTCCTCTCTCTCTCAACCCCACCTCTCCTCTCTGGTTCCCCAAGGCATCCAATGCCATTTCCACTTTGTTTACTCCTCCAGAGCCCCAGGCGCAAGTGGCGCGTGAGGCCTTGAAAAAAAGCGCGGGTGCGGCCATTTCGCGCTCTGGAGCACGTCAGCGTGCTCCCGACCGTTGACAGGGCACTCCCGACCACCTCGAGCCTCCCCCTCGCGCCAGTCGAGGTGCCTCGACGTTCGCAACACGCTACGCGGTCGGCCCCCTCCTCTCTCCTCCTCCCCGCGCCTCCGCGCTAGCAAACAGAGGCCGCCCGAGCGCGCCAATGGTGCGGCTCACACGTGCGTGCCTCTGACCTCTCCTCGCTCCCTCTCTCTCTTCCTGGCACCCTACACGACTCCCACGAGCACCGCAGACAACCCCGGGCCTCCTCCAGTAGCCTGGCAGCCATTTCATGAGCACCCGTATGCCGCGTCCACGGTGAGCTACGAACCGGCTATTTAAAGGCCTCCCAGGACCTCCTCTCCACTCCGTTTGCTCCCCCTCTCCCCTAGAGCCCCTCTGGACCAACCCACACCCATCCTCGTGCCCTCCGTCGCTTCCCATGGCCGGAATGCACCCGCTGGCCTCCGCTCCGATTCGGACAAGGACGAGGTGCTCCCCACCTCCTCTCCCCTCCAGAAGAACCGCCTCTCCCCGGCGACCCCTCCGGTGGCTGGAGCTTGGCCGGGGGTGGCCTGTGCCGCCGGGGGAAAGCGACGGCCGGCGCTCACCCGCGGCCTCGATCCCCTCTGTCGCGGGCGCGGGAGGAAGGGGACGACCCTGCGGGTGGGCCCTTGGTCGACAACTCAGCCGGCGGGCCCGGCGTTTAAGTGGGCGGGATCCTCTCGAAACCGCCTTCCACAGCAGGAAGCGTACTCCCATAATCGCCCGTCGGCGTGGCCCTCCTTAGCCGTGTGGCCGTGCAGTGGGCGGCCCGGTCTTCTTGGCGCTATCCTGCGCTCAGTAGCGGCTGCAGTATCACGCCCCTTCCTTTGTCTTTTTCCTTATTCTCTTTCTAGTCAACTTCAAAAATCCATAAACAATTCAAATGGACTCCAAATTTGATGATTCAAATTTCTAGTAGTTCCTAAAATCATTATCTATCACATGGTGCTATTTGCACATTTTTCCAGAATTATTTCCTGCACAAATATTTATCAAATCCTGTTTTTCCATTTCTGTGATGAACTTTAGAAAATCACAGAGAGCTCAAAATTTATCCAAATGCCATGATTCAAATTCCTAGATGATTCTAAGTTCATAACTTAGTTTATGAACATTTTTATTAATACTTTCTGTACCCCACAATATAATGAGCCAATTCTTCATATTTGTCAACTTTGCAAATTCATAGGGAATTCATTTGAACTCCAAATCCAGTGAAACCAATTCCTAGATGCTTCTAAAATCATCCTTTGTTAAATGGGTACCTTTGCTCATTTTTCAAAAATATATTTATGTACACTTCTTACAAATCCATAAACCCCTTGATTCCATCATATTTAAATGTTCAGGGATGTCCATTGATCAAATCCTAATGAAACCACTTTGGTCATCCCTCATATGACGGTATCGAGAAAAGTCCAACTCATATTTTAGAGCACTTTTATTTCCTGCCTTGTTGTGTTACTTATTGTGGTTGCTTTCAACGATAGTTGACGAAGTAGACGCAATGCTCGGAGTTGGACCAGAGATATTTGAAGACCTCGAAGACTTTGTTAAAACAGGCAAGCAGCCCTTTGACCATGTCTATGAAACCCTTTTTATGCATGTCATATAGCTCTTTATTATTGTTGCATCGGAATCATGATGAGTCGTAGACCACGTTGGGTGGCTGCCTCTGTTACTTCCTCATTGATACTTGCATTGTGCATGACCCTACCTTCTTATGAGGGTTATGCTGGTGGGACTAGATAGGATGCTAAAGTAGTTGCTACATAAAGTGGGTCGAGGGTTATGCATGGAAAGAAACCAAGTGTGGTTTGACATACTTGCGAATAGCCCGATGGGTGCCACTAATGCCCACAGGAGATGATGATGAACTAGGTCACTACTTGGTGGAGAGGTAGTGTCTGAGGCTTGATGAAAGTGTTGTTTCTGAGAGATGGATTAGATTTAAGATTTGATGGTGTCCCAACCTTACATGTAACCACTCTACCCTTATATGGGAAAGGGCATTATTGATTACCTAGGTCGCTACTAGCTTGGAGCCCGCATTACTAGTGACGGGGAGAGTTGGTGCTCTCTCTCGGGGACGGGGTCGTGCCGGTAGGGTGGCCATGACCATTTTATGGGGCACCGGACACCGTTGGTACCCGTGCGGTGGTATGTGATAAATATGGGAGCAAGGCTCCACGAAAATGTTATGTGAAATGTTGGGCACGGGGTTCTTGCCAATCAGTGGACTCCATGTTAGTGTCGTCTATGGAAGGCGGTGATCGGTGCTTACCGGGTACTTGAGGTACATGCATGGTGGTGGCTGACACGAAAGTTCCTCAGATCTTGTGGGTACAGTGTGCAACCTCTACAGAGTGTAGAACTATTTGAATAGCCGTGTCCACGGTCAAGGACAGTTGGGCGGTGCTGCCTAGACTATGTCCATATGTTTCTAGCAAACAACACCGTTTGGTGATATTGATGATGTGACTCGTGAGGAAGTCACGATGAGCTTGAGCATGAGTTGTTCATAACTCTTTCTCGAAGTTGATGTCAGTAACCTCCTGATGCTTGTTGCAGACGCATTCCTGTCCTTGATAAATGTTGATCATACTTGCATGAGAAAAACTAGCTTTCCATAACAATGCCAATTAAGCGGTGAGAGCTTTGCATAATTACTTTGTTATCACTCTTGGGTTGCTTGCGAGTACATTCAAAGTACTCATTGGCTTGCCACTTGGTTATTTTATTGGCGGGCTTGAAAGAACAGGATATGATGAAGAATACTTGATGGCGAACATGCGAGCTAGGGCGCTTCGGTCGAGAATGCTGTAGGGTTAAAGCGGATGGCATGGGTCCAAGCTATCGGCGAAGATTTCGCTGCGATGTTATACTCAAGACTCGACCATAATGGTCCTACTTGTGTAATCTGACATGTATGGATGTAAGACTCTTGTTATTCAGCTTACGTGTGTTCGGTGAGCATTGATCTCGGGATCCTTTGTACGTGCATTCGATGATCGGGACTTATGGTAGGGGTCCCCACAGGCTGGTATCGAGCCATCCTGACTATAGGAAGCCTTAGTTAGCATGGTCGTTAGTTAGGGTAAAACTATTTCCAAAACAACTACTAGTTTTCAAAACTATCTATACCTCTCTTCCCTTCTCAGTTTTTCAGAAACTAAGGTATACTTTCCTTATTAATCTCTTCCCCTTCAAAACCTTTGGTCGCTAGAACCCTTATGCCCACGACCCTTTGGATTCCTTGTAATCCTCGCGGATAATCTAGAAGGAAGATGCCTTGCGGACATTCACCCACATCTCCACGAACACAAGGTTGGCGACATCACAACAAGGCGATACCAACGGAAGATACATCCTCGAGGAATGAGGACACGAAGACCAGGAGATGGTGACACCCTTGACACTGCCCCAAGATGATGCAACCTTAGCCTACGATGATCAGGGCATAGAATATGCAAGATCATGATATACATCGCCAATAGAGTAACCCTGTCACTACCGTTGTTGTATCGGCAACCCCCGACGGATGAGAACCTAGCCATTTGGTCCGCCTCACCATAGTGAGCAGGAAAATGGTTCTCCACATTCCCCGCTCTTGGTGTCGATGTTGTCACCAATGTAACCGACATGGTGGACCTCTATTACGCCTTGATAATATCATTGCATAAAGGATTACCTACCTGGTACCATCGACGGCTTAGAGGACAAAAGGGGATCGTCGTGATTAAGAAGACAAGAGAAGATCAAGTCAATGCCAGCCATGAGGAGCCACCTTCACCCCATCACCTCATCAAGAGAGAAGTCGTTGAAGATTCTTCAGGCTCAACCCAGATTGTTTCGTCGAACAACTACAAGAGACGTAGCAACACCTGAGTAAAACTCAGAAGACTTCATGAGGCACAAGGCACGACTACTGAGTCCGAGAACCCCTAGGGTAGGATGAGTCGTATACCCCCTATCTTGTGATCGAGTCCGTATGATGGTTGAATAGAACCATGATTGTGTGTTACTTGTTTTTATTTGTTTGTGTTTTGATATAAGTCGCACTTTTGCCCTAGGCAACAAATGCTGCGACTATATCACTACTATATTTTGTTGTTTGTGTTTGGCCCTTTTTGGCACTTGTTTGTTTGCACTTGCACTATAGAACCCCCTTTAGGTGTTCCCTCCTCTATGCTACTTTCCCTCTCATCTCTCTCCTCAGCAGAAGACAAGCAAGACAATATGCACCAAGGATTCCACCTCGGCGACCAACAAGCGCTGAAGACTTTTGCTACAACCTCCTCGACCAAATGCAACCCAGCAGAATTATGTTTAACCCTCAAGACTAGAAACCCATTCCTAGACCCTTGAGACTTCACGAGATACCCCAGCTCGAAACCTTAACCACAGAGCTTAACCTCACGGAATTGCAAGAGCACCGGTTAAGCCTCCGTAACCTTGCTTGTCCTTTGGGTTCATTAAGGAACTAGTGGACATAGTGAATGAGCACATTATCTTCCTAAGATAGCACCAAAGCGGCGATGCCATAGGGAGGACCAATCGAGGATATAGGAATAGAGGACAAATGACATGATGAGTTTATATCAATGACTTGAGGAATTATATGAGACTACTTGATGGATTATGAGGCTTTGATGTTGGTAGATGAACTTGGTGGGATCATGAGTATAGATTAGCATAGCTTTCATTACCCTGAGTAAATTGGATTTAGTAGGATAATTGTGTTCATAGTGGAATTCTTGGAAGTATTTGAATTTAAACTTAGCCATGGGATATTGATAGGAGAGAGTTGATACTACGTAAATGACACAGGGGGACATGTAGGAATTCTCGTTGGACAAGAGATTTGGATTTAAGTAGGTGATCCTAGTTGGATATAGATGATAATTTGTATCTACATGGTTGAGTAAATTGGATTTAGGTGATGATCTCGATCATGATACCATGTTTCTCGATGGGCGGTAACCTAGGAGGCTGGATTTGAAGGACTCTTGGATCATGTAATGATTGGTGTAGTTAATGGGTTGTTGGAGTTGATTCATAGGAAGGAAACAAGATTTTGGTGTGGCATCTGACGTGTTTCCTTAGGATAGAGATGCACTAGCATGGACCTTGGAATAATAGGATGAGCACTTGGATTGTCTGTTTTATTCCAGCTTGGAAGCTTATGCTCTACCCATGGATTTTAGGGGTAGCCACACACATGATTTTGGGGATTGTAGACATGTATGATTTTGTTAGACATCCTCTCGGGAGCCATGAGGATATGAATTACCTGAGTGATGATTGGAGTTGACCTATGCAAAATGATGCTATCGGTGATATGATGTGATTTGTTTAAAGTACTAGATAGACTATCGGCATCTCGAAGCTGTGCTCAAGGATGGGATGATAAACATTCACTCGCACACTAGAATCCTTGAAACCCTTCGCCCTACCAAGCCACAACACGGTCGAGATCGACCTTGGGCTTTGGCTCTAGATCGATAAGACCTTGGCGATACTCAGCTGTAACCATCCCCAATGCCTCAGCCCACTATCGTACCCATAGACTTCATGGAGTGCTTAGACAAGATAGTTGTCATCATCATTTGGTGACCTACTTGTCCACCGTGAAACGGAAGAAAACACGGCGACCCTTGAGGATGGTCCTAGACAAGCGAGAGCACCAAGCTGTATGCCAAGTTCAGCAGCTGTGAATTTTGGCTGCGTGAAGTTGGATTCTTGGTCATGTTTTAAGCGAAGAAGGATTGACGGTCGATCCGCTAGGATTGAAGCCGTGGTGAATGGCAATCCCCAAGCAATGTGAAGGAAGTCAGAAGCTTCCTCGGACTCGCGAGATATTATCGCAAGTTTGTTGAAGGATTCTCAAGTATTGCCCAACCCATGACTCAGCTCTTGAAGAAGTACAAGAAGTTGAATGGGCCTTGAAGTGCGAAGAGAGCTTCAGGGAGCTGAAGAAGAGATGACCACCGCCCGATTAAGCCACACGGATATACACAAGGAGTTTGTGATATATTGTGATCGTCTAGAACCGGATGGGAGATGTTACGATGCAAGAAGGCGAGTCGTAGCCTACCTTTCAAGGCAACTACGGCCTCATGAAGAGAACTATGCTACTCATGACCTTGAGCTAGCAGTAGTGGTTCATGCCCTGAAGACATGGCGACATTACCTCTTAGGGAAGCGATGTGAGATATACACGGATCACAAAAGTCTGAAGTATATTTTCACTCAAAGGGAATTGAACATGAGGCTAAGAAGATGGATAGAGTTGATCAAAGATTATGACCTCAGTGTTCAATACCACCCTGGGAAGGCTAATGTGGTAGCAGATGCCATAAGCAGAAAGGCTTGTTCCTTGAATGCTATGCTTAAGGACAAGCTACCCGCCTTGTATGAAGAACTTGAAAGCTTCGGGTTGGAACTGGTTGCACCAGGATTCATAGCTAACCTTGAAGTCAAGCCGACCCTGATGGATGAGGTTAAAGAAGCTTAGAAGGGACACGAGAGTGTTAAGGCATCAAGAGGAAGATCAAGGCGGACAAAGCCCCAAGTTTCACAGAAGATGAGCAAGGAGTCATGTGGTATGGGAATCGCATTTGCGTACCCAACAAGATTGAGCTCAAGAATCTGATCTTGCAAGAAGCTCATGACACCCCGTATTCCATCCATCCTGGAGGAACCAAGATATATCAAGACCTGAAGGAAAGATTCTGGTGGCACGGGATGAAAAGGGAGATTGCCACCTATGTTGCAAAGTGTGACGTATGCCAGAGAGTCAAAGCTGAACATCAGCGACCCGCTGGATTGTTGCAACCCCTCAAGGTGCCTGAATGGAAGTGGGACAAAGTCAGGATGGACTTCATCACCGGTTTACCCAGGTCAAGCAAGGGACATGACTCCATATGGGTCATTGTTGACAATTTGACCAAGGTGGCCCACTTCATTCTTGTCAAGACGACCTACAAGGGGAACCAGTTAGCTGGTCTCTACATCAACCGAATCGTGAGCCTTCATGGTGTTCCCAAGGAGATTGTGTCAGATCGAGGAACCCAGTTTACCTCAATGTTCTGGAAGAAATTCCAAGAAGCCATGAGGACCAAGTTGTCCTTCAGCACCGCTTTCCACCCACAGACCGGAGGTCAGACAAAACGAGTAAATCAGATACTCGAAGACATGCTCCGAGCCTGTGTATTAGCTTATGGAGCTAAGTGGGAAGATTGCCTCCCTTTCGCCGAGTTCTCGTACAACAATAGTTATCAGTCCATCCTTCAGATGGCACCATTTGAAGTGTTATACGGACGGAAGTGCCGCACACCCCTCAATTGGTCAGAGACCGGAGAAGGACTTGTCTTTTGGCCTGATACCCTTCGTGAAGCAGAAGAGCAAGTCCAGCTTGTCAGAGAGCGTTTGAAGACCGCCAAGTCAAAGGCGGAAAACTCGCTGACTCACGTCGTAGAGACATGAACTTCGAGTTGGAGACCATGTCTATCTCCGGTCACACCTCTCAAAGGAACCCAGCGTTTCCATGATAAGGGAAGCTTGCACCAAGATACATCGGCCCTTCAAGATCTTTGAGCGATGAGGAGAAGTGGCTTACCGATTCGAACTTCCACGAACTATCCGATGTACTGCGTGTTCCGTGTCACAACTCGAAGTGCCTCAAGTTCGGACAAGCAGATCTTTACAAGGGCGTCAATCACCAGGCCATTGACCTTCAGCCTGATTTGACTTACCGTGAGAGGCCCATCTGCATTCCGGATGAGGCTGAGTGACACACTCGAAGCCACACCATCAAGTACTTCAAGCTCAATGGAGCACTACACAGAAGTAGAAGCAACATGAAGACTTGAAGACTACCCCAGATCCAAGTTTCTGTATCCCTTTCCGCGCCTAGTCTGGGAATCTCGAGGACGAGATTCTTGTAAGGGGGGTAGGCCTGTCACACCCTGATTTTCATGGCACAACAATTAAGATGATAAATCATGATAAAATGTGGTTTGACAAAAACTTTTGTGTGTTTTGGTCCTTGCTTGATTTGATTTTTGTCTGCTGTTTGCAAGTGCTCTAAAAATAAAATAAATCCTCCAACTCCTATACTTCATCTCTTTGATCCAAAACCTTTTCCCAATGATCATGCCATGTGTACAGAGCAATATGGTATTTTCTTACAAAATAATTTGGCCAAAAGTATTTTCAAAATTAGTTTTCAAAAACCCTGAATTGAGGATAGCTTTGCAAGTACTTAGTTAAGGGCAGTAAAAATCTTTCCAAAAATATATTTGACTCCTATTAGATATAGGATACCCAGAAACCACAAAAATATAATTTTAAAAGTTATTTTCCTATTTTATTTAAAAGCTTTTTCTTAAGGCCAGAAATGGTCTTTACTAGGGAAAAATTATTTTATTGCTTCAAAACTATTTGACAAAATTTAGGGAAACTCATAGGACATATATTGTCCATATATAAGAGTTTCAACACATGGTCATGTTCAAAATATTGGTCAAATACCTCAAAAACCCTTTCTGGATATTTCAGGCTTTTGAAATATTTACAAAGGAAATATTCTCCAAAAATTCCAAGAAAATTTTATCATGTCACATATGACATATTTAGTGATCTTGCCAAGTCTCATGTCTTGGAGAACAAGATAACATCATCAAATCCCCTCAAAACCATACATCCTTTTCAAGTTTGAACAGCTTTGCCTTTGTCAAACATGTCCAAATGCTCTCAAACTTGGTGCACATTCTCAAATGGTGTAATAATGCATCTAGACCAAATGGCACAAGTTGGAGAGAATTTTATCTTGACCAAAGTACCCCAAAACTCTCTCTGACCAGATTCAAATTTGAACAACTCTACATTGGAAACTTTCTCTCCTTGATTCCAACTTTTGTGAGCATGATAACATGATCAAATGATGACACTACACCAAGTGGTGCATCAAGGAGAATAGATTTGCATGGCTAAATCTTGGCAAAGCCATTTCTGCTGATTTCTAGGGTTCACCAAAGTTACATTGTCTACTTTGCCCAAATAAGCTCCAAATTGGTGGAAGGCCCTAGTTATATGTGCCATTTAATCATGTGGAGTCGCATGACAAATGGGACTCATCTTCTTGCCCAAACCAGCATCAAACACCTTCTGACACTTTACCAAAATGCCATTTTTGATCTCTTCCACTCTTCTCCATGGCCTCTACTTTTTACCACAACCTCTCCTAGTCCCCCTCTAGTACCTGGACGCTTTCATGCCCAAGGAAGCAATGATGGAGGGGGGGAGAACTCCATTTTTCTTCCCAGGACAGCAGCTTTCCCTCTCTCTCTCAACCCCACCTCTCCTCTACTGGTTCCCCAAGGCATCCAATGCCATTTCCACTTTGTTTACTCCTCCAGAGCCCCCAGGCGCAGAGTGGCGCGTGAGCCTTGAAGAAAAGCCGCGGGTGCCGGCCTTTTGCGCGCTCTAGAGCACGTCAGCGTGCTCCCGACCGTTGACAGGGCACTCCCGACCACCTCGAGCCTCCCCCTCGCGCCAGTCGAGGTGCCTCGACGTCCGCAACACCCTACGCGGTCGGCCCCCTCCTCTCTCCTCTTCCTCGCGCCTCCGCGCTAGCAAACAGAGGCCGCCCGAGCGCGCCAATGGTGCGGCTCACACGCGCGTGCCTCTGACCTCTCCCCGCTCCCTCTCTCTCTCTTCCTGGCACCCTACACGACTCCCACGAGCGCCGTAGACAGCCCCGGGCCTTCTCTCATGGCCACCACGGCCATTTCCGCAAGCACCCGTAGGCCACGTCCACGGTGAGCTACGAACCGGCTATTTAAAGGCCTCCCAGGACCTCCTCTCCACTCCGTTTGCTCCCCCTCTCCCCTAGAGCCCCTCTGGACCAACCCACACCCCTCCTCGTGCCCTTCGTCGCTCCCCATGGTCGGAATGCCGCCGCTGGCCTCCACTCCGATTCGGACAGGGCAGTGCTCCCCACCTCCTCTCCCCTCGGAAGAACCGCCTCTCCCGGCAGCCCCTCCGGTGGCGGAGCTTGGTCTGGGGTGCTGTGCCGCCCGGGGCAGCGGCGGCCCGGCGCTCAAGCTGACCTCGATCCCTCTGTCATGGGCGCGGGAGGAAGAGGCGACCTGCAGGTGGGCCCATGGTCGGCGTGACTCAGCCGGCGGGCCCCGACGTTTAAGTGGAGGCGGGATCCCCTCGAAACCGCCTTCCCTGCAGGGAAGCGTACTCCCATAGTACGCCGTCGGCGTGGCCCTCCTTAGCCGCGTGGCCGTGCAGCTGGGCCGGCCCAGTGCGCTGTGGCGCTATCCTGCGCTCAGGGCGCGGCATAGGTATAACGCCCCCTTCCTTTGTCTTTTTCCTTATTCTTTTTCCAGTCAACTTCAAAAATCCATAAACAATTCAAATGGACTCCAAATTTGATGATTCAAATTTCTAGTAGTTCCTCAAATCATTATCTATCACATGGTTCTATTTGCACATTTTACCAGAATTATTTCCTTCACAAATATTTATCAAATCCTGTTTTTCCATTTCTGTGATGAACTTTAGAAAATCACAGAGAGCTCAAAATTTATCCAAATGCCATGATTCAAATTCCTAGATGATTCGAAGTTCATAACTTAGTTTATGAACATTTTTATTAATACTTTCTGTACCCCACAATATAATGAGCCAATTCTTCATATTTGTCAACTTTGCAAATTCATAGGGAATTCATTTGAACTCCAAATCCAGTGAAACCAATTCCTAGATGCTTCTAAAATCGTCCTTTGTTAAATGGGTGGCTTTGCTCATTTTTCAAAAATATATTTCTGTACACTTCTTACAAATCCATAAACCCCTTGATTCCATCATATTTAAATGTTCAGGGATGTCCATTGATCAAATCCTAATGAAACCACTTTGGTCATCCCTCATATGACCGAGGTATCGAGAAAAGTCCAACTCACATTTTAGAGCTCTTTTATTTCCTGCCTTGTTGTGTTACTTATTGTGGTTGCTTTCAGCGATAGTTGTGAAGTAGACGCAATGCTCGGAGTTGGACGGAGATATTTGAAGACCTCGAAGACTTTGTTAAAAGCAGGCAAGTAGCCCTTTGACCATGTCTATGAAACCCTTTTATGCATGTCATATAGCTCTTTATTATTGTTGCATCGGAATCATGATGAGATGGTAGACCACGTTGGGTGGCTGCCTCATTACTTCCTCATTGATACTTGCATTGTGCATGACCCTACCTTCTTATGAGGGTTATGCGGTGGGAATAGATAGGATGCTAAAGTAGTTGCTACATAAAGTGGGTCGAGGGTTATGCATGGAAAGAAACCAAGTGTGGTTTGACATACTTGCGAATAGCCCAGTGGGTGCCACTAATGCCCTTGGGAGATGATGATGAACTAGGTCACTACTTGGTGGAGAGGTAGTGTCCGAGGCTTGATGAAAGTTTTGTTTCTGAGCGGATTAGATTTAAGATTTGATGGTGTCCCAACCTTACATGTAACCACTCTACCCTTATATGGGAAAGGGCACTATTGATTACCTAGGTAGCTACTAGCTTGGAGCTGCATTACTAGTGACGGGGAGAGTTGGTGCTCTCTCTTGGGGCAGGGGTAGTGCAGGTAGGGCGGCCATGACCATTTTATGGGGCACGGACACACCGTTGGTACCCGTGCCGGTGGTATGTGATAAATATGGGAGCAAGGCTCCACAAAATGTTATGTGAAATGTTGGGCACGGGGTTCTTGCCAATCAGTGGACTCCATTTTAGTGTCGTCTAGGGAAAGGTAGTGATCGGTGCTTACCGGGTACTTGAGGTACCATGGTGGTGGTGACACGAAAGTTCCCGGATATTGTGGGTGCAGTGTGCAACCTCTGCGAGTGTAAAACTATTGAATAGCCATGTCCACGGTCAAGGGCGGTTGGCGGTGCTTTGCTTAGACTATGTCCATATGTTTCGACAAACAACACCGTTTGGTGATATTGATGATGTGACTCATGAGGAAGTCACGATGAGCTTGAGCATGAGTTGTTCATAACTCTTTCTCGAAGTTGATGTCGATAACCTCGATGCTTGTTGAGGCGCATTCTGTCCTTGATAAATGTTGATCATACTTGCATGAGAAAAACTAGCTTTCATAACAATGCCAATTAAGCGGTGAGAGCTTTGCATAATTACTTTGTTATCACTCTTGGGTTGCTTGCGAGTACATTCAAAGTACTCATTGGCTTGCCACTTGGTTATTTTATTGGCGGGCTTGAAAGAACGAGGATATGATGAAGAATACTTGATGACAAACATGCGAGCTAGAACGCTTCCCGTCGAGAATGCTGTAGGGTTAAGGCGGATGGCATGGGTCCAAGCTATCGGCGAAGATTTCGCTGCGATGTTATACTCAAGACTCGACCATAATGGTCCTACTTGTGTGTCTGACATGTATGGATGTAAGACTCTTGTTATTCAGCTTCTGTGTGTTCGGTGAGCATTGATCTCTGGGATCACTGTACACATGCATTCGGTGATCACGACTTATGAGTCGGGGTCCCCACAGTATTGTATTGTTGCCATCGAGGATAAAAAGATGGGGTTTATATCATATTGCTTGAGTTTATCCCTCTACATCATGTCATATTTCTTAATGTGTTACTCTATTCTTATGAACTTAATACTCTAGATGCAGCTAGGAGTCGGTCGATGTGTGGAGTAATAGTAGTAGATGCAGAATTGTTTTGATCTACTTGTTGCGGACGTGATGCCTATATACATGATAATGCCTAGATATTCTCATAACTATGCACTTTTCTATAAATTGCTCGACAGTAATTTGTTCACCCACCGTAATACTTATGCTATCTTGAGAGAAGCCACTAGTGAAATCTATGGCCCCCGGGTCTATCTTTTATCATATAAGTTTCCAATCTACTTTTATTTGCATCTTTACTTTCCAATCTATATCATCAAAATACCAAAAATATTTATCTTATCTTATTATCTCTATTAGATCTCACTTTTGCAAGTTACCGTGAAGGGATTGACAACCCCTTTATCGCGTTGGTTGCGAGGTTCTTGTTTGTTTGTGTAGGTACGAGGGACTTTTGAGGAGCTTCCTACTGGATTGATACCTTGGTTCTCAAAAACTGAGGGAAATACTTATGCTACTTTGCTGCATCACCCTTTTGTCTTCAAGAGAAAACCAATGTAGTGCTCAAGAGGTAGCATTGCCTCTGCCACTCTGGCGGTGATGTAGTCCAACTCCTCCTTCGTGGTGTCTTGGATGAGCTCCGGCTCGGCGTGGCCATAGACCTCCGACAAGTTGTCGAAGAACTCCTGCCCTTCGTGTGCCGGGGTCTCGGCCCAGTCCGGGTTGAGGCTGTGCGCGTTGAAGTTTGGCATCATGGCAATAATGTTGGACCGGCGAGAGTTGTTGCTCCGCGGGACCACTACCACCGGCAACCCAAACAGGGGCCCTTTGACAGCCTTGCCGGACTTTGCAGCCTTGCCGGCCCTCTCAACCCAGCCGTTGTCGCCCACGTTGAGCTGGAAGAGCCTCGGGCAGAAGTGCGCGTTCCCCATCACCATAAAGTTGTGCTTCAGGCCAGGGGAGCCTCATGACGTCCGCCGCATTCCTGAAGTCCCAGTCCGACCTCCCTTTGTTGTGCAGCGGAGCAATCTGGCAACGGAGGAAATCCGCCCCAATCATTTCTAGGGTGAGCCCAGCCGTGGTGAGGTGGAGGATCCTAGTAATGGTGACCGAGAGCTTCGTGTCGTTGATGTCGAGGTCGCCCCAGTCCTTGCAACGAACCGGCGGGATCGGACGAATCCGGCAGAACTCTTGCGGGTCCTCCTCCACGATCCAGAGCCACCGGCCCTGCCACTCCTCCCATCTCTCGTTCAGGGCGCCCTCCGAATAAGCGCCCTTCTGCTGGGTCCTCGGGATCCAAGTGATGCAACCAGAGATGGGACCCCCTGGCTGGATGCGAGGGTAAAAATAATGTCGGAAGAGCACCGTGCTAGGGTGCACTCCGACGAAGCGGAGCGGATCCATAGTGGTGTATTGATATGGTGAATATGTGGACTCGTGTGCGCCACCTCAAAAGAGTTACTTGCAGTCGTAGTTCAGGATAGCCACTGAGTCAAAGCTGGCTTGCTGCAGTTAAACCCCACCATCCCTTTGTTGATAATGATGCATATGTAGATAGTTACGATGTAAGTCTTCTTTGGGTACATTTGTACTCACATTTGCCTATTTTACGTTTTTGCGAGAGACTTGGTCTCACTAGTAGTACCACATGGACTTGACGTTTAGCTTATTCGTCACTCGATCTTGTGCCCTCGGCGAGATCAGTAGTTAGTCGGGCTTCTCGGCCTTTTTCATTTATAGTTATGCGTACTCGGACATGTTGAGCTTCGCATGTGCTTTGACTTGTATGCTCTAAATCGTTGGGTCGAGAGACCCATGTTTGTAATATCTCGCTCCTCGGAGCCTATTGAATAAAATACTTGAGTTGTAGAGTCATGTTGTGATGCCATGTTGTATTTGCACATATCGAGCATATTGTGTGTATGTTATTGAAATGCTTGGTATGTGTGGGATCTGACTATCTAGTTGTTTATCCTTAGTAGCCTCTCTTACTGGGAAATGTCTCCTAGTGCTTCCACTGAGCCATGGTAGCTTGCTACTGCTCCGGAACACTTAGGCTGGCCGGCATGTGTCCTTCTTCGTTCATGTGTCTGTCCCTTTGGGGAAATGTCACCGGCCGGTGCGTCAGAGGCCCCTGCCTCCGGAGCCTGGTGTTGCACGGGCTCTGCAGCAGCCCCTGCCGGGACCCCAGAAGCTTGACGCTCCTGAGCCTCTAAGAAGGCCGAGCCTCTGGAGGAGTTCTCGCTAGCTGACGGAGGCGTGTGTCCCCTCCACACTTTAGGTGCACGCAGCAGGGTCAGTCAGGAGAGGAGCCACGAAGACTGGATTCTCACGGGGTCCCTCAATGCCCTCGGGAAGCAACCCCCACTCATCAAACAGGGGCATTTTCCTCGCAAAGCTCTCCTTGTTTGAGCACAGATAAAGAAGGCATCCGTCCCCCGGGAGGTCAGCAGGCTCGGGCTCGCCAGTCAGGAGCTTAAGCACCATGCTCAAGGTATCGGCAGCAAGCGACGGTTCCTGCAGCCTCATCGGGTCTCCAGCGCCGGTAAAGTCCCACATCGAGCGAGAATGGAGCTGGAGGGGAGCGAAGCGCTGCTTCACGAATTCCTTCACCGTCATTGGCGTTGTCACCCCCAGCTCCTAGAGCCTCGCCAACCTCTTCCAGACAAGAGCGACGCTGATCCCTGAGCTTCGCATGGCACCAGTCAGAGCTTCGCGAAGCCGGCGACCCGGGAATCATGAGAAGGGAGATGAACATGCGGGCGTCCATCAGAAGCCACTGCTTCCGGAATCCCTTCGCGACGGGCGAGAGCTCGAAGTCGATCCCCGAGCCAGTAGTCGCGGCTACAGCTTTGAATGTCGTGCACCCAGAGCGTAGGCGAGAGTCCACCAGCCGGAGCACGAAGAAATGCCGAAACAAGGCCATAGAGGGAGTGCTGCCCACCATGGCCTCACAGAGGAAGGCGAAGACGGCAAGGAGGATGACGGAGCGGGGATCCAGATGCAGCAGATGGATCTAGTAAAGCGACATCACAGCATTGAAGAAGGGGGAGAAGGGAGGAATCAACCTAGCAAGAAGAGCATGAAGATGGATGGGAATCTCGGTGGTTGTCATCTCCCTGGTCCGCCAAGACGCAGGGCAGGTAGCCATCGCTCCCAACTCATTGGAGCTGGTGGCGAGCGCATGGCGCACCTTGTCCAGCCCTTGCTCATTGATCACCATCGACTACTCAAGGGCCGGCTCCAAGGCCGGCGGAGGGCCCGCCGGCGCGCACGGCTTCACCTTCTTCCTCCTTGGTTTGGGAGCCCGGCGAATGCCAAGGGAGAGCAAGGCGCTGGCACCAGATCTACAGAGGCGGCGGCAAGATTGGGGAGGAAGAAACAAGAGTTGGGCACGGTACACCACGAAGGGCGACGACGCCAAGACCCCTAAAGGAGTTGGCCTCCTCATGAGGGCTCCTGAGGGGCGGAGAGATCTATGTAGCTACCTCATGAGGCTCAGGTGATGTCAGCCATGACGACCAAGGCCAGGCGGGCGCCGGGCGTGCGCAGAGCGCAGGTTTCCTCTTCGGTGCAGGGTGGCAAGCCACAGGCGCGGAGTCCCGAGGAATCTGCCAAAGGTTTCCATTCTATTGCAACGAAACTAAGACAGCCAGGACGGCAGGACGGAGGTCATCACTGAGCCCACCGCAGCGTCATGGCCAGAGGCTTTTAGCAGGCGAAGACTACTTTTGTCAGGATAGACTGTACTACTTGTCCCCATTCAAATCCTGCCGTTGTGAATCCCTTCCCGCTCATATTTTGGGAGGAGGACCAAGGCATTATATATAGGACTTAGCCACCACCATAGAAGGGGAACTGAAACCAGAACAAGTAGAGCACCACACCAACTCAAGAACACCTCACCTACTGAGGCTTGTTCATCCTTTGTATTAGTTCTTCCATAGCCCCACGAGGAAATCCACCACACACACTCGAGTAGGGTATTACACCACAACGGTGGCCTGAACCAGTATAAATCTCTGTGTCTTTGTGTCTATGTGAGCTCTTCGCGCTAGGCTAGGGAGGATCGCGAGTAGGCAGGCTGGAAAGGTTGAGATCTCTGCACGCTCCCCAGTGTTCGAACCTCTCACGGGTTGCCGGATCCCGAAATCCGACAGTCGCTGTTGCCGTCGTGGATCCCACGCCTCGCCGCCGAGCTTCGTTGCCGGATCAGCCGCCTCGCGTCCCCATCCTCCTCCCCAACGGCCTTCACCGACCTCGTCGCACCGCCGCCGCCCAGAACGCCGCCCCGCCGGACCGTCACACCGTCATCCTCCCCTGCGTCGCTCCGTCCCCCTCCTCCACACCTGCTGCCGTTGCCCTACGAACCACCGTGAGCCCCGGCCTCCGCCTCTCCTCTTCCCCCTTGCTCCAAGGAGACCCGACATCACCATCGCACCAATGGCCCGCTCCGGCGCGCCCCGATGAGTGCACACCCCGCCCAAGCCGTGCCCCACACCTCATCATCTGCACGCCGGCTGCGCCCACGGATGCCTCGCCCCTGGCCTCTCCTTCCTCCCACACACCGCTGCTCACCCACCGCGCTCCGCCCCTCCGCTGCGACCGTGCTCCCGATCCAGCCAGGGCTAGTGCGCCGCCCTGCTCCTCTCACTGCCCACGAATGCGTAGTCCTTGTTGTGCCGCCGCTGCCCGTCCCCTGCTTCCGGCCCAAGCCCGTGGCCTCGCCCTGCCGTTGCTCCCCCTTCCCTGCAGCTGCAGCCGCTCGTCGTGGTGGTCACCGGCGCCCTGCTCCTCCTCCGCCGCCCGGTGCTCGGTCCCACATCGGCGCCCGTTCGGGCTGGCGCCCGGCCCCTTTACGCCTTCGCGTGCTTTGCAGAATCGCACCGCCGGTGCCGCTAAAACCCCATGGGCCTCTGACAGTGGACCCGCCCCCATGTGCCAATCACAGGTGGGCCTAGCCCCCAGAACGAAAACGATTTAATATATATATATAGTTAATTAAAAAATAAATAAATAAATAAATTAACTTATTAAGTAAATTAATTAACCTAATTAATTATAGTTAATACACCTAATCAATTAGTTCGACTAACTAAACCTGATTAGCTGGTCGTAGTCTATGACATGCGGGACCCACACGTCAGTTTGACCCAGTCAACACCTCTGTTGACTACTGATGTCATGCTGATGCAGTAATGCTAATTTCGAAATAATTTAGTAATAATAATTTAGAAAATGATTGAAAACTTTAAAAATTAATATAAAATAAACCGTAACTCGGATGAAAATCTTTGTACATGAAAGTTGCTCAAAAAGGCTAGACGAATTCGAATACGTATCCCGTTCGTCCGCCACATGTCCCTAGCATAGTGAACATGCAACCGCCCCCCTCCGTTTCATATGCCCGAGAATGCCAAACACCGGGAACACTTCCCCGGATGTTTCCCCTCTTCGCCGGTAGCACCTAGTACTACGTTAGGTCACCCCTAGCACCGCGTATTGCCATGTTATGCTTTGATTGCTCTATTATTTATTGTGTTCCCTCTCCGTTACTTTTTTCCGGTAGACCACGAGACCGCAGTTGAACCAGTGATCGAGTACTTCACCTTCGAGGCTCCGCTTCTGTCTGCAGACCAACCAGGCAAGCCCCCTCCTTGATCACAAGATATCGCCTATTCTTTCCTCTAATGCTTGCATTAGAGTAGTATAGCATGTTACTATTTCGGTTAAACCTTTTCTGTTGCATAGCCTGTCATTGTTGCTACAGTTGTTGATACCTTACCTGCAATCCTGAATGCTTAGTATAGGATGCTAGTTTATCATCTGTGGACCAACATTCTTGTCCGTCTGCCTTTCTATACTATCGGGCCATGATCACTCGGGAGGTTATCACGGGTATATGCTATACATACATAATATACAGATGGTGACTAAAGTCGGGTCGCCTCGTAGAGTACCTGCGAGTGGCTCTTCGTGGCGGAGCGACAGGGCAGGTTGAGACCACCTAGGCGAGAGGTGGGCCTGGCCCTGGTCGGCGTCCGTGGTAACACGCTTAACGAGATCTTGGTATTTGATCTGTGTCTGGCCACTGGCCTATACGCACTAACCAACTACGTGGGAACAGTTATGGGCACTCGACGTCGTGGTATCAGTCGAAGCCTTCTTGAGATCAGTGACTGAGCGACGCGCGCCGAGTTGGACTTGAATGCCTGCTCTTGTATAAGGGAGGATAGGTCTGCTCACGGGCCGCGTACGCAACGTGCAGGTGTGCAATGGGTGATGGGCCCATACCCCTGCACGCATAGGATTTAGACCGGCGTGCTGACCTCTCTGTTGTGCCTAGGTAGGGCAGCGACGTGTTGATCTTCCGAGGCCGGGCATGACCGAGGAATGTGTGTTTGGCCAAAGGGTATCGAGCGTGTTGGGTTATGTGGTGCACCCCTACAGGGAAGTTTATCTATTAGAATAGCCATGTCCCTCGGTAAAAGGACGACCCAGAGTTGTACCTTTACCTTATGACAACTAGAATGGATACTTTATAAAACACACCCAGATAGGTTCCAGAGACAATCCGGTGATTGCTTTCCCATAGGGCGACAAGGGGAGGATCGCCGGGTAGGATTATGCTATGCGATGCTACTTGGAGGACTTCAATCTACTCTCTTGTACATGCTGCAAGATGGAGGCTGCCAGAAGCGTAGTCTTTGATAGGACTAACTATCCCCCCTTATTCTGGCATTCTGCAGTTCAGTCCATCGATATTGCCTCTTTACACATATACCCATGCATATGTAGTGTAGATCCTTTCTTGCGAGTACTTTGGATGAGTACTCACGGTTGCTTTGCTCCCTCTTTTCCCCCTTTATCCTCTTCTTCTCGGATGCCGCAACCAGACGTTGGACCCCATGAGCCAGACGCCACCATCGATGATGACTCCTACTACACTGGAGGTGCCTACTACTACGTGCATGCCACTGACAACTACCAGTAGTAGTTTAGGAGGATCCCAGGCAGGAGGCCTGCGCCTCTTTCGATCTATATCCCAGTTTTTGCTAGCCATGTTATGGTAACTTGTTTAACTTATCTCTGTACTCAGATATTGTTGCTTCCTCTGACTCGTTTATGTTCGAGCACTTGTATTCGAGCCCTCGAGGCCCCTGGCTTGTAATATGATGCTTGTATGACTTATTTTACTTTTAGAGTTGTGTTGTGATATCTTCCTGTGAGTCCCTGATCTTGATCGTACACATTTGTGTGCATGATTAGTGTACGATTGAATCGGGGGCGTCACATTGTGCAGGTGTCGATGTGTGTCTTCAGCCATCTCCTTCGCTCTGACCCCGACTTTGACTTCGAGGCTGTGATCGCCCCTGTTCCTAGGGTAATTCACGATGCCCTGGGGGGATGGGTGGAGGATCATGTGGATGATCTGATTGCATAGTTCATCCCCGACAGCCATGAAGATCAGCACAGAGGCGAGGAGCATGGGGCTGCCTATGGCGGTGACGATGATGTGTCCCCTTAGATAACCTTTCTTCTGTTTACATGCTGATATTTTAAGTATGGCCCGACGGGGATGTAAAGGGTACTGATGGAATCTCCTTAATGATGCATCGAACCATACTGCACCTCCTTAGGGTGCTTTTCCTTTTGTTTATTCTGTGCCCACAACCCTCGAGTAAGGTTTGATCATCACTGGTAATGCCGGGTCGTGATGCCCGGTCAAGGCCAGGAGATGAGCGCTCCTGAGGTCAGAGACTAAGGGCAACGCATGCCTGCTAGCTTGCTTAAGAGCGTCGCGCAAGGACTTAGGCACCAAAGTATTGCTGAGGTATGCGGGGTAGACTTGCGGCCGACAGGGATTGGGTCCTTCACGCCGCTGGGCTAGCCTGAGCGCAAACACCAGGCCCAGCCTCCGCTCGCGGGACGCTTGGGAGGCGGGCATCAGGCAATCGTTGCTGCTCTTGGGAAAATTCAAGAAATGGAAACACCGCAAGGAAAAATCCCTGCCCTTTTTTGAGAGAATACAAATCCTCTAAGCTTTATGCAAGGAAATCGCAAACGGTTTACAAGAAGCAAGGGAAAAACCGCCACGTCCGGCGCCTAGACTAGTCTTCCCACCAGCGTGGAGCATGGGGACTCCACTTGGGCGTGGGCATAGTCATTGTTCGACCGTTCCGCCAACACAGAGCATGGGGCTTCCACTTGAGCATGGGCGGGAGCTCCCGCAAGGCCGTGGAACGGCACACCGGGAGACTCCTGGGCGTGCACAACCCCACTCATTATTGGGTGAGAGTGTCACAGGTAGAACTTGTGGAGGTGCTTAATGTTCAAGGCATTCTGGACGGGGACCCCGTCCTCTATCTCCAGGCGCGCGACGCCTGGCCTAGAGACGTGGGCCACCCTAAACGGACCCTCCCACATAGGCGAGAGCTTGTGGAGACCCTCCCTAGAGAGGACCCACCTTAGGACGGGGTCTTCGACCTCGAGAGTCCAGGAGCTAATGTTGTGGTTGTGGTAGCGCCGCAAGGCCTGCTGGTACCTTGCGGCGTGTGGGGAGGCCTGGCGGCGGGCCTCCTCGCCGAGCACAAGATCAATTCCCCGCGAGGCATCCTGGCATGCCTCATTGAATGCAAAGACTTGCGGGGAACCATGCTTGATTTCAGACGGGAGCACCGCCTTGGCCCCGTAGACAAGGAAGAAGGGAGTCTCGCCAATGGGCTTGGTTGCAGTGGTGCGGATGGACCACAATATAGACTATAGCTCGTCCAGCCAGCCCCTGCCACAAGCCTCAAGCTTCTTTTTGAAGCTCCCAGTCTTGAGGCCCTTGAGGACCTCTGCGTCGGCGCACTTGCCTTGACCGTTGCTCGACGGGTGCGCCACCAAAGCGTAGCATATGTGTGTTACAAGGTTAGCATAATATGACCTGAAGTGGTTGCTTGTAAACTGGGAGCCGTTATCAGTGATGATACGGTTGGGGAGACCGAACCGGCTCACGAGGCCCTTGATGAAGTTGACGGCCGAGCCTGCAGGGATGGTGCATACATGTTTCACCTCTGCCCACTTGGTGACCTTTTCGTGGTGATGTAGAGGTAGCCACTTGATAGAGGAAAAGGTGTCCCATCTTTCGATGAGATGGTGGCTATCGTTTTCTGTGGGAGTTGACCTTGACGATCCGACTACGAACGTGCGAGACGTCGCGCCTTAGCAATCGCTAAACCAACTTCTGAGGGGTTATTGACCATGCCGGAGCACGATCAACCTGAGCACGAGGGTTCCTGCGAGCAAACAAAGAACAAGCAAGAAACTGAGATTGCAATCTGGATATTGCGAATATAAGATGAAAGCTTTATTGATCAAGATGGGGTTCTGTGACGTCTTGGTATGGTCGTTAAACACAAACGAAGTACGCGAAGTAGCAGCTATGGCGAACTTTTAATCTAAACAAAACCCAAAGTCTAAATGGTGCCCTAAGGGCTGTATATATGGAGGAAGAGGGGGGAATTTCGTGGCCCTTGTGGAGGGGTCCGAAACCAACACTATCTCTTGTTTCCCCACACATACGGACTCTAAAAATAGCCTATACTTATGTATTTCGAAATTACATGGGCCTCGCCAAATAAAAGGTGACACAACACCTAGAATAGCCTCTGGACGAAATTTATGAAGTGGCATCTTGTATATTTCGTCCAAGGCTTCATGCACTCATTATGGTGGCTTCAACGTCCTGAAATTATCACTTGTAACTCCGTTCTTGTTTCCCTTGCGCATGCCGTCATCTCCATGCTTGTCCTTGCTCCAATGTTCATCCTTCTCCAAGCTAGGGCCTTCATTCGTAAGTAAAACAAATGTATCCAATTTAGGCAACATCATATTCTCATGAACATTAGAATCATTACCAAGAAACAAAAGTACCTGGTAATTTAATTGCCGTGCGCGAGCTCTAGTAATTGGTCCAGTATGTATAGCAGCAGGGGATGTGGGTGTAACAATGGTATTGATGTCCTCATCAGGTAGCAATAGCCGCCGGCCGCCCTGGGGAATGGACCTAGGATGTCTAGCCCCTTGACCGTGAAAGGCCACGAGAGCGGAATTGTTTGGAGCCCCTGCGCTAGTTGATGTATTTGCTTGGCATGGAACTGGCAAGCCTCGCACGATTGGACCAACTCGGTGGCATCATGGAGCACTGTGGGCTAGTAGAATCCGTTGCAAAACACCTTGCCCACAAGTCTTCATGATGAGGAGTGATGTCCGCAGTCCCCTCCGTGGATGTCATTCAGCAGTTCGCGCCCTTGATCTTCGGGAATGCATCTCAGCGAGACATCGTTGGGGCGCCTGAGTACAGCTCGCCGTCCCGCAAGCAGTAAGCAGTGGCCTGGCGAGCCATGCGCTCTACATCCTCCTCCTTTTCTGACAAGGTGTCGTGGAGCATGTAGGACTTGAGCTCCTCGACCCTGCTACCCACCTGAGGTTCCAACGCCAGTAGCAGGCGGGCCCCGGTGTTCGGGCCGCAGGCCGAGACTCCCGAGGGTGGCACGAGCGGGAGCTCCTCCAGGAGCAGCATCGGGCCAGCAGCCAGGGGCGCGGCCGATAGCTTGAAGAGCCTCTCCTCGAAGACACCAGGGCATTAAGGTTCGCGGCGGGATGCTGGCCTGGTGATTTTTTCAGCTTCTTTGTTCGTGCCGCACGGGACGTGCTGCAATTCCAAGCCCAGGAAATGCTTTTCAATTTTATGTTCCTCCACAAGGTATGCCACCATATGCTCGTCCTCTAGCTTGTACTCTTTGTTGGAGAAGTTGACGAGGAGGAGAAAATCGCCCTTGATAGTGAGGCATGTGATCCCCAAGGCGGCGGAGGCCATGAGGCCGGTGACCAGGCCCTCATTTTCTGCGATGTTGTGCGACACCTTCTCGCCTTGCTGGAAGCATAGTTGGATGGCGTAGTAGAGCTTATAATTCGTTGGTGAGACAAGCATGGCCCTAGCCCCCGCCCGCTGCCGGTACAAGGTGCCATTGAAGTGCATGACCCAGCAGTTATATGTCGGCATTCTGGGAACGGGGATCCCCAGACTTGCCTGCCTGCGGCTGGCGGTGTGGCTCAGAGGGGGCCCAGCACAGCCCATCTTCATTAACACAAGCTCAAGACCCTCACGAGGGGCCAAGCCTCGCGGGGCGGACGACAAGGAGCTTCCTCAGGCACGTTCTCGTCAGGCTGGCTCACGAGGAGGCGGAGAGTTCAAGGCGGGGTACCTCGCGAGGTGCCCATGACGCAAGCCATGATGAACAAGAGGCGCCCGATCGAGCGCCCGCACCTGTGATGTCCTCCTTTCCTCTTTGGTGCAAAGGGAGCAAGCGCAGGCGAGAGCATCAAGCAAAGGCGTCCATTTGGGTGCAATAAGACCAAGACCAGCCCAACGGCCGGAAGGAAGTCATTGTGGAGCCGAAGCCGGCGTCACCACCAGAGCCTTTGACAGGCGGGGACCAACTTTAGTCAGGATAAGTGTACCCGCTGTTCCCCTTCAAAATGGCCAATTGTTGGCGCCCTTCCAGCTCAATATTTGGGAAGAGGCCCAGGGCCTTTGCCTATAAATAGAACTAGCCACCCCCAGGGTAGAGGCAATCCCCGGGACCTGACCTAGAATCTGGACCTGACCTAGCAATTGGGATCCTCACCAAGTAACCAGTAGATAGAGCGATTGAACTCCTCCCAGCAGTTCGTCGCACCAGCCAAAACAGACCATCGCGAGGCTGTTACGCCTTGTATTGTTCATCATCAAGCCCAAGAGGCAATCCACCACACCACACCTTTGGGTAGGGTATTACACCACAATGGTGGCTGAACGATATAAATCTTGTGTCTCTTGTCTTTGTTCGGTTTGCTAGTTTAGGTCCTAGCGATTGGCGAGGCGAGGCGGTAGAGGTTGAATCTCGCGCTCACCTAGTGTTCGAACCTCAAGGGTCTGCGGAACCGAAATCCGACATTTAGCGCGCCGGTAGAAGTCGCCGAATTTACCTTCCGTCGTCTTGTTCTTCTTCGACCACCACATCCATGTCTGACGCTTGTCGGGCTCGCGCCGAGCCGCCCTCGCTTCCCATGTCGCCCAGACGGCTCCTGTCGGCGGGCGCCCTCGTCGTTCCCCGTCACCTACCATCAACGCCGCCACCGGCCCGGCGGGGAACGAACAGCAGGCATCGTTTTAGCATCCATCCATGAGGCGGTACAGCCACACAGCCACGCCCTCGCTCACCACCACTGGTTCTTGGTCACGCGCGCCCTGCGCGGCCATGGAGGCCCGAGCTGCGCTCATCGCGGCAAACGAGCTCCTGTGCTACTGCCCCGTCGACGACGTCTACCAAGAATGGCTCGACCGAGTCGCCGAGCTCGTTCGCGCCGCCGGAGGCGCCCCCGCGCCATCCTTCTCGCTGCACCGCACCCCACCCTGCGCGGGCAATGAAGCTCCTGGGGCGCCTCAGCCGCCTCCTCCTCAAGAAGGTGCCACAGAACCAAGCGCGCGGCCCCGGGCGGAACCGCTCCGTCGGCGCCCGGTAGCGGCAAAGCGAGCTGCCAAGAAGTCCCTCGCCCTCGAGAAGCTACCCGAGCGCTTCCCGCTCCAGCACGTCAAGACCCTGCACTGCCCCCAGCCGCGGCTCATGGGGACCCGCAGGACCAAGCTCTCCGTCGCCCAAGGCCCCCTATGGCCACGGCGGGCTGCCGCGCCTTCACCTCCGAGCTGCGCAGCGTCGCGTGGCCCGGCAAGTTCAAGCCAAACCTGCCTCCTCGCTACGACGGCACGGCTGACCCTGCGGAGTTCCTCCAACTCTATGAGTTGGGCATCGAGGCTGCCAACGGAGATGAAAAGGTCATGGCGAACTGGTTTCCCATGGCGCTCACGAAGCTTGATGTATATGCCCTCGCCGGCCTTCAAGTATCGCTGGTGGGGCTCCTCGAACCAATGCGCTGCATCAGCAGCGGAGGGCGGTGATCGATCTGGCGCCTTGCGCTCCTGTGTCCTCCGGGTCGTCAGTACGATCGCCGGATCCCTCACCGGCTCCTGCGCCAGCAGCCTTGGCGGCTTCTTTGTCGGCGGGTTCGTCAGCGCCGGCCTCTTCCTCGTCAGCAGCGGCATCCCCAGTGTCGCCGCGTGCGCCTTCCTCGCCGGTGGCGTCAGTCTCCATTGGATTTGTGAGAGGGGGATCTGAGGACAGAAAGAGGAAGGAAAAGTCAAGCAAATATCAAAAAAAAGAAGAAAATCAGAAGAAAAACCCAAGGGATGATTTCCGACAAGAAGGGTTACCTGTGCTGGGCTCCGTGACCATGGGCTCCACCACTGGGGGCTCACTGGCTCCGCCCCTTGCCGGGGACCCCTCCCTTGCCGGGGAGTGCTCCCTTGTCGGAGAATCGCCCCTTGGCGGCATAGTCGAAGCCGACAGCAACTCCGGGGCGGCCTCTGGTTGCTCCTGGTGGGCCTGTTCTGCTCCTACACGAATGAATCAACAATCAAGATGTTAGCAAAAGAAGAAGCACCCATGCGCGCCCCACAACAAGAAGTGAACCAAACACTAACGCTGGGGGCTGTGCTGGGGGCTGCTGCCAGGAGAGGGAATCGGGTCCATCAAGGTGGTCTCGGACGTGTCTTCTGCTGTCACGGCAAGATCGTCCTCGATGACGACCACGGGGACCTTGGCCCTCTTCGCCGCCCTCTCGGCCAGAGTCCTGAAATAGAGCAAGATTGAGAGAGAAGCAGATCGGATGCAAGACAAAAGCGGCAAAGATCAAAGAAAATCAGGAACAGCGAGGAGAAAGTCTTACTCCTACTCCTCCTCCTCTTCATCATCATCGGAGCTCAGCGGAGAGGTGAAGTCCAGTACCCTCTCTGCGGTATGGCGGAGGAGTAGGCTCCTAAATCGTTTGCGGGAGCTCTGGCAGGATCAGGCGTGGCGGCGGGAAGACCCGCCTCGGTTGGCAGACTGACTGGGACCCTTCAGCAGCAGCAGTACTTGCAGCGGTGGGCGTGGTCCCACGGCACCTCGGCTCTTGGACTACCTGTTCTCTGCCGTATCCCCAACTCGCGGAGGTGCCTTCTTGGTTGGAATTGGGGTTGCTTTGGGGGCTCGCCTGCTGCAAGCTGCTCGAGGCGGCTGGCCGCTCGCGCCTCGGCGGGCTCGCTCGCTTGCCTCGGGCTCCCCCTGCAACGACCTCTCCGGCGAGGTCCTCCTGTCGGCAAGGCTTGCCGCCTCGGCCGCCTCTGCCTCCTCGGCGTGAAGCCAAGCTCACTGCGGCGGCGTGCTGCCGCCTCTTCGCCCTGAGTGGCGATGTAGCGCATCTCGTTCTCGGTGGTGGCGCGGTGAGAGCCTCTGCTCGTCGGAGTTGGCGCCACCTCTGTCAAGCCATCGAAGAATTGCTGCAGCGTCGTCGTGGGCTCCATCAAGTTGGGATTATTCCGTGCGAATCGCACTCTGGCATCATTGCGCGAATCTGATCGCGTTGGGAGTTGTTGCCGGTGGGATGGCGCCTGCGGCGGCTGAACCACTCTGGATGGTTGGCGTCGTGCTTGAACAGCTCCCTCGGCATCCGTCAAGCTCGAGAAGCTGTGAAGTTGAAATTGAGGCCGGGCACAGCATCATGATATCCGCCGGACCGCCAAACTGCGGAGGGCCTCCCCTCTCTGCGGAGGCGTCTGACGGCGAAGAAATCGCGCCAACCGCCCTGCTGTGAGCCAGCAAGCTGAGCCGGAGGATTCGGTGGTGACAATCTTCAGCAGCATCGTCCGTGACAGCGCCCAATAGCCACCGCGAACTACCCGAACTGGCGCGAGGTTGGTGAAGGGCTGCGGTTAGCATCACGGATCCAGCACCACTCCGCCTCCACTCATCCCACTTGCTGCGGAGCTCGCCCGCGAGATACACCTCCTTCATGCCAAGTCGAGAGGTCCAGGCGACTCCACCAGCCAATGGCTCTCCTTTTTCGGCTCGGGGGGTGAAATAATGGCGAAAAAGAGCGACACTTGGGTGGATGCCAACGAAGTTCTCGCAGAGGTGTGCGAAAACCGCCATTGTCAGAACAGTGTTGGGGGTGAAATCAAGAAGATGAAACCCGTAGGTATTCATGATGTCGCAGAAGAAGTCTGAAAAAGGTGGGCAGAGCCCGCAATAGAAGAACACTGGAAAGAAATAGTACCCTTTTGGGCACCGCTTCGATTTGGAAGCCTCAGCGGAAAGCACCGGCGTGCGCGGATCATCATGTCTGCGTCGACCGGAAGAGGTAGAACTCCTCCATGGCGCCGGGTGAGCTCGGCGGGGAAAAGCACTCGCTTCTTGCCTGGCGCCTCAAGCCATAGCGCCTCGGCCGACCTTCGGCCTTGCTGGTCTTGAGCCATGGCGGAAGCGGCGGGGAGCTTGAAGCGTTGAGGACGACGGCGGCGACAGGCGGTGGAGCGCTGCTCTCTTCGGCTTGGGAAGCGGAGGGGAGGCGGAGCTTTGAAGGAAATGCGCAAGTGGCGAAGGTGGGGAACGGCCTGTTTCCTCTGCTTATAAACCGGGAGGTGAGCGTTACGCATTTCTGGATTTAAGTTGCCCACGACCTCTCCCACGGCCTTGTGATTGGCGCATGCCGTTCACGAGAGGCCGCGGTGGATCTGAGCGGATCTGGTTTGGACCCGGGCAGCGTGCCGTGCCCTATTTTGGGCCTGGCCCAACAGCGCTTCGGCACCGTGTATGGCCCAGCCGGGGGCTCTGTCGGTGTACTAAAGTAGGGTACCTTAGTACCCGAACTTGTCTGCGGCGATCAGAAGGCGTCAGCGGCAAGGCTTGCGAGGCGTCGCCAAGACCCTTCGTCATTCCTATTACTACCATTCAAGAACAAAGTGTTAACTTTGAAGAAGGCCCGGCAAGAGGAGCTTGCGGGAAGGACAAACCCGGCAAGAGAAGCTTGCCGGAAGAACAAGACCCGGCAAGAGGAGCTTGCCGGAAGGATAACCAAGCGCTTGAAACTTGCCACGACGCAGCGCGTCCGGCAAGACCCGACGAGCGGCAAGCTTGCGGGTGCGACAAGACGGCGACGCGGCAAGGCACTTGCGTGGCGGCCACCACTCTGCGCACGCTCCGGCTCACCCGACGGCGTGTCACCACAGGATCATTCACGGTGCACGTGGCGTGTGGTATGCAGCCTAGCAAAGGCGAGGTGGCGGCGAAGGTGACTAGGAGGCCATCGTGGCGATTGGTGGCGCCCTAACGGTCGTTTCTGCACTATTGGAGCGACCGGACGGGCATTAAATGCTCTTGTCCCCCGCCACGAGTTAGGTAGGGGGCCTTGTGATAGCGATTGTACCAACCCACATTTTACCTTTCTACCCCTCTCTGCGTTGCACACATCGGTGACCTTTAGACTATAAAAAGGAGGCCGTGCGCGCGAGAGGGGGTTGATTGAGTTCAGCTCAGTTCGACTCATTGAGACCACAGCATACCCGCTTTCGAGCAAGAACAAATACAAACACAAAGCAGCAGTAGGAGTATTATCTCTCCGGAGAGCTCCGAAGCTGGGTAAAAATCTCCCCCGCGCGCTCGACCTCGATCTGCTCTTCGTGCGCCCTCTACTCCCTGCCGGACCAGAAGGGGCCCCCCTGCCCCATAGGTGCTCGTGCTCCCCCGCGACAGTCGATCATCTAGATTTTTTTTCCTTGGCATAGCTAAGGTGAAATCTTAGAAAGTGTTGCTTCCTTTGTATTTACATCCTCCATTCACTATTCATCATGGTAGTATGAAGTGTTGCAAAGATCTTGGCATAGATGTTGGTAAAACCTGATGAATATGGAAATGCTCAAGATATTGAAAGCACGCTCAGTCACCAGGTTATATCCTCGGTAACAGTTGAAATGTGCCTTTCGTTTACCGATTGTTCTATAACCATAGTTTCCATTCTAAGCTGAGTATGCCATTCAGTCAGATTCCTTTAAATGATCATGTGTGCATTTTCCTCAGTCTTGTATACGAGTTTCAATGATCCCTGTATAAAAAGTAATTATTTTTACCTGACTTAGGAAATATTTATATAAGTCACCTCTCCTAAGATGTCTTGTTGTGGTATAAAGGGCAATATATCTCCATACTATTTTGACACACATTCACCATCTTCTTCAGCGTGGAATTGTTGCCTACCAAATTGAATCTTTGTCATCTGCTCCTTCCCATCATTCCTGATGTGTGATTTGTGTCTCGGCTCGAGTGAGGTTATTATGTCTGATTCCATGAGTTGATCGTAAGTTTCTCGATCTTCGAGAAGTTCGATTCCTATAGAGTTCCTTTATGTCGTCATCGTGTTGTACGAAGTTCTCGAAAGCAAAGATGTCATGACCAAGATGATGCAATGAACCAACTTCTTTGACAAGGGCACTTGGATCATGAAGATTGTGCTCAAGGTTAAATCTTTGATTGCTGATTGCAATAAGGTGATAATGTGTCTTGATTCCCTAGAGGAATAGAGACCTTTAACTCTGCCTGAGCCCAACTTTAGAACAACTATGAAATTGCATCTGGAAGAGGTACTTAGGCTGCAATTCATTTATTGGAAGCAAAGATGCACCATCAGATCTATTAAGGTGGGGAGGAAAACACCAAATTCTTTCATGCAATGGCAAGTGAACGTTTTAGGTCTAATACAGATGATGGTGATACCAGACCATTCAAATATGGCAGTGTAGCGACCCGATCCCAATGGATCGAAGTCTCTGTGCTTAAGTGTCATCCCTGGATCGGTATGGTGACACACACAGTACTCACGGAGTTATAACAGAGTTCAATCACACACTTTATTACATCGAGGTTCTCAAAAGAGTATTTATTACATAAATTTGGCTGAAGGCCATCTAAAAAATAATTGGGGAAGCTTCTAAGGTAAATGAGTCCATCCAACTCCCCGGCAAAGCTGAGTGTAGAACAACGACCTATCGCACCTTAATCTTTATCGGAAAACTCTGCAACATGAGACGTTGCAGCCGTGTAGGTCAGCACATGGAATATGCTGGCAAAGTCACACTGTAGAATAATAATGAAAAATACTATATCTACATGCAAATTTGCTGGTGGAGGCTCTAAGTTTAGTTTTGCATAAAGCTAATTTTTCCCTACAACAAAGGAATAAATTTTTATTATACTACCAAGTTTATGCCATTATTGAGAAAGTTCCTCCAACTCAATCCAAAAATTCTCAAGTTATTAATAACCCAATTCATTAATTAAATAAAGTGATGAGATCAACCAATAATTCACTTCTAGATACTCAAATTTGTCCATAACCGGGGACACGGCTAATCATGATTTTTCTATACACTCTGCAGAGGTTTGGACACTTTTCCCCACAAGACTCGACCACCTCCATTATCGAAAGATTGAGACATTATCTTTCTGAATGTATTCCCCTTAACCCTGGATAGGCCAGTACACCTACTTTCCCCTACATCTGCTAGCCTACCCGGAAAGGATCACACGAACTTACTCAACTATGTCGGAGCCCATAATGGCTTGTGTCACATGGAAGTTTCTAGGCATGAAATATCGTATGATCCCTTTGAGCCTTGGTGGCATTCTGTAGGGTGATCACACGGGTCCTTCGGAAGAAATTTTATGTAATGTCTCTAGTTAGGCCAGAAGTTCCGGGCCTAGGGCCGGAAGTTCCGGGCTCCGGAAGTTCCGGGGGGTGGCTGGAAGTTCCGGGGGTCGCGAAAAAAGTGCGAGGAAGCCTGGGGATTTTGGGTAAACTCTCTATTTAGCCCGAAAGTTCCGGGGCTAGGACGGAAGTACCGGGGGACGGAAGTTCTGGGGATGCTGGAAGTTCCGGGGGTCGTGGCCTTTCTTCCGGGACGAATCCTAAAATCTGGATCTAAGAACGGGGGCCGAAAAACACGATTTCCCGGGGCAAAATTGAGAAGATTTCGTGGATGGAAATGGTGAGAAAGATGGGGGAAAGCTAGATCCCCTTGAAACCAAGAAAATCCATGGATCAAAATCAACAAAACATCATCAACCAACAAATTACAAAAAAAATTGGGGGCTATTTTTGGTGGGGATTTTTGAAATTGGGGAAGAACACAACAAAATTAGGCTAGAAAACAAGGGGGTAGGGGCTCCAAATTCGTGATCAACCTTTCTCTGATCCAAGATGATGTAGCGTAGAACCCTAGATGCCTGATCTTTCACGAATGGAGAGGATCCCATGAAGAACACAAGGAACAGGAGGGGAAAACAAGGGGAAAACATGGGAGAAATCACTCAAACAAACAAGATTCGATTACACATGTGCTAGATCCTCGAAGCACAAAGAGATACATGATCCAAATCCAACAAAGGATGATACAAGTAGCAAGTTCTTCTCCGTGAGGAGGTATTGAGGGGTCTTCCTGTGAGGGGTCTTGAATCCACTTGGGGGATCTTCTTCGTAGAGGTCGTGAACTCCGATGGAGAAGGGATCTAGTTTAGAGAAAAGCTTCTCAAATGATCTACTACTTTGCTAAACCTAAAACGTAGGTGGGAGAAGAGTATATATAGTCTAGGGGGTGAAAGGGTACATGGGCCTCGTCCCAAGTCGCTGGGTGCAGGCAGGGTCGGAAATCCCGAGCCAGGTTCGGGGAAGGGTCCGGCCTCGTCAAAGAGTTGTCATGGTCGGAGCTGGTCTGGTTTCCGGGGGCCGGAAGTTTCGGGCTGGTCCGAGGTTTCTGGCGCTGGAAGTTCCGGGCGAGGTTCCGACCGTGTTCTAGGCTATCCAGAGAGTTTGCACGCCCGGACATTGTCTAGAATGAGAGGGTCGGAGGTTCCGGGCTGGCCGGAAGGTCCGGGGTCCAGAAGTTCTGGGCTGCGGTCGGAAGTTCCGGGCTTGGCAGAAACTCTGCACAAGTCTTGATGCTGGCCGTTCTTCCTCCTTCGGTCCTTGGTTCCTGAGCACATGTAGTGTCTTTGCATTAGGTAGCAACCTTGTCTCGCGTGAATATAAAGGAGGACTTAGGAACGATTTCACCTTGTGTCCAATAGTGTATGCTTGAGGTCGAGGTTTCGTCGTAGTGTACATGGGGATGATCGTAGGATGCTCCGCATCACCTTGGATCGTGATTCTCATCACCATGGAAATGGTTGTCGTGGACGGACTTGTAATTGGACGAAGTTGAAGACATGGTGCAATCCAAGTACTCCAAGGTGTCTCCAGAGTGGTATTCGTGCAAAAAGAGCAAACACAAGCAATACTCGGAAATACAATGGTTAGCGCACACAAAAGGTCCATCGTGTAAGAATGAGTCCGTGCGACAAGGTTGTTCATGACAAAGCGCATGGAGCTGATCAAGATGATATATAATGATATGCGAAGCATTCATGGGGTCATGGTGCACAACGCTACAAATGCTACCATTGTGCAAAATGATGTCATAATGGGACGGTGTATCAAAAGCATGAGCATGGTAATTGGTGCTCAATGTGAGTATGTGATCATGCAATTGATGGTGGGCAATGTGATCATTATGTATGAATATTCCATCGAGGTATATCACAACAAATTTTCTAAGGAAATGCACAAGCTCAAATATCATGGATGACATGGAAATAGATGCAACAAGACAAGCATAATGTGAGTCAATCCATGCATGGGGTGCAAACTTGTGGTGAGTATGATATGTCCATCGAGCATGACATGTGTGAGCACAATCAAAAAATATGGAGGTGTTGGTGCAATGTGTCAAAGGAGTGTTGATGTACCAATGCTCGATGTCATGGGAAGAGTGGAGTTCCAAAGGTGCATCCAATAAGTGTGAGCGCTCCTCAATGTGAAGGTCCATAGAGCCAATCTCCATTGTCGCTCCTCTATTGGCGAGATGTATCATGTAGACAACAAGAGGGAAACAACAATGAAAGAGTGACCCATCCAATATGTGTACTTGAGGATGGCTCAAAGGGAAGTTCACCTTTATGAGGATGTCAAAAATGTTGGTGTCGCACATCATGTAGACATTTGCATGACCAATATAGCTCATGATGGTACCGCCTTGTGAACCCTTCAAAATGAAAGAACATGTCAAACACTCGGAAAAACAAATGAGATTAGCATAAATGCAAGACCTATCATTCGAGTGTTGAGATACCCAACAAGTGTATGCATCATCCTCGTCATAAGAAAGGACAAGGGAGCATTTCATAGTATGGAGGCATATGATGTGAGAACAACCAAATACAGTAGGCTCAATCAAACAAGCATGCATCACAAGTAAAGTTCCAAAGTCTCCAAGATCATTAAGCATAGTATGGTTGCACTCACGACAAGTGGATATGAGGGTTGCAACTAATGCATACAAGAGACAATAATCAAGATATATCAGATGAGAGGCATGGATATATATGTCATCAACCCAGGAAAGCGAATGAGAATGGAACATGGATCATGCAACATAGCAAGAAATCATAGTGATTAAGTCAAACAAGCTAGTAGTGCGAAGATGCAACATACTAGAGGTAATCATGGCATGTGTGCAAATAGCGGGCATGAATAATTCACATGACATAGAACAAGCATGCAAGCAAGATATGAGGAAGATGTCATCATTGTATTGGCAAGAAGTCCTAGGTAAATAGAAATGGAACATCATGACTCTCCCTACACATGAATCAACAATAGCATGTGGCACATGGTAAACATGGCAATAGCAACAAGTATCTCCACCAAGCATGCAAATAATCATAGTAGTAAAATGGTGGCCCATGGGTAAATGCAAACAAGGGTCACAATTGCATTGCAAAGACATAGAAATAGGCATATCATGCAAAGTGAACACGATATAATGGGCATAAGGTGACAAATAGTAAATAGCCCATATCCGCATGAGAGCCAAGTAAAATGAATGCGCATAGTGGTTGTGCGAAGAGGACGAAGGGAAGGACAATCCATGGGGTCCCAAATCGTCTTTGCTCTCAAGAGCTCGTTTTGTCAACTCTTGGGATTGAGAGGTTGATGAGTATATGTGAGTACCTACACAAAACAAAAGCAAAAGGAAAATTTTGTGTGCGTGGTATATGTACACATCATCCATCATGATGCGCACATGCATGTGTTAGTTAGCACGAAATAGCCAATGCTCAAATAAATGAGATGCGTGATATAGAAACATGTCATCCAACATGATAGGTTTATTGTTATCTAGAGCATAATGGAGACTCAAATTGTGTAATGCATCACTATAAATATTTAGACACTGTTATTCATGGAATGCATATGGTGCATGCAATTATGGGAATCATGCAAAGTATGGAATGCATCAAAATATCCTAATATGTATGAGGAAACTATGGGGGTCTCCTCATGAGCATTAATGGAAACATCACATGGAGAATATTGACAACATAAAAAACAATGCATATCTGAAGCAATGTGATCATGGCATGGCATAGTAGATGAATTGCACAAATCATGTAAAGGAAGCATGTCAATATCATCACATGAAAAACAAAAGCTAATGACCATCATCTCGTCATCTATGCCATAAGTGCAAATGGGATTTATTTTAATGGGGCATGCATAGTTACTATGTTGAGATTGAAATGATGAAATATGGGAGATCTCACTCAGCATATGACAAGTTTAATGGATTGTCAAACATGACACGACCAATAGAATTTTCACATGATATCCCATGGAGCATAGCATCACAAGTAGGCAGTTCAGCATGCTCATCATCATACTCATCATAAATGGGTGGCATATCTAAGCACGTAGAAGACATAGTATGTGGTGAATCCATAGGGTGATCATCATCATGCAAGCAATCATTGGTAAGATAGTCCACTAGTGGGACAAGAGAAACATCGTCACCTATGTTACCTTTGGAGCGTCGCTCATGTGTTGTAGGTGAGGTTGCAACTACATGGTACCATGTGGGGGGTGCATCATCTTCCACATGGCCATCAGTTTTCCCATTGGAGGGATGGACTCCTCGAGGGTAGGCATGTCGTCATGTATGAGAGCTAGCACCAAAGAACAAAACACACTCGGAGTAGAGGTTAAGTCGTTAGAAATCATAGTGGCCTCATATGCCGTCTCAACTATCTCACTCACTAAGTGTTGTGGCTCACTCACTCCCGGTAAGATGCTCTCACTCATATGGTTGCTGGAGTCATTCAAATGGCTCTCAACCTCACATAGGATGTGTGGCATGCTCTCATGTGTGGGAGTAGTGGTGGTCACACTCATCCTGTCATAGGAAATTCTCTCAATGTCACGTAAGGTGGAGTCACTCATGTCGCTCATGTGGTATTGGCTCTCCTCACATGGCAATGGGGGCATATTGTCATACGTGGGTGTTGGAGAGATGTAGGTGCAAATGTCTCCATGCTCAACTCCTATCACCGTCGTATTTGAAGGGATAATTCCATGCTCAACCTCCTCATCCATAACGCCTCCAAAGATGAATGTCATGGGATGTCGCAAAACATCTCCTCCAAGATCGAAGAGAAGGTCTCATGTGCGCTCGCGTAGCTTAACTCGGAGTATGAGTCCAATATGGGCGCCGTCTTGATGTTGTTGAAGAGGTTCATTCTCATCGCCGTGATCGAAGGGGATGGCCCTAGCTTGACCTTGTTGTCACCGTCTTGTTGTAGGAGGCCCATATGATGTGGCACCTCGAAGCTCGTCTCCATGACCGAAGGGAATTTCCCATGCCCGGCCATCTTCCTTGAGGGGCTTCCTTGAGGGCCTTATTGTTAACGATGTTGATGTAGGCGAACTCGTGGGAAGTAGGCAAATAAGTTGTACGTCCAAAGGCGAAGATGCCTTGATAGCACTTGGCGGAGATGCCAAAGTGGTGGTAGTCGTAGCTTGCTCTTGGTGGTGCTTGTCTCGCGATCTTCTCTTGTTCTCTTGAAGCTTGGCCTTGGCGTGTAGTAGAGCTTGTTCGGACTTGTATGTTTGTGCTTGGCGAGCATCTTCAAGATGATGGTATCATTATTGTGCTTGAGCTCGTAGTAGATGTTGTTCATCATCGTCGTGCACATTATGCTTGGAGGAGACTTGCCCTTCATGATGATGTTGATCATGATGATCGCCATGGAGATGTGGACGTGGACGACTTGCGCTTGCAATGTTTTTGCATTCCGAGGACTTGTGGCTTGAACATCGCCGCCATTGAAAGGATCGAGATGGACCTAGAGGGGGGTGAATAGGTACAACTACAAATTTTAATTGTTACTTAGCAATTTTAGGCAAAAATGCGGAATATGTAAGTAAGCCTAACAATTTCAAGTATGACACTAAGAGGTAAGCAAGATAAACAAGTGGCACAAATATATGAGTAAGCAAGCACAATATGATAAAGGTAAGTGCAAGAGACAAGTAACCACAAGTAGGGAGTTAGGGTTAGGAATAACCGCAACTCCGAGAGACGGGGATGTATGCCGATGTTCACTTCCTTGGAGGGACGCTACGTCACCGCTTAGAGTGGTGGATGTTACCACGAAGGCACACTAATGCCATGAAGGCTCACCCTATTCTCTCTTTTAGACAACACCACGAAGGCATTCCTCAACCACTAGTGGTAGACCCTGGGGTGGTCGCCAAACCCTCACAAACTTTTCTTGGGGTAATCACAATGGTCGATTCCTCTCCGAAAGACTCCTACCGCCTAGGAGTCTCCAACCTCCAAGAGTAACAAGAATGATGGGGAAAAGCTCAAGACTTGCTCAAATCACGAATTCCTTTGGTGCAAATAAGGGGACGGAGTGGATCTATCACTTGATCGAACAACTTCTCTCAAATGCTATCAAATCCCTTGGGGATCTAAGATTTGGTGTGGAGGGGTGAGAGAGAGAGTGAAATGTGTCCTAGGGTTTGTTCAAAGTGAATGGTCAACCCTCTCCCATGGGGAAGAAGGGCTATAAATAGTGTGAGCACAAATATGGTCGTTGTATTGCAAGTGAACGGGCAGGCCGGACATCTGGGCTAGGGGCCTGACATTCGGCCTGGAAAGGAACTCAAAGAACAAGGCAGAAGCAGAGAAGAAAACAGAGGGGCCGGACATCCGGGGCCAAAGCCTAGACATTCGGGGCGAAGCCCGGACGTCTAGCAACTGCGTGCAAACCTACAGGAGTTAGGATGACAGGGAGCCGGTGTCGGTGTACAAAAGTAGGGGTTCTCCTTTTGACCCCTTTACTTGTGCACGGGCAGTCAGAGCCTCCCGCCATGACCACGCACAGACACGGCAGGAAGGGGAGCCGGAGAGAAGCCGAGGCCACAAAGCAAACAAGGCAACGACAAGGACCAAGGCCACAAAGATTGGATGGCATAGTAGGTTCCCCCGGCAAGGACCCTTGTCGGGGCAGCCTCAGCAACCCCGGCAAGACCTTTGCCGGGGCAGCTCACCCGCGCTAGCCGAAGTGAGCCACCCTTGAGCCCACCAACGTTCAACAAACACGTTGGGACGAGGCTCGGAAGGCACCTCTATGGTGGCATGCAGATCTTTGTGAAGACGAGAAAGAGACAGGACCAAATGAGGATAGGAAGGCAACCATCCTCACCGAAGAAACCCACGAGACCCCCGGCAAGGTCCCTTGCCGGGGAAACTAGCGCGCCACGGCAAGACCCTTGCCGGGCTACCCGGCAAGACCCTTGTCGGGCCACCTAACGAAGCCCTCACCAAGCGCACCGGCAGGGCCATCGCCAGGCCCGCGCCAACCAAGTCTTCGCCGCTGTTCGCATGCAGCTGCCAACTCAACCAGTTGGGCAGGCACCTGTGTGGCAGCATGCAATCCTTCATGGAGGCTCCACCACCGCGCCACCTCAGCTACCTGCCTGCCTACATGGCGTCGCACGCATCGCTGGCCAGGGCGCGTGCCGCAGCGTGAAGGAGCGGCGACGGACGGGACGGGCTTCGCCCGCGTCCCCAATAAAGCGAAGGGACACCTAAGCCCCACATTAAATGCGTCTTGTCCTGTAACTCTAGCGATAAACTCACAATACTGTAGCACTCTCCACCTCATGTGTGCCACTGTGGCAGCCCCTTTCACCTATAAAAGGAGGCCCATGGTGCACGGAGAGAGGATTCGGCTCTTTTGAACCCCTCAGCACCCAGAGCTAGTTCGAGAGCTCGAGAGCACTAATACATCCACCAAAACAGGATCGTAGGGTTTTACGCATCTTTGCGGCGTGAACCTAGGTAAATCCTCCTTTTGTCACCAGTTAGTCCTGCTCTTCTCACGATCCCCACGCCCTGCAACCATAGAAGGGATTCTAGTGATCCCATAGGTGTCGTTTCCCACCGACATCTTTGGCGCGCCAGGTTGGGGGCGCTATCGTGAGAATCTGGTCCAGCAGTTGGCCTAGTTGTTCTTCATCACCATAGCTCCAAAGAAGAAGGCGACCACGGCGATCAGTTCGTCCAGAACCGGGTTGGTACCTTCGCACACCGGCATCGGGCCGGTCGCGGAGAGAACCCGTGGCACGGCCCGCGAACATCCACATCGCCCTGATGGTCCGGGCTTGGCGAGCGGCGCCGTTCGTTCACCGGGCGATGAGCCACCAGTCGCAGGCTCTAGAGACGGAGTCGGCCCCCCCGCAGGCAGCGCGGGGCCCTTTAGGGGTGCCACCGTCCCACCAGGCGGCGGCACGGCGGTCTCCAAGATACCAACACCGGCGCCCATGGCGCGCTCTTCTCAGGTTGTGGGCGACGAGCGGCGTCACCTTGCGGGTGACCCTGCACGCCGCCCTGGGAAGAGTCCCGTGCATCCATCAAATGAAGAAGAGGGCCAGCATGCACGCCGAGGTACTAATGGAGGTGGCGAACGGCCGCGGAGCCGCGACACAGCTCCTTCTAACGTGGTTAGGAGTCGAGGCGCATCGTGGTCCACCCAGCTTTCGCCGCCACCCATGCCGGCGGAAGCCCTGGCGCGCGCGCAGCTGCTCCTCGATTTTCCCCCCGCCGCGGAGAAGCACGATGAATGGAGGGCCACCGTCCGGAGCCTCGTCGGCATCGCCAACAACGATGGGCTGCGGCCGGCGGAACCCGTTGGCCGTCGCTCCACCGGGCTGCCATGTGCAAGCGGAGGCCACGCCGGAGACGACGCGGCCACGGTGTACTCCCCACCTCCATCCCGATAGCCCCGGGCGTCGGCCCGTCATGGCGACGCTCGTAATGATATCTCCATTGCGTCGTTCGACCCGTGGACCAACCGCGATCAGCGCGAAGTCCTTCGGGAGCGGGCTCATGAGGATGCTCGAACTACGATCGAGCACCGACGTGACGCGCGCCACCAGTCGGGCAGGCGGGCAGGGCCTTACACGGACCACCCAGCGTCGGGAGGCTACGGCGGCCTACCTTACGAGGTGGGTTGTCCGGCTTTCACCCGTGAGCTGCGGCAGTTCCAGTGGCCCTCCCACCATATGTTCAAACCCAACGTTGGCGAGAAGTACAAAGGCAATACTCACCTGTCAGAGTTCCTCAGCATCTACACCATCGCGATGCAAGCGGCCGGGGCCCACGACGATAAGGTGCTTGCCAACTACTTCCCATTGGCAATTAAGCCTAATGTTATGTCATGGTTGATGCACTTGCCGGTGGACTCCATCTCTTCTTGGGCAGATCTGTTCCATGAGTTTGTTGGCGCCTTTACCGGAGGTCACCAAGCGCATGGCCAGGCGAGTGATTTGCACATCATCCCCCAGAAGGAAGGAGAAAACCTGCGCAAGTACATCCAAAGATTCAGCCGGGTGCAGTACAACATCCCCGATGTTCATCCCGCCGCCATGATCAGTGTGTTCCATCAGAATGTGCACAATCGCAAGATGCGTGAAGAACTAGCGGATAACAAGGTTAAGGATGTGGCCGAGCTTATGTTCTGGCCGATCGGTGCACTCGTGCCGAGGAGGGAAGGAAGTACCCCATCAAAGATGCCGGTGCGGAAACCGACTCCACTAGCGATACCGCCACCCCATCAAAGAAGGGCTGACGCCGTAATAGGAAGTGCAAGGGCAAGGCCGTGCTTGCCGTTGAGGGATCCGACGACACCGGTACCACCAAGAAGACCAAGGCGAGTGACCCTAGCAAGGAGGTTGCCGGGTGTGACGCTTGCCGGGCCTTGGCGGCTACCGACAAGCCAGGAGGCTCTAACAAGCAGCACTGCAAGATCCACCGCGCCAAGGGCCACGATCTCCAAAACTGCCGGCAAGTAGAGCTGCTCACCGAGAAGCAGAAAGTTGAGTATGAGCGGCGGGACAAGGAGAAAGGCCCAGATGGTGCCGAAGGTTTCGCCAAGAAACATGGCGGCCACGGAGGCCGCCGCGACAAGGATAATCAGCAAGAGAGGCCCGCCCGAGGCCACGACAAGAAGCAAGAAGACGATGATCATGACGAGGACGACGAGTCTAGCGACCACGAGTTTCAGAAAGCCACAGAGGCCATGTGCGTCGATGGTGGTGCCTCGCTACATACATCTCACCGCCAACTCAAGCAGTGGGCACGCGAGGTCACGGTGGTGGAACCATCGTTTGACGCGGGGAAGCCGCTGAAATGGTCCGGCACGCCCATCATCTTTGACACGGAGGACCACCCTGACCGCACCACTGCGGTCGGTTGCTTGCCGTTGTTTGTTTCACCAACAATCCGCAACCTCAGGGTGACAAAGATGTTGGTAGATGGCGGGGCCGGCCTGAACTTGATCTCGCCCATTGTGGTCAGAAGCCTGCAGATCCCTGATGGAGACCTCGAGGAGACGGGTACATTCCAAGGGTTCAACCCGGGGAGGAGTCATCCAAAGGAAAAGATCATGCTGCCCTTGCCTTACAACGGGATCCTCGGCCGCCCGGCGCTAGCCAAGTTTATGGCGGCTTCCCACTACGCCTACAACATGCTGAAAATGCCCGGGCCGATGAACATCATCACCGTCCCCTCTGACAAGAAAGATGCGCTGATCTGCACCAACCAACTCTACCGGGAGGCAGTTGCAGCAACTGCCTCTAAGGCACCTGCTATTGCCGACGGAGCCATGGAGCAGAAGAAGACCGGCAAGACCCCTCGCACCCACTCCGGCAAGCGCACCTCTTCGGGGTGTTGCGCTTCCGTTGAGAACATGCCAGAGAGCTCCGCCGGAAAGAGCAAGAAGTCCAGGGCTACACCACAAGAAACCAAGAAGGTGCCCGTCAAGGAGGACGGCACGGGAGGAGCTTTTACCATAAGCTCCACCCTCGATAGCAAATAGGAAAGCGAGCTCGTCACCTTCTTGCGGGCGAATGTCGATGTGTTTGCATGGCAAGCCTCCGACATCCCCGGTGTTCCTAGGGAGGTGATTGAGCACCACCTTGCCGTCTGTCCTCACGCGCGGCATGTCAAGCAGAAAGTCTGGAAGCAAGCTCTGGAGAGGCAAGAGTTCATCACGGGGGAAATCAGAAAGCTAGAGGCGGCACGCTTGGTGAGGGGAGTACTCCATCCGATGTGGTTGGCCAATCTGGTAGTGGTGCGCAAGGCAAGTGGGAAATGGAGGCTGTGTATTGACTACACAGACATCAATAAGGCCTGTCCAAAGGACCCTGTGCCATTGCCGCGCATCGACCAGATTGTTGACTCCACGACTGGGTGTGACCTCTTATCGTTCCTCGACGCCTACTCAGGATACCACCAGATCTTCATGACAAAGGAAGACAAGGAAAACACAACATTCATCAGCCCATGTGGTACATATTGCTTTTTATGGATGCCTTTCGGTTTGAAGAGTGTTGGCTCGACCTTTGCAAGAGCAGTCCAAATTGGTTTTGAGCCCCAGATACATAGAAATATGGAAGCTTATATGGATGACATAGTAGTCAAAACCAAGGACAAGGCAACCCTTGTGCAAGATCTGGAGGAAACGTTCAGGAACCTACACAAGATCAACCTCAAATTTAACCCTGAGAAGAGTGTCTTTGGCGTCCCGTCCGGCAAGCTTCTCGGGCTTTTTGTGTCCCAGCACGGGATTGAAGCAATCCCAGATAAGATCAAGGCCATCGAGCAGATTGAGGCACCCAAGCGGGTCAAGGACGTGTGTCTGTCACTGGCTACGTTGCTGCCATGAGCCGGTTCATCTCCAAGTCCGCGGAGCATGGCCTTCCTTTCTTCAAGATCTTGAAGAAAGCAGGGCTAGTGGATTGGACCCCAGAAGCTGAGGCAGCGCTGCAGGATTTGAAGAAATACCTCTCCTCTACTCCAGTGCTGGTTGCGCCTAAACCACAAGAACCGTTGCTGCTATATCTAGCGGCAATGAACCAGGTGGTTAGCGCCGCACTAGTGGCACAGAGAGAGGCCGATGAAAAGGCAGCGACAGCAGCAGAGCCAACAGATGGCGGGCCGAAACCCTCTCCGGCAAGGCTTGATCCTGGCAATATCGAGTCCCCATCAGGGGCTGACGGCAGCACAATAGGACCCACGCAACCGGGTGAAGAGGCGCAGAAGAAGAAAATGGTGCAGCACCCAGTGTACTTAGTTAGCTCCCTCTTGCAGGGGGCTAGGTCGAGGTACTCAGGCGTGCAAAAGCTGCTCTTCGGCCTCCTTATGGCATCGAGGAAGCTGCGCCACTACTTCCAAGCGCACGAGATCACGGTGGTCACCCGCCTCCCGTTGCAACGGATACTACACAACCCAGATGCAACGGGGAGGATCGTAGAATGGGCCCTGGAGCTGTCAATCTTCGGTTTGAAGTTTGAAAGTACCTCGACAATTTAGAGCAGGGTCTTGGCGGAGTTTGTTGCAGAATGGACCTCGACGCCCGACGAAGAGGTACAGGAGACCACTCTCCCCAGCAAGGAAACGAGCTGCAACTGGATCATGTACTTTGATGGTGCCTTCTCGTTGCAAGGCGCCGGTGTTGGTGTGCTGCTTATCGCACCCACCGGAGAGCACCTCAAGTATGTCACCCAGATGCACTTTCCCCGGGAGATGTCAACCAACAACACCACTGAGTATGAGGGTTTGCTTGCTGGTCTCAGGATCGCGACAGTCCTTGGAGTTAAGAAGCTCATTGTCAGGGGCGACTCACAGCTCGTCGTCAGGCAGGTCAACAAAGATTATCAAAGCCCATTGATGGAAGCTTACGTAGATGAGGTGAGGAAACTAGAGGAGCGCTTTGACGGTATACAAACGGAGCATGTCCCTCGGGCGGAGAACGACATTGCCAACTACCTGTCGAAGCGCGCTGCCCTCAAGCTACCTGTGGAACCAGGTACCTTTGTGCTTCAGTTAACCCAACCATCCGTTGAGCCGTCAGCTGGGCAAAACAAGCGCAGGAAGCTAGGCCCCGGCAAGTACTTCCCCACCGAGCTCCCCGGAGCCGCTGGCGAAGATGTTTCCATGGATGCCGATCCTGCCGCGGGGCGATCAACTCCGGCAGGACCTCAGGTCATGGCCGTGGAGGCGACCGCTCCCGCGGTAGAAGAGATGCGCTTGGTCCTTGCCGTCGAGCCCTAGGCCCCGTCATGGGCGCAACACACCGTCCGTTTCCTTCAAAAGGGAGAGCTTCCTGAGGAGCAGGAAGAGGCAGAAAGAGTAGCCCGCCAGTATGCCCTGTACCAATTCGTTGATAACGTATTGTACAGGAGAAGGCTGAATGGGGTGAAATTGATGTGCATCCCCCGGGAGGAAGGACTAAAGCTGTTGGCAGAGATGCATGGAGGCATATGTGGCTCCCACATAGGGTCAAGGGCCCTTGCCGGCAAGGCCTTCCGGCAAGGCTTCTTCTGGCCCACCGCCCTCCAGGATGCAACGGCACTAGTCACCAAGTGTGAAGCATGCCAGTTCCATTCAAAAAAGCTTCATCAACCAGCTCAAGCCCTTCAAACTATCCCTCTCTCCTGGCCCTTCTCGGTCTGGGGCCTTGACATACTGGGCCCTTTCCCCCGTGCCGTCGGGGGCTTTGAGTACTTGTATGTCGCAATCGACAAGTTCACAAAGTGGCCAGAGGTGGAAGCAGTGAGGAAGGTGACAGCGCAGTCGGCCATCAAGTTCTTCAAAGGGCTAGTGTGCCGCTTCGGGGTGCCCAACAGGATCATCACCGACAATGGCACATAGTTCACAAGCCATGCCTCCATGCAATACATTGAAGATCTCGGCAGCAGGGTCTGTTTTGCTTCCGTGGCACACCCACGGAGCAACAGCCAAGTAGAGAGGGCAAATGCTGAAGTCTTGCGAGGCTTAAGGATGAAAACTTTTGACAGGCTGCACAAGAGTGGAAGGCGCTGGATTCATGAGTTGCCAGCAGTTCTTTGGTCGATCAGAACGACGCCAAATCGAGCCACCGGCCAGACACCCTTTGCCCTGGTTTATGGGGCAGAAGCAGTTCTCCCCACAGAACTCATATACGGGTCACCTCGTGTGCTCGCTTATGATGAGCTTGAGCAAGAGCGATTGCGGCAAGATGGTGCGATGCTCCTTGAGGAAGATCGTCTCCGGGCGGCTGTGAGAGCAGTACGCTACCAGCAAGCCCTGCGCCGCTACCATAGCCGCAAGGTTCATGCCCAGAGCCTTGAGGAAGGTGACCTTGTTCTTCGGCACATTCAGTCGGCCAAGAATTCCAACAAGTTGACGCCAAAGTGGGAAGGCCCTTATCGGGTAACACGAGTCACCAGGCCCGGCGCAGTCCGGCTGGAGACCAAAGACGCCATTCCAATGAGCAATTCCTGGAACATCGAGCATCTTCGCAAGTTTTACCCATAAGTCACGGCTGCCGGGCCTCCCGGCAAGCCACCCTTTTGTACAAGCCTTGCCGGCAAGGTGTGTAAACCTTTGTACAAAGCCAGGCGCAGACCCTGAGCATAAATAAACGAAGCGCTGGCGCCCTAAGTTATAGCATGCATGCTAGGTTAATTCTCTTCCTTGGTTAGGGTTGATAATGCTTAGCTGCGGCTAACCCCTAGCTTAGAGGTCGAGTGTGCGTCTCCCTGTTCCTCTCCATCTTTCTTTGGTTCGCAGGGCACGTAAGTATTCTTGCCAAGCCATTTTGAAGAAAAAGGGGGGGACAGACCAGCGCCCTGGCCCCGGCAAGCCAGAGTTGCCGAGGGCTGCAAGAACAAGGGTCCCTCCGCGGCAAGCCAAAATCGCCGGAGGCTGCGAGTCCAGATAAGTCCTTCATCCTCTATCATGCATTTCATTATGGACCGGATATGTGAAACCCTGTTCTATCTCTAAGCTACCGTGCTCCCTTTTTTCGGCACCCAAGGATTGTCTCTTGGGTCTGGATCTGGTCGCAGCCGCGGCAGCGAAGAAGGGGAACGGGGGGCCTAAGCCCACCTCATCCCTGCCTCCGCTAAGAGCGTGAGAAAGGTTGAGCGAGGTGGGGAGACAGCAAGGCCTGTTGACGGGAAAAAACGTATGTCTTAAAGATGACAAGGGTTCACCCCTTGACGTGGGTTCCTCCCGCGAACGAAAATCCCGGCAAACATCCCTTTTTCATTAAAAACATCCCGTACAGGTACCATTCATACGAAATGAAAAACATGAACTAGGGGATTACAAGTTCTAAAGCCAACAAAGGCCCGAAGGCTTACAAGACTAAAAAGATATAAAGTGCCCGTAATCCCTTTCTGGTCCATCTCCTCAGGAAATGGAACAAGAAAGCAGAAGGGCAAAAGGGGTGCCTAGGTGAGCTACGATTGGCAGAAGACACAAAGAGAACATCTCGGTGGCCGTCCAAGGGCTGGATGGTGATGGCGGCGCCGGAGGCAGAGCTCGAAGACGAGGCGGCAGGACGCTAACACGCGACGAAGGCGTCGGTGCCCGCGTACTCCGACTTGATGGCTTGCAGCTCATCCTCTTCCTCTTCTGCAGCCTCCCTATGCCAGCCGCCCAAGGAGACGACCCCGAGATGTTCAAGGACCTGGCGCCGCGGATGATGGGGTCGCTGGTGCCGCTCGGAGCGGCGCCCGACACCTAGTCGGACCCGTCATCCTGCCACCCGGTGCCCTCTTCGTCGCTACCGTTGCCTTCCTCGCCACTCTCGCTTGAGGAGGAGTCTTCATCATCGGAGGAGCTCTCTAGACAGTACCTCACACGGGTCCCGAAAGTGCCCGAAGTTCTTGACGGAGAGGAGGCCACCCTCCATTAGTTTGAAATGGAGAGCGAGCCCATCCGTCAAGCTATGGAGGCGAGCAAAGGTCTTCCATCCTCGATGAAGGTACATGACATGAGGGACGGGGAACTCGACGTCGACCCACGTACCACTGTTCCCACAGCCCCTCATGTGCAACCGCAGCACCAGCGGCGGATCCAGCTCCATCTCCCGCGCAAATGGGGTCAGGAGGTGAAGGCGACGGCGCGGCGGATGGTGCAGCCTGCGAAGAATTCGCAGGGGTTGTCCTCAGCGTGGCCCTCCATCGCAGGGAGGGCTGCTGGAGGGGGCGAGGCAGATCTGCCGCCCCGTCCTCCCCTCCCTCGAGCACCACGGCGACCTCGACCTCATCCCCTCCCCCTTCCTCTAGTAGCCGGCTCTGCCGCTACGAGCTCTTGGGGAGGCGTGATGCGCTGTCGGGCCGAGACCCTCGCCGCCACCGATGAAGCGACGCCGCGCCCCCTCGCCATGACAGAAGAAGAAAGGAAGTAGGGATAGGAAGAGGCAGATGGCGAAAGGTTGGGAGGCGCCGTCCCTCTCGTTCCCCTCCTTATAAAGGGGTAGGGGCGAGGCTCGGCCGCCCCCTCTCGGCCAATCCGGCCTCTTGAAGTGACAGCGAGCGGGGCCATCGACCGCCCTCCCTGCTCCATTGAAGGCGCATGGGAATCGACTCGCACGCGCACGACTACCCACGACCCCTGCGCCTTTCATTCGCTCTGCATGCAGTGAACGTGGCGCAAGCGGCGGGCGCAATGGGACGCGTGGAATGACGGTTCCCGAGCGAGGGCAGTAAATGGGAGGCGGCCCCGTGGTCTCGAAGAGACTTGCAAGCCGCCTCTTTACTATCCACCACGAGGTGATGCCAGCATGCCAACGTCATGCACGCGCACGACCCCCACGTAACGCGTTCAACGCGGGTCGTGGGAAGCGCCGCGGACGGGACAGTGGCCATGGTAAAAACCCGCCCCAACTGCTCGCGCACCGTTCTGGGCCTGGCCCAACAATGTGCGGCGCTTATGCATGGCCCAGGACCGGGGGCGCCTGTCGGTGTACAAAAGTAGGGGTTCTCCTTTTGACCCCTTTACTTGTGCACGGGCAGTCAGAGCCTCCCGCCATGACCACACACAGACACGGCAGGAAGGGGAAGCCGGAGAGAAGCCGAGGCCACAAAGCAAACGAGGCAACAACAAGGACCAAGGCCACAAAGATCGGATGGGCATAGCAGGTTCCCCCGGCAAGGACCCTTGCCGGGGCAGCCTCGGCAACCCCGGCAAGACCTTTGCTGGGGCAGCTCACTCGTGCCAGCCGAAGTGAGCCACCCTTGAGCGCACCAACGTTCAACAAACACGTTGGGACGAGGCTCGGGAGGCACCTCTGTGGTCGCATGCAGATCTTTGTGAAGACGAGGAAGAGACAGGACCAAATGAGGATAGGAAGGCAACCATCCTCACCGAAGAAACCCACGAGACCCCCGGCAAGGTCCCTTGCCGGGGAAACCAGTGCGCCACGGCAAGACCCTTGCCGGGCTACCCGGCAAGACCCTTGCCGGGCCACCCAACGAAGCCCTCACCAAGCCCACCGGCAGGGCCACCGCCAGGCCCGCGCCAACCAAGTCTTCGTCGCCATTCGCATGCAGCTACCAACTCAACCAGCTGGGCAGGCACCTGCGTGGCAGCATGCAATCATTCGTGGAGGCTCCACCACCGTGCCACCTCAGCTGCCTGCCTGCCTACATGGCGCCGCACGCATCGCTGTCCAGGGCGCATGTCGAAGCATGAAGGAGCGGCGACGGACGGGACGGGCCTCGCCCCCGTCCCCGATAAAGTGAAGGGACACCTAAGCCCTGCATTAAATGCGTCTTGTCCTGTAATGCTAGCAATAAACTCACAATATTGTAGCACTTTCCACCTCCTGTGTGCCACTATGGCAGCCCCTTTCGCCTATAAAAGGAGGCCCATGGTGCACGGAGAGAGGATTCGGCTCTTTTGAACCCCTCAGCACCCATAGCTAGTTCGAGAGCTCGAGAGCACTAATACATCCACCAAAGCAGGATCGTAGGGTTTTACGCATCTTTGCGGCCCGGACCTGGGTAAATCCTCCTTGTGTCACCTGTTAGTCCTGCTCTTCTCACGATCCCCGCGCCCTGCAACCGTAAAAGGGATTCCAGTGATCCCATAGGTGTCGTTTCCCACCGACAGCCGGACATCCGGGGCAAAGTCCGGATATCCGGCGTGGCTGGGAGACCCGGACATCTGGGTTGCAGCCCGGACATCCGGCGAGAACGTGCAAATCTACTGGTGTCTAAAATAGCAGTGAGCCGGACATCCGACGAGTCGGCCGGATATCCGGGGTGCGGCCCGGACATCCGGATGGAAGCTCGGACATCCGGCATGGATCAAAATGAACATATGCACCAGAGTATTTTTGTGTGGCCCTAAGTTTTTGAAGCTAGGAATAATTGTAGCTTGAGCAAGTCTTTCACTAACCCTACCGATCCCCTCTTAATAGTGCAGGATCCTATACTCAAGAAATTGAAATGATGCACCCTTTTTGATACTTCTTACTTGAGTATACTTGGGGTAAAATCATCTTCATATGCTCAGGATCCACACACATAGATGAACCTAGGACTAACACCTGAGATTTACTTGACGAACATAGTTAGACCCCTACATGTAAATTGTCATCAACATCAAAACATGATGTAAGGGCATGATTGCACTTTCAGTCTACCCCTTTTTGTTTGTTGATGACAATCATACAAGTAGTATCATAGATGCAATAAATAAATTTAGAATTGACAATCATGAGAGAAGAAGTACAAAATATGTTTATGTTTCTATTTGCTTTTAGATCCCCCTCATTGTGTGCATGAGATGAATATGTTAGGATGTACAACACCAACTCACATGGTAGCATATGTAGCACAAAGAGATATAATTGTGAGAGACATGCACATATGAAACCATCATAACACATAGACTAAAACATTTCATAGCCATAAGGATAATAACATAGTTTCAAATGATATAATAACATAGTCTCAAACAATCAAGTAACATAAGTAGGAACAAAAAGTTTCAATAATATCTAACACAAATAGCCAACACATAGCATGACCATACTAAGATACTACTTCTCCCCCTTTGACAGCAACAAGGAAAAAGAGGCGAAGACGGACTCTGTCACTCCTGGCCGATGTCATCATCACCATCAAAGAACTCGGCGTACTCGTCATGAGACAGGAACCCGAAAGTGCAAGAGGACGGAGCAGCGGGAATCGGATCGTCATCACTCACAAGACTCCCACGGTCACGAAGGCATTGCTTGAGCTAATTCTTGGAGATGATGAGGCGCTTCTGAACATCATGATTCTGCTGACAGCTGAAAGTGATTGCCTTCATGATAGCAGACTGAGCCTTGCTTAAGAACGAGGCAAGGCGTCCACGAGGAGCAGACGAGGAAGAAGGCACGAAGGAACCGGTGGGCTGAGACCCACCAGCAGAATTCCTAGGTGGTCGAGGTGCAGCGGTCGATGCAGGAGCAGTCACGCGCATATGGACGGGAGGCTTCCACATGGAATGCCTAACGGTCTTAGCAACCTCAAACGGAGCAGTGTGATCAATTATGGCCTGAATGAATGGAGCATGTGGGAATTGACGCGGCTGAATGAAGTTGGAGAGACAAATCTCATGCCAAATGTAGTGAGCGGTGTCAAGAGGCTCATTGGGTGCATCATGCATATGTACCATCAGATCAATATAGTAGTTGCGAGCCCTTGAGCGATCTCCCTTCTTCGGATAGAGAGTGCGAAGCACACACTGATAGAGAATGTAGTAGGGAGACCGGAAAATAGATGACTCGTTGGGTGGTGGTGCACGTTCCTCTTCAGTGAGCACACAGATGGGCTTAAGAAGAGCCATGCAAGCATCAATATTTTTGGGCCTATAGCGAGGATCCATACTGTGAATGTGATGACCAACACCGGAGAAGCCCAGAATCTGAACAAAGCAAACATAGGTGATGCTTAGCATAGTGTCATCAGTCATCCATGTGAGAGTGTTGTCTGGCCCAAAGAAGCAGGTGGCATAGAACTGAAGGATGGCAGCTTCATTCCAATTACACTTGAAGGTCATGGCAGGACCTAGAGTCATATCACCAATGATCTTGACGGTGTTATCAGGAAACATGGCAGGATGATTACACATGAACTGAAGATCCATATATTTGTGAGAGGCAATCCCACAACCATGGACGAAAGTCGAGTAAAGATCTTGCTGCATGCGAGTACGGAACCGAGGATCATCGACATTAGCCACCATCACATAAGGGTTGGTATCCCGTCGGAACTGAAGGTATGGACGAGCCCCCACGGTGGTGAAGTCGTGTGTGGGGTGGTCCCAGCTGTCGGGAAGCTCCATGGAGATGCGACGACCACGGACAACGGGCATGGCAGCACCACGAACCTGAGGCACAGGAGCCCTTCGAGTGCCTGGTTTTGACTGGCCAACAGAGTGTCTTGGAGCAATGTCATCCTCTTCCTCCCCAACATAGTCCTCATCATTCAGGTGAGAGGCCGACGGACTTGTGGATGGATCCCGCTTCTTCTTCTTGGTGGTGGTCGTCTTCTTCTTAGGTCCGGTGGTGGTCGTCTTCTTCTTAGGTCGAGCATGTTCCTCAGAGTCAGCGGAGCCTTGCCTGCGATCGACTATAATGAATACACGAGAGAGATACCGATAAGCAGGAGTCAAAAAGGAATTATGCACAATGATAAAGTACTTAACCATGGGAAAGTGAACATTTTTGAACATGACTATAGGAAGAAGTCCACATGGTAGATCAATAATATTAACGTTCCCAGTTTAAGTAGTTTAGCAAAGTGCATGGAGAGGCTTTGAGGCTAGGGAAAGAGACACCAAGACTCTGGAGAGAGATATACGCCAAGATATACATGAGAGATAACGAAGCCCTAATATGATTTGGTCACAACAAGAGAAGAATGCAAGAGAGATAGCATCCATACCCCGGGAAGAAAGCTCGGGGCGGCAGTTCTTCGTCCGCGCCATGAGGAACTCTGGCGGTGAATCTCGCAATACACCGATCCCTCCCGAGAGATTGACACCACAACCCAAGAAATGGATTGGATAGAACAGTAGATAAGGAGGAGGTGAATCCGTGGGCAGGAGATCGGGGCCGAAGAACAGAGGAGAGGGCCAGGGCAGCGCCGGAGCACAGCCCCGCAGTGGCGGCGACTGTGCGACGAGATGGGGAGAGGAACGGGAGTGAATGGGGAACTGCCCCCAAATCCCGAGTCCATCCCCTGTTATGTGTGGCTGCGGGCGACGGGCCGGATATCCGGGGTCCTCGCCCAGATATCCGGCGAGCAAAAATTAGAGAGCAGAAAAACCAGGGCCAACGGGCCAGACATCCGGGGACAAACCCGGATATGCGGCGTGTGGAGGTTAGGGAGCAAAAGGTTCAGGGCCCGGATGTCCGGCTAGGTCCCAGATGTCCGGCCACTGGAAATGCCCGATGGCAGTTTGAGCAGCAGAAGATTTTTTCCCAGGGCCCGAATGTCCGGGTGAGGAGCCGGATGGCCGGCCACTGGACAGAGAGACCAGGCAGGGAAAAGATTTGTAAAGGGCCCAACAAATATAATTTGTTATAGACTCCGCCAAGGAGTATCATAGAATTATAGGGGTGAAAACCTAAATAATCTAAGGCCATACTAAGATGTAATAACACCCAACAATATTAAGTACAGAAAGGTCCATATAAGCAATTCACAAGCGGTGATCGAGGTCACCATGTTTGAGCATATGGAACATAGTACTGCAAAGATGTAGACTTTAGGCACATAGTCACGACTCCATCATGATAAAGCACTATAGTTCGAGAACCATGATAACTTTGAGAGTGTTTGTTCTATTTATGCATTATGTAGGGTGAGAATACTCATGAATTGAATGTCTCCCCCTAAATATATGCCTACATCAAGACCAGACACTAAGTTCATGCATGAATGGGTACTAGATTTCACATAGTATTGTCAAGCTCCAAGTTACCACGTTCACGCCTAAGTTGACAAAACCTTGCTTCATCCAATGGCTTGGTGAAAATATCTGCAAGTTGCATATCTGTGCGAACATGAGCAATGTCAATATCACCCTTCTCCACATGATCTCTCAAGAAGTGATATCTAATATCAGTGTGCTTGGTGCGGGTATGATCTTTGGGGTTCTTAGCAATATTGATGGCACTTTCATTATCACATAGTAGAGGCACATGTATATAGGTGATACCGTGATCCTTCAAAGTTTGCCTCATCCATAGTAATTGAGTTGCACAACTGGTGGTTGCAATGTATTCAGCTTCGGTGGTGGAGAGGGCAACACAATTTTGTTTCTTCGAGGACCAACTTACCAAGGAGCGTCCAAGAAATTTACATGCACTAGAGGTGGACTTACGATCCACTTTGTCTCCCGCCCAATCCGCATCCGTGTACCCAACGAGATCAAATTTAGCATCCTTGGGGTACCATAGACCCAACTTTGGGGTGTGAACAAGGTATCTAAGAATATGCTTAACCGCCTTATGATCACTTTCCCTAGGGGAAGCTTGAAATCAAGCACACATGCATACACTGAACATGATGTCTGGTCTAGATGCACAAAGATAAAGCAATGAACCAATCATAGAGCGGTATTTAGATGGGTCGAAAGGAATACCATTGGTATCTTCAGTGAGTACAAATTTGTTTGCATGGGTGTCTTACATGGACTAGCATCAGTCTTGACAAACTTCTCTATGATATCCTTGAGGTATTTTGATTGAGCCAAGAAAATTCCTTCTTGAAATTGTTTAATTTGAAATCCAAGAAAGAACTTCAAATCCGCATTGAGTGATATTTCAAAATTCTTGGTCATGGAAGCCACAAACTTCTTGCATAAATGAATGTTAGGAGAACCAAAAATGATATCATCTACATAGATTTGGCATAAGATCAAATCACCCTTGTCCGTCTTAGTAAAAAGAGTGGGATTAATCACCCCTATCACAAAACCATCATCGAGTAAAAACTTCTTACGATGATCATACCAAGCACGAGGTGCTTGTTTGAGGCCATACAAAGCCTTATGAAGTTTATACACATAGTTTTTGTGATCGGGATCAATGAAATCAAGTGGTTGTGACACATCTACTTCTTCTTGTAGAGGACCGTTAAGGAAATCCCTCTTCACATCCATTTGATGTAATGTAAAACCATTGAAAGCAGCATAAGCAAGTAAGATGTGAATCAGTTCAAGATGGGCAACAGGGGCAAAGGTCTCACCAAAGTCCAAACCTTCAACTTGTGAGTACCCTTGTGCCACTAACCTTGCCTTGTTATGGATGATTACACCATTCTCATCTTGCTTGTTCTTGAAAATCCATTTTGTTCCAATGACATTGTGCTCCATAGTTGGCTTCTCGACTAATGACCACACTTGGTTGCATTCAAAACTGTTCAACTCTTCTTGCATAGCAACGAGCCAATCATTGTCCATCAATGCATCTTGTACCTTAAGAGGCTCAACACTAGACACGAACGAGAAGTGAGCACAAAAGTTTGTCAAATGTTTACGGGTGACTCTACCTACCGATATGCCTGTGAGAATTTTGTCAACATCAACATGACCGGCCACTCGAGGCATGATGGAGGTTAGGGTTTCTCGAGGTTCAACTTCATGTCCATCACCCACATCCTCAACATATGGATCGTTAATGTGTGGTGGAAGATCTTCTTTTTCATATTGGATTTGTTGAGGTTCATCATCAATGATTGCACTTTCTTGTTCTTGCCCTTGATGATGATTTTGTTCTTGAAGATTATCATGAAGATGGACTTGATCGTCTTCTTGTCCTTGGACTAAGGGCATTGGTTGAGCAATAGGAGCTCGTGTTGGTATGGGTGTTGAAGTAGTTTGATGATGTGTGAAGCTTCCATCTTCTTCTTCATCATCATGAGGTTCTTGTTCCATTGGAAGAAGTGCACCAACACCCATGTTCAAAATATCTTGAGAAGAATCTTCTTCACCTACATCACTAAGATCAAATTGCTCCCCATGGGAGCTATTAAATTCATCAAACACCACATCACAAGTTTCTACAACACATCCATTCGATTTTTTGTACACTCTATAGGCATGAGAGTTTGATCAATGGCCAACAAATATGCCCTCAATTGTTTTGGATTGAAATTTTCCTAGCCGTTCTCTTTTGTTGAGGATGAAACATTTGCACTCGAATACACGGAAGTACTTAACATGTGACGCCCGGGTATTTAGCTACAGTAATTCCCTGCTAATGATGCCACGTCACTTCGATTACTTTCGCTAATCTCGTGTTAGTTCGGAACCGATTCAAATTCATATTCAAAATCAAGCAAACAATAAACGTTTTCAAAAGTCAAAACTAAAATGTTATAAATGTGACAAATAATTCATAAGTAATGTTGGTGGAGAAACCACATTTTTATAAAAGGTCTAACTAAATTTAATTAATTAAAACAGTGGATAAGACAAATACATAAATGCCTTGGTGTTTTATAAAATACTAAACTATATTATTTGGGGGTTAAACCTTTTGTGGCAGAGGTATAATTAGTGTTACTATTTAAGATACAACTTTTATGTTTTATAAAACTAGAATAAAATAAAATAGTAAAAGAAAAAGGACACAACAGAAAAAAAAGACAAGAAATTAAAATCCCCCCCCGCTGGGCCTCGGCCCAGCTGGCCACTGGGCAAGCCAGGCCGGCCCAGGCCGCCCCCACTCCCCCCATAACCCCCTGGGTGACCAAACCCTAACCTACCCCACTCCCCACTAGCTCTCCCCACCCCCTCGCTCTGGATCCGGATCGGGAGGAGCCCGATCCCCTTCTCCCTCGCTCGGCGCCCGGCGCCGTCGCCCGTCGCCGCCTGGAGACCACGCCGCGTGGACCTCGCGGCGCCTCCCCCCTGCCTGCCTCCTCGGCGCCGACAGCGTCCTCGTCCCGACCTCCGTCGAGCCCAGCGCACTTGACCTGCGAACCCGCTGTGAGGCCCCGGGCTCCCGCCCCCTCTCCTCGCACTCCCTCTCCCCCGCGGCCGTCGCCGCGCCTCGTGCGCTCAGCCCCAGCGCTCACGCGACCGTGATCGCGCCCGGCTTGCGTCGCCGTTACCCTACGCGTGCGCCAGACGCCCTTGAACGCACCACGACCGTGCCTCGGCGATGCTCACTGCTCTGCTGCTCTCTCGCCGTGTCGCAGCGCGCGCCGCGCCGCCCATTGCCGTTAGCGCGCCCGCCGACGCGCAGCCTTGGGCCCCATGCGTTGCTGTCGCTGTCGCTCGTCATGTGTACCGGCGCCAGCGCCGTTCCTCCTGTCGACAGGCGGGTGCCAGCGCCGCTCGGCGCCGCTAACACCGAACCCACTATGGCCCCTGCGGCCTTTGACAAATGGGCCCCACGCCCAGAACAAAAAAAAGAGGATTAATAGTAATTGAAAAAAACTAATTAATTAATTAATTAAATTAATTAATCATGTTTAGTTAACTAATTAACTCTAATTAACCTGCTAATTAGATGTTAACAAATTGTTAGTCTTCAACCTATGACATGTGGGACCCACCATCGGGTTGACGGTCAACCCTGTTGACTGCCTTTGAGGTCAACACGACATCATCTGATGTCATAAATCCATTTTCGGGTTAAATTAAATAGTTAATTAAATTCGAGAAATTAATAAAATCTTTAGAAAATCATATCTTTTAATCCGTAACTCGGATTAAATTATTTTCACATGAAAGTTGCTCATAACGACGAGCCGAATCCGGATACGCAGACCGTTCGTCCGCCATCCATCCCTAGCATAGCAAACTCGCAACTTTCCCCCTCCGATTCTTCTGTCCGAAAACGCGAAACACCGGGAATACTTTCCCGGATGTTTCCCCCCCTTCGCCGGTATCACCTACCACTACGTTAGGTCACCCCTAGCACTGCTTATTGTCGCGTCTTGCTTTATGTTACATTTGATTGCTCTGTTATTTATAGTGTTCCCCCTTCGTTACTTATTTCCGGTAGACTCTGAGACCGGTGCCGATGTCCGTGTGTTCGACTACACCAAAGATGGCCCCTCCTTCTTGTTCGAGCAACCGGCAAGCCCCCCCCCTTGATCACGGATATCGCCTATTCTCCTCTATCTTGCTTGCATTAGAGTAGTGTAGCATATTCTTGCTTTCCGTTGATCCTATTACGATGTATAGCGACATTGTTGCTACATCTGTTGATACCTTACCGCAATCCTAAATGCTTAGTATAGGATGCTAGTTTATCATCATTGGCCCTACATTCTTGTCGACCGCCTTGCTATACTATCGGTCGTGATCACTTGGGAGGTGATCACAGTATATACTATACATACATACATACTATACAGATGGTGACTAAAGTCGGGTCAGCTCATTGAGTACCATAAGTGATTCGATGTGAAATTTGAAAGGACGGTGGCTCCATCCGGTAGAGGTGGGCACAGGTTCCCGACGGCCCCATTGTTACTTTGTGCCGGAGCGGCAGGGCAGGTTGAGACCACCTAGGAGGCGGTGGGCTGGCCTGTTCGGCGTTCGCGGATACTTTAACACGCTTAACGAGATCTTGGTATTTGATCCGAGTCGGCCATTTGGTCTATCGCACTAACCATCTCGTGGGAGTAGTTATGGGTATCCGGCGTCGTGGTATCGGCGAAGCCTTCTTGGCGTCGGCGACGAGCGGCGTAGCGCCGGGTTGGACTGCGTTAACGCAACTTCCTTTGTAATGGAGGTTGCTAGGTCGCTCACCGGCAGCGACGCAAGCGTGCAGGTGTGCAATGGGCGATGGGCCGGCACCCTGCGCGCATAGGATTTAGACCGGCGTGTTGACCTCTGTTGTGCCTAGGTGGGGCTGCGGCGTGTTGATCTTCGAGGCGGACATGACCGAGAAAGTGTGTCGGCCAAATGGGATCGGCGTGTTGGGTTATGTGGTGCACCCTGCAGTGAAGTTAATCTATTGAATAGCCGTGTCCCTCGGTAAAGGATGACCGGAGTTGTACCTCGACCTTATGACAACTAGAACTGGATACTTAATAAAACACACCCTTCCAAGTTCCACGACAACCCGGTGATCGCTTTTCCACGGGCGGACGAGGAGGATCGCGGGTAGGATTATACTATGCGATGCTCTTGGAGATGCTACTTGGAGATGCTACTTGGAGATGCTACTTGGCGATGCTACTTGGAGGACTTGAGTCTACTCTCTTCTACTGCTGCAAGGCGGAGGCTGCGAGCGTAGTCTTCGATAGGATTAGCTATCCCCTCTTATTCTGGCATTCTGCAGTTCAGTCCACTCATATGGCCTCCTTACACATATACCCATGCATATGTAGTGTAGTTCCTTGCTTGCGAGTACTTTGGATGAGTACTCACGGTTGCTTTCTCCCTCCTTTTCCCCCTTTCCCTTCTTTACGGTTGTCACAACCAGATCTTGGAAACCAGAGCTAGGCGCCACCGTCGCGATGACTACTACACTGGAGGTGCCTACTACTACGTGCGGGCTCGACGACGACCGGGAGTAGTTTAGGAGGATCGAGGCGGAGGCTGCGCCTCTTCGTCTGTATCCGGTTTGTGCTAGCCATCTTATGGCAACTTGTTTAACTTATGTGCGTACTCAGATATTGTTGCTTCGGTGACTCGTCTATGATCGAGCACTTGTATTGAGCCCTTGAGGCCCTGGCTTGTATTATGATGCTTGTATGACTTATTTATGTTTTTAGAGTTGTGTTGTGATATCTTCCCGTGAGTCCCTGATCTTGATCGTACACGTTTGCGTGCATGATTAGTGTATGATTGAATCGGGGGCGTCACAAGTTGGTATCAGAACCGACTGCGTGTAGGAATCCCTTTCCCAACTCCTTGGCCGAAGTCGAGTCTAGACATTGCAAAAACTTTTACTAACATGGCTGTGTGTCTTACCGGCCCACGTCGCCAAATGGATGGTATTAGGATCTTTTACTCCTCGATCTTTACTCCGAGATTCTGAACTCTCTTCTATTCGGGTTAAACGATTTTTTACTAAAATCTAACTTTAGGTTCTCAAAAATACTTTTTCCCGGAGAGCCCTTATTCTCGATGATCGCTGCGTGAAGACCACGAAGATACTCTCCATTGTTAACCCGAGAACTTGTGTTCATCGCGTTTGCAATTCCCCTTCCACCGTCAACCCTTATGGATAACTACTTGCGGTTGTTATTCTTACATTCATCGATTGGTCTTGTTATTACAAGATACCCGAAACACTAAATCGTTGTTTCGATAATCCTTTGAGCTTACTGCCTTGCTGTTCTTTGTCACCTGAATACCCCTATGGATAATTCTCGCACTTATCGAGTATCCGCTCATCCCCCAGTTGTTCATGTGTTTCACAATGGTCTTCTAAATACTATTCGATCCTCCAAAAATCCTTAGTAGCTTATTGCTCTGCCATACTTGTCTACTTGCATGATGTATGCTTTCCATATGTCTGGCAATATTCGTTAGTATCCTTAGGCATCGTCATTTTGATCCTTTTGATTCAACATGAGTGCGAATGCACGCAATCATCAGTTGATCCTTTTAAATTATCTTTACGGCTCGAGCGTCATTTTAAACATGAGCTGGTTATCAACCAATCCAAATGTAAATCGATAGTACCCTAAGGATATTCAACTTATCCATCCATAATCAGAACATTGCTTCTGTTCCCATGATTTGAAAATCATAATTCCTTTGCATTTAAGCTTGGAATTATTCAGATGATTCCATAACCTGTTGCATTTGCATTCTTTCCTCTTCTGATTGAGTACCGATACTCACATCAGCTCCATTGTGGATCACCCGATCCATTGTTGGATTGTTATCCTACAGTGTCCTTCATAGTCAATCACCTTGTGAGTTCTTTACCTGATACATAATGCCCTTGGTACATTGTATCATCTGCTTGGCCAACCATGCTCTACTTTCGAGCTGGTCGTATTTACTATTGAAGCTTGTGGTATATGTTTCCACGATACCCTGACGGGTTGAACCTATGCCTTCCTTTATATGTGTGAACCCGAAAGATTTCATGGGTCATACTTATTTGGTATTGCACCAGGTAAAACTTTCCACAACTAATGTCATTTTCGAAATACGAGAGGTCAATGTAAGATTATGCATTGAGGAAGTGGGGGACGACCTTGAACCTTTGTGTTCATGCCCATGGAAACAATGTAGATCGTATCATTAAAGCTTCTCTTCAAATAAATATTTCATTGGTATAAGTTTATCTTATATCTGGGATCTGGCATTTTGCAATCATTGTTCCGGCCATGTTCTCCTTTAAATACCATTTCTCGGACAAGTTGAAGTACTTGTCTTCTGCGGATCTTTGCACCTGTCCAACCTTTACTTTGATCTACCATCGAGTATTACACTCTGGTATCTCGAAAATATATCATGGAACTGCATAACTTTTATGGGTTCTTCATCAACTGTTATTTCTCACCGATTCCAATTTCCTAGGTTCTGGGTTGTCGTTAACCGAGAACACCGATATGTGAACCATGTCTGCACTACGGTTCAATAACTCTAAGTAATCTTCATTTCTTATGAGTTTATTAATCCTTCAAGTCAGTCCTAACCTGGTCGGCTATATCATTATCATACAACTTTTTAATTGTGCTACCTAGTCCTTCTTCCTGGAGCACAATTTTGGACGATGAGCTACGCTTACGTCGATTTTCCTCATCATATCATTTTGCCTTGAACAACAAACTTGATTTCGAGTTGTGTCGTACCCATGGTTCCAATAACCTTTCGCTTCATCATTCCTATTGACTTGATGTCATCGCCGATCGATTACATCTTCATGAAACTTCTCGACAAATGTGCCGTGATCATCATGAATGTTCTGAGCTCTTCCAGGATATCAATCGAACTCATGATGACAAATACCTTCCTTGCCCCTCGATGATTTGTGTTATCATCGACAACATTATTGCCTTCCCTCCAACACAAACTTGCTCATGTTTTGTGTTATACTTTGAGCTCCTTGCTATCCAACTTATGTTATGTTATACTTTGGAGTATTGCTATCTTCTATGTCAAGAATGTCATGGGAAATTCACCACCCTTAAGAATCTTGATACAATTGATACTTATTAACATCACCATTCTTTTCTTGGTCCTCGGTTGTTTCTAACCGGAATACCGACAAGTGGTCTGTGGTGTGTAAATTCTAAACTTCTAGCAACCCTATTGCTTTGAAGTTATTGGTCTATAGTTTCATTCTATGTCTATGGCTTATTAAATCATCATTCGAACATTTATCATGCAACCCATCCCATATTTCGGGTGCACCTGTGAACCAAGGTTTAATTGTGGATGTTTTTCTCGAACATACTTCATTATATCATTTGATGTGACAATTGACATATCCTTGTTCACATAATTGTGGAAATCCATCTTTTGAAAATCTCGGTGAATTGTCGCTGAGTCCATCAGCCACCCCCTCGTCCTCTCCTTGGTTTACTGATGAACTCTAGTTTCGGAACTCGCTTCCATAGTTCATTTCCCGAGAATCTTGCAATGTCATTTCGTCGATTTGTGTTGCACCTTTTCCTCTCGGACACCCTGAGTCTGAGGTATCATGACACCAATCGGATCTGAATCTCGGTCAGATATGATGGTTGGGACAACTTTCCAAGAGTTATGATGTTGGTCCTTTGATGACCCGATAACATGATGTCATGCCTAGCACCCCCCCCCCGGCCGGAGGATCTATTATTATAATTTCTTTTTTCGCAAGGCTATCCATTCTTCCATGAGGAAAATTGAAAGACTTATTCTATAAGTTGTTCCTAATGAGTCCATTGAGTATCCAAAGTCCGACCTTTGCTTGAAGACTATGTCAATGCTATCTCGAAGCATGTCTATGGTACTCCGATTTTCAACAAGAACTTTTGAAGCCCAATGCTAAATGTTTCCTACTAAATTATCCAAACACCGTTGTATGGGTAACGTCATGAAATTTCTCTCCCCTCACCTAGAGGATTTTCTACATAATATCCTGTCATGGATATCATGCTCCGCTTGTCCTTGGGAAGGATATACCCCTGAAATATGTGTTTAAACGCATTTTCCTTTCCATTGTTTTGTTTAACCTCTCTTGTATGCTGTCTTAACTAAGCAGAGATAATTCCCTGCTTAGGTAAGCACCTCGTTGTACCACTCTATCTGTAAAACCCTGTTACTATTGTTGATGACATTCCGGTAACCACCGATGGGTGAGAACTTTGCCAATTGGTTCGCCTCGTTCAACGAGCAGGAAAATGGTTTCTCTTTGTTCCTCGTCCTTGGTACCGACATTGTTGCCGACATAGCTGACAAGCTATCCACTGACATGCCTCCCTGTCGCGGTTGTGCAAGATGTCACCACCTTTCCTACTTTCAACCCACATGGTGGGCCCATAACCCACAGATCCACTGGATCGAAACCTGACTCTTCTTCACAACCCAGTTCTAATGTATCCTTTGCACGGCCGTGTGTGATTCACGAGCTAAATGCTATACCAATATTCATCACGGGATCAAACACCATGTTATTCTTGTTGTTCAAACCCCATTCCAGCTACATCTAGTCATCGAATGATTGCCTACCTATTTGAAACTTTGGTACCAGCGTATATTGCACTCAACGAATTCACTGAAATACAACTCGTGGGGTACCTTGTGTATTTCCTATTGAGTTCACCGTCGGATGCCCAGCTTTGTGGAGATGCGTTCTTCCGAAGTTTTTCCCTTGGTCGCGTTAAAGTGGGGCGATGGAGATCCCGAAGAAAGGATGACAACTTGGTCATGGTGACTTGAAGCGAGAGGCGAAGACATCAACATAATGGATCGACCTCTTTGAGAAGAGCAACCAAGGCTGGGAACACTCGCTAGAATTTCGTAACAAAACTTTCCCCTTACTCCCTCTTAAATCTGGGACGAGATTTCTTGTAATGGAGGAGAATTGTGGCCTTGGGTATTTAGCTACTGATAATTCCACGCTAATGATGCCACGTCACTTTGATTACTTTCGCCAATCTCGTGTTAGTTCGGAACCGATTCAAATTCATATTCAAAATCAAGCAAACAACAAACGTTTTCAAAAGTCAAAACTAAAATGTTATAAATGTGACAAATAATTCATAAGTAATGTTGGTGGAGAAACCACATTTTTATAAAAGGTCTAGCTGCATTTAATTAATTAAAAGCGATTGGATAAGACAAATACATAAATGCCTTGGTATTTTATAAAATACTAAACTATATTATTTGGGGGTTAAACCTTTTGTGGCAGAGGTATAATTAGTGTTACTATTTAAGGTACAACTTTTATGCTTTATAAAACTAGAAAAAATAAAACGAAGAAAAAAGCAGACACAACAGAAAAAAGACAAGAAATTAAAATCCCTCCCCCATGAGGCCTCGGCCCAGGTAGCCTTTGAGGCAAGCCGGGCCGCCCAGCCGCCCCCCTCCCCATAACCCCTGGGTGACCAAACCCTAACCTACCCCCTCCCGCTCGCTCCCCCCCCCGCTCTGGATCCGGATCGGGAGGCCGATCCCCTTCTCCCTCGCTCGGCGCCGCGACGTGCATCCGTCGCCTTTGGAGACCACGCCGCTGGACCTCGCATGGCGCCCTCCCCACCGGCCTGCCTCCTCGGCGCCGGCAGCGTCCTCGTCCCGACCTCCGTCGAGCCCGCTTGCACTTGACCTGCGAACCCATTTGTGAGGCCCGGGCTCCTGCCCCTCTCCTCGCCTCCCTCTCCCATGACCGTCCCAGCGCCTCGTGCGCTCCGGCCCCAGCGCTCACCTTGGCCGTGACCGCGCCCGGCTTGCGTCGCCGTTACCCTACGCGGCGCCAGACGCCCTTGAACGCACCACGGCCGTGCCGCCGGCGATGCTCACTGCTGCTGCTCCTCGCCGTGTCGCGTGCGCGCCCGTGCCGCCGCTGCCGTTTCCGTCCTGCGGCGGCCTTGCTGCTGCCCGCCGACGCGCAGCCTTGGGCCTGTGCGCTTCTTTGTCGCTCGTCGCAGGCTACGGCGCCAGCGCCGTTCCTCCTGTCGACACAGGCGGGTGCCAGCGCCCGCTCGGCGCCGCTAACACCGAACCCACTATGGCCCACAGGGCCTTTGATGAATGGGCCCCACGCCCAGAACAAAAAAAGAGAGGATTAATAGTAATTAAAAAAAACTAATTAATTAATTAATTAAATTAATTAATCATGTTTAGTTAACTAATTAACTCTAATTAACCTGCTAATTAGATGTTAACAAATTGTTAGTCTTCAACCTATGACATGTGGGACCCAACGTCAGTTGACAGTCAACCCTGTTGACTGCTGAGGTCAGCATGACATCATGCTGATGTCATAAATCCATTTTCGAGTTAAATTAAATAGTTAATTAAATTCCAGAAATTAATAAAATCTTTAGAAAATCATATCTTTTAATCCGTAACTCGGATTAAATTATTTTCACATGAAAGTTGCTCGAGCAGCAGGCGAATCCGGATCGCAGCCCGCTCGTCGCCATCCATCCCTAGCATAGCAAACTCGCAACTTTCCCCTCCGGTTCTTCGTTAAAAGCGAAACACCGGAATACTTTCCGGATGTTTCCCCCCTTCGCCGGTATCACCTACCACTACGTTAGGTCACCCCTAGCACCGCTTATTGCCGCGTCTTGCTTTATGTTACATTTGATTGCTCTGTTATTTATTGTGTTCCCCCTTCGTTACTTCTTTCCGGTAGACTCGAGACCGGTGCGATGTCGTGTGTTCGACTACACCGAAGATGGCCCCTCCTTCTTGTCTGAGCAACCAGGCAAGCCCCCCCCTTGATCACCGAGATATCGCCTATTCTCCTCTATACTACTTGCATTAGAGTAGTGTAGCATATTCTTGCTTTCGTTGATCCTATTACGATGCATAGCCTAACATTGTTGCTACATCTGTTGATACCTTATCGCAATCCTAAATGCTTAGTATAGGATGCTAGTTTATCATCATTGGCCCTACATTCTTGTCGACCGCCTTGCTATACTATCGGTCGTGATCACTTGGGAGGTGATCACGGTATATACTATACATACATACATACTATGAGATGGTGACTAAAGTCGGGTCACTCATTGAGTACCATAAGTGATTCGATGTCTTGGTGAAAGGACAGTGGCTCCATCCGGTAGAGGTGGGCACAGGTTCCGACGGCCCCATTGTTACTTTGTCTTGCGGAGCGGCAGGCAGGTTGAGACCACCTAGGAGGCAGGTGGGCTGGCCTGTTCGGCGTTCGCGGATACTTAACACGCTTAACGAGATCTTGGTATTTGATCGAGTCGGCCATTTGGTCTATCGCACTAACCATCTACGTGGGAGTAGTTATGGGTATCCCGGCGTCGTGGTATCGGCGAAGCCTTCTTGGCGTCGTGACGGGCGGCTGTTGGGTTGGGCTGCGTTAACGCAACTTCCTTTGTAATGGAGGTTGCTAGGTGCGCTCACCGTCACGACGCATAGCGTGCGGTGTGCAATGGGCGATGGGCCCGGACCCTGCGGCGCATAGGATTTAGACCGGCGTGTTGACCTCTCTGTTGTGCCTAGGTGGGGTTGCGGCGTGTTGATCTTCGAGGCGGACATGACCGAGAAAGTGTGTCGGCCAAATGGGATCGGCGTGTTGGGTTATGTGGTGCACCCTGCAGTGAAGTTAATCTATTGAATAGTCGTGTCCCTCGGTAAAGGGCGACCGGAATTGTACCTCGACCTTATGACAACTAGAACTAGATACTTAATAAAACACACCTTCCAAGTTCCACGAGACAACCCGGTGATCGCTTTTCCGCAGGCGGCGAGGGAGGATCGCGGGTAGGATTATACTATGCGATGCTCTTGGAGATGCTACTTGGAGATGCTACTTGGAGATGCTACTTGGCGATGCTACTTGGAGGACTTGATCTACTCTCTTCTACTTTGCAAGGCGGAGGCTGCGAGCGTAGTCTTCGATAGGATTAGCTATCCCCTCTTATTACGGCATTCTGCGATTCGGTCCACTCATATGGCCTCCTTACACATATACCCATGCATATGTAGTGTAGTTCCTTGCTTGCAGTACTTTGGATGAGTACTCACGGTTGCTTTCTCCTCCTTTTTCCCCTTTCCCTTCTTTACGGTTGTCGCAACCAGATCTTTGGAAACCAGAGGCAGGCGCCACCGTCGAGGCGACTACTACACTTGAGGTGCCTACTACTACGTGCAGGCTGCGGCGGCGACCGGGGAGTAGTTTAGGAGGATCGAGGCGGGAGGCTGCGCCTCTTCGATATGTATCGGTTTGTGCTAGCCATCTTATGGCAACTTGTTTAACTTATGTGCGTACTCAGATATTGTTGCTTCCGTGACTTCGTCTATGATCGAGCACTTGTATTCGAGCCCTCGAGGCCCCCGGCTTGTATTATGATGCTTGTATGACTTATTTATGTTTTTAGAGTTGTGTTGTGATATCTTCCCGTGAGTCCCTGATCTTGATCGTACACGTTTGCGTGCATGATTAGTGAACGATTGAATCGGGGGCGTCACATAACATTTGGCTTTTTCCCAGTTAAGAGCTCATATGGAGTCTTTTCCAATATAGTGCGGAGGAAGAGCCGGTTTGATGCATGGCATGCAGTGTTAACAGCCGCGGCCCAAAAACTATGTGGCGACTTGTATTCATCCAATATGGACCTTGCCATCTCCACAAGTGTACAGTTCTTCCTTTCGGCTACACCATTTTGCTGAGGAGTGTATGAAGCTGAATATTGATGCTCAATCCCTTCATCATTAAGAAATTCTTCCAAGCTATAGTTCTTGAGCTCAGAGCATTATCACTTCTTATTGCCAAGATATCTTTCTCAAACTTGCGTTGTGCTTTCTTGGCAAAATCAATGAATGTGATCTTCGTCTCGTCCTTGGACTTGAGGAAAAACACCCATGTATACCTTGAGTACTCATCAACAATGACAAGCCCATACTTTTTCCCACCAAGACTATCCCATGAAGGAGCTCCAAAGGCCTTGAAGTAGACACGATATTCTTTGGTGGGTGCTTTGATTGATGTTGCTTCCCGGCTATGCATGCACTACACACACGATCTTTCTCAAAAGAGACATTGGTTAGTCCAAGGATGTGATTACCCTTTAAGAGATCTTAAAGATTTCTCATGCCGACATGGGATAGCCGGTGATGCCAGAGCCACCCCTTGTCGGCCTTGGCCATTAGACAAGTTGCATGGAATGTGCTCTCTTTCGATAAATCAACCGTGTAAAGGTTGCCATCCAACTCTCCGACAAAGGCCACTTCGAGAGTATCTCTCTTAAAGACTTTCACATCCGTTAGTCCAAAGAGTGTATCATAACCAACAGAAGCCAATTGGCGAATGGAAAGCAAATGATATTTAAGGGATTGAACAAGCATGACATTTGCTAGAGACATGTCATTTGTGATAGCCACCTTGCCCAACCCGAGGACCTGTCCTTTTGAACCTCCACCAAACATAATGCTCACGAATGGTTGAATAGCTTCCATGAAATCGTAGAGCAATTTGCTATCTCCGATTATATGATTGGTACATCCACTATCAACCACCCATTTTACTCCACTGGAGAAGGAAACCTACACACAATTATGACTTGGTTAGAGGCACCCATTTCGCAATGGGACCTCTCAAGTTAGTCACAAGGGTCTTAAGGACCCAAATAGCACAGAATCGGAATGCATTTCGAGGACCAACAAATTCTGCATAAACTTCTCCATCCTTAGTCTTACGAAGTACATAGGATGGAGGCATGAACTCTTTTGGCTTGTTGAGAGTGGCGGCATGCCCCTTGTGGCCTTCCCACTAACAACCTTACCTTTCTCCTTGTGCCCTTCTCGTACAAATGTTTCCTTTAGAGGGGTTGTGCACTTTTGAGAGGACGACTTCTTCTTGCATGTGCTTGGGTCAAACCCGAGCCCCTCTTTGGCAAACACCTCATTGTGTTGGCTCAACACCTCATTAAGGTTCCTTTGTCCTTGATCACATGTCATGAGACCTTTCTCGATTGGAACTTTGAGAAAGAGATTCTCCTCAAGAATAGATGCTAGATCACTACTAGAGTTAGTAGTAAATCCTAATCATTAATAATAGGAGAAGAGTAGGCCCTGGCTAGAGTTTCAAGATAAGTAATCTTGAGCGTCTCAAAACTCTTTGTAAGAAGGGTGAGCTCTTCTTCCTTAGTCTTGAGGGACACAGATAGGAGCTCACAATCCTTAGAGAGAGAATCATGAGACTTCACAAGCTTACTTTTATCATTCATCAACTTTTATCATTCATCAAATCTACACAAGAGTCCTTAGCCTTTTTCAAGGAGGCAAGATCTTTAGCATGAACATTAGTGTTTGCACCAATTTTCAAGCATAGTTCATCATTTCGTGCTTCCTCATATTGGACTTTCCGCTCAAGGATTTCATATTTTTCCATTTCCTCGGTGATGAGGGTTTCGAGTTCCTTAATGGTGATGGTATTCTTACTCACCATCTCCATAAGCATACGAAACATAGTGAGCTTATTTCCTTTGAGGGAGCACATGAACTTATTAAGTTTAGAAAGCATAGGATCATCTATATCATCATCCTCATAACTATCCTCCGCATCAAGATACTCATCACTAGGAGTAGAAGGAGTGAATAGAGGAGGATTTGATCGTGGGGTTACCTTGACCTTGTCCGGAGAGCTTTGGTCCTCTCCATCTTCTACCACTGATTTTGCCATTAGGCACTAGTGAGTGTTGCCCTTGTAGTCTTTCTTGTAGTTATAGGTTACCACATCACCACTCTTGTTCACTAGCCTCAAGGTGTTTTGAGAATCTTGAGCAACACCGGCAACACCACTAACATCATCCGGATCGGATTCTTCATAAGCAACCATTGCTTTCCCATCTCTCTTCTTGAGCTTGGAGTTCAAAAGATTTGGCAACTTCTTCTTGGGAAAGGTCTTGGAAAACCTTGGTTTGTCTTCTCTCTTCTCATAAGGGCACTCGTTGGAGAAGTGGTTGGTTTCTTCACAGTTGTAGCACTTCCTCACTTTATTCTTCTGGAACCTTCCCTTGAATTTCCCGCACTAAACTTCTTGACAAAGAGAGCAATGTCTTCATATGATGGGCTTTCATCTGAGTCAATCTCATCATCATCTTCTTCTTCACTTTGTTCTTCTTCGCATACATGCTTCGCCTTCAATGCAAGATTGATCTTTGATGTTGAGGTACTATGCATGGTAAGATGTTTTGTGCCATTTGCCTTTGACTCTTCAAATAGTTGGAAAGTGGATATGATGTCACCTGGAGTCATTTCCTTGAATCCATGGTGTTGTCTTATGTCCCACACCATTTGATGATGATATGGAGCAAGAGCATGAAGCAACTTATCCACGAGAAATCGCTTAGTCAAGTTGAATCCATCTTGAGTCTTGTCACATTCACATGACTCAATGTCAGCGGTGAGAGTCATGAGGCGCTCAAGTAGTTGCTTGGGAGATCCACCTTTCTCCATACAAAAGTTTTGCAATTGACCCTTGGCAATTTCAAATTGAGCAAGCCGGAGAGTGGAAGTACCGGTCTTGGTCCTCACAATGCTATCCCATAATTCCTTGGGACTTGTGATATGTATGTATGGTCTTTTTTGCTTGTCAGTCATACCTCTTCTTATGCACATGGTTGCTGTGTCATTGAGATTCTTGTCATAAACCTCTCTTGGAGTAAGATTCTTCGGGTCAACAGCTTGGTAGCCATACTCCAAGATCTCCAACATCTCATCATTTCCATAACGAAGATGATCCTGCATAGCAACTCTCCACAAAGCAAAATCCGTAGTGTCATCAAGTAGAGGAGGTTTGCCTTGAGGGTTATACTTAGGTTTCTCTATTTGAGGTCTTGCATAAAGCCAAGGAACACTGGAGTTTTCATTACTAGGAGGTTGTTGGCCAAGTGGTGGAGTAGGCACAGTTGGCCTCGAGGCTGCACCACCAGACAGTGGTGCAAGCATCGTGGTTAGTGTGGCTATACTCATTTGGACCAAGGCCTCAAGAGAGGCATCATGCTCCTCATTTTTCTTAGCAAGAGCTCGTTCCAGATCCTGTAAAGTGAACGACTTGGCTTCTATGGAAGCCGCGCCCGTACTCTTCGGATCTGCAACAAGGGGAGCGTAACGCCCCGGATTCGATGCGCCAGGTGTCCGCCAGTTATTCGCCGTCGTTGCCATGTCATGTGCTTGCGTGTTGCCTTTTTGCCATGTCATCATCTGCATTTCATATCATGTCATCATGTGCATCTCATCTTGCATACGTGTTCGTCTCATGCATCCGAGCATTTTCCCCGTTGTCCGTTTTGCAATCCGGCACTCCTATGTCCTCCGGCGTCCCCTTCTTGTCTTATGTTGTGAGCAGGTATTAAAATTTCTCGGAATGGCCCGAGGTTTGCCAAGCGGCCTTGGTATAGCACCGGTAGACCGCCTGTCAAGTTTCGTGTCTTTTGGAGGTCGTTTGATATTCCAACGGTTAACCGGGTAACCGCAAAAGGCCTCTTTTGTGTGCAGCCGAACACCCCTTCCAAAGTGGCCCAAAACCCATCTAACTCCCCTCCATGCTCTCGGTCGTTCGATCACGATCGCGTGGCCCAAAACCGCTCCTCATTTGGACTCTCCTAGCTCCCTCTACCTATAAATATGTGGCGCCCCGAAATTCTCGCGGTCAAACCCTAACCCGTTCTCCTCGCGCCGCCGGACATGTCCATCCGCGCCGGACACGTCCGCCGGACCGTCGCCCGCCCAATCGAGGCGTGCCACGTCATCGCGCCGCCGCCCTCAGCCAGTCCCCTCTTGCCATGTGTCCCCGCTTTGTCCGCGCCGCCGCATGCCGCGGGCGCGAGCCGGCCAGCAGCCCGCGCCGCCGCGCCGCTCCCGCCGCCGCCTCGCCGTGCGCCGCGCCGCCGGCGTCGGCCCTCGCCTCCGCCGCCCTCCGCAGCCCTGTCCGCCCAGCTCCTCCGCGCCTACCGCCTCCTCCGCCTGCCCGCTTGCGGCGCCGCCCGCCCCATGATTCTGCGCCGCCGCCCGCGTGCGCGCCTCGCCCGCCGCGCCTCCTCGCCCGCCGCCGGCGGCCCGCCCGCCGGATCCGGCGAATCCGGGCAGGCCGCCTCCTTCGACCTCCCTGGCCGCCTTCTCCGTCGTCTCCGGCAATCAACTCCGGCGAGTTCTCCGGCCGCTTCGATATCCGTGCAAGAGGTTGACCTCCAGATTTCACCAAGTCCCCGTTTATTTTGATATAATCATGCCATGTTTGACCTGCCGTAACTCCGCATGCGTTGCTCCGTTTTGTGCGTATAATATGTCAAATTGTTCGTCTCGACGAGTACTTCATTTCGTTCCATTGCATCATATTCATTTGAGCTCATCTTGATGCCCGAAATCCTGTTGGAAGAGTGCATGTTGATGTTAATCTCTTGGCTATTATAACTTGCTCATTTGTCATTTTGCCATGATTGATGTGTGCATCCTATGAGGTTGATGTCTACATGTATGTTGATCTATGACATGCCATCTTTCCAGGGGTGTATGCCATGTATTTTTGTGATCAATGTGGTGACTAGCACAAGCATGCAAACTAGGCTTCGTGATATTGCTGATTTTAGTCCTGTTAATTTGTTATTTTGATGCCATATAAACTTGATGCTACAGAGAGATCCATGCATATTTTGAGATACTTCAGTAAGGGTGTTTTGAACATATGGTTATTTTCTGTCCATTCATGCCCTTGTTTGCAATTATGGAGTAGTCTAGCATGTCATTTGAGTGCTCTACTTTTGGTTCAAAATGTTTCCTGGCAGATTGTTTACTTGTTATTCAATTTAGCCAAGGTTGCTATAGTTGATCCTTGCATGCTATGGACTTGTTCTTGACTTGGTTTGTTTCACAAACATGCCTTCTTGATGATGCTATGCTTATATTGTCATGCAATGACTTGTGGTGAGTGAATCGAGATTGTTAAGTAGTGTACATGATGTTGCTGTTTTGCTAGGCAGATTCTGTTATAGTTTGTTGCTATGTTAACATGCTCCTAGTAATCATTCTATGCATAATCTGGAGATGTTCTATAAACATGTTTTGATCTACATGGCTTGCTCTATCCATTCATGCCACTGGTTGCAATTATAGCCTGCTGGAACGTGTTGTTATCTTGCTCTAAAGTTTGCTAAATGATGTTGTTGTCAGCCTGTTAACATTAAGTTCAATATTTCCATGATTGTTTCCTAGTGTTCCATGCACCCTATGACCTTGCTCTTGACATGCTTAGCTTCATAAACATGTCTTCTTACTGTTGGTTGCCTTGCCATGCCATGTATTGCTCTGTGGTGAGTGATTCAAGATCACCAACATGCCTACTTATTGTTGTTCCTGCCATGTATGAATCTGTAATATAACTTGCCATGTTTACATGGGTGGCATCATATTTTCTGATCCTTTTTGGCTCATGGTCAGTAAGGGACTGTTGTTCTATGCAATTAGTAGATTCATTCCATGCCTTTGTTTGCCATGATATGTTCCTGTAACATGTTGTTTGCTCGCTCTAAACATTGCAACCTGGTGTTATTTCTGCAAAGTCTGAAACTGTTATTATTTGCAATCTTACCATGTGTTTTGGAGCATGTTCTAGTGATTTCTGGAGATAGCTCAGTGTTCATGTTTTGCTGTGCTTTACCTTTACTTCATGCCCTTGCCTTTTGTTATTATGTTGGGGTGCTGTAGCTTATTGTTTTGATGCTTGCAATATGCCTAGTTGTTGTTATGGACAGATTGTTGTTATGACTTGTATAGTGTGTGTGTGTGTGTTGCACCGTTGCTCCGTTTTAAGTGTGCACTTTATGAAACTTGCTTGTTTTTGCATGTAGTTCCATATTATCAAGTTGCATCCTTGTTTTGAGGTGTTTGCTTGATGTTTGTATGCATTTTGCATCAATGCCATGTTTAACTTGTTTTGCTCATATCTTCTAGGCCGTAGCTCCGAATCTAATGAATTTTATATGTAACTTGACTAGAATCTCGTGATCATCGTCGTGCATCTTAACTTGCTGTTTAACAACTTGAACATAAGGTTTATTCAGATCTGGACCAATTTCGAAATTTGCAAATGAGGACTTACCGGAATTGTTATATGTTGTTTCCGGCCTCATTTAAACTTGCCTTGATGTGTTGTTCTTGTTTGCATCATCTCTTGACATGAGTAGTTTCATGTAGCTTGGTCATGCATCATGCTTGTTGTGCATCATGCCTTGTTCATGTGTGGTGTGTTTACCTTGTTGTGTGATTCTTCTTCTTAGTTCTGTTTCGTTGCGTTCGTGAGGATTCGTTCGTCTTACGGTTGGTTCGGCTTCATCCGTTCGTCTTCTTCATGGACTCGTTCTTCTTCCTTGCGGGATTTCAGGCAAGATGACCGCTACACTGGATCTCACTACTATCATTGCTATGCTAGTTGCTTCGTTCTATCGCTATGCTGCGCTACCTATTACCTGTTTATCAAGCCATCCCATACTGCCATGAACCTCTAACCTTTGACACCTTTCCTATGCAAACCGTTGTTTGGCTATGTTACCGCTTTGCTCAACCCTTCTTGTAGCGTTGCTAGTTGCAGGTGAAGTTGAAGATTTCTCCATGGTGGACAGGGTTATGTTGGGATATCACAATATCTCTTATATTATTAATGCATCTATATATTTGGTAAAGGGTGGAAGGCTTGGCCTTATGCCTGGTGTTTTGTTCCACTCTTGCCGCCCTAGTTTCCGTCATACGGTGTTATGTTCCCGGATTTTGCGTTCCTAACGGTCGGGTGATTTATGGGACCCCCACGACGGTTCGCTTTGAATAAAACTTGTCCAAGAAGGCCCAACCTTGGTTTTACCATTTGCCTCACCACCACCTACTTTTTCCCTTGGGAGTCGCTCTCTCGAGGTCATCTTTATTTAGCCCCGGGCGATTGCTTGTCTAAGTGCTGGTCGAACCGAGTAGCTGGGGCCCCTCGGGCAACTCGAGTCTGGTTTTACTCGTAGGATGTCTCATCCGGTGTTGCTCTGAGAACGAGATATGTGCAGCTCCTATTGGGATTGTCGGCGCATCGGGCGGCTTTGCTGGTGTTGTTTTACCATTGTCGAAATGTCTTGTAAACCGGGATTCGAGGCGATCGGGTCTTCTGGGAGAAGGTCTATTCTTCGTTGATCGCGAGAGCTTGTCATGGGCTAAGTTGGGACACCCTGCGGGTATAAACTTTCGAGAGCCGTGCCCGTGGTTATGTGGCAGATGGGAATTTGTTAATGTCCGGTTGTAGATAACTTGACACCGGATCCGAATAAAATGCAACAACCGCGTGTGTAGCCGTGATGGTCTCTTCTCGGCGGAGTCCGAGAAGTGAACACGGTTTCTGTGTTATGTGACGTAAGTAGGAGTTCAGGATCACCTCTTGATCATTGCTAGCTTCACGACCGCTCCTTTGTTTCTCTTCTCGCTCTTATTTGCGTTGGTTAGCCACCATATCTTGCTTAGTCGCTGTTGCAACCTCACCACTTTACCCCTTCCTTTCCCATTAAGCTTTGCTAGTCTTGATAACCATGGTAATGGGATTCTTTGAGTCCTCGTGGCTCCTGATTACTACAACAACGATTCTTGGTACAGGTTATGCGATGATCTTGACGCGAGAGCGATGTTTACTTGTTTGGAGTTCTTCTATTACTTCTTTGATCAGGTGATAGGTTCCAGGTCGGCAGCCTGGGCTAGCAGGGTGGATATTGTTTGAGTTTCTGTTTATGTATCATCCATAGTCGGATATTGATCTCTTGTATGATGTATTGTTGTATTCGTGTGGCATTGTATGCCTTATGTATGTATACCCATCTATTATGTAATGTTGATGTAATGATATCCACCTTGCAAAAGCGTTCCAATATGCGGGTCTATCCTTGGTGGGACCTTCGAGTTCCCTTTGGATAGGGTCGCATATTAGGCGTGTTCAAGTTGGTATCGAGCCTCGACCGACCCTAAGGCCCCTTGATTGATCGTGTAGTTTGGCGCTGTTGAGTCTAGAAGAAAACTGTTTTGGTCTAGTTATATCGGAGTAGGATTCTTTTTACTCCTCTGCCCCTTCGTCGCTCTGGTGAGGATTCTTGACGTAGGTGTTTTGAACTACTCCTCTTCCCCTTCAAATTTTCTTTAGGATCACGCAGTTGGTTTTCCGGTTGTTGTTCCTCAGCTCTTTTCATCCGGTGCATTTCTCGTCAAGTTGACTCGAGCCTCTTCATCTTTGCCAAGTTCAATCCTCAGTTGTTTTCTTTTCCCACCCGCCACCCTTCTTCCTCTCGGAACCGGAGTCCGTAATCAAGTATCCATCCTACTCGTGCGAAGTCTTTGCCTTCTTTCCTCAATGATTTCAACCGGTGTTTTCTCTTCAAGATATTCGTCGATTTCCCCTTCCAGTTGCCTGTGATTTTTTCCCGCCCTCCCACCCTTTTCTTCCCGGAGTTGACTCTCTCGACCATCAATTTCATTCGTGCGGAGCATCTTCAGTCTTTCGTCAATTGTTTCAACCGGTGAATTCTCGTCTCGTTCGTTATTCTTCATCCTTTTCTTCTCCGGTGGACTCAATTCAAGTTTTTCGGCTTGATCATATTCTTCTCTCAGCTCAAGTGTTTTCCCTGCTCGTTCGCCTCTCGCCAGTTTATCCTTCCGGAGTGCTTAAGACATCTCAAGAGATTCGTCTGTGTTTCAATTATTTCGAGGTTGTTACCTCATTCAAATATTTCAATTGTTCCGGTGCATCATCTATCTGTTCAACATCCCTTTCCAACGGTGTTATCTTTTCAGTGGGCCCTAACCCACAGGTCTTTTCCCAGGATCTTACCTGACTCTTCTAATTTCCCCGGAGTTATTCTCAATTCTTTTCAAGTGTGATGTAAGAATGGATCCCATCAGTCACTTGCCTTCTCCAAGACCTCTTTCAAATCATTTCATTGTTGGCTTAACCTCTTTGCTTTTCATTCTCCCGGAGTACCTCAGTAATTTTAGTGGTGTTTCTCGTCGTCATTTGAAGACCGAAGAAGAGTTTTTCCTCTAAATCTTGCCTGCTCTCCCGAAGATTCGTGGTTCAAGCTTTATGTTATCCTCTCGAATTATCCCTTTTGTCAGATATTCTTTTCTCACCCATCCGGAGTATGTCAGGAGTTGTTTTTTTTCATTTCTTTTTACCGAAGGCCATTGAGGGAGTCCTGGACTAGGGGGTGTCCGGACAGCCGGACTATCATCGTCCGCCGGACTCCAAGACTACGAAGATACAAGATTGAAGACTCCGTCCGTGTCCGGATGGGACTTTCCTGGCGTGGAAGGCAAGCTTGGCAATCTTGATATGTAGATCTCCTACCATTGTAACCGACTCTGTGTAACCCTAGCCTCCTCCGGTGTCTATATAAACCGGAGGGCTTTAGTCCGTGGGACACAACATACATTACAACAATCATACCATAGGCTAGCTTTAGGGTTTATCCTCCTTGATCTCGTGGTAGATCCACTCTTGTACTACCCATATCATCAATATTAATCAAGCGGGGCGTAGGGTTTTACCTCCATCGAGAGGGCCGAACACAGGTAAAACATCGTGCCCTCGTCTCCTGTTACCATCCGCCTAGGCGCATAGTTGGGACCCCCTACCGAGATCCGCGGTTTGACACCGACATTGGTGCTTTCATTGAGAGTTCCTCTGTGTCGTCACCGATAGGCCCGATGGCATCTTCAACCAACAACGCTGTCCAGGACGAGACTTTTCTCCCCGGACAGATCTTCGTGTTCGGCGGCTTCGCACTGTGGGCTAATTCACTTGGCCGTCTGGAGTAGATCGAAAGCTACCCCCTGGCCGTTAGGTCAGATTCGGAAGTCTAAACTTCACGGCCGATGTCCGCGGAGACTTGATCTTTGACGGACTCGAGCCATAGCCAAGCGTGCCGCACTATGACGATGGGCATGATCTAGCTCTGCCGCCGAACAGTGCCTTGGTGGCGCACATGAATCCGCTTGACCTTTAGTCGGAGCCGATCGCTTAAATCGAGTGGTGGATGGACACCACCTTGGGGCTTCAACCTCCACGGCGATGGAGCGAACGCTAATCTTGTCCCCTGAAACTTCGTGATTCCGAGGTTAGGACTCCTTGCCGGACTCCGAACCTCCCGCCCCTACCAATCAATTCGGATTGGGCACGGTTATGGAATTCACGCGCGGACATCTTCAATACTACGCCCTTTGGCGACATCCTAAATCGCTAAAGCATCTCGTTATCGGAGAGTCTGGCGGACTATTGCCGGGATGGTTGGGAATGCAGACAGCGAAGAAATTGAGCCCACCCACCACCCACTTTGTAGCCACTGTCGGCGATCTAACCGACATGCTAGACTACGACTCCGATGACATCGATGCTATGGGCGGCGATGCGGAGGCGAACGAGAACCGGTGCCTACGAGGCTTTGGAAGACCACCTCGTCATCACGACATATACATGGTGGACACCCCAAAATTGGGGCGGCGGAGAAGCAGCGGAGGCAGACTCTTTAAAAAGCAGCCCAAGCGCCCGGCGTCGTGGCGCCGCTCTAAATCCGCCACAGCAAGAATGGAGATTCCCTTACGAGGAGATAATAATACCCCAGAGAGTGCGAAGACAATCCCCTCGGCAAGACTCGGCGCGGGAGGATGCGAAGCAAGCCCTCACGAGAGGCGGCGAGCGAAGAGGTTGAGGATCATAACTATATGCCTCCCTCCGAAGGCGAAGCAAGCCTCAGCGATGGCCAATTTGTCGTACACGAGGATCCCGTCGAACAAGAGCGTTTCAAGCGCGGGATTATCGCCACAGACAAACAGCCTAAAGAAAAAGCAGCAACAACTTCAAGCTGATCGGGACCTGCTGGCGATCGATGGACGAAGTCCTCGCGGCGAAGAGTATAAACTTCGAGCGCCCTCAAAAGCTACCCAAGACGCAAGCTGCTCCCCGATTCGAGGAGGAAGCATACATACCTCCATCACCGGCGCCGACGATCGTCGACCGACCACCCGGTGGTCGTGACGAAGGCATCGAGCCCCGGCCAAGACCGTACCCGGCATCGCTCCAAAAGTACGAAGCCAAGAGGGAGCGCCGGACTTGCGAGACATATTGGAGGACAAAGCAAGGCAATCCAGATCCATCTACGGATCACGTGGGCGCCCCGACCCATAGCCGAATACCGTCGCTACCGAATACAATAACCACGGCGGGGCGAACATAGCGACAGCGCTCTCGAGCTGCGTCGTGATATTGCTCAATCTGAGGCGCCGCACACCGCTATGCTTCAGCGACGAAGTAATGGATCATCAAATCCTGAAGGGTTTAAACCCGTAAACATCGAATCTCGATGGCTGTGAGACCCAGCGGTTTGGATCGAATATTATCTTCTCCACATCCATATGGCCCGGCGGCATCTCCACGCCATCAAGTATCTCCCCTCAAGCTTAAAGGACCAGCTCGGCATTGGCTCAACAGCTTGCCCGCAGAGTCAATTGGGTGTTGGGAAGACACGGAAGCCGCATTCCTCGATAACTTCCGAGGCGCGTCGTGCGACCACGAGCGCCGACGACCTAAGCCACATTATTCAGCAGCCGGATGAATCGGCGGACAATTCGGACACGGTTCTTGACAAAGAAAAACCAAATCGTCATTGTCCGGATCAGAGGCCCTTGCAGCCTTCAAACATAACATCCGGGACGAATGGCTAGCCCGGCACACAGGGCAGGAAAAGCGAAATCCATGGCAGCCCTCACATCATTAATGACCCGCTTTTGCGCGGAGAGGATAGTAGCTAGCCCGCGGCAACAATCTCCGTAAAAATTCGGCGGTCCGGATACTAAGGACAACAACGGCATTCACGTCGAAACAAAACAAACGCCGCGTGCGGCGGCGATAAGGAGGATCTGGCGGTCAGCGCCGGATTCGAAGCGCCGCCGCCCGCGGTTGCCGCCACGCCCGCCGTGCCGCGCCTCGCCGACGCGCCTCCTCGCCCGCCGCCGTCCCAGCCCGCCGCCGGTCGGATCCGGCGAGATCCGGGCCGGGGCCGCCTCCTTCGACCTCCCTGGCCGCCTTCTCCGTCGTCTCCGGCAATCAACTCCGGCGAGTTCTCCGGCCGCTTCGATATCCGTGCAAAGAGGTTGACCTCCAGATTTCACCAAGTCCCTGTTTATTTTGACATAATCATGCCATGTTTGACCTGCCGTAACTCCGCATGCGTAGCTCCGTTTCGTGCGTATAATATGTCAAATTGTTCGCCTCGATGGGTACTTCATTTCATTCCATTGCATCATATTCATTTGAGCTCATCTTGATGCCCAAAATGCTGTTGGAAGAGTGCATGTTGATGTTAATCTGCTGAAACTGTTATAACTTGCTCATTTGTCATTTTTGCCAAGATTGATGTGTGCATCCTATGAGGTTGATGTCTACATGTATGTTGATCTATGCCATGCCATCTTTCTAGGGGTGTATGTCATGTATTTTTGTGATCAATGTGCTGACTAGCACAAGCATGCAAACTAGGCTTCGTGATATTGCTGATTTTAGTCCCTGTTCTGCTGTTATTTTGATGCCATATAAACTTGATGCTATAGAGAGATCCATGCATATTTTGAGATACTTTAGTAAGGGTGTTTTGAACATATGGTTATTGTCTATCCATTCATGCCCTTGTTTGCAATTATGGAGTAGTCTAGCATGTCATTTGAGTGCTCTACTTTTGCTTCAAAATGTTTCCTGGCAGATTGTTTACTTGTTATTCAATTTAGCCAAGGTTGCTATAGTTGATCCTTGCATCCTATGGACTTGTTATTGACTTGGTTTGTTTCAAAAACATGCCTTCTTGATGATGCTATGCTTATATTGTCATGCAATGACTTGTGGTGAGTGAATCAAGATTGTTAAGTAGTGTACGTGATGTTGCTGTTTTGCTAGGCAGATTCTGTTATAGTTTGTTGCTATGTTAACATGCTCCTAGTAATCATTCTATGCATAATCTGGAGATGTTCTATAAACATGTTTTGATCTACATGGCTTGCTCTATCCATTGATGCCACTGGTTGCAATTATAGCCTCTTTGGAGCGTCTTTGTTATCTTGCTCTAAAGTTTGCTAAATGATGTTGTTGTCAACCTGTTAACATTAAGTTCAATGTTTCCATGATTGTTTCCTAGTGTTCCATGCACCCTATGACCTTTCTCTTGACATGCTTAGCTTCATAAACATGTCTTCTTACTGTTGGTTGCCTTGCCATGCCATGTATTGCTCTGTGGTGAGTGATTCAAGCTCACCAACATGCCTACTTATTGTTGTTCCTGCCATGTATGAATCTGTAATATAACTTGCCATATTTACATGGGTGCCATCATATTTTATGATCCTTTTTGGCTCATGGTCAGTAAGGGACTGTTGTACTATGCAATTAGTAGATTCATTCCATGCCTTTGTTTGCCATGATATGTTCCTGTAACATGTTGTTTGCTTGCTCTAAACATTGCAACTTTGGTGTTATTTACGCAAAGTCAAAGCTATTATTACTTGCAATCTTACCATGTGTTTTGGAGCATGTTCTAGTGATTTCTGGAGATAGCTCAGTGTTCATGTTTTGTTGTGCTTTACATGTACTTCATGGCCTTGCCTTTTGTTATTATGTTGGGTTGCTGTAGCTTATTGTTTTGATGATTGCAATATGTCTAGTTGCTGTTATGGACAGATTGTTGTTATGACTTGTATAGCGTGTGTGTGTGTTGCACCGTTGCTCCGTTTTGAGTGTGCTCTTTATGAAACTTGCTTGTTTTTGCATGTAGTTCCATATTATCATGTTGCATCCTTGTTTTGAGGTGTTTGCTTGATGTTTGTATGCATTTTGCATCAATGCCATGTTTAACTTGTTTTGCTCATATCTTCTAGGCCATAGCTCCGAATCTAATGAACTTTATATGTAACTTGACTAGAATCTCGTGATCATCGTGGTGCATCTTAACTTGCTGTTTAACAACTTGAACATCAGGTTTATTCAGATCTGGACCAATTTCGAAATTTGCAAATGAGGACTTACCGGAATTGTTATATGTTGTTTCCGGCCTCATTTAAACTTGCCTTGATGTGTTGTTCTTGTTTGCATCATCTCTTGACATGAGTAGTTTCATGTAGCTTGGTCATGCATCATGCTTGTTGTGCATCATGCCTTGTTCATGTGTGGTGTGTTTACCTTGTTGTGTGATTCTTCTTGTTAGTTCCTGTTTCGTTGCGTTCGTGAGGATTCGTTCGTCTACGGTTGGTTCGGCTTCATCCGTTCGTCTTCTTCATGGACTCGTTCTTCTTCCTCGCGGGATTTCAGGCAAGATGACCGCTACCCTGGATCTCACTACTATCATTGCTATGCTAGTTGCTTCGTTCTATCGCTATGCTGCGCTACCTATTACCTGTTTATCAAGCCATCCCATATTGCCATGAACCTCTAACCTTTGACACCTTTCCTATGCAAACCGTTGTTTGGCTATGTTACCGCTTTGCTCCACCCTTCTTATAGCGTCGCTAGTTGCAGGTGAAGTTGAAGATTTCTCCATGGTGGACAGGGTTATGTTGGGATATCACAATATCTCTTATATTATTAATGCATCTATATATTTGGTAAAGGGTGGAAGGTTCGGCCTTATGCACGGTGTTTTGTTCCACTCTTGCCGCCTAGTTTCCGTCATACGGTGTTATGTTCCGGATTTTGCGTTCCTAACGCGGTCGGGTGATTTATAGGACCCCCTAACAGTTCGCTTTGAATAAAACTTGTCCAAAGAAGGCCCAACCTTGGTTTTACCATTTGCCTCACCACCACCTACTTTTTCCTTGGGAGTCGCTCTCTCGAGGTCATCTTTATTTAGCCCCCGGGCGGTGCTTGTCTAAGTGCTGGTCCGAACCGAGTAGACCGCGGGGCCCCCTCGGGCAACTTGAGTCTGGTTTACTCTAAATAGGATGTCTCATCCGGTGTTGCCTCGAGCGAGATATGTGCAGCTCCTATCGGGATTGTCGGCACATCGGGCGGCTTTGCTGGTCTTGTTTTACCATTGTCGAAATGTCTTGTAAACCGGGATTCGAGGCTGATCGGGTCTTCCGGAGAAGGTCTATTCCTTCGTTGATCGCGAGAGCTTGTCATGGGCTAAGTTGGGACACCCCTGCAGGGTATAAACTTTCGAGAGCCGTGCCCGCGGTTATGTGGTAGATGGGAATTTGTTAATGTCCGGTTGTAGATAACTTGACACCAGATCTGAATAAAATGCATCAACCGCGTGTTTAGCCGTGATGGTCTCTTCTCGGCGGAGTCCGGGAAGTGAACACGGTTTCTTTGTTATGTTTGACGTAAGTAGGAGTCCAGGATCACCTCTTGATCATTGCTAGCTTGATGACCGCTCCTTTGTTTCTCTTCTCGCTCTTATTTGCGTTGGTTAGCCACCATATCTTGCTTAGTCGCTGCTGCAACCTCACCACTTTACCCCTTCCTTTCCCATTAAGCTTTGCTAGTCTTGATACCCATGGTAATGGGATTGCTGAGTCCTCGTGGCTCACAGATTACTACAACAACAGTTGCAGGTACAGGTTATGCGATGATCTTAACGCGAGAGCGATGTTTACTTGTTTGGAGTTCTTCTATTGCTTCTTCGATCAAGGGATAGGTTCCAGGTCGGCAGCCTGGGCTAGCAGGGTGGATATTGTTCTAGTTTCTGTTTATGTATCATCCATAGTCAGATGTTGATCTCTTGTATGATGTATTGTTGTATTCGTGTGGCATTGTATGCCTTATGTATGTATCCCCATCTATTATGTAATGTTGATGTAATGATATCCACCTTGCAAAAGCGTTCCAATATGCGGGTCTATCCTTGGTCGGACCTTTGAGTTCCCTTTGGATAGGGTCGCATATTGGGCGTGACAGGGAGTCCCATCGGGGTTCATCTTGCTCTAGGGCGGTTAAGCCACAAGAATAGAGCACGAGGCTCTGATACCAATTAAAAGGATCAAGATGGACCTAGAGGGGGGTGAATAGGTACAACTACAAATTTTAATTATTACTTGGCAATTTTAGGAAAAAATGCGGAATATGTAAGTAAGCCTAACAATTGCAAGTATGACACTAAGAGCTAAGCAAGATAAACAAGTGGCACAAATATATGAGTAAGCAAGCACAATATGATAAATGTAAGTGCAAGAGACCAGTAACCACAAGTAGGGAGTTAGGGTTAGGAATAGCCGCAACTCCGACAGACGAGGATGTATGCCGATGTTCACTTCCTTGGAGGGAAGCTACGTCACCGTTTATAGAGGTGGATGTTACCACGAAGGCACACCAACGCCACGAAGGCTCACCCTATTCTCTCTTTGAGAAAACACCACGAAGGCGTTTCTCAACCACTAGTGGTAGAAGTTGGGGTGGTCTCTGATAACCTACAAATATGGGGGATCAGTTGTAGCCTCTTTCGAGAAGTAAGAGTGTCGAACCCAACTAGGAGCTAAAGGTAGAACAAATATTCTCTCAAGTTCTATCGACCACCGATACAACTCTACACACGCTTAACGTTCGCTTTACCTAAAACAAGTATGAAACTAGAAGGACTTTGTAGGTGTCATAGGATAAATTTGCAAGATAATAAAGAGAACGTAAATAAAAAGTATGGGCTGTTTAGATAAAGAAGGAATAAAGTAAATATAGCGAGTGTGGAAAAGTGGTGGTAGGAGTTGTGAAATTGTCCCTAAGCAATTGACTACTTTACTAGACCGGTAGCAAGTTTTATGTAGGAGAGGCATAAGCTAACATACTTTCTCTTCTTGGATCATATGCACTTATGATTGGAACTCTAGCAAGCATCCTTAACTACTAAAGATCATTAAGGTAAAACCCAACCATAGCATTAAAGCATCAAGTCCCCTTTTTCCCATACGCCATAACCCCCTTACTCGGGTTTATGCTTCTGTCACTCAAGCAACCCACTATAAGTGAATCATGACCATATTGCAACACCCTACAGCGGGAATCCCTCATGCTCGCGCGACACGGAGAGCACCATAGGACAGCAACATAACCACAAGGAAATTAAACCAATCATAGCAATTCACCAATTACCGATAGGACAACGAAAATCTACTCAGACATCATAGGATGGCAACACATCAGTGGATAATAATATGAAGCATAAAGCACCATGTTCAAGTAGAGGGTACAGCAGGTTGCGGGAGAGTGGACCGCTGAATATAGATGGGGGAAGGTGATGGAGATGTTGGCACTACTAGAAAAAAGGCTATAGCTAATATGGACATGAATGGCGCACCATGTATGTGGCGTGCCACTGCTATATAGCAATGGCGCACCATGTATAGGTATGCCATTAGTGTCCATATCACTAATGGTGCACCACACCCACGGCGTGCCACTACTAACATTTTTTTCAAAACTAGTAATGGCGCACTTGGGGATAGTGCGCCATTACTAGTTTTAACTAGTAATGGCGCACCACACACTCTGTGCGCCACTACTAACAATTTTTTTCCTTTTTTTTCAAAACATGTAATGGCGCACCTGGGGATAGTGTGCCATTACTAGTTAAAACTAGTAATGGCGCACCACAACCACGGTGCGCCACTACTAACAATTATTATTATTATTATTTCAAAACTAGTAGTGGCACACCACATACTAGGTGTGCCATTAGTAACCAGGGTTACTAATGGCGCATTCTTAGGAGGTGCGCCATTGGTAACCTGACAGCAGCTAGATATTTTGGACAACCACCTACCACACTCACTTTCCTCACTTCATTCTCTCCACCTCCTCCTCCAAGCTTGTCTCGTCTGCCTCCTCCTCCTCGCCTCATTTGCACCATAGATTCACCCAAATTAAGTGGTTAAATTTCCTTTTTTTGATAGGTAAGTAAGGGGAAAGCTTTCTTTACGTTCTAGATGTACTTTTTTCTCCCTCCAACAACGTGCACAGCAAGACAACCGCGGCGAGGGCGGGCCAGAAGATGAAGAATCTCCAGGACATGATCATGAAGTAGATGCAGCACACAGTCATCATGTAGAAGATGTCGGACATGATGATGAGGAAGATCAAGACGAAGGGCATGATCATGAAGATGAAGATGCCGGAGCATACGACGATGGACCATTGATGGGCTGGGTGCAGGACCCTCATATTCAAGAGCTGCTTCTCAAGCAAACGGATAACGCAAGAGCTGCCTGTCGGTGTCAAAACCGGCAGATCTCAGGTAGGGGGTCCCGATCTGTGCGTCAAGGCTGATGGTAACAAGAAGTAAGGGACACAGGTGTTTACCCAGGTTCGGGCCCTCTCGATGGAGGTAAAACCCTACTTCCTGCTTGATTAATATTGATGATATGGGTAGTAGAAGAGTAGATCTACCACAAGATCCTAGAGGCTAAACCCTAGGAGCTAGCCTATGATGGTATGAATGTAATTGTGATCGGCCTTCTAAGGACCAACCTTTCCGGTTTATATAGACATCGGAGAGGGCTAGGGTTTACATGGAGTCAGTTACAAGGAAGGAAATGTAATATCTGGATTGCCAAGCTTGCCTTCCACGCAAGGAAAGTCCCATCCGGACACGGGCCGAAGTCTTGAGTCTTGTATCTTCACGCTTCAATAGTCCGGACGTTGTACACAGTCCGGCTGTCCGGATACCCCCTAATCTAGGACTCCCTCAGTAGCCCCTGAACCAGGTTTCAATGACGATGAGTCCGGCGCGCAGTATTGTCTTCGGCATTGCAAGGCGGGTTCCTCCTCTGGATTCTCCAAAGTGGTTTATCGAACACATAGACCATGTCCGGATCTGCAAGATGATCTTTGTATGGTACAGATCGGATTTTCTGGCAATCTTCGAGCGTCGTGCCCTTGTATCGTGGCTCGGTCCAATGTGGACCGACGTTTCGCACCCCACAACGACTCGCATTTCGAGGCAGTTTTATTGGCACGTCCCATCGAGGTAGAGATCATGTCCCTTTTGTTGTGGGATTTTCCATCAATATGAGCGTGCGTGACCCCACGACGGTCGTTGGTGTTACCCCGTGTGTTTTTAGATAAGCCTCAAATGGTCACATCGGGGACTCTTGATATTCACCCTCTTTATAAAGGGGTCGGGACTTACGCCTCTTTCTTCACCTTCATCGCGCCTTCCCGCACCTCGAGTTCTAACACCCAAAACCTAAGCTCCACCCCTCCGGAATCCGCCAGTATGTCCGGATCTGATCCTCAAGGACGGTGGGTCGCCTCCTCGATCGAGGAGATGGACATTGCGAAGCTTAGGGAGGTCGGATACCTAACCACAGATATCGAGCATAGGCTTCCCGCTTCGGGGCAAGTTATCCCCACGCCGAAGCCCAATGAGTGTGTTGTTTTTGTCCCACACTTCCTCCGTGGTTTGGGTTTCACCCTCCACCCTTTCGTGAGGGGGCTCATGTTCTATTATGGGCTGGATTTTCATGATCTGGCTCCAGATGCCATCCTCCATATCTCGTCGTTCATTATCATGTGCGAGGCTTTTCTCCATGTCATGCCACACTTCGGCTTATGGCTCAAGACATTCAATGTGAAGCCGAAGATGATCGAGGGGTGACACGTGGAGTGTGGAGGTGCCGTAATAAGCAGCAACGCTGATGCCCCATGGCCGGAGGGTTCTTTCCTGGAAGTATCTGACGTATGGCAGCGGAGGTGGTTTTATGCCAAGGCCCCAAGGGGCACAAACTGGGTAGCCGCCCCTGAGTTTCGCTCAGGCCCTCCATCGCAGTTGGCGTCCTGGATAGACGTAGGATGTAATTGGGGGCCCGCAGGCAGTGTACCAATACTGCAGAACCGCATCCGGGAGCTTCTCGAGAGGGACATCAACCTTGTTAGCGTAATGCAAGTGATGTTAATACGGTGGACGTTGTCGTGCCAACGCCGACCTCTTTGGATGTGGGAGTTCAATCCGGAGGGTTCGCGGACTATGAAGCACTTCTTCGGCTTAAAACTCAAAGAGATGTGCAAATTATTCTTCGAACGGAAGGTAACGTGTCCGGATACCACCAAGGATGCGGGCCTAAGCTGCAACCGCCTAGATACTCAAGTAAGTGGCCTTGATACCGGACACCCTGTTTTGTATTTGTACTACTTGTTTATTCTGAACATCATCCGCGTCCAGGAGTGGCTCGGCAAAGGCGGAAGAATCGGTGTCGGCACCACTTCGACGCAGCTCGCCCGCCCCTACCGTGGCCAAGATGCTTGACCGGGTACTTAGCCGAATGCCCTCGGGGAAAGACAAGGGGAAGGATGAGAAATCCGAACCCCACACACTACACATCCGAACCGGGGATAGTCGGGGAGGAGAGGTCGAGGCCGCCTCCCCACGCAGGAAGAAGAGGGCCGCCTCCGAAGATTTGGAGGCAGAGAATCCCAAATTGGGGGAAAAGGGATCCCCCGAGGTCCTTGCCCCGACAGGCACCCTCACCGCATCATGCCCTCGAACGGGCCAACCCTCCAACGAGTCGTAAGTCAATCATTAACTTAAAGGTACTGTATTTCTCCTGGATAAATGACTAGGACTCAACCTTTTACAGTCCGGCTGGCTGCTCTTCTCAACAAGGATCGTCTTCGGGCGACCTTCCTCCAGAGATGATGCAGAGCGAGACCCCACCCGCCTCTCCGGTTCTTGACGCGGGCAACACCGAGGTTTCGTCACGGAGGAGCCCGTGTCCGCCAAGGCCGGAAGCCAATCGTCGGCCGCCCTAAGTCGAGACGTCTTGGCGGGCTTCTTGGGCGAGCTGTGCTCTCGGAGCACCGCTCATTAATGCGCAGTGCTCAAGAAGATTTCATCCGCTACAAGAGGTTTGAATGAAGCATTCACAAGCCTGCTCGAGAGGCTTTGAGGTATGTAATGGAAAACTCACTATTTCTTTGGTTATAAGGCACGCGCTAGGTGTGCTCCATATAGATAGCAGCCCTTGAGACTACGGTTTGCCGCCCTAGGCGTAAGCGAGGATCATAAACCAATAATAGTTACGTAGCGTGTGCGGTACTGTGGGTCCGGCCGCCGGCCCGTCCGTTGAAGTTGCCGAACTATCAAGGCAAATTGGGTCGATTGATGCCGATATTACTCTGATGAATGAGCGGTTGGATTCATCACAAGGTATGTGCCCCGTCTCCCATTGCATAGGAAAACTTAAGGTGGCATGTATTAATATATTTTGTTCGGCCTGCAGATGGTGCAGCTACCGTGGAGGCCCTGAGGGCTGAACTTGCTCTAGCCAAGGAACAAGCTCGGGTGAGCAATGTGGCTTCCGTAAAGGCGGCCGAGGAATTGAGAGCCGAACAGGCTGCTCATCGCCGAAGCGAGGAAAAGATAGCCGAAATGGCTATCGAGTTAAAACATGCCGCTGACCCGTATGAGCTCTTGAACAAGGAGCATGAAGATAAATCGGCTGTCCTGAGCAAGGCGCTGAATGCCACCAAGGAAATACGGACTGAGCTCAGGGTTACGCGGGAGGAGCTTCAACAGGCCGGAAAAATTGCGGCTGGAGGATCCTACTTGCTGCGGACGAAGTTCTTCGATCCGAAGTACGCTTCCCTTGGTGGACGCTGGAGCTCACCGGACGAGTATGCGGACGTGGCGAAGAGTACGGCTGATGCTTTGGAGTTCTTCAAAGGTCAGGGTGAAAAGGAGGTTGATGAGGACATCAATACCATTGTTACACCCACAGCCCCTGCTGCTATACATAGTGGAGAAGCTTTTTTGGTCGCAATTCCATGCTCCCGCTCGCCCGCTGCCGTTAAGTGATAAGATGGCTGCCGTGGCGGAGCTTCACAGGCTGTCCGGGCTTGCGATGCGTTCCGTAATAGATCATCTTTGGCCGAAGGAGCCTAAGCTGGACAGCTACTTTGGTTTAGTGCAACAGTTCCTTGGGGCCGTGCCCCGGATCGATGCCATGAGGAGGTCAGCATGCATAGAGGGTGCGCGGATGGCCCTTGCATGCGTTAAAGCGTATTGGACGGATATGGATGCCACTATGATAGCGTCTCAGGATCCGGTAGAAATTGACATCGGCGGGCACTACTTGGCGCGATTCACGGAGGGTGCCCGCTGATAAGGCGCGATGCCGAAGGATCTCCTCTTCGAGTGATGATTCAAATTATTGTAAAAACATTTTGATTAGAAGGTTATATTTATAATTTGTGTCTGAAAATATGAATGTGTCCCCTGTGCTGCCGTTTATATATATACATATATATGTGTAATCCGAAAGATAGCAGTCATTGGCTTCAGCCCCCATGCATACAATGCGGGGGTGTTCGCGAAAAAATGTGCCTGATCACTCTTTATCCAACGACTTGGTCCGGCAAGGAGGTGATCGCATGTCGAACTAGGCAACCCAACTATATAGCTGTAACACTTTCGCTTAGCCGCGGGATTCTAATATTGGGGCTACTATGTAGCCCCTGGTATCATCGCATGCATCCGAGTACGGGCGCGTATGTACCTAGCCGGGAAATGGCCCTTCGTTAAGGCGGAGGAATCCTAGAGATTTCGGTGAATTGTCGAGTGGTTGATCAGTCTCTCGCCGTATCATGACGGTCAGTTTTTGGCTTTCTCTACTGAGGTGCTCATCCGGAATAACCAGGGCACAATCGCAGTAGTTCTCCTTTGGCCACCTTAGCCGGTTATAAGGGAAAGTAAGGCGGCAAACCCAAGACCCGGGCAATCCCAACATTTGACCAAAGACATGATTCGGAGCTGATGCATATAAGGCCAAACTCGTGACGCTGAACACTCCCGAAGGTATTCGCACTTTCTAACAGATGATGGGCTCAAGAATGCCCATTCATTATAAACCCTGTATGTCCAGGTGCGTGCATTAATCTGTCGTGGCGTAATGCCAAAAAACGGCAGTATCCTCTGTGGGTATGGAACCCGTGGGATGATGAAACAACAAGAGGCAATAGAAAAGGTTTACACAGAGGCTTAATCTAAAAAGAAACCTGTCGGACGGGGCCCTTCTGCACGTCTGCGCCTTTGTCCCTGTTGTGCCGCATCCTGGAAGGGTATCGCGCGAATGTTGTCTGCCGAAAAAAGGGATCTCATAGAAGAGTGCAACGTAAGTGTGCGATGGATAGTAGAAAATGTAAAATGCTGGTCTGCTAATAAGGTTGAGCCGAGAGTGTGGGGCTTTATTATTAGCCCCTGGTGTCCGCTATAGGATTACATATACAATTTCCCTGGTTTAATGTGGGCTGCCGGACTCGTCTAACCGTGTCCGTGGTCTTAACGACCTGGTATAATTTTGTTTAGAGGCTGCTTAGAGTCCGGCCGCTAGGGCCGTCGCGTACTCCTCTATGCGCGAAAAGAGCTTCGTTGTTCCGCTAACGGTGATGACGCCGCGTGGACCGGGCATCTTGAGTGTAAGGTAGCCATAGTGTGGCAATGCGTTGAAGCAGGCGAAAGCCGTTCTTCCAGGCAATGCTTGATAGCTTCTTTGGAAGGGTGCAATGATGAAGACTAGTTCTTTGCTTCTGGAGTTGCCTGGAGAACCGTGTGTTACCTCCAGTATGATGGAGCCCTTGCTGTAGGCTTCAACGCCTGGTATCACCCCTTCAAAGGTGGTATGAATTTTGCTAATTCTGGATGCGTCTATCCCCATCCTGAGGACAGTGTCCTCATATATTAAATTGAGACTGCTGCCCCCGTCCATGAGGACATGAGTGAGATGGTATCCGTCGATTGTTGAGTCAAGCACCAAGGCATTTGATCCTTTGCGCCGAATCCTAGTTCGGCCGTCTAGGTGATCGAAGGTGATCGGACAAGACATCCAGGGTGTGGGTACGATGGGCTCTATATCGCGTGCGTCTTTATGGGCGCGTTCGTGGCTTCCCAAGGATGTGCGAGTCGCGTGGATCAGGTTCACTGTTTTAACCTCTGGCGGGAATGTTTTCTGTCCCACAATGTTCGGTTGGCAAGGTTCATCCTCGTCTTCACTTGGTGTTTCCCTTCCCTTGTGTTTGGCGTTTAGCTTACCGGCCTGCTTGAAGACCCAACACTCTCTGTGCGTGTGGTTTTGCAGGTTTGTCGGGGGTGCCATGAATTTGGCATAGTCTGTCCAGAACGCTATTCAGACCGGATGGTCCCTCTTTACTGCCTTTAGGTTGCTTATGTTGCTGGTTAGGTCGAGAGCCTCGGAATCCGGCATTAACCATTATGTTGTCCGGGCTCTCTTCCTTGTTTTGGCGTTTGTCTTTATTACACCGTGGTTTCCCGCTGCCATCCCTAATTTTGGATGTGCTGGGGTCGTTGGTGCCTTTACGGGCGAGCCAGCTATCTTCTCCCGCACAAAAGCGGGTCATGAGACTTGTTAGGGCTGCCATTGTCCTTGGCTTTTCTTGGCCGAGGTGTCTGGTGAGCCACTCGTCCCGGATGTTGTGCTTGAATGCCGCTAAGGCTTCGGCATCCGGACAGTCAATGATTTGATTCATCTTAGTGAGGAATCTATTCCAAAGCTTGCGGGCAGACTCTCCGGGTTGTTGGATTATGTGACTTAAATCGTCAGCATCTGGAGGCCGGACATAAGTCCCTTGAAAATTGGCCCTGAAAGCATCCTCTAGTTCTTCACAGCTCCCGATTGAATTGTCGGGGAGGCTTTTCAGCCAGTGCCGGGGCGGTCCCTTTAGTTTGAGGGGAAGGTATTTCATGGCATGGAGGTCATCTCCACGAGCCATGTCTATGTGGAGGATAAAGTCCTCGATCCGGACCCACAGGTGCATCGTTCCGTCGTATGCCTCTATGTTTACAGGTTTAAAGCCTGTGGGAATTCATGGTCGATGCTTCATCGATAAGGGCGGGGGAGCAGCCCTCTGTATTTGGGCGTCTTGTGGCATGCCGTCGGCTGTTGTTGTGTTCGGTGTTTGTTCCGAACTGGTGTTTGGTTGTCATAATTGTTTTGACGACCATAGTCCTTCGCCGAGGTGTCTCTTTTAGATCCGTAGATGGACCTAGCTGCGCCAGCTTTCTTCTCTAGGTGCTCACGTAAATCGTGGGCGTCTTTGGCAGCTGATTTGTTGCGATTATGAAGTGGTACTCCTGGTCTCTTGGTCGTGTTGATCTTTGGTGGAACGGCCTTGTTGTCGAATTCTGGCAGTAGCTTGCGTTTTGGGTAGCTTTTGTATGATGATCGTCGCCATATCTTTCTTCAGTGTCTAGCACTTTGTTCCATTTGCGATTGAGCGTTTCCTGTGCGGCTTTAAGCCATTGCTTCTGCTTCTTAAGACCTCGCTGTGGCCATAAGCTTTCTGTGGAGGTTCACTCGTTCCACGTGTTCTTCCAGGACGATGAATGCGTTGTCGTCCGGACTGTCTTCTTTTCCTGGGTCGGATTGGTGAACTCGTCCCTCTGGATCGTTTTCTTCGGGCGTATGACCCGGATTATGCTCGGCGTGACCTGGTTCGTCCTGCTCCATCACTGGTTCTGTTTGATCATTATTGCCATCGGGGTTGACCGGAGTACCATTCTTCTAGCGCTCTTGCTGATATTGTTACTGTTGCCGGATTTTGAACGGCGTCTGTGCCGTCGCTTTAGATTTTGCCCAGGGGTGTTATCTTCCGGATCGTCGCCGTCGCCTTCCTTGGGCGTATCCACTATGTATATGTCGTGTGGCGAGGCGTGAATCCGGTACTTCATAGATTCTGAGTCCTCTCCTGCATCGTCGTCCATACCGTTGATGCCTTCGGAGTCGAAGTCCAGCACGTCGATTAAATCATCAATCGTGGCTGTGAAGTGGGTGGTGGGTGGGCAACGAATGTCTTCGTTGCCTCCTTCCCATTCAAGCCAGATATAATTCGGCCCGAGATTCTCTATCATAAAGAGGGTTTTGAATGAGTTTAGTATGTCGCCGAAGGGCGAGTGCTGAAAGATGTCCGCCGCGGTGAACTCCATCACCGGAGCCCAACCGAGATGCACGGACTGGAGCCTACAACGGACATGAGTCCAGGGGCCCGGAGTCACAGGTTTCCTCAAAAGTGAAGCCTGTGTTCGGCTCCATCGCTGAAGAGGGTACGGCTTGTGTGGCGGGGTCCAGCCCTCCGTCTTTAGGCAACGCAACCTGTCCTGGAATTAGGTCCGCGGCTTCTGCCGGGATGATATCCCAAGCAACGTCTGACAGCAGGTCTAAGCCGTGCTCATCGTGGTTGTTCGGCGCTTCTAGAGCTGGCCCGAATCCGCCGAAGATCAAGTCTCCTCGGGTATCCGCCGTGTGGTTCAGGTTTCTGAACCCGATTTGAGGGCCACGGGCATAGCTATCGATCTGCTCCAAGTGGCCAAGTGAAACGGCCCGCAACGTGAAGCTGCCGAACACGAAGAACTGTCCGGGGAGGAAAGCTCACCCTGGGCAGCGTCGTCAATGACGATCGAAGGAGCCATTGAGCCTGACAGCGACGTCACAGAGGAACTCTCGATGAAAGCACCAATGTCGGTGTCAAAACCAGCGGATCTCGGGTAGGGTTCCCGATCTGTGCGTCAATGCTAATGGTAACAAGAAGTAAGGGACACATGTGTTTACCCAGGTTCGGGCCCTCTTGATGTAGGTAAAACCCTACTTCCTGCTTGATTAATATTGATGATATGGGTAGTACAAGAGTAGATCTACCACGAGATCGTAGAGGCTAAACCCTAGGAGCTAGCCTATGATGGTATGAATGTAATTGTGATCGGCCTTCTAAGGACCGACCTCTCCAGTTTATATAGACACCGGAGAGGGCTAGAGCTTACATGGAGTCGGTTACAAGGAAGGAAATATAAAATCCGGATCACCAAGCTTGCCTTCCACGGCAAGGAAAGTCCCATCCAGACACGGGCCAAAGTCTTGAGTCTTGTATCTTCACGCTTCAATAGTCCGGATGTTGTACACAGTCCGGCTGTCCGGGTACCCCCTAATCCAGGACTCCCTCACCGCCGCTTGAGAGAAAGCCAAGCTATATCAACTGGAGATAGACACGGTTACTCCATTGTATGAAGGATGCAGGCCCGAGGATACCTGCCTGAAAGTAACGCTCATGGCTCTGGAGATGAAGGTAAAACATAAAATGACCGATGCATGCTTTGACGAGAACATGTCATTCTGGCACGAACATCTTCCCAAGGGGAACAAGTGCCCAACCAATTTCGAGGAGGCGAAGAAAATCATGTGTCATCTGGATTTACCGCACGTGAAATACCATGTGTGCATGAACAATTGCATCATTTATCGGGACGAGCACACGGAGTCTACCATATGTCTGGTGTGCGGCGTCACTCGATACAAGAAGAGGAAGAAAGCTCCTCGAAAAGTGGTGTGGTACTTTCCGATCACTCCTCGTCTGCAGTGGTATTTTGCGGACCCTAAGGTAGCAAAGCTCCTGCGTTGGCACACGGATAGGGAGGAGAGGAAGCAAGAATATGACGGAAATGATCTGGAGATAAATAAAGAAGACAAGATGCTGAGTCACCCTAAGGATGCGAGCCAGTGGCAAGCATTGAACTTTGAACACCCAGAATTTCGGGACGATCCAAGGAACATTGTCTTTGGTAGCGAGCACCGATGGAGTCAATCCGTTTGGCAGCGAGAAGCACACATAGCACTGGCTTTGTGTTTGTGTGGATGTACAACCTTCCCCCTGGTTGTGCATGAAGAGGAAGTACATTCACATGAGTATGCTAATTGAAGGGCGAAACAACCAGGAGCGACATCAATCATATGTCTGGGGCTCTTTGAAAGAGGAGCTAGACACGCTGTGGAAAACGCCAGCCAATACGTGGGACGCCACAGAGAAAGAATATTTCCCTATGAGAGCCGCACTACTCACGATGGTGCACGACTATCTTGGTTACGGATATGTCGCGGGGCAGGTGGTCCATGGATTTTTTGGATGCGTCAGGTGCATGGGTGACACAACGTATCGCCAGCTCGATAGACATCCTGGGTCTTCGAAAACCGTGTTCATGGGACATCGAAGGTGGCTTCGTGACGACGACTCATGGAGAAAACATAAGGATCTGTTCGATGGTGAAACCGAACCCCGAAGACGCCCGTGTACGAGGAGCGGCGAGGAAATAGACGGGCTGTTGAAAAATTGGAAAGAGTGCCCACCGCCGGGAAAGAAGCGAAAGGTGCCAGAGCAGGGAAAGAAGTGGAAGGCGCCAGAGCCGCTGCTGAAGTTATGGAAAACAAGGTCTGTTTTCTGGGACTTGCCGTACTGGAAGATTCTCTGTGTGCCTCACAGCCTTGATGTCATGCATATCATGAAGAACGTGTGTGAGAGTCTGCTTGGTACCCTGCTCAACATGCCAGAGAGGACCAAAGCAAGGGCAGACTTGAAATCAATGGGCATCAGGGAGGAGCTTCACGCTAATGATGATGATGATGAGGCGAAGGACACGGAAAGTTGTCCCAAAGACAAAAATGCCAAGAAGATTGGAAATGACTGCCCTCCCGTGTGCTTCACTCTAAGTCAGGAGGAGATCAAGCAATTTTTCACCTACCTCGTAGGAGTAAAACTTCCCTACTTGATTCTGCTGGGAAGATAAGCGGATACCTAGACTCGGTGAAGCGAAGTTCAGCGGGATGAACTCTCACGGTATCACGTGTTGATGGCGCGAATCGTCTAGTTGCAATCCATTGGGATCATGGGCGCGCACGTCCGTGAAATGCTATTTAGCCTCGCAACTTTTTTGGCGTCATCTCGGAAGTCGGTTGGCGTGAGCCAACTCGAAAACTACTGAGGAAGAGATCGTGGTGATACTATGCGAGCTTGAGATGTACTTCCCGCCCGCATTCTTCGATTTTATGGTGCATCTGCTGGTCCATATATTGTAGGATATCATACAACTCGGGCCGACATTCCTGCACAGCACGATGCCATTCGAAAGGATGAATGTTGTCATCAAAGGACACGTTCGCAACATGTCACGTCCAGAGGGAACATAGCCAAGGGCTTTCTGACCGAAGAGTGCATCTCCTACTGTATGAATTATCTAGGCATCGAGAACCCCGTTGGTCTGCCAATCAACAGGCACCTCAACAGGCTCGCTGGATGGGGTCACCGCGAGGGTCGCCACGGAATGCATGTCGACTTCAAGGGTCGACTCGCCGACTTTGAAAGAGCAAACCTAGTCGCACTACAACACATAGACATGGTCGATCCTTGGGTGGTAGAGCACAAAACCTTTATTGAGAAGACGTACAATGACCGAGGCCAACAGAGGACGGACGGAGATATAATCAAAGAGCACAACTCATGTTTCAAGCGTTGGTTCAAGGAGAAGCTTCTGTTGTACCCTTTACATGAGGATTCTTCCGCGGAAGAAAAACTCATATTCGCCTTGTCACAGGGTGCCGAGTACAACCTGATGACCTAAGAGGCGTACGATATCAACGGCTACACATTCTACACCGAGGAAAAGGACATGAAGAGAGAGGATTATCAGAACTCCAAGGTAAAGATGGAATCCTACACCGGTAACAACAAGGATAGATACTACGGAAGGATCGAGGAGATCTGGGAGCTGAGCTACGCTCGAGAGAAGGTCCCGATGTTCCGTGTCATATGGGCCAAGAGCATCCTAAAAGAAGACTGGTATTTCACCACCATGGTTATACCCGAAGCTCAATCCAAGACTGTAGGCGCAAACGTCACCGCGAAAAATGAGCCATGGGTACTGGCTTCCTAATTGGACCAATGCTTCTTCATTACCGACCTGTCAAAGCCAGTCATGTTGTCGTGAGGAGAGGCAAAAAGAAGATCATCGGATTGGATGGAGTCGCCAATGAGCAAGGCTTCGACAAGTACGGCGACCCGAAGATGGAACATGACGACGATGATGAAGTACCATACACCACAAGAAGAAGCAAGACAACCCTACCTAAAGAAAGTCCGTTCAAGAGAAGAACTCCATTTGCGAAAAAGAAGGAGAAGAAGATTGTGAAAAGATAGCTAAGATCGAATCACGACGTGTCGGCCGTGTGTGTGTGTGTGTCAGTGGCAAGCTCAATTGTGTGTGAAAAGATATCTAAGATTTCAACCATGTCATCGATCTAATTCTAAATCTTTGCACAATGGTTTAAATTGTAGTCTTCATTTCTCGATTGTATTTCGACATATGGAAATGGCATTTCTTCTGTTCTAGTCCTCTATCCAGTAACCTCTTTTGTTCAAAACAGTGGGGATTAATGTTTTCTTCTGGTATTTTAATTATTTTATTTATGTTTATTCTGGTAAAATAAAAAAAGTTAGTAATGCCGCACCACGAGAAGGTGCGCCATTGCTATCAAGGTATTTATGGCGCACCCCTAGAAGGTGCGCCATTGATATACCAATTTTTATTTATGTTTATTCTTGTATTTTAGTTTTCAGTGTTCCTTTTCCTGCTTAAATTTGCAAACATTTTTTGAAAATGCAAACATTTTTCTAACTTACAAATAGTATTGAATTTGTTAATATTCTTTGAACTCATGAATATTTTTAAATTTCATGAGCACTTTTTGAATTCATGAATATTTTTTTAAATTTGATGATATTTTATTCATAAATGTTTTACCAATTCACAAATGTTTTGCAACGCAAGTATTTGAAAATTAGTAATAATTACTTACATCGTAACATTTTAAAATTTATGGTCATTTTTAAAAAAATTATTACATGCAACTAAAAATCGAAAAAAAAAGTTAGTAATGGCGCACCGGGGGAATGTACGCCATTGCTATCACGGTGTTTATGGCGCACCCCTAGGAGGTGCGCCATTGCTAACCTTCCCCCCACTAAAATATCCCATCTCCCATCCGTTCGTCCTTCTCCCATTTCCCATCTCGCTCCTCACCTCTCGCCACCGCCGCCGATCCCCTTCCACCACCACCGCCGCCCCCACCTACCGGCGACCTCGCTCCCGGGCTCCGCCGCTCCTACCCACCCCCTCCCTCGCCTTCGCCGCACCCACCCACCCCCTCCCTTGCCTTCCCAGTCCTCGAAACCCTAGAAACCCATGGTGCCTCTCTGCTCGAGCTCCACGTATCTTAATGCCTGAAAGTTGGATAGGCTGGCCCTTACGTAAGGCGAGGAGACAGGCAAGGCGGCTGGCAAAATCTGCTTCAACACTGGGCTGGCGAGCCACGGAAGCAGGGCGTGATGGTGCTCGACCCCTCCACCCCCCCTCCATCTCCCCGGTGCTCCCCGTGATCTCCACACACGCTCCGCTGGGTCGCACCAGCCACCGCAGTGAAAATAAGTGGTGATTCATCAAGATATCATTTTTTGCCATGCTTGTGTAGTTGTGTAGTTCTTCTCCCCACTTAAGAAATAAGCATAGCACTAAATGCTGCTAATTCTCAAGTTCCCCTGCTGTTCTGTTACTAATCATAAACAAGGAGCATCATGTACAATTCCTCATCGCTGCCTTACACGAGATCCGCTCGGACTGCGAGCTTGGAGGCAGGGAAGGGAGGAGAGGCTGGGGAGGGTGAGGCGGGGGCAGGAGAGCAGCGGCGGCCTTCCTCAAAGCGAGCCCAGGCCCAGGACACATTCCCCTCCTTCTAACATCACTATATAAAATTAGATTGTAGAACTTCCATCGATTCCGATACTTCAACTGATGTGATCAAGTCTCCTGCGGTGAGGCTCTGACTGAACATTCTAGCTTGTAGAAACACGACAGTAGTACTGAATGTTCAGAGTGTCCTCTCCTCATATATTCCAACCAGCAGTAGATAGAAAACTAGGCGATTTGTTGTGATGCTTGCCCACTGTCAAGCGTCAAGTTCTGAGACAATATATAGGTGATCGTTGTTTATGCTGAATTTAGGCGCTAATCTCTCCGATATCACTCTTTCAAACGCCGATATCACCCTTTCAAACGCCGACTTCTAGCGGGCAAATGTGACAACGGTACATTAGTAGTTACTTATATAGAACACAAGCTTATTATAATTGTTTAGGTTCAGAATAAGAAGTAACAACATGCATGTGCTGGTCTGAGTTTTTTTTTGGGTGCAAATCAGCTGTTGGTCTATGCAGACAGCATCTCAAGAAATAAGCATAAGCATAGAACTTGGAGCAGTTCTCAAGTTCTGTTAAACTATGATTGTCATTGGCATACTCAATGTACTCTCTACACAGTAAAATACTTTTTTCTAGTTCCTCAACTTTGGTAGTAATTGGTTTAACTTGTTTGATGCAATAGTAGTTAGTAGTATGGTGAACAGTTTCATTCAGTAGTAGAGCAGCTAAGCTATGGATGATTAGTATGAGTGTATGAGACTCTAAATTGTGTGGGTTTGTTAAGCTACATGGCTTCTCATCAGTAGCAATGCATCTAAGCAATAGTAGGAATGCTCTGATCAAACAAATGGCCTAAGTACTAGTTATGCAGCTACTGGTTTGTAGTAATTGATCTGAGTCAAGTGTACCAATTGAAGTTAATTTGAAGATCCTTCACCCAGAGTATGCATCTGATCTGGTGCAGTACTAGACAAGTTTAATTTAGTAATGGTCATGCACCTAATGCACCCAAAGTAAGCAGGTGTAGCAGTAATGTAGCTAAGCAAGGGTAGGAATGCTTCACCCTTTGTTCTGAATAGGTGGCCTCAGTAGTAGTAGTAAATTCAGCTACTGCTTTGTATTTGATCTGAATTAATTTCAGTTGTGTAACCGATTGAAGTTAACTAGAAGAACCTATACCTAAAAATGTTCTGTCTTTTGGTAACCTGGAGCAGAGTATGCGGAGTGAAATATGCATTTGGTGAATCGCTTTGTTCTACCAGCCGTACTGTACCAGCAAATTTACTATGCGCAGATTCTTCTGTGAGATCTTCTGAACTTGTGATCTTCTAAAATGACCCCTTTCTCCAGAAATGTTGATTAGTTTCCGTTTCGGTTGAGAATGGGGCACTCCTAGGTCAAGAAAATTAGGAATGGTCGTGCCCAAGTTTTTTGACCTAGAAGGTGCCTGATTCTCATCGAAACAAAAATTAATCAACATTTATAGTTTGACCTAGAAGATGCCCAATTTGTTAACTCTAGTAGTGTACTCCTGTTAATATTGCAAACATAACTGGAAGTTTTGAGACTAATAATGCATTACAGTACAATCAGCCGATATTTTTGTATTTATTTTAGATCACATACACAAAATAACCTACCAGCAATACAAATCTAGTTTCAGAAACATGTGATACATACATCCACTTTGATAAGGTTAAACTAGTAAGAGCAGCAGGGCAAAAAAATAAATCTATGTACGATATAGGGGTGCTACTGCTACTTCTTTGAGTTGCTACCGCTATATCCTCCACCCCGTCCCACCGGAGCAAGCAAACCTACAAGCAGCTCCTCATGTTTTCCCCTCTACTAGTAGATTGGAACTTCCCAATGCTGGCTGGTTTACAAGTTGATCAAACTGAATACATACAGTATAGAGCTGAATGCGCTTCAGTCCATGTGGTGGTTCAGTTTGAGAATTGGGTCCAGTCCAAAACTTTGAGATGGTTGGCTTTCTTTTGGTTCTCACAAATAACAAGTCAATAATGCATTACAGTAGAAACAACCTATACTTTCTAACTATTTTAGATTACATGCCGAATAACCTAACAGCCATCAAAATCTAGTTTGAATCAGAAAAATGTGAGAAAATCCATCGATTGAGGCGGACAACTAGTTGTAGATGAGGAAGGGCATTTGAGGCCCCATCGAGTCTATGAAGATGTGATGGGTCCTGATATATTGAGTTGTGGATTTATTTTTTCCTAGACTGCATTTGAGAAATAACTCTAGTAGCCTTTTTTCCTATTTAGAGCGAACATGGCCGACAACGATGTGGCCGGCAGTTCGGGCAAGCAATTCTGGGAGCTGTCCCAGGAGATGGAGGAAGAACCTCACCGCTATGAGGACGCCGCGGAAGACACCGATCCCGACTACACAACCCCTAGTGGCATCGGGGATGACACCACTGATGGTGCCGCCAAGGATGCCACCACTGATGATGGCAGCGCACGCACAGATGGCAGCAAACCGAAGAGGCAATGGAAGGACCGGCACCCAAACGTGCTCGGCACTGTCAAGGAGGAATTTACTGAAGTGTCCTCCAGTGGGCATCCAACGACGCCCAAAGAATTAGTCAGTGGGTACTCGGGACAACTCGGGTGCATTCTCCGGAGCACCGTCTCGATCAACACCACAAACCTAAGGCATCGTGACTGAGGGAATTTGCGCAACCTCCTCTTCACGAAGTTGCACGAACGATACAAGTTCCCCGGTGACTTCCAAACACACGCATCTCAGGGAATAAGGTGAACAGTACCGCCCTCACGAAGATGAGCATGGCCCTGGCTACTTGGAGAGCCGCAGTGAAGAGAAGGATTCTAAGAAGTGATAGTTATGAGAAGATCAAGGAGACAAATCCTTCGATCAGCGTAGCTGACTACCACGAGTTCAACATCAAGTGCGAGAGCAACGCAACCGTGGAATCAAGTCAATGGGGGAAAGATATGCAGGACTTGAACTTAGGGGTCCACAAACTCGGTCCCGACGGTTACAGAGTGGCGGAACCTATATGGGACATGGAGGACACGGAGCATGCCGAGCAAGGCCTACCGCCCCTCTTCGATAAATACCGTGACAAGCAGACCAGGAACTATGTCAGGGCCCGGTACAAGGTGGACCCGATAACGAAGGAGCTTACCACGGATCCAAAGACCAAGGCGCTTGAGCTTTTTCTGGTAAGGAATACACCCCGTGTAATTAGCTCCATATGGTTGCATTCTAATTAATGAAGCCAAATTCCTAAATGGTTCACGTTCCTTCCGCTGGACACTGAAAGCGGTAGCGCGGGGTCGTCTCAGAGCTCCCCTTGGGACAACACTTTAAATAGGGCGTTGGACGTAATGAAACACAAGGATAAGTTTAGTAAGCCATTATCAGCTGGTCGTGTGGCCGGCAAAGGCTTGTCCACGAAATGGTCGGAATACTATAACGCTGGGCGAAAGGAGAGAAAGACCAGCTCGGAAAGCCAAGAGCGCGAGGTTCAAGAACTCAAGGCACAAGTGGCGCGGATTCCGGAGATAGTCGAAGAGCAAGTGCGATACCAACTGGGAGCGACGATCACCGCCATTGTGCCTACCTTGATTGAGGGGCTGCAGGCGTGGATTGCGGGCGGCCAACATGGGCCACCCCCGATTCCTAGCTTCATGGGCAGCAAGTCACACAACGTGCCGGCGGCGCCATTGGTGTCTCCGGCGGTGGCAGTATTGGTGTCTCCGGCGTCGACGCCGGCATTGGAGCTTAATGCACCCGAGTGTGGGAAGAATACGCCGGCCGATACCTCGGCAGCAAGCGGCCCCTCCGTCACTTGCACGCCCGCCATTGGCGGTGCCTCGACATTAGCCGAGCTCGACGCCATCATGGTAACTAAGCCTCTCGGCCGATGACTTCATATCCTTGCCTTTGACTGGGCATCCCTGACGCCCTACATGTTTTCATAGGGCGCCGCTGATGTTCCATGCACTCTCCTGCACTTCGTGGGCGGCAACTTGATTGATGTCGCCAAGGCCATAATCGTTCAACCGGGCAACCACGTGTTCCACGGTAATCCGATGCCACCCACCGTGTATAGGGTTGAACTGGTTCGGGTGCTGCGGGGCTGCGACGACTTGTTACCTCCGTTTCGACCCCATGGGACAGACGAAGATGATGTGATGACCTTCGGCGCCTGCTTAAGCTGGCCTCTGCTTTGGCCGAAGATCCAGATTCATTTGGGGGCAGGGGACAGCACCCCACAGACAACACCGCCAGTCGTGCCGGCGCCAAGCCATGGCAAGACCGCCGCAACGCTACCGCCGTCAGCTGATCCGAACATGCATATGGCACAGGATCTGGGCAACGACGATGGTACATTTTCCAACGTCGATAAGTACTTCAACGAACATGGGTACGGTGACGAATTCTTGGGGCGTCCTTCTAAAGAACTCAACCCTACAAAAGACGATCCGATCTAGCTGGTACCGCGGAGAAACCCAATTACAGCGAGTATCGTCGGCGTTCGGTTCTCGAGAGCGCCTCCAACTGCCGCCTTCACCGAGCCTCAGATAGCCGAGGTGCGAAATATTATCAGCCCCAACACACTCAAAAAGGCGGTCTCTGAGAAGAACTCGATCCATTACAGGAGAAGAAGAAGGGATGGAAAAGAAAAAATAACAAGGGTGCAAGCCAACCAGCACCAAGTACGACCCGTGCTCAGGACGGGCCACCTTCACCTAAGGATATCTCGAAGAGGGCCCATGTGGCGGGTAGGCCGATGCTACCGACTAATCTTCTCAATGCTACAACCGGTGCTATGCGGAGTCTGCATGACAGTGTTCTTTCTTTGGAGAAGTGGCGTCTCTCCGAGAATGGTGTGGCTACCCAGTTTTCGTGGCCAAGGTGCCAGAGGGCAAGGGCTTTGTCGATAGCACCATCGGTGGTATGATCGTCCTGTGGTTTGATGACATCTTTGCTATGTTTAACCTTCATCCGCTGCACTACACCTTCATTCGGCTATTTTCACTCAGTATGGAGATGCAGATCATTAGAGACAAGACCCCGGACATCGTGATAGTCGACCCATTCTACCTGCGTGCAAAGATCTTGGGCAGCGCTGGGGACCAGCAAGTCGCGAGTTCATACCTCGAAGGCATCATTCTGGCGAACCCAGATAAGGATAACTTCCTCGTGCCTTACTTTCCCGATTAAGTCATCCCCTCACCGCCCCGTAACATATGATTTCTTAGATTTTGATCATTCTTTTTTTTCTAACATTCCGTGTTTTGTGCAGTGACACACATTGCACACTCATTCTCTTAAGCCCGAAATATTCCATGGCCACGTATTTCACCTCGGACCATCAGTCGAAGAAAGACTACACAAGTATCAAGAAAGTTCTTGATGATGCTCTCCACGGCTACGCCAAATCTGGAGGCACCTTCAGGAGGCCAATTTGTAGGTACGGCAAGCACATGTTCACCCACGTAATGACGTTCCCCTGCGTCAAGCAGCCGCCTGGCAGTCAGAAGGATGCCTACTACGCCCTCCATCACATGCGGGCAATCGTACGGGACCATAATCACCTTTTGCTACCAACTAATCTCAAAGATTGGGCCGCACGCTTGTCGGCAATCCAGGACGCGGACATCAGACAAGAATTCTTTCGCATCCAGTTGGAGTTTGCGGAAATCATCCATCATGATGTCCTTCGTACCTCGGGGCAGTTCTACCTCAGATATCAATCGTCCAATAGTGGAATAGAAACAACGCTACAAATGCAGGCTGACAACGACCGCGATTTCATGACCATCACGATAGACGACGGCTTCATCCACGCTCTGGTCCCTGAGTCGAGTCGAAAGTAATGATGCTATGTAGTTCTAAAATATCGATTAGCTCATGTTGTAATTAAACTTTAATGAACTTGTATGTCTCTTTAGTTTGGACAATTGTTCAACTTATATGTAATCGATGCTATTTATTAGTAGGACCATGAATCGTGCTATTAATGTGTTGCTTTTCTCTTCCGATCCTCTTGTTGCATACTTATGTATTGTCTGTGAATTGCTACTAACGTTTTGTTTGTCTAGTGCATAGAGATGCCGTCATATGTCGGGTACAAGGGTAAGGTTCCCGGAGTCTACGACGACTGGGAGGAGTGTCGGAGACAGGTTCACCATTTCAGCGGTAACAGTTACAAAGGGTACACCAGTAGGGCGGAGGCGGAAGCTAGATACGCGCGCTATCTAGCGGGAGAGAGGAGGGAGCATTGGAGGAACCGGATGAAGACCAGTTTCATCGGATGATGCTCATCGTGACCGCAGCTCTCTTCTATGTGATGGTAGTTTAGATGATTGATATCGACTTGCAATGTGAAGACAAACTCGCTACTCGCAGTCTCGAGACTTGTAATGTTCTAACTTTGTTCGGTATTTTGAATTCAGAGACTAATATGATGAATTGTATTCAGAGACTAATCTTCTATTGTATTCGATAAATCTGCTGTTTATATGTTGTGCTGTTTATATTCTGTGTTGTAATGTATTTTGTAACCTGGGCAAATATCAGAAAAGAAAAAAATAATTCCTAATATTCATAGTAGTGGCGCACCATATTGCCCTTTAGTGGCGCACTGAAATAAACACACTAGTGGCGCATTATCTAAAAGTGCGCCATTAGTAACCCATAGCACAACGTAAATATGGACCCCTGGGAGGCATAGTAATGGCGCACTGTTGGACATAGTGATGGCGCATTATGTGGTGCGCCGCTATTATCTGGGATACTAGTGGCGCACCAGAGGTGCACCATTACTATTTGTTACTAGTGGCATGTTAATAGTGGCGCACCTGTATTGCGCCATTCATAGCAAAAACAGGTGTGCCACTAACAACCTTTTTTCTAGTAGTGTGGAGAAGATGGCGGCCGTGGTGGTGTAGATCTCGGTGATGATGATGGCCCCCGCAGCGTTCCGGCGCCACCGGAAGCAAGGTGGAGAGAGACCCCCTTCTTCTTCTTCTTCCTTGACCTTCTCCCTAGATGGGAGAAGGGTTTCCCCTCTGGTACATGGTCTCCATGGCATGGGACGGGCGAGAGCCCCTCCGAGATTGGATTTGTCTCTCTGTCTCTCTCTGTTTCTCCGTTCCATATTCTGCCCTTTCACCGTTTCTTATATATCTGGAGATCCATAACTCCGACTGGATTGAAACCTGCGCATAGAATTTTCTCCAAAAATTAAATTTCAGGCGGCAAAAGAAGAGCATGAACTGCCTTACGAGGTGCCCACGAGGGTCAGGGGAGCGGCCACGCCCTGGGGTGCGCCCCTACCTCATGGCCCCCTCGGGCACCGTATCGCGTTGGTTTTTCTTCCCAAAAATCATAAATATTCCAAAATATTCTCCCTCCGTTTTTATCCCGTTTGGACTCTGTTTGATATGGGTTTTCTGCAAAACATAAAACATGCAACAAACGGGAACTGGCACTGGGCATTGGATCAATATGTTAGTCCCAAAAATAATATAAAAGGTTACCAAAAGTATATGAAAGTTGAATAATATTGGCATGGAACAATCAAAAATTATAGATACGACGGAGACGTATCAGTCTCCAAACCATCACAAACTTTTCCGGGGGTAATCCCAATGGTCGATTCCTCTCCGAAAGACTCCTACCACCTAGGAGTATCCAACCTCCAACAGTAACAAGAACGATGGGGAAAAGCTCAAGACTTGCTCAAATCACGAATTCCTTTGGTGCAAAGAAGGGGAAGGAGTGGATCTATCACTTGATCGGACAACTTCTCCCAAATGCTCTAAAATCCTTGGGGATCTAAGGTTTGGTGTGGAGGGGTGAGAGAGAGAGTGAAATGTTTTCTAGGGTATGTTCAAAGTGAATGGTCAACTATCTACCGTGGGGAAGAAGGGCTATATATAGTGTGAGCACAAATATGGCCGTTGTAGTGCAAGTGAACAGGAAGGCCGGACATCTAGGCTAGGGGCCGGACATTCGGCCTGGCAAGGCACTCGAAGAACAAGGAAGAAGCGGAGCAGAAAACAGAGGGGCCGAACATCTAGGGCCAAAGCCCGGACATCCGGCATGTCAGGAAACCCCAGACATCCGGGGCGAAGCCCGGACGTCCGAGAACTGCATGCAAACCTACTGGAGTCAGGATGACAGGGAGCCGGACATCCGGGGCAAAGTCCAGATATCCGGCATGGCTGGGAGACCCGGAAATCCGGGGTGCAGCCCGAACATCTGGCGAGAACGTGCAAACCTACTGGTGTCTAGCCGGACATCCAGCGAGTGGGCCGGATATCCGGGGTGCGGCCCGGACATCCGGCATGGGAGCAAAACGAACATATGCAGCAGAGTATTTTTGTGTGACCCTATGTTTTTGAAGCTAGGAATTATTGTAGCTTGAGCAAGTCTTTCACTAATCCTACCGATCCCCTCTTAATAGTGCGGGATCCTATACTTAAGAAACTAAATGATGCACTCTTTTTGATACTTCTTGCTTGAGTATACTTGGGTACAATCATATTCGTATGCTCAGGATCCACACACATAGATGAACCGGGGACTAACACCTGAGATTTACTTGACAAACATAGTTAGACCCCTACATGTAAATTGTCATCAACATCAAAACATGATGTAAGGGCATGATTGCACTTTCAGCCGTGAAGATGACGAAGGGTCGGAAGACTTGTAGTTTACCAACACTTGTCGTAGCTCCTCCATGTGTTTGTTGTGGTAGTCGAACAAGTTGTCGATGTAGTCCCTTTTCCTTGCTTCGGAGTGTCGTATGTCGATGGCGATGTTCTCGAGGCCTTGCATTGCTCGTTGTAGTCCGAAGTGGGGAGTTTTATTGTTGTAGTTGTACGCGCCATCGTTGTGGTGGAAGACGGGAGATGAAATGCCTTTCCTATCCAAGTTTGATGCAACTTCGCGCTTGTTGCAAGTTGGATGGTTGTGGCTAAGTTTTAATAGCATTGATCTTTGATTCATCTACATGCACACCCTTAGAAGGCATGCAAAGGAGCGGCAATAGTGCTAAAATCTTTCACAAAGCGACGATAAAAACCCGCAAGGCCAAGGAAGCTATGCACTTGTTGCAAATTGGTGGGTTGGGGCCAAGTTTTAATTGCTTCAATTTTAGATTCATCAACATGGACACCCTTGGAAGAAACGATGAAACCCAAGAAAACAAGCTTGTCAACACCAAATGTCCACTTTTTCATGTTGGCATAAAGACGTTCCTTGCGAAGAGTTTGTAAAACAGCCCTAACATGATTTAGATGCTCTTTCATGGATTTGCTAAAAACAAGAACGTCGTCAAAGTAAACCACAACAAACACTCCAATGTAAGGACGAAGCACAAAATGCATAAGATGCATGAAAGTACCGAGAGCTTCCGATAAACCCATAGGCATAACCAACCACTCGTACAAGCCAAATTTGGTTTTGAAAGCGGTTTTCCATTCATCACCTTCTTGTATGCGGATTTGATAATAGCCACTTTAAAGATCAATTTTTTAAAAAACTTTGGCACCGCTAAGTTCATCATGCATATCATCTAGGCGAGGAATGGGATGCCTATAACGAACGGTAATAGCATTTATGGGTCTACAATCCGAGCACATGTGAAAACTAGCGTCTTGCTTGGGCACAAGTATAACAGGAACGGCACAAGGGCTTAAGCTTTCACGTACATGTCCGTTCTCGATTAGTTGTTGTACTTGCCATTAGATGTCCTTACTTTCTTCGGGGTTGACGCCATATGGAGCCTTGTTTGGTAGAGGTCCTCCGGGGATGAGGTCGATTGGGTGCTCAATGCCTCATAGCGGACGTAGTCCCGGAGGTAGCTCATCGGCGAAAACATCTTGGAATTCCTGCAAAAGAGAAGATAACACTAAAGGTAGATCATGAGAGGTGTTAGTTTTTGGTTCCCCATCCTTGCACACAAGGACAAAGTGCATAACACTCGATGGGTTCTCACACACTTCACTCATCTCTCTTTTGGTGGCAAATAGGATGAAGTTGTTGTTGTCGCTCATCGTGGAGGCACTCGGTTTTGGCTTGTGCCTCTCACTCTCTTTTGGGTGGATCACTTTCTCATTCTTCTCTCCATGATGGGTGGCTTGCTTGTCGGCTATCACTTGACTAGGAGACATAGGTCGAAGAACATATTCCTTACCTTTCATCTTGAAGCTATAGTGATTGGTACACCCGTTGTGGATGACGCCTCGGTCAAATTGCCATCGTCGACCAAGAAGGAGGTGGCAAACAGACATCGCGACAACATCATACTCCAAAGTGTCCTCATATGCTCCAATTTTGAAGGAAACCTTGACCGTATGCTCAACCTTTATAGTGCCGGAATCGCTTAGCCATTAGACCTTGTATGGGTGCGGGTGCTTCATCTTGACCAATTGTAACTTGGAGCATAGCTCTTCACTTGCCAAGTTGTGACAACTACCTCCATTGATGATGACCTTGACGGACCTTCCATTGATGCTGGCGTTTGTGTGGAAGATGTGGCATCTTTGGTCTTCGTCTTGTTGATGTTGAAGAGTCAAGACTTTGGACACAATGAGAGCGGGGCTCGAATCCTCATCACAAAAGACTTGATCATCTTCATCCTCGTTCACGCCCGGTGCATGGCCACTTGCTCAAGGGCTTCCATCTCCTCTTCACTCATGGAGTCATAGGTTTCGTCGTTGTTGAGGATCATGGTGCACTTGTTGGTGCATTGGAAAGACTTGTGGCCTCGACCGCCGCAAGTGAAACACTTGAAGGAGCTTGTCTTGACAGTCTCATCGGTTGGAGTAGAGGATGAAGCGCAGCGCTTGAAGTTACTTGTAGTAGGAGGAGGACGACTTGAGGTTGTCGAAGTTTTCTTGTAACTTGACTTGTCGTCGTTGCTTGTAGATGGCTTGGTTGAGGTAGAAGTTGGAGGAGTCGTTGAAGCTTGGGTGTTGGAGAAGCCTTAGGTCTTGGATGAGTACTTGGCATACTTGAAGTCATCTTGCACTTGACATTCCGCCTTGGTAGCTTGATGCACGAGCTCAATGAGGTTGGAGTATGGTTGGAAGTCGGCAATCTTCTTGATGGGGTGGTTGAGGCCATTCAAGAAGCGTGCCATAGTTTGCTCATCATCTTCCGTGACATTCGCTCGAATCATGGCTATATCCATTTCCTTGTAGTATTCTTCAACACTCTTTGTTCCTTGCTTGAGAGTTGGAGCTTCTTGAAGAGATCGCGGTTGTAGTAGGTGGGCACAAAACATGCTCCCTTGACATCTTTCATTTGAGCCCAAGTGGTTATTGGAGGTTCACCTCTTGCTTCTCGGCGCTGAAGGACTTGTTCCCACCATATGAGCACATAATCTTGGAACTCAAGGGATGCCATAGTGATCTTCTTCTCTTCCTCAAAGTTATGCAAACAGAAGATTTGGTCGACCTTCGATGCCCATGAGAGGTACTCTCCGGGATCATTGCTTCCATTGAACTTGGGCATGGTGAATTTTAGCTTGCCATAGTGTGTTGTTTTCGAGGGTGGTGATGATGCCCTTGAGATGGAGGATAATCAACCTCATGTTGCTCTTGGCGTGGAGGAAGTCCATGATCAACTTTCTCTTGTTGAACTTGAGGTTGTGGAGGAGCTTGTCGAGTTTGAGGAGGAGGTTGGGGAACTTGATGTTGCACTCTTGGTTGGTAGTTCCGCTCTTGGATTTCTTCTCGAAGTGCTTCCTCTTGATTGCGCCTATCGCGGTTGCGCTTGGCAATGCCTCGACTTGATTCTTGAAGGGCACGTTGCGCCTCAGAGCTTGCGCTTCACGTAGTTGTCGTTGAAGACGTTGGGTCTCGACATCTTGTTCCCCTTGATGTATACGCGCTTGTTCTTCCTCTTGGCGCCGTTGATGTTGTAGTTCTTGAGCTTGTGAAAAAGGATAAAGGTCTGGTTGAGGACGATGTACTTGCTCGTCGACTTGCTTTTGTGGATGGTCGCCGTGTAGAGGATTGCGAGATACATGACGGTCTTGACGCGCGGCTCGTCGAAGAGTGTTCGATGTCGGTGTACTTGAGTCGGAGAAGGTGTCATCGGAATGTCGACTTGAGCGACTCCGTCTTGAGTATGAAGAAGTTGAAGGAGGGCGGTTCACCAACAAGGCGCGTATCTCGTCCATTCTTGCATCATTCTCTTGCTTGTGAGCGTCGATCTTGTTCTCGAAGTAGTCCCTTGTACGTTGCTCAGAGAGTTGCAAGTCGGTGGCGAGGTTGTCTATGCGGTCGGTCATTGCTTGTTGCTCTTGATACAATGCTCGTTGTGCACCAAAGAGGTGGCTCTTGGTGACGAATGTTGACATGTCGTCGTCTTGCCCGATGAAGAGTGGGTTGGTAGAAGAACTTGGCCTATCCATCATTCCAAGCAAACTGTGAGTAGGAGAAGGAGAAGAACTTATACCAAATGTACCTTGACCGATGTTGGAGATGAATCTAGATCACTCAAATGCGTACAATGAAATAGCACAATTGGTACCAATTCCTGTCAGTTCTCACCCCTACACAAGTAAAAGATTATGGCGGAGCTTGGTTAGGATGGTGGCACAAAATTTGATGCAATTGTAAGTGAGCTTCAATAATGTTGGAAAAGATTCACAAACTTGCAAATGTAACAAGTAGGCCAAACAAGTAGTGGTACACAGAAACACACACGCAAATTGATAAGTGGGATTGTGCAAACCAAAAATGAGCCAAAATGTGGAGTCCATGAAAATGCTCTTGTTGCACAATACTCGAGAGATGCTAGCACGATTGCACAATAGGCGGATACGTACTTGTGCAAAACTACTAGGCAAAAATGCAACAACCTCTATCCCAAGTATGCTATATTATGGTGTTTCGGTGATATGATCCAATATGATAGAGTATGACAATCTTAATGTAGAATGATGCTATGGTTCTTGCTTATAAGCTCTTTGCTTATCTTTCCTCCTTGCTTAAATGCTTGTTTGGCTCTTTTCCTCTTTTGAGCTCTTTTCTAATGCAAAACTTCATGAACCAAGATAGCAATTGAGTATACGCTATAAAAAAGATGATGCCAAGATATGCACCACTATGGTATGGTATGTATTCTATGGAGTAGGATCACTAATGTGCACAAGTCACGTTGTCGGCAATACTCAAAGGCTAGTCTCGATTGGTAAGGTACGCAAAGATGGGCTATGTGGTTATCAATGCAATGGCAAGGATTGGACAAAGATGTCGTCGATATTACCGTCCTTGCTTACGGTTGAAGTTACCAAAAGGATGTGATTGAAGTCGATGTCGTAGTGCATGGTCTTCAGTACGTTGGCGAAGATGCCGCTGCACCGCTGTCGGAGTAGTCAAAGTAGCGGAAGTCGTCGAAGATGCGCGGACTTTCTGTCTAGGCCGGAAGTTCCGGGCAAGACGGAAGGTCCAGGGTCCAGAGGTTCCGGGGATGGCTGGAAGGTCCAGGAGCCGGAAGGTCCGGGCTGGGCCGGAAGTTCCGGTGGTCGCGAATCTGCCAAGAACAGAGAGTTGTGGATCATGGATTTGGGCAGAAAAACTTGGGGAAATCCCAATCCTGAAGGGGAAAAAGAAAAATTTGGGGGGGGGAGAAGGTTGGGGAAGATAGATCTATGAGCCACACACAAAATTCGCGGATCAAATCCAACAAAACTTTATCACACCAACAAATCACAAAAAAATTTGTGAGAGCTATTTTTGTGGGGATTTTTGAACTAGGAAAAAAATCAACAAAATTAGGCTAGCAAACTAAGGGGAAAGCTCCGAAATCGTGATCAACGTGGCTCGTGATACGAAGAAAAACAACTCCGAGCCAAGATGCACGCTCAAATGGAGGAGATCAAAGCCCTCATCAAGGCCTACAAGCGATCTTCCTCATCTTCGAGAAGCTGCTCAAGAGCACATGCCTCCGAGCTACCATCTCCGGCAAGAACACATCAGCATCGACACCATCACCAACAAGAACGTGAACGTCAAGAGCTCAACACCAACACCCTCTCAACGACTTCACCATCTCCCTTGGCATCTTCGCCTACGAACATACGGCATCTTCGCCAACAAGAACCTCAAGGCTACGCTAAAGAGAAGCTCCCCAAGCTCAAGTCCGCGACTTCACCGAGCTACTACGACCTCGACATCGACCATGCAATTCCTTTCTATGGAACTCAAGAACCCGAGGAGTATCTCAAGTGGGAGTGTTTGATGGACGACTACCTCAAGCTACATCAAGTCCCTTCCGAAGATCAAGTGAAGTGCGCCACAAGAAACTTCCACAACTATGCCTCGACATGGTGGCTTCACAAACCTTCGGAGAGCTACGAGATGAGTTGGCCCAAGATGAAGAGAGCTTTGTGGCGAGAGTTCGTGCCTCCAACCTACACAAAACAACTTCGGCGCCAATTGGAGAACACCATCCAAGGATCCAAGTCCATCGACAAGTACTTAAAGGAGATCAAGATTGCCTTGCGACGAGCCGGCGTGGACGACCCCATTTCGATGAAGTTCCACTTCATGATGGGATTACAGAATGACATCTCCAAGACTATCTTCCTCGAGAACTACAAGTCCATCGACGACTACTACATTGGTGCTCTCAAGGTAGAACAAGAACTCATGAAGGCCAAGGCTTCTCCACCCTAAGCACACTTCGCGATGACCAAGCTCTATGACAAGCATGAGGCTAGTACCACCACGATGTCCAAGCCCGACGAGCTCCGAGACGATGCTCCCAAGTTTGACTTCACCGCCTTCCCTCTTTGTGGCATTGATGATGTCGAGTCTACTTCGACTCTTTTTGAAGACGGTGCGGCGACGAGTACGACTATGGAGACCCTCAAGGACCAAGCTTTGGAAGCGAGCGACAAGGTGGCGAGCAAGGATGATGCTCCCATCATTGGAGGCGAGAGTGATGATGTGCCATCTTTGGCCTTCATCCACGGCGACAATGATGATATGATCGAGCATGGGATTTTCCCTTCGGTCATGGAGGAGAGTGATGTTGTGCCATCTTTGGCCTTCATCCACGGCGACGACGACGAGACAGTTGAGCATGGGATTTTCCCTTTGACCACGGCGACTTATGATGACTTGAGTAACTTGTGCCACCATATTGAGAGTGAGAGTGACTTCACCACTAGTCCCATATATGATGTGTTGCCACAAATCCCATGTGAGGAGAGCCACAATACCCACCACTTGAGTGAGATGAGTGACTCCACCATATGTGAGTTTGAGTGCACCGACCTTGAGGGGGTGAGTGAACCACCACATAGAGAGAGTGAGATAGTTGATAGGTCTCGTGAGGCCATTTGCATTTCTAACAACTTCACCTCTACCTCTATTGTGTCTTCTCATTTGGTGCTAGGTCCCATTTATGATGACGCACCGACCCTCGACGACTTCATCTTCCCTTTGGACAAGATGATGGCCATGGTGGAATATGATGCACCCCCCACATGGTTCCATCAAGATGAAGATGACCACCATTTGGCCTTTCCCACCTCACCTACAGCACTTGAGTGGAATGAACAAGGTAACATAGGTGAAGGTGATGGTCTAGTCCCACTAGTGGACATTCTTGACATTGATTGCTTGCATGATGTTGATCCACCTAGTACCATGCTTCATGCTAGTATGACTTCCCTATGCGATGATTTGCCCATTTATGGTGAGTATGATGATTCTCATGTGGAGTCTATTAGTTGCGACGCCATGTTACATAGGATTTCTTGTGACAATACTTTAGGTCACATCATGTTTGATAATCCGCTTGACTTGTCATATGCTATGCATGAGATCCATCATATGTCTTATTTGCAATCTCTTCATAGTGACTATGCATATGCCATTAAAATAAACCCAATTTGCACTTATGGCATAGATGAAAAGCCCATGGTTATTGGCATATGTTTTTCTTGTGATGATATTGATATGCTCCCTTTGCATCATTTATCTCATATGCCATGCCATGACCACCTAGCTTCGGATATGCATTGTTTTGGATGTTGTCCATTTTCTCCATGTGATGTTTCCGATATTGCTCATGAGGAGACCCCCATAGTTTCCTCATACATATTAGGAGATTTTGATGCATCCCATATTTTGCATGATTCCCATAATTGCGTGCACCATATGCATTCCATGAATAACAATGCTCTAGATATTTCTCATGATACATTACATCCTCTGAGTCTCCATTATGTCATACATAATAACAAACCTCTCATGATGGATGACATGTTTCTATATCATGCATCTCATTTATTTGAGAGTTTGATATTTTGTGTTAACCGACACATGCACATGCGCATCATTGAAAGTGCTAGTTATCGACTAGAGGGGGGTGAATAGGCGATTTTTATGAAAGTCTTCAAAACGTGGAAGTTTCGAAGACAAACAATAGAAATGACCTAATTGGTAAGCAGCGGAAGATAAACTACAACAAGTAAACCATAGTCAAGTATCCAATAATGTGAAAGTACAAAGACTAATAGCAGCTTAGTAGTAAGGATCAGGATGGAAGATAGTATGAAGCCAATCAGAACAAGTAGTCACATAGTGAAGTCAAACAGGTATGGCAATCAGGCAATGACTTCACGAAGACTAACAGTAAGTAAGAAGAGTAAGAGATAGAACCAGTCACTTGTTGAAGACACATGATTTGTTGGACCAGTTCGATTCTTTGTGACAACTATGACGTCCCGTTAGGGAGGCTGAGATTCAACTCAGAAGACTGCGTCTTCACCTTATTCCCCTTGAGCTAAGGACACACAGTCCTCGCCCAATCACTCTGGTAAGTCTTCAAGGTAGACTTCCGAACCTTCACAGACTTCGTTCACTGGTGATCCACAATGAATCTTGGATGCTCAGAACGCGACGCCTAACCGGCTGGAGGATTCACAGTCCTCAAGTGTAATAAGTCTTCAGGTCACATAGACAGAAAGACTTCAGTGATGCCTAACACTCTTTGGCTCTGGGTGTTTGGGCTTTGTCCTCACAAGGATTTATCTCTCTCAAAGGCTTCGAGGTGGGTTGCTCTCAAACGACAAAAGTCGTGCACTAACTCTGAGCAGCCACCAATTTATGGTGTAGGGGGTGGGCTATTTATAGCCACTAGGCAACCCGACCTGATATGTCCGAAATGACCCTGGGTCACTAAGGAACTGAGACGTGTTCCAACCGTCAGATTTCAAACACACACGGCAACTTTACTTGTGGTACAAGCAAAGCTGACTCATCCAGCTCTGGATAAGATTTGCTCTCATTGTCTTCGCTCGAAGACATAGGATTTTGGTTGAGCATCACTTCAGTCATCCTGACTTAGTTCACTTGGACCCCACTTTAACAGTACGGTGGTTCCTATGACTCAACAAAGAAGAAAAAGGAAACAACGAAACAACATAGTCTTCGCGCTCCATAGTCTTCACTCAATGTCTTCTCATGTCATAGTCTTCAATATGAATATCTTCACATACCACCATTGTCGTCAATGTCTTCATACATTTTTAGGGGTCATCTCCGGTAGGTAAACCGAATCAATGAGGGACACTGTCGTGGTTCTAAGTCTGACAGTAGAAGTAGGGGTAGGTTAAGGAGAGGCGATGTCCTAGCTATGGAGTAGTTGTGGTCACAAGAGATGTACGAGTTCAGGCCCTTCTCGGAGGAAGTAACAGCCCTACGTCTCGGAGCCCTGAGGCGGTCGAGTGGATTATGAGTATGAGTATTACAAGAATCTGAACCCTTCTACCTGTGGAGGGGGGTGGCTTATATAGAGTCTTGGGACCCCAACCAGCCCACATAATGGAGGGATTAAAGTACATTAAGCTAGGGGGGTTACTGGTAACGCCCCTCATAAGGTGTCTTAACTATCATTAAGTCTATTCAATAGTAAACCGTTGCACTGCGGAGTGCCTTCTGACCTTCTGGTGGTCGAGTGAGTCTTCATGGTCGAGCGGGTCTTCCATGGTCGAGTGCTTCCAGTCTGGTCGAGTGGATTCCTCTTTGGTCGACTGGAAGATGATCTCTTCTGTGAGTACCCTTGGGTGGGACGTTTAGGTCAGGCCTATGACCCTACCCTAGGTACAAGAATCCATCATTAGCCCCCGAATGGATTGAGGCTTGAGTGAAGGAGGAGTTGACGTTGTTTCCGACTGCTTTTGCATTCCGGCTACGTGTTGTCTTGGATCAAGATCTTCTTTGTTGATAACAAGAAACTTTCCTTCAGTCGACTTGATCCATTCTTGTTCTTCAGTCGAGTGACTTTCTTTGCTATACTTGAGTAACGGATCGCAGGAGATCTCGCATTTGACAGATGATCCGTCGCCGCGGATCTCGCGGATCTGAAATTTGGGGAAGCCTTGAACGGAACAGATCTGCGGCGCTAGGATGGGGCGTAACGAGCGCCTCGATTTTCGCGCGCTTTCTCCGCCACGATCGCAAAGGCGGCGCTCGGGATATGATTGGATCGCTTGGGTCCACATGTCATCCACTCGGAAGGATGCTATAAATGTAACTCCGGAGGCTCGTGCACGATACCTTGTACTTTCTCCTCCGTTCTCTCCGTCTCGCTCTCCACCTCCGCTGCTGCTCCTTGCCATCTCTCCTTGCGCATTCGCCGGCGCGCCATGGGCAAAGAGAAGACGATCTTTGGAAGCGTCGAAGAAGGCGTCGGTGGCGGAGAAGGCGTCGGCGGCCGAGAAGGCGAAGGGGAGATCCACCGGTCGCGGCGGTTCTTCGTCGAGATCCAAGCTGCCGAAAGGCTGGGTCCAAGGGGACTGGATCCAGTCGACGATTAGGGAGAAGGATCTCCTTGATATGGCCAACGACGGATTGATTCCCCACAACGCTGCGAGACTTCCTGGCCGAGAGTGGCAGCCTCAACCAGAAGAGGGTGAGTGCGTGCTTTTGGCCACCCATGTCGACCGAGGTTTTTCGTTGCCGCCGAGTGTGTTCTTTCGAGGTTTTCTGAATTTCTTCGGAGCCCAGCTCCACCATTTCACTCAAACTCCATCGCATACCTTGCCGCGTTCGTATCCATGTGCGAGAACTTCCTGGGCTGTCGACCGCACTGGGGCTTGTTCAAGTACATCTTCACATGTCGCTCTCAGACTGTGAAGAAAGCAAGCCCTGGTGACGAGAAGACCCAAGTGGTCCAGATGTGTGGTGGTTTAGGAGTCCAGTTGAGGAGCAAAAGTACTTTTCCAGCTATGCATTTTCCCGAGTCGGTTAGGGGTTGGCAGTCGACCTGGTTTTATTGTCGGAACGAGACGACGCCGGGGCAGTCGACCGGTCTCCCAGAATTCACCATGAGTCGAGTGAACAGGCCCTCCTCCCTGAAGGTCGTCCCTGAAGAAAGGGCTGAAGTGAAGATGCTGATGGACCGGGTGGTGCAGCTGGTTAGGGACGGAGTGACTGGCATGGATCTCCTGGAAGTTTTTCTTCGGAGGCGAATCCAGCCCTTGATTCGAGTCATCTTGATGTGGTTGTCTTTGCGGCATCAAGACGAAACTTCGCGTCCACCGGAGGCAATCGGCGATGCCGTAGTGGAAAGATGGCTGACCTCAATCACGGAAACAAGGACAATCCTCGCGGATCCCGGAGGATTTCTCCGCTTGATCGTGACAATGTTCGGATAAGGTACACTTGTTCTATTTTTACATTGCATGTATGTCGAGTGTGCTTCAGAAGTGGTCGAACGAACTCGCTTTGATACTTCCAGGCCCTCACGGAGCTATACTCAATGCCCAACGGTGCCCAGATTCCGGCGAGGAGGGGGAAGCGGTGGAGGTGAGAGCCGGGAGGTGGAATTCAGATGGCGCAGAGACGCGGCAGCGATGATGATGACGATGAAGGCAGCGAGGACGGCGAGGATGAGGAGGAGGAAGTCGCACCACAGCGCTTGGAAAGGCGGTCAAAGCTTGTGCACGACCCTTCGCCGAACGCGGTAGGAGTCGCGATCGCCTCATGATCGACCAAACGCCCTCGGACCGCGTCTCGGTGCGGTGAGAAAGCGCCAAAGCAATCAAGGTAATTCTGTCGAAGACAACCAAGCCTCTGCCAAAGATGAAAGTGTCCATCCCCACCATCTCAGGGTAAATATCTTGTTCGAATGTTCTTGCTCTACACAAATTTTGTCTCTGATTGGTACTTTGAATCGGTCGACTGATTCTTTGGATTTTCAGTGCTGCGACCTCCGAAACCTCAGCCAGGGTGGAAGACCATGAGATGGAGGATGCCGCCACCTCAAATCCTGGTATTATATCCTTAATTCTTGTTCTTAGTCGACTGACTCAAAATTTCTGATGTTAACTCTTCTCTGAAGCTCCAGCCGATAATATCATCACTCTCCCTGATGACGATGATGAGGATGAGGAGCCACTGAGGGCTAGGAGGAGCAGGAAGGCATCTGCTGGCAGAGAAACCCAAGGTGTGACAGCGCCCGAGACCATCGTGACGGAAGGGGAAGTCGGCACTCGACACACTGTATCTTTTGCAAATCCGTTGACGAGTGCCCGACCCACTTCGTCGAGTGCTGGACAGCCTTCGATCTTCACCACGCACCACGTCCGGAGGACCGGCTGATCTTTGCTAAAGAAGCGATCCGTCAGCGAGGGATCATGATGGAGCAGGTGAAGATCGCTCGGGAAGCGAGCCAAGCAGCTTACGACGCCAGCTCTGCCCTTCAGAGCAATGTTCAGGTTAGTCGACCACCACCTGTTCTGTTAGGATATGCTATCTAGCAATAGCAGTCACCCACTGGGTGTGTCGATAAAAACTTCTTGTTAGCGGGGGCACGCTGAGTGCACCCGCTGGGTGTAGTCCCCAAGGCTAAGGTCGACTGTTGGCAGTCGGTCTTAGGCTTACTAAGTAGATGTTGATCAGTATCCGAATGGGATGAATGTGTTTCTGAAACCAGTGGGGGCACGCTGAGTGCACCCACTGGGTGTAGTCCCCGAGGCGTGGTCGATCTGGCGGCGATTGATCACGAAGAAGCACCGTCGATCGGGTCGATGAGTTTTTTTTTTTTGTTGGTCGATCGTCGACTCTATCTTAGGCTTACTAAGAATGAAACTGGTCGATTGGTCGCTAAGCTTTTTACTGGTCGATCGTGGTCGACTGTCTTGAATAAGACCGGTGGGGGCACGCTGAGTGCACCCCCGGGTGTAGTCCCCGAGACTACGGTTGAATGCTTGCATTCGATCGTAGTCTTAAACGACAATTCCTCTTTATTCACTCGAAGTGAATTATCTCGATATTTTTGCAAGTGACACTTCAGAGAAATCTTGTGATCTTCTTGGCACGCTATCTCGAATCTGGAGCGAAGCATATTCAGCTCGAGTTGGACTTAAAACTGGTGCAGGAGAACCTGACAAAGGCGAAGGAGGAGACAAAAGGTATGTTTGGTGAGATTTCGACGACTCTTTCCTCCTCTCACTTGCTTCAATTTTGACTTTGTTGCGATTCTGAGGCAAGGTGAGGAAGCTCAAAGGAAAAAAGGAGCTTGAGCTGTGCGAAAAGATCAAACTTGCTGATGAAAAACTGGCCTCAGTTGCCAAGCTCGAACAGGATAACGCCGATCTGAAGACTGCTCTAGCCGCTGCTAACAAGGATGCTGAGCGAATGAAGTCTGACAAGAAGAACCTGACCGAGAAGATCCTCCAACTGGCTGGGAAGAGGAACGAGCTGGAAAGCTTCTTGGGTGGTCTTGCTAAGGAATTATTCCTTAAGCTCGAAGGTAACTTTCTTCACTCGACCAATTCTCCCAACTGTTATGTTTCCACTTGACTGTCCTCCTGATTCGGGATTTTGTCTCTGCAGAGTTCTGCCGCAACTTTGAAGAGGAAACCACGTCGGAGAGCGAACCTTGACCTGCCAATTCCCGGTGAGCGATGAAACTGCTATGAATATCTTCCATTTGAGTCTCGTGTTGTTGCTGTTGTGGATTATCTCGCCAGATGAAGGTTGCTACGTCCGCATCGACTCGGCCTTTCTGGCCCAAGGAGACGATTCGAGAATGACCTTGAATCACTGATGGCTCGACTGAACGCTGTCCCTGATCGAGTGCAAGAGTGGAAGAAATCTTCGGCTCGGTGTGGTGCGGACGTTGCCCTGTGTCTGGCGCGAGTCCATTGCAAGGAAGCCCGAGAAGATAAGCTGGCAGCTCTCCGAGTGGCCAACACCAAAAAGCACGACTTCAGGACCTTCATGGAGACTTTCATTGCTGCAGCCACTCGGATCGCCGACGGGATTGATCTTGACGAGTTCGTTGCTCCATCCAGCCCTCCACAGGAGGGGTAAAAAACTTTCCTTGACCTTAAATTTGCCTCGGTATGCCGAGTGAAGTTGTAACCGATAAAACTTTAACAGGCTTAGTGCCTGAGCACTCTCGGTTACTTTAGGTGTCGACCTAAATTTAGATTGGATGTTTGAAAATGATTGCTCTCGGTTTGAATTGCTCCTTGCAGGTTGACAATGAGCGCATCTGCGATCGACTTATTCCTTAGGCGAGCAGCGAGCTGCAGCTAAGCCTCCGAGTGGAATTCTGGCTTACCACTCGGTAGGATTTTAATAACTTAGGCGAGCACTGGGCTGCAGCTAAGCCCCCGAGTGGGAGGTCTGCTCTCCACTCGGTGGGATTTCTTTTATCTTAGGCGGGCACTGGGCTGCAGCTAAGCCCCCGAGTGGGAGGTTTGCTCTCCACTCGGTAGGATTTCTTTTATCTTAGGCGAGCACTAGGCTGCAGCTAAGCCTCCGAGTGGGAGGTTTGCTCTCCACTCGGTAGGGTTTCTTTTATCTTAGGCGAGCACTGGGCTGCAGCTAAGCCCCCGAGTGGGAGGTTTGCTCTCCACTCGGTAGGGTTTCTTTTATCTTAGGCGAGCACTGGGCTGCAGCTAAGCCCCCGAGTGGGAGGTTTGCTCTCCACTCGGTAGGGTTTCTTTTATCTTAGGCGAGCACTGGGCTGCAGCTAAGCCCCCGAGTGGGAGGTTTGCTCCCCACTCGGTAGGATTTCTGTTGTATTTGTGTCGAAGCTCGGAGGAGAGAGTCGCAGTCGACACGTTGTATTTGTGTCGAAGCTCGGAGAAGAGGGTCGCAGTCAGCATGCGCCTCGGGTCGCAGTCGACCTGCGCCTCGTTTTCCTTGCTAATATACTTTACACTTAGGCTAGTCCTTGGACTGCAGCTAAGCCCCCGAGTGGAAGTCTGGCTTACCACTCGGTAGGATTTTTCATAACTTAGGCGAGCACTGGGCTGCAGCTAAGCCCCCGAGTGGAAGTCTGGCTTTCCACTCGGTAGGATTTTTTAATAACTTAGGCGAGCACTGGGCTGCAGCTAAGCCCCGAGTGGAAGTCGGCTTACCACTCGGTGGGATTTTAATAACTTAGGCGAGCAGGCTGCAGCTAAGCCCCGAGTGGAAGTCGGCTTACCACTCGGTGGGATTTGTAGACTTAGGCGAGCACTTGGGCTGCAGCTAAGCCCCGAGTGGAAGTCGGCTTACCACTCGGTAGGATTTTAATAACTTAGGCGAGCACTGGCTGCAGCTAAGCCCCGAGTGGAAGTCCGCTTACCACTCGGTGGGATTTGTAGACTTAGGCGAACGCAGTTCACGCCTAAGCCACCCGCTGGGGAAGTGAATATTTTACTCGGACATAAAATAAAAAGTGACAAAAATTATGAAGGAATTATGACACTATTACTTCAAAGCTCGTGAGCTACAAGAGTACTTTATTACAATTCTTCCGAGTGAAAAACTCTAAGTGTAAAACGGGCGGAGCAGATCCGCATTCCAAGCTCGGGGCTCATCGATATCGTGTTCGACATTGTAAAGACGATATGCCCCATTGTGGAGAACCTTTGTGACGATGAAGGGGCCTTCCCAGGAGGGAGCAAGCTTATGTTGCTTCGCTGATCTACGAAGGACCAGATCTCCTTCTGGAAGGCTCGACCTCTCACATTTAAAGGCGTCTGGTGGCGCAAGTCTTCTTTGGTAAATGGTCGGCGGATCGAGCCATTTCCTTTCCTCTTCCAGAGGTCGATTGCATCCCGACGCTTGCTCAGCTTCGCTTCATTATAAAGTTCAATTCGTGGAGCATTGTGAAGGAGATCACTCGGTAAAACCGCTTCTGCCCCATAGACCAGGAAAAAAGGAGTTCTCCCGGTCGACCGATTGGGCGTGGTTCGCAAACCCCAAAGCACTGAAGGAAGTTCGTCGACCCAAGCTCCAGCCGCATGCTTGAGATCTCGCATCAAGCGGGCTTCGGACCCTTGAGGATCAATCCATTGGCTCGCTCGCTTGTCCATTATTTGTGGATGGGCGATCAAGCGTAGTCGACTCGTATGCCTTGGGAGTTGCGAAATCCTTGAATTCTTCGAGTCAAAATTGACCCATTGTCGTGATAATCTTTGTGCGGGACTCCATACGAGCGTCAACTTTACGATGAAGGAAACCGCGATACCAAACATCAAGTTTTTGATTGGTTTAGCCTCAATCCACTTGGTGAACTTGTTGATCGCTACCAAGTACATGCGTGAAGCCGCTCCGACCCGTTCGCAAGGGACCGATCATGTCCAACCCCATCTTGCAAAAGGCCGACGAGCGGAATGGTCTTCAAAGCTGCGACGCAGCTTGTGTGACATATTGAGTAGAACCGACATCCTTCGCACTTGTCCACTATTTCTTTCGCCATCTCATTTGCTCTTGGCGGTAAAATCCTGCTCGGTATGCTTTGGCTACAATGGTCCGAGAGGGCGCATAGTGACCACAGGTCCCAGTGGATATCATTGAGAATGACTCGACCTTCTTACGGCGTTATGCACTTTTGTCCGACTCGTTGGGCTTTCTCTATCTCTTGCCCATTGATAACAGTAAAGGCTTTGGATCGACGGACGATCTGTCGGGCCTCTTCCTCATCCTCTGGGAGTTCCTTTCTCAGAATATACGCAATGTATGGAATTGTCCAATCGGGAGTGACTACTAAAACCTCCATGACCAAGTCGACCACTGCCGGGACCTCAACTTCAGTCGGGTCTGTGGCACTCTTGGGTTGTGGAGCCTCCTCTGTGTAAGGATCTTCTTTGACTGACGGAGTGTGTATATGTTCCAAAAACACGCCACTCGGAATGGCTTCCCTCTTGGACCCTATCTTCGCCAGATCATCCGCTGCCTGATTTTTCGATCGGGGGATGTGATGGAACTCAACCCTCGAACTTCTTTTCCGGCTTCCTCATTTGCATTGCAATATCCGGTCATAGCCGGGCTTCTCACGTCCCACTCCTTCATCACTTGATTGACCACTAGATCTGAGTCGCCATAAACCATCAGGCGACGGACGCCGAGTGAGATGGCCATGCGCAATCCATATAGAAGGGCCTCGTACTCTGCCTCATTGTTGGAGGAATCAAAGTGAATCTGGAGCACATATTTAAGCTTATCTCCTCTGGGGGAAACCAGAACAACCCAAAGACTGAACCATTCAGCATCTTGGAGCCGTCAAAGAACATGGTCCAATGCTCAAAGTGAACTTCGATCGGTTGTTGTTGTTCAATCCACTCGGCAAGGAAATCAGCTATAGCACGGGACTTAATGGCTTTCTTTGCCTCAAATTTGATATCAAGGGAAGAAGTTCAATCGCCCACTTCGCCACTCGACGGTTCGCGTCTACGTTATGCAAGATCTACGATAAAGGGCGTCGTGACGATCGTGATGAATGATCGGAGAAATAGTGAGCAACCTTCTTTGTGGTCATGTATATACCATACACAAGCTTCGATAATGTGGGTATCTTTGCTTGGATGGAGTCAAAACTTCGGACAAATAATACCTTTGGCGCTGAACTTTGAAGGCCTTTCCTTCCTCTTCTCGCTCGACCGTAAGCCGAATCCGACAACTTGTCCGATGGCTGCAATGTAAAGCAACAGAGGCTCTTTGCTGATTGGAGCAGCAAGCACCGGCTGGGTGGAGAGCGAGCTTTTAGCTCGACAAACGCTGCATCAGCTTCCGGAGTCCACTCGAACTCGTCGGCCTTCTTCATCGATCGGTAAAGAGGTAATGCCTTTTCACCGAGTCGTGAGATGAATCGACTTAAAGCGCCAAGCATCCGAGAAGCTTCGGGCGTCGCGCTTTCGCCAGTAGGCGTTTCATTGGAGAATAGTGCCTATCTTCTGCGGGTTAGCGTCGATTCCTCGTTCGAAGCGAAAACCGAGTAATTTTCCACCGGGAACTCGAATGTGCACTTGGACGGATTGAGCTTGATATCGTACCTTCGGAGGTTGGCAAATGTTTGGCGAGGTCAGCGAGCAGGTCGGAACCTTTTCGCGACTTAACGACGATATCATCCATATACGCTTCCACATTCCGACTGATTTGAGTGAGAAGACACTTCTGAATCATTCGCATAAATGTGGCTCCGGCGTTCTTGAGGCCGAATGGCATGGTGATATAGCAGAAGCACCCGAATGGAGTGATGAAAGCTGTTTTTATTTCGTCGGGTCCATACAGACGGATCTGATGATACCCGGAATACGCATCTAGAAAAGACAACCTCTCACACCCTGCTGTCGAGTCGACAATTTGATCGATGCGGGGGAGAGGAAAATGATCCTTCGGGCAGGCCCGATTAATGTGCTTAAAATCAATGCACATGCGGAGTGAGTTATCCTTCTTGGGGACCATGACAACATTGGCGAGCCACTCGGAGTTGTAAATCTCTCGGATGAATCCTGCTGTCAACAGTCGAGCCACTTCTTCACCAATAGCCTTTCTCTTCTGGACGGCGGACCGCCGAAGATGCTCTTTCACTTTCTTCGGGTTCCAGGATCCTTTGGGTTTTCCCTTGAATTTCCCCTGAGTGACGGCCAGGGCCTCTCCGGGAGCTGCTGGCTCGGCTTTGCGTTTCTGCTTCCGACTGGAATTGCCCTTCTCCGACTGACTTGGCTTGTATTTACCGCTTCGGAGTCGGTCTTCTTCCTCGCCGTTGGCGTATTTGCTAGCAATCTCCATCATTCGGCTCAAGGTCATGTCCCGGTTCGACCGAACTTCAGACTCAATTCTCTGTTTTTGACCCCGTCCTTGAAGGCGCAAACCGCTTGATGGTCAGACACATTTTCCACAGTATTGTGCAAGGTAATCCACCTCTGAATATACTCTCGGAGAGTTTCGTTGGTCTTCTGCACACAAACTTGCAGCTCTGTCAAACCAGCCGGTCGCTTGCAAGTCCCTTCAAAAGTCCTGACGAACACTCGGGACAAATCCTCCCAAGTATATATATCTTTGTGAGGTAATTGACTCAGCCATGCTCGGCGAACCTTCCAACATGAGGGGCAAATGTTTCATGGCCACCTCGTCATTTCCACCACCAATTTGAACAGCCACTCGGTAATCCTCGAGCCAAGTTTCAGGCTTAGATTCTCCAGTGAACTTGCAGACTCCTGCTGCTAATCTGAAATTGGGGGATCATCTGCGGCTCGATAGCCTGCTAAAACACTCCGGACCGGAGACATGCACTCGATCGCTGGTGGGTGCATCCTCTCGGTCCTCCTCGATGGGCTCTGTTCGGTCGACCAGGCCTTGCACGATAATGGAGCGCGCATCAAAGCCTGGTTCCCTGGGGTCGACTGGAACCCTTCGCCCTGTACTGAACTGTCTTCTGTCATCTTGTCGCCGGGGAGCGTATGACCCTTCCCTCGAGGGAAAGGGCACTCGGCGCCTATCATCCCGGTCGAATCGGTCTCGAGCTGCTCTCGCGGTTGTCGCACCCTTCCCGCCGCGGAGGCGATCTGGGACTATGAGCCGATCGGGCGGTGTTCGCAGCGACGGATCGTTGTGAATCTGTTGCGTGATCGCGACACGGCTGAGTTCTGGTCACCTTGCCCGGAGTAAATCTCGATTTGCTTTGCAAGCCTCTTCAGCTTCCGTGGGACGGTTGAATGGACTCTGCAATGCGAAGTTGCGGTTGCTAAATTCTGAATTGGCGTGCGGTATACGAGTCGGCGGGAAGAGCCGGCGTCCGCTGGATTCGGGAGTCGTTGCAAGGCCTCGTCGAGTGCTCGCTGAAGATTCTCCAGGCGAGTACGTTCAGCCACATTGGCCAAACGTGCTTCCTCCAAGGCACGAGCCTCAGGGGTCTCTCCAATGATTGGAGTATGTAGTGCATCCATATTCCTGCGACGAAGATCCTCTCTCTGGAGAGAGTCGAGTGTCTCGGGCTGGTACTCCTCGTGTTCATGCACAGGGTCACCTCCTCCGGCGGCTCCACCTCCGTGGGCGAAACCGGGAGGACTGCGAGGGCCGTCGACCATGAGAATTTCTGCCGCTGGATCACTGCTATCACACTCGGATGCGCTCTCTGACGGCGGTCGGCGATCGATCGAAGCAGTCAGAGAGATTCGTCGGGCTCGATAGCCGCGACACAGGCGATGGCTGTCTGGCGAGCCATCACGCGTGCTTCACCCACCGCTGAAGTCTCGACTGACCAGAGCGCTTGTGCTGGTGGGAGACTGGGCGGGCGACCGATAAGGGAACCGACCGATACGGAGTCGACGGTTGCCGCAGCAAAACGCCGCGAACACATGCGCGAAAGTGCGTCGCCCCGCGGACGGGGAGCGCCTCGACGTCAAGAGGGGCCTCCTGGAGCCATGCAGAGTCGTCGGCGACAAAGGTGAGAGCACCGAGACGGATCTCGCACCCCGCACCCAAAACTCCAGAAGTCAACATGATGAAAGTACTCGGAAGTACAGCAACTCCTCCACAAATCGCTAAAACACCTGCCCCAAGGTGGGCGCCAACCGTCGTGGTTCTAAGTCCGGCAAAGAGAAGTAGGGGTAGGTTAAGGAGAGGCGATGTCCTAGCTATGGAGTAGTTGTGGTCACAAGAGATGTCTGAGTTCGAGCCCTTCTCGGAGGAAGTAACAGCCCTACGTCTCGGAGCCCTGAGGCGGTCGAGTGGATTATGAGTATGAGTATTACAAGAATCTGAACCCTTCTACCTGTGGAGGGGGGTGGCTTATATAGAGTGCGCCAGGACCCCAACCAGCCCACATAATGGAGGGATTAAAGTACATTAAGCTAGGGGGGTTACTGGTAACGCCCCTCATAAGGTGTCTTAACTATCATTAAGTCTATTCAATAGTAAACCGTTGCACTGCGGAGTGCCTTCTGACCTTCTGGTGGTCGAGTGAGTCTTCATGGTCGAGCGGGTCTTCCATGGTCGAGTGCTTCCAGTCTGGTCGAGTGGATTCCTCTTTGGTCGACTGGAAGATGATCTCTTCTGTGAGTACCCTTGGGTGGGACGTTTAGGTCAGGCCTATGACCCTACCCTAGGTACATGAATCCATCAGACACTACCTGTGTTATCCTGCAATTCTCACAAACGCATTAGTCCCTCAACCAAATTTGTCGTCAATACTCCAAAACCAACTAGGGGTGGCACTAGATGCACTTACAATCTCCCCCTTTTTGGTGATTGATGACAAATTGGTTGAAGTTTTCAACGGGAATAAAGTATGTGAAATTGTAAAGGATAGGGTATTGTCTTCATAAGTGGCAAAGGCTCCCCCTAAAGATGTGCATATAAGTAATTTGCTTTTGGAATGCAAATGCACATGGCAGGTTGTACTTGTGGAGATCCTCTTCAACTTATGAAGATAATTCATCATGCATGAAATGATATAACTAAGAGAATGACATGCATAATGAAAAATGGACGTCTGCAGAATGATCTAAGTGCGGAAGTTATCGTCGCACATGCGGAATTTATCATCGCATCACAGAAAAGCAAATAAGTAGCAGACGACCATCGAGTTTAAGTGTTGAGTTGTAAACACGAGGAAAAATGTAAAGCAACCGCCCATATGAACCCACTTGAAGACTATCAAACGCATATGCTTCTCCCCCTTTTGTAAGTAAGGACCAAAAAGGTTTGAAGACATAGAGCATCTACTCGTCCCCATGAGGAGTAGGTGAAGCAGCAGGGTTGTCGTTGTCGTTTGGCGTATGATTTAACTTGGTGCAAAGGTCAATGCGCGTAGTAGGGGGCAGTGAAATAGCATCGTCTTCATCATCGATCACTTTGGCATTCACAGTTGCCGCGGAGGAAGAATAGTCAGAGTCTTCAAGGGATGGAGTTCGACGTAGGACAGCATTCCATGGAGGAGTGGAGTCAAACTTGAATCTTTCAGTGAAGCCATCGTCTTGAAGATCTGCTTTAGCACTAAGCAGTGTCAAGCTCTTCCATGATCGCCGACAGGTCTCGTGAGTGACAAAAGCATTCTTGGTGGCAAGATTTCGAATGCGATTGACGTCCACCAAGAGGCTTTTCATCTGTCCCTTGAGCCAAAAGTGATGCTTGTCTTGTTTCTGATGCAGTGCCACAAGAAGTTCTCAGTCATTTAGGACGCGAGAGCGCTTCTTAGGCCTTTGGGCAATTGTGCTCTCGGAGCCGGTTTATGCATGATGAGGCGAGATTAGTGTTCCCATCCATTGGATAGACATGAGTTACTGCTTGGACTCCTTCCATGTGTTGAGTGAAGCTTTGGTGATCAGCATTTTGAAGGCAAAGAGGCTTCTTGGCAGGCTCAGGGTATATGTCTTCAACTGACATATCAACCTCTAGTAGAAAGATCAGATGATTGCGAGCAGAGGGCTGATAGTTGATAGTAGAGTGTAGCTTGATGAGGCGCATGACCCATGGAGCATAGAATTTCAGGCCAAAAGGTCGATCCAGACGCAGCCGATTCTACGGATGAAGAATTCTTGTGTATTGAAGTCGATGCCATTGAGGATGTAAAGACAATGTCTTCATGGCTCCTTCAAGTTTTGCGGTGATGAATGCCCTTTGATAGGCCATAGAGTTACCGATGATGTGATATATTGTGCGAGGCGGATACTCAAGGTCATCAACAAAGAACTCCTTTGGGTATTCAGCGTCGGTGTACGAGCTTCATCATGCTCAACATCTGGCTCACGTTGGGCTCTGGCTTATGGAAGATGCTTTCCAGTGCATTGCGGTGGAGTTGACAATCAGGTTCGAACAGCTCCGGGAGTGGGTAGGCTGTAAGCTCAATGACGTCAAGAGCTTTGGCTTCATGATGAACATTTCTGTCATCCACTCGAGAACCCATGTCTTTATATCCCTGTTGTAGCCGCGAATGTGGAGGGTAGCATAGAATTGAAGCAAAAGTTCCTCATTCCAATATTCTTTGTCTGTCACAAAGCTGAGCAGCACTGCATCACAAAGATCAAGTGCTTCTTCTAAGCATGGCAGTCCAAGAATGGCTTCCGATGTCGAGGCGCATATGAGGGAAAATCGCCCTTGATCATCTGTAAGCAGGAGTAATAGCTTCATGGCGATAGCTCCGAAACGATCGATGATATTCTTGGCCTTGAGTAGGGGTTCTTTTCACTGTCAAAGAAGGTGTTGTGGGCTTTGAAGCCATTTGTATTGAAGGACCCTATAGAGGTGGCGATGACAGGAACCTTGGCAGTCTTGGCTTTGGTTTACGGACGAGGCCTATGCTCAACATGATAATCAAACTGAGGACCAGAGGCATTAGGCGGAGGGACCAGAACGAGCCATTTGACAGTGATTAGCTGACAATGGTTGTATGCTTGCTCAATTGTATGGGGCCTTGGTGGCGGAAGAGGAGCAGTGGCAACAACAGAGGTGTTAGGCTGCACAACAGATGCTATAGGAGCTGTTGCATCATTGGCTTCCGGAACATTGGTTGGTGCAGGCTCCACATTTACTTCATCCATGACTATGGCATTGGCTTCATTTGTGTTGGTGGTGGCATCCTCAAGATTTTCAACCTCCACTTGACGAGCTGGAGGGTCGGACACTGGCACGTTTACATCAGGAACATCTTCTTCAGTAATGGGGGGAGTAGGGACACGTTCGTCTTCTTGTTTGTCATCGGCTGATGCAGCCGGATTGTCTTCAGCAGCTTTGGCTTCAGACACGGAGACATTCACAGTCGGAGTGGCTTCTGGAAACACTTGACGTGCAACAGGTTGGTGGTGCACTTCTCCTTCTGGAACGCTCGAAAGAGGGACGTGAGGCCTTGGTCCTTTGCGAAGCCTATGTAATGCTGGCGACGCCTTTGGAGTTGGAGTTGGCTAGGCCTCAAAGTCATCTTCTTCTACTTGCACAGGTGGTGTGACTTGTTGTTGTTGGGGAGTACTTGGGGAGTCTTGTGGTTGTGGGTGATCACCCCATGATGCATCGTGAGCAATTGGCGTCAGAGGACGACCAATGCTGATGAGTTTGCTGTTCGTGAGAACAGGCGATGATACCAAGTTGTGTTCGATCTGAGGAAGAACTTCATCATCTTCAACATTGTCATTGTGACCAATGTCTTCAGCAGTGGTGGGATCAACTGCTGGAATGTCTTCAGCAGTGGTGGGATCAACTGCTGGAATGTCTTCAGCTTCATGAGGCCTCTGCGGAAGCAGACTCATGAACTATCATCCATCGTTCTTGGTGTTCAGATGCAGGGCGAACCATTGAGATAGGTTCAACAACTAAGGGCTCTGTGGGAGCAGCCCGATTCTTCTTGGTTTTGCGCTTCTTCTTGGAGGGAGCAACATCAAAGGCTTCAGTATTTTTCCTCTTTCTGGCTTCAGCCTCGGCAGTCCTCGTCTTCTTTAGTTCTGAAGCGGTTGACTTGCCCTTTGGCTTCGAGCCAGTCATGCTGCTCGGGAAGACTATGTGTGGTTCTTCCTGCCTTGAACGTGCATATTGGTCGGTTGATAGCTTCTTCTTCTTTGCAGCCATTCTGGGGTCAATGGCAGGACGACCAAGAGCCTTGCGCTTCTCAGCCTCATTGTAGGCTAGCACACACTTGTCAGCCAGAATCTTCATGCGCTCACGAGAGCCTTGACCTTCTTCGCGCTTCTTGAGAAAGGCTTCTTTGAGCTCGTGCAGCATGATCTTGAAGTTTTTGACATCTTGCACGCTGAGCTTTGCCACATGCTTTTTGAACTGGGCTTTCTCATAGTCGATCTTGTGCTTCAGTTCAACGATGCGTTGAGCAAGAGCTAGCTCAGAAGCAATGGCGCCATTGAAGGAGACGCTGAGGCCAATGGGAAGTTGCAGATCTTCAAAGATGAGATTTGGGGTGTCAAACCACTCATCACTGAAGTTATGGATGATTGCCACATCGAAGAGAGGCAAATTATTGAAGATCTCTGCTTCTTCCTTGCTCTTGATCAGTTGCTCAAGAGCATCATCTGCAAGATCTTCATCGCTGGATAGATCAATGTGCTCTTCTCGCAGAATGATAGCAGGAGTCAATGTCTAATCAGTATGCTTGATGATTTCCTTTTTGTTCTCCGTCTTCTTGGAGATACGTGATAGATCTTCAGACTGCACACTGTCTTCAGGAGGTGCAGTGGCCAGTGGCTTCGCACGTGAAGCTTTTGGAGGAGTAGCTGATCTTGAAGCCTTAGCCTTCTTTGGCTTCTGCGACATTGGAGGAGGAGCTGGGGCTTCATCAGTGTCAGCATCATCATCAGAATGATCCACTTTGGCACCTTGGACCAAGATGTGAGTGATGAGGTCATCAAGGTTATAGAAGGGACCGATGACATTGGGTTCTGCATCACGTGAGCCGTCAGCAGGGGAAGCAGAGGGACCAGGGTTGAAGTCTAATCCCAATGACTTCTTGTGTTCCTTGGCCGATGCTTTTGCATGCTGGAAGTTGCGCTTGAAGAGATTATTGTCACGACACCAGAGCAATGACGATGAGTCGGCATTTTCAGGCTGAGGTCCACGGACCATACAAGGATAGAAACCCTGTGCAATAGCTTCAGCTCTGTTCTTGGATTGAAGGCCTCGATAGAGAATATCACCCCAAGGACTTTTGATAGCATTCTTCTCAGCATATTCCTGGGTCACGAACTTGTATTTGAACCATTGTTCAGGCCAATATCGTCGAATCCATCGGATTCTTGTCTTGCGCTGATGATAATTCTCTTCAGGATGTGTCTTGTAAAGCTCTGCGAGGTCATCAGGCAAATCTCTTGATGTTCCCCCACGACGCTGTCTGCCACCCTTCCTTACTGATTTCTCTGCAGCCATGAACTTCAAACTGAATGGCTTCAACACGTTCAAAGGCTTCAAAGGCTTTCGCTTGCTGGACAAACAGGAACTAGCTTCGGGAGAGTTAATGCGAAGCTGTAAGAATTTTGCAAACGAATGCAGACTATGAGAACCAAGGGATTCTCCCACGGACATGTACCTGTGACAGCATTAGAGATGCAAGGTAAGGGGAAGAGGTCATATGCATTCTCAGAAGATTTTGAAGATAAATCAGTTTGAAGACATTGACCTCATGATGCGAAGACATTCCCTTATATGTTGAGAGTTGGTTCCAGATTTGTACGAATCCGTGAATAAGTACAAGTGAGGAATCTAACTAGATATGAAGCTTAAGTGAATATACTAGGCAGTATGAGATGCAGACAGGATAGATCTAACATTGTATAGGCAGAAACCAATTTTGGTAAATAGGATGAATCTTTGAGGATCAAAAAGATGGTAAAAGTAGAGTTGTATTTACCACACGAAGAACTGCTAGATGGGATGAACGGGAGACCAAGCAGTTCAATCCACCGTGCCCTAACTTGGCGACGGAGGACACCTACGGTAGCGGCGGAGAGGACGATGTCCGCGGCCGGCGTGAGGACGGCGTCGGAGAAGTCGCGGCAGCTAAGCGCTTCGTCGCCGACGTCATCGAGAGCTAGCGGTGGCGCTAAGGTTTTGACGAGGTGGAGAGGTGGAAGAAGGTTTTCTTTACCACAGGGAACATGTATTTATAAGGAAGTGTGAGGCACAGTGCAATTACGCAGGTGCCCCTGGCGGTTCACATCTGAGGGGCACGTGGCAAGCATGCAACATACTCAGAGTTGTCCCATGTTCCCACGCCCGGCAGGTTTGTCGGATGGTTGTTCCGGCTTCTCCGGATTTCAAACAATAAGGATGAATCATTTAAAACAGACTTAATGTTTGTCTCTGTGTCTTCTGCTGACTAGGACGCAGAGAAGACATTCAACAGTTTCAATAGAATGCATATGATTTGGACAGATAGAGTTTGGGATAGAAAGCATAGAGAGATTAGTGTCCGATCACATTCACTTAGTTCAAAAGATTCAACTAGGAAGACATAGTTATAAGTGAATGCTGTAGAGGACAGAACACTAGTATGTATATCAGAAAGCAATCAAATCATAGTGAAGAAAATCATGAAGATAAGTTGAAATTGAAGACAAACCAAATGCGAAGACATAGCAAAAATAACGCCATGAGTAAAACACTTCAAACAGAGAAATTTGGTGGTGGCGTTACCCACCATATAGGAAGTATTAGACCCAGACACGACGCACAATTATCGTGGCGCTCCGAAGTCAAATTCCACGTTAATGTATTCACACTCAGAATGTAAGTCTTCATTGATTAAAGATATACTTTACTTCGTGTGTTGCACATCTAAGTCATCAACATGCATAAGTGTTAGGATGTGTGCCTGATCACAGGACATTTGAGGATTCCAAGATATTTAGCTCACACCGTAACTCGCAAAACCTTTTCTCATCCAAGGGCTTTGTGAAGATATCTGCCAGTTGCTCTTCAGTGTTGACGTGAATGATGTCGATATCTTTCTTCATGACATGATCTCTAGGAAAGTGATGATGAATTTCAATGTGCTTTGTCTTCGAGTGCTGGACTGTATTGTTGGCAATCTTGATGGCGCTTTCGTTGTCACAGAAGAGAGGTACTTGTTGTAGATTGATACCATAGTCCTTGAGAGTTTGCTTCATCCATAGAATTTGAGCGCAAAGAAGATCCAAAGACAATGTATTCAGATTCAGCAGTTGAGAGTGATACGATTACGCTTCTTTGAAGACCAATAGACAAGTGATCATCCCAGAAAGTGACATGTGCCTGATGTAGACTTGCGATCCACCTTGTCACCAGCATAATCAGCATCCGAGAATCCAACCAAATCAAATTTTGAGCCCTTTGGATACCATATCCGAGTGTTGGGGTGTAAGCCAAATATCGAAGAATTCGCTTCACAGCTAAGTGATGCGATTCCTTTGGTGCCGCTTGGAATCGAGCACACATGCAAACACTTAGAATAATATCTGGCCTAGATGCACATAGGTAAAGTAAGGAACCAATCATGGAGCGGTATACCTTTTGATCGAACTCTTTACCATTGTCGTCGGGACCCATATGGTGTTTGGCTGGCATTGGCGTCGTGTAACCTTTGCAATCTTCCATTCTAAACTTCTTCAGACAATCTTTGAGGTATTTTTCTTGAGATATGAAGATGTCATTCCTTTGCTGACGAATTTGAAGACCAAGGAAGAACTTCAGCTCACCCATCATGGACATCTTGATATTGCTCTTGCATCATGTATCCAAACTCATCACTATACTTTTGGTTGGTGCAGCCGAAGATAATGTCATCCACATATATTTGCCACACAAACAGTTCACCATCATATGTCTTTGTGAAGAGTGTGGGGTCGAGGGATCCAGGTTTTAAGCCTTTGCTCTTCAGGAAGTCTTTGATGGTATCATACCAAGCGCGAGGAGCTTGTTTGAGGCCATACAGTGCTTTATTTAGCTTGTACACCATATCAGGATGTTTTGGATCTTCAAAGCCAGGTGGTTGAGCTACGTATACTTCTTCTTCAATCTTGCCGTTGAGAAATGCACTCTTCACATCCATTTAATATAAAGATGTTGTGGTGGTTAGCATAGGCTAGCAGTATGCGAATAGCTTCAAGCCTAGCCACAGGAGCAAATGTTTCATCGAAGTCAATTCCTTCAACTTGAGTATATCCTTGAGCCACCAGACGTGCTTTGTTTCTGACGACTTGACCATGCTCATCTTGCTTGTTTCGATATATCCATTTTGTGCCAATAATGTTATGCTTGCGAGGGTCAGGACGCTTGACAAGTTCCCAAACATTGTTCAGTTTGAACTGTTGAAGTTCTTCTTGCATAGCTTGTATCCATTCAGGTTCCATAAAGGCTTCAAAGAACTTTCTTGGGTTACGATATTGACCTGTAAGAAAAGTGCCCACGAAATTTGCTAATTGTGTTGCTCTTGAGCAAGTAAGTGGACCAGTGCATTGATGCTATCAATTATCTTCTCAATTTGTACTTCATCTCGCAACTCGAGGATGGGCGGACGAAGACCTTGCTCTTGCTTGATCATTGTCATCATTGGGGAATTGTCTTGACCGAGCATTGTCTTCAGGTTGGTTAGGTGCAGAAATGATAAGTTCCTCTTTAGGCTGTGCTTCAGAAGGCATGATTTCACCAGTTCCCATCAGCTTGATAGATTCGCTGGGCGGAGCTTCGTCTAGTGTACTTGGCAAGAGCTCTCTTTGTGAACCATTGGTTTCATCAAATCGCACGTCCACAGTTTCAACGATTTTGTAGAGACAGAGGTTGAAGACTCTGTAAGAGTGCGAGTCATTTCCATAACCGAGCATGAAGCCTTCGTGAGCTTTAGGTGCAAATTTTGACTTGTGATGGGGATCCTTGATCCACCACTTAGCTCCAAATACTCTGAAGTAGCTGACATTTGGCTTCTTGCCAGTAAGGAGCTCATAGGATGTTTTGTTCAGAAGCTTATGGATGTAAACATGGTTGATGATGTGACATGCTGTATCAATAGCTTCACGCCATAACTTTCTTGGTGTCTTGTACTCATTGAGCATTGTTCGAGCCATCTCAATGAGGGTTCTGTTCTTGCGCTCTACGATGCCATTTTGCTGAGGTGTGTATGGAGCAGAGAACTCATGAGTGATTCCCATTGTATCCAAATAAAGATCAAGTCCGGTGTTCTTGAACTCAGTGCCGTTGTCACTTCTGATATGCTTGATCTTGACTCCATAATTGTTCATGGCTCGATTGGCGAAGCGTCTGAAGAAATCTTGCACTTCAGTCTTGTAGAGAATTATGTGCACCCATGTATATCTTGAGTAGTCATCAACAATGACGAAGCCATAGAGACAAGCAGTTGTTGTGAGGGTAGAGTAGTGAGTAGGGCCAAATAAGTCCATGTGTAATAGCTTGAAGGGTTGAGATGTCGTCATGATTGTCTTCGAGGGATGCTTGGCCCTAGTCATCGTTCCAGCTTCGCATGCACCACACAAATGATCCTTCTTGAACTTGACACCCTCGATGCCTATGACATGCTTCTTCTTGATGTGTGTGTGTAAATTCCTCATGCCAGCATGCCCCAGCCTCCGATGCCAGAGCCAGCATTCTGAAGCTTTTGCAAGAAGACATACGGCAAGTTGTGGACCTGCAGAGAAATCTACCATGTATAGATCATCTTTCCGATACCCTTCAAATACTAGAGACTTGTCAAATTCCATTAGTACAAGGCAACGATATTTTCCGAATAGCACAATCATGTTCAAGTCACAAAGCATTGAGATAGACATTAAGTTGAAACCAAGGGATTCAACACGCATCACTTTATCCATGTGTTGATCCTTTGAGATTGCAACTCTACCTAGACCCAATACCTTGCTTTTACCAGTGTCAGCAAATGTGATGTGACTCTTGTCTGATGGACGTAAGGTTGAGTCCATGAGAACTTCGATCACCAGTCATATGATTAGTGCATCCGCTGTCCATAATCCATTCTGAAGCATGAGGTGTCATACCCTACAGTGCAGTTAGGAGGATAGGCTTCACAAAGAGAGTTGTGAAGCATAAGCATTTGACGCACACGAGGATTATCACAGCTTATATCAAGGTCAGGACTCATAGTATGACTGGTAAGCGATTTAGATGTGAAATACATAGTAAGACCATTTTATCATGCGTCCCTTAATGTGTTTTAGGTCCCCAGCAATAGCATCGAACGCCTTTGATTACTGGCTGGAGACCTTTCCCTGCAAAAGAAAGTTAATTCTTCTTCACCACCCACATCTTCAGGGGTGGCTTAGAAGCAATGAGTCTAAGTGCAGCATCTGAGAACTTTGGCTTTGGAGCCCTAGCAAATAGCCTTGCAGGAGATGAATGATACTCATATGAATAAGCAGAGAAGTTCTTAGTTCTATGAACATAGCGGTTTGAAGACACATGCTCATATTCATCAGTCTGAGTATGGTTTCCCTGCAACACATTGGTGTTAGGGTGACTCAGGTGAGTCCTGTATCTGTATGAAGCCTTTGGGCCATATGAAGCCATAGGCCTGGGGTTTGTCTTCTTCCTTGGTGGTGTCGTGATGACATTCACAGGAAGATTCTCAATACAGCTTTTGGGAGCCCATATCTTCTTCATAGGTGGTCCATTCCAGCAGTTAGTACCAATATACCTGGCAAACACTTCACCATTCTGATTCTTGAACAGCTTATAGTTTGCACAAAGGATTCATCAATGATGATAGGGTTAGCGCAAGTGAAACCAGATAAGGTGGATGGATCTACTGAAGGTTCCTTTGTAGCAACCCATGTTGTTGTGGGGTACTGCTCAGGCTTCCAATACGACCCATCAACATTCATTTTCCTCTCGAACCCAACACCCTCTTTCCTAGGGTTTCGGTTCAGAATCTGCTTTTTGAGGACATCGCAAAGTGTCTGATGTCCTTTCAGACTTTTATACATCCCTGTTTCAAGCAATGTCTTCAACCTAGCATTTTCATCAGCAATAGTAGTGGCATCCTCCGCAGAGGGGTTAGTTACCACATCAGTAGTTGAAGACAATGCAACGAGAGCGATCGTGGAACATTGAAGAACAGAGGTAGCGTTATCACGCTCAATGCATTTTAGACATGGTGGTTCAAATCCATCTGGAAGGGGACTGATCTATTGAGCGGAGTGACTCATTCTCTTTTGAAGATCTTCATCACCGCTCTCGGTTTCTCAAGCTCTTGCTTCCTTTGAAGATAATCATAGGAGAGCTTTTCATAAGTGGTTGAGAGTGTTTCATGACGACTTTCAAGTTCTTGGTACTTAGCATGAATATTTTTTATGTCTTCAACTAAGGACTGTGAACGTGTCATTTCCGCGTCCGACAGGTCATCGCTTTTGTCTAACAGTTTTTGAGTATGTTCCATAGCTTTTTGTTGTTCAGTTGCAATTTTAGCAAGTGTTTTGTAGCTGGGTTTGGATTCACAATCAGAGTCATCTTCACTTGATGTTTGAAAGTAAGCATCACGTGATTTTATCTTGGCACCACGTGCCATGAAGCAGTAGGTGGGAGCAGGATCATCCTTGTCATCAGCTTCAGCGTTGCTGTGGAAGTCATTGTCTTCAGTGTTGAAGATGGACTTGGCAACGTAGGCTGTGGCTAGAGCCAGACTTGCAACGCCAGGGTCGGACTCCTCTTCAGACTCCACCTCCGCCTCCTCAGAAGCAGACTCCTCCTCTGAATCCATCTCCTTGCCAACAAAAGCACGAGCCTTGCCAGATGAGCTCTTCTTATGTGATGAAGACCTTGATGAGGACTTGGAAGAAGACTTTGAAGATTTCTTCTTCTTCTTGTCATCAGAATCATATTCTTTGCTTTTCTTCTTCTTCTTCTCATTGTCCCACTATGGACACTCAGAGATATAGTGTCCAGGTTTCTAGCACTTGTGACATGTTCTCTTCTTGTAGTCATGAGTGGAAGCTTCATCATTTCTTGAGCTAGATCGTGAAGACTTTATGAAGCCCTTCTTCTTAGTGAACTTCTGGAACTTCTTCACAAGCATAGCAAGTTCCTTTCCAATGTCTTGGGATCATCGAGGCTGCGATCAATGATTCTTCTTCAGATGAGGAAACAACTTTTGCCTTCAAAGCGCGAGTTCAGCCATAGTTGGGACCATAGATATCTCTTTTCTCAGAAAGCTGGAACTCATGTGTGTTGAGCCTCTCAAGTATATCAGACGGATCGAGTGTCTTGAAGTCAGGGCGTTCTTGTATCATGAGGGCAAGGGTGTCAAAGGAGCTGTCAAGAGATCTCAGTAGTGTCTTGACGATTTCATGCTTGGTAATCTCAGTGGCGCCGAGAGCATGAAGCTCATTTGTGATGTCGGTGAGGCGATCAAATTTTAGCTGGACATTTTCATTGTCGTTTCTCTTGAAGCGGTTGAAGAGGTTGCGAAGAACACTGATCCTTTGATCTCTCTGGGTTGAGACGCCTTCGTTGACCTTGGATAGCGATTCGGACTAGCCGGCGTTTCAGAGCACTCACACGGCCATCTTGTCCTTTGGTCGATGACCACGAGATGATGTTCTTGCGCAGAGAGTCGATTGAATGAACTTCGACATCGGCAGGGTGACACCTTCACGAGCTTTTGGGAACGCCATTCTTAACGACATACCGTAGGTCGACATCAATGGCTTCAAGATGCATGCGCATCTTATTCTTCCAGTAGGGATATTCAGTTCCATCGAACACGGGGCAAGCAGCGGAGACTTTGATTATCCCTGCAGTCGACATAGCTAAAACTCCAAGTGGTTAAACCGAATCACACAGAACAAGGGAGTACCTTGCTCTGATACCAATTGAAAGTGCTAGTTATCGACTAGAGGGGGGTGAATAGGCGATTTTTATGAAAGTCTTCAAAACGTGGAAGTTTCGAAGACAAACAATAGAAATGACCTAATTGGTAAGCAGCGGAAGATAAACTACAACAAGCAAACCATAGTCAAGTATCCAATAATGTGAAAGTACAAAGACTAATAGCAGCTTAGTAGTAAGGATCAGGATGGAAGATAGTATGAAGCCAATCAGAACAAGTAGTCACACAGTGAAGTCAAACAGGCATGGCAATCAGGCAATGACTTCACGAAGACTAACAGTAAGTAAGAAGAGTAAGAGATAGAACCAGTCACTTGTTGAAGACACAAGATTTGTTGGACCAGTTCCAGTTGCTGTGACAACTGTACGTCTGGTTAGGGAGGCAGAGATTCAACTCAGAAGACCGTGTCTTCACCTTATTCCCCTTGAGCTAAGGACACACAGTCCTCACCCAATCACTCTGGTAAGTCTTTAAGGTAGACTTCCGAACCTTCACATACTTCGTTCGCCGGCGATCCACAATGACTCTTGGATGCTCAGAACGCGACACCTAACCGGCTGGAGGATTCACAGTCCTCAAGTGTACTAAGTCTTCAGGTCACACAGACAGAAAGACTTCAGTGATGCCTAACACTTTTTGGCTCTGAGTGTTTGGGCTTTGTCCTCACAAGGATTTCTCTCTCTCAAAGGCTTCGAGGTGGGTTGCTCTCAAACGACAAAAGCCGTGCACTAACTCTGAGAAGCCACCAATTTATGGTGTAGGGGGTGGGCTATTTATAGCCACTAGGCAACCCAACATGATATGTCCGAAATGACCCTGGGTCACTAAGGAACTGACACGTGTTCCAACGGTCAGATTTCAAACACACATGGTAACTTTACTTGGGCTACAAGCAAAGCTGACTCATCCAACTCTGGATAAGATTTGCTCTCATTGTCTTCATTTCGAAGACATAGGATTTCAGGTTGAGCATCACTTGATCATCGACTTAGTTCACTTGGACCCCACTTAACAGTACAGTGGTTCCTATGACTCAACAAAGAAGAAAAAGGAAACAGCGAAACGACATAGTCTTCGTGCTCCATAGTCTTCACTCAATGTCTTCTCATGTCATAGTCTTCAATATGAATATCTTCACATACCACCATTGTCGTCAATGTCTTCATACATTTTTAGGGGTCATCTCAAGTAGGTAAACCAAATTAATGAGGGACACTACCTACGTTATCCTGCAATTCTCACAAACGCATTAGTCCCTCAACCAAATTTGTCGTCAATACTCCAAAACCAACTAGGGGTGGCACTAGATGCACTTACAATCATGATGGATGATGTGTACATATACCACACACTCACAATTTTCCCTTTGTCTTTGTTTTGTGTATGTACTCATGTATACTCGTCAACCTCTCAATCCCAAGAGTTGACGAAACGAGCTCTTGAGAGCAAAGATGCTATGGGATCACGTGAATTGTCCTTACCAACGTTCTCTTCGCACAACGACTACGCGCACCTCTTTTACTTGTCTCTCCCATGGCTATGGGCTATTTACCACTTGTCACCTTATGCTCATTTTCCAGTGTTCACTTTGCATGTTATTCTTATTTCTGTGCCTTTGCCATGCAATTGTGACCCTTGTTTGCATCTACCAATGATTCACCATTATGCTACTTCTATGTGTATTTGCATGCTTGGTGGAGATACTTGTTGCTATTGCCATGATTTCTTTGTGCCCCATGCTATTGATGATTGTTGTGTTGGGAGAGTCATGATGTCCCATTGCTATTTACATATGGCCTCTCGCCAATACATTGATGATATTTTGCTCATATCTTTCTTTCATGCTTGTGATATGTCATGTCCATTATTCATGCCCACTATTTGCACACATGACATGCTTGCCATGATTCCCTCTAGTATGTTGCATCTTCGCAGTACTAGCTTGCTTGACTTGATCGCTATGATTGCTTGCTATGTTGCATCACCCATGTTCCACTCTTACTCGATTTCTTGGGTTGATGACATATATGTTCTTGCCTATCACATGATATATCTTGATCATTGTCTCTTGTGTCCATTAGTTGCCTCTCTCATATCCACTTGTACTGAGTGCAACCATACTATGCTTATTGATCTTGGAGACTTTAACACCTTACTTGTGATGCATGCTTGTTTATTTGAGCCTCTTGTATTTGGTTGTAGTTGCATCATATGCTTTCATACCACGCCACATCTTGTACTTTCTTATGATGAGCATGATGCATACACTTGTTGGGTATCTTACCACACGAATGATAGGTTTTGCATTTCCGCTAACCTCATTTGTTTTTCCGAGTGTTTGTCATGTTCTTTCATTTTGGAGTATTCACAAGGCGGTACCATCACGAGACATATTGGTTATGTGAAGGCATACAAGACGTGAAACTCCATCATCCTTGAGAAACTCCTAAAGGTAACCTCCTTCCCTTTGAGCCATCCTCAGTTACGCATATTGGATGGGTCATTCTTTCACTGTTGTCTCCTTCTTCTTGTCTACATGGTACATCTATTGGAGGGAGGACCGGCATTGAAGATTGTCTCTATGGACCTTCACATTGACGACCGCTCGGACTTATTGGATACACCTCCGGAACTCCACTCATGCCACGACATCGAGATTTAGTACATCAACACTCCTTTGAATTTTTGTACCACCGCATCCATATTTGTTGATTGTGCTACCACATTTCATGCTCGATGGACATATCATACTCACCACAAGTTTGCACCCTATGCATGGATTGACTCACACTATGATTGCCTTGTTGCATCTTGTATTTCTATGTCATCCATTATATGTGAGCTTGTGGACTTCATTAGAAAATTTGTTGTGATCTTCCTTGATGGCATATTCATACATCATGATCATATTGTCCACCATCAATTACATGATAGCATACACATATTGAGCCTCCATTGCCACATTCATGCTATTGATGAACCGTCTCTCTATGACATCATTTTGCACAATGGTAGAATTTGTCGCTTTGTGCACCATTCTATTTACCCCATGAATGCTTTATGTATCATTTTACATCTTTTGGATAAGCATCATGTGTCTTGCCACGCACACTCTTGCCGCACGGACTCATACTTACTTCATGGACACTTTGTGTGTGCTAACCATTGTATTTCCAAGTGTACTTTGTGTTTGCTCATTTTGCATGTACCACATACCGGAGACACCTTGGAGTACTTGGATTGTGCAATGCCTTCATATACGTCCAACTGCAACTCCGTCCACGACAACTGTTTCCATGGTTTTGAGGATCACGATTTGAGGTCGGATCTTTCCCAAGGGGGGAGATGATGCGGAGCATCCTACGATCATCCCCATGTACACTTCGACTACTCCCCAAGCCCTAAGAGGACATACGATGAGACCTTGAGCATGCGCCATTGGGCACAAGGTGAACTCACTCCTCTTCGAACCGTCACTTTCCACATGTGAGACATGGCTACTACCACATGCATGGACCTTGCATATACTCAAGTACAACCGAGATGACCATGGAGGATCCAATGACCAAGGCCAAGCATGGAAGAGGAGAAGGAAGAAGAAGTAGGGACAAGCTTCTGGAAAGCCCGGAGCTTCCGGCCCCCGGACCTTCCGGCCTGCCCGGAACCTCCGGCCCCCGGAGTCCAGACCAGCCCCGAGCGCGCCAACTCTCTGGATAGCCCAGAACCCGGCCGAAACCTGCCCGCAACTTTCGGATCCCGGAACTTCTGGCCCCGCCCGGAACTTCTGGCCTGCATGCGTGCAAAGACTCGGGCCGAAGCCCATGTAACCCTTTCCCAGTTACCCCTTCATGGCTAAGACTATAAATAGGCCACCCCCTTCTCCTAGTTAGGGTTAGCGTTGATTTAGCTCATTTGTGAGATAGAGCTTCCCTCACCCATCCGGATCTACTCCACGTGAGGGACCGACACCTCTTCGGAGAAGATCCACCTAGATTCAAGACCTCCATCTGGAGAAGACCATCATCAAGACCTCCTCACAGAGAAGAACCGGTTACCCGATGTATCGTCCTTTGTTGGACTTGGATCTTGTATCTCTCCTTGTGTCTCGATGATCTAGCACATGTGTGACTTTGCTCTTGTTGGTTTAGTGTTTTCTCGTGTTTTTCTCTTGTTCCCCTCCTCATGTTCTTCATGTTCCTCGTAGGGATCCGCTCCAAACGTGAAAGATTGGCCTCTAGGGTTCTACCCTACATCATCTCCCCCCCCCTTGGGAAAGATCCCACCTCGGATCATGATCCTATGATCATCCCCATGTACACTTCGACTACTCCCCAAGCCCCAAGAGGACATACGATGAGACCTCAACCATACTCCATTGGGCACAAGGTGTACTCACTCCTCTTCGAACCGTGACTTTCCACATGTGAGACATGGCTACTACCTCATGCATGGACCTTGCATATACTCAGGTACAACCGAGACGACCATGGAGGATCCAAGGACCAATGTGACGCCCCGAGACCGACGCTTCAGTTGCCCTTCCATTTATTTTAGTTGTTGACGTGTGTTTATTATGTTTGTTGCATTATCATAATTGTTTTGCATATTTCATTCCTATATGTTATGCCATGATCATATTGAGTGCCTTGTCATTTTTGCTTCTTGCATCATGTTCATATTTTATTATATTGTTTGTGCCACCTTTGTTTGTTTGCCACGTTCATATCACTTTGTTATATGCTATATGTTGTGATATTGCATTTGCATCATGATCATCTTTGTAGTGTGCATATTTATCATGTGCATATTTGTTGTATGTTTGTCATCTTTTTGAACTCCTTCTCCTCATCTTCCTTGCTGTTCCAACTTTCCCTTCCAGCAAAACCATCATCAAGCGCAACACCCCATCACTAGCTTCTTCCTTTCAATTGTCACACATTTATTGCAAGTGGCATCTTCTTGTCCCAGTAAAATGTTCATTTGTTTTCTGTAAATCCAAAACCATGTCAAGAACCTCTCTGTCAATTTTCATCTCTTTTGGGTTTCATTTGGTTGGGTTCAAAAATGAGTCAAGTTTGAATTTACTTCAAAGTTGAATTATTTTTCTATCTATAAAAGTTCCACGCCAATTTATTAAAATGGTGCATAATTCAAGCATTCTTGAGTTATTTGTATTCCAGCCTACTCCCTCCCCAAAGTCCCTGTGATTTTTCTCTTTGTTTTTTACCTCAAGAAATTCGAAAAACAGAAATTGGAGAAGGGAGAGAGAGCAGCAGCAGCCCAGCTTCCGGCGACCAGCAGCTTCAAAGCCCAACCCAGCCGCGTGGAGCAGCAGCAGCCCACAACCCAGCCAAGGCTTCCCGCTGGTAATTTCTCTCCAGTTCAACCCTTTGGCCCCACATGTCATCCTCTTCCCCTCACCTTTTCTTCCACCTCACGTCCTCCCTCTCTCTCACAGTAACTTTGCAAACGAGGCACACATGGCCAGCGCGTCACACCCTCGCCGAGCCGCGCCTCGCCCCTATAAGAAGCCCAGCGCCAGCCCTAGCATTTCCCCCCTCCTTCCTCCTCCGCCGCCAGGTGAGATCCATGCCTCCAAAGCCGTCGCCCCTTCCACCCGAGAGCGCCGGAGCACTTCCATGGCTCCACCGCAGCCATAGCCTTCCTCCGTCGCCGTCTTCGTTCTGGTCGACTCGAAGACGGCGTCTTCTTCGACTACAAGCGGACCAGGAGCCAGATGGGGACAGGGATGACGCGATCGTCTTGTTCCACGACGTCCTCTTCTTCCTCTACTTAGTCTTCTTCTCCTATGGCCGATCTGCATCCCCTTCGATTCTGGCCGTCTCAGACCACCTCGCGTCAATCCAGGCGCACCGCGTGCCTGTGGTGAGCACGCTCTCCCCACGCATCCCTTTTCCCCCTCGTTTCCTCCCCGTCTCGCGTGAATCGACCGGAGCCCGAGGCACTTCGGCCATGGTATGGTCTCCGGTGATGTTTCGGTGACCCTCTGCTCGGGTGTTGGCACTTAGGCCCGCAAGGTCCAGTAGATGCGTTCTAGTTCGAGGATCCTCTCGTTTGCCTGCTATAGCCGATCCACCGTACCAGCCCGAAGCGCACCACCGCGGAACCCCGTTGTCGGCGAGGAATCCGTCCACTTCCTGTTACATGCTTGGTACGAATGGGTTCGCCCCGTTGCGTAGCTTCCATCCGCGCCCTCCGTCGCGTGTTTTGGTTGCCGGAACAGCTCCGACGAGCTCCTCCGCCATCGTATGACCCCCAGCACCGGAACTTCCTCTGTTCTGCTCTTGCCTGAGCACGCGCACGCTCGCGACTCTGGCAAGAAGCAGCCACTCACTCACATGCTCCCACGCAGTTTCCACACCCTCACCTATTTCCGCACCCCCGCTGTCGGCCTGTGGTCGCGAAGGTCGCCGTCTTGCTCGCCGGCGTCGTCGCCCAGTTCCTCTATGATCCACGAAGAAGAAGGCCTGGCCTTTGATTCGGTTCAAGTTCACGCACGCCCTTGTATTGCACCAAAAAGTAGCTGCATCGCATTGGTCAGCGCTCTGCTCCTCCATCCAGGAGGTCGTGGGTTCGAGTCCCAGGCGCGGCACCCTCTTTTTCTCTGTTCTTTAATTTCTTTTGCACACACCACAGCCACATGGGCCGAATCCTCATCTGGGCTGCTGCACAGTGCTGCTTCAGGCCCGTGCATATTTTTTTTCCAGTATGTGTATTTTAGCATTTTCCAAAGCATTCTTATTTACTGAAATGCCATCATCTTGCATTGCTCATATATAAATAACCGTGCATCGGATTAAAATGAGTTAAACATGTAAAATGCTTGGAATTACATGTACTTTCATAATATCACACTTTCATCCATGTTTGAAATGTTTAAAATGCTGTTTGTTTTAAATTTGCTTAAATGCCGTGCTAAAATGATTTATTTCATAACTAAATAACTGTAGCTCGGATTTAAATAAACTTTATATGTAAATGGTCTAGAAAAATGCATAGATTAACATGGTGCACTTTGTTTTACTGTTTAACAACTCTAAAATTGTGTATAGGGCAGAACAGTAGCAAATTCATAAATTGCATATGAGGATTTTCCGGAATTGTTGGTTGTTGTTTCGGCCTCATTTAAACTTGCCTAAATGGTTAGTTTACTTTTGTTTCACCCCTTGCCATGTTTAATAACATTTAATGTTCTTTGGTAGCTTAAACGAGATTAAACTAAATATGTCAATGTGGTGTTTTGTCAATATGCAACCCGTTGCATATTGAGCTCCACTTAACTTGTAGTATGGTTTGTTGCACTTTGCCATGCCAAGCCTCATTAAACCGGACATGCATCATACTTGATTATGCATCATGCCATGATTATGCTTGTGCATTTACCATCTTGATTGCTTCTTTCCGTTGTGCTTCTTCTCGTTAGTTCCTGTTTTCGTTCCGATCATGAGGATTCGTTCGTCTACGCTTGGTTCGTCTTCGTGGCTTCATCTTCTTCATGGACTCGTTCTTCTTCCTTGCGGGATCTCAGGCAAGATGACCGTCACCTTGGATCTCATTACTATCATTGCTATGCTAGTTGCTTCGTTCTATCGCTATGCTGCGCTTCCTATCACTTGTTCTTCAAGCCTCCCCAAATTGCCATGAACCTCTAACCTTTGTCACCCTTCCTAGCAAACCGTTGCTTGGCTATGTTACCGCTTTGTTCAGCCCCTCTTATAGCATTGTTAGTTGCAGGTGAAGTTGAAGATTGCTCCATGGTGGACAGGATTATGGTTGGGATATCACAATATCTCTGATTTAATTAATGCATCTATATACTTTGTAAAGGGTGGAAGACTCAGCCTTATGCCTGGTGTTTTGTTCCATGCCGCCCTAGTTTCCGTCATATCGGTATTATGTTCCCGGATTTTGCGTCCCTAACGCGGTTGGGTGATTTATGGGACCCCCTTGACAGTTCGCCCTGAATAAAACTCCTCCAGCAAGGCCCAACATTGGTTTTACCATTTTCCTACCACCTATTACCTTTTCCCTTGGGGGTAATTAACACGAGGGTCATCTTTATTTTATCCCCCCCCCCCGGGCCAATGCTTGTCTAAGTGTTGGTCCAAACCAAGCGATGTCCAGCGCCCCCTAGGCAACCAGGGTCTATGCCAACCCGACGTCTTGCTCATCTGGTGTGCCCTGAGAAAGAGATATGTGCAGCTCCTATCGGGATTTGTCGGCACAGCGGGCAGTCTTGCTGGTCTTGTTTTACCATTGTTGAAATGTCTTGTAACCAGGATTCCGAGACTGGTCGGGTCTTCCCGGGAGAAGGAATATCCTTCGTTGATCGTAAGAGCTTATCCTTGGCTAAGTTGGGACACTCCTGCAGGGTTTGAACTTTCGAGAGCCGTGCCCGCGGTTATGTGGCAGGTGGGAATTTGTTAATGTCCGGTTGTAGATAACTTGACACTTGACATAATTAAAACGCATCAACCGCGTGTGTAGCCATGATGGTCTCTTCTCAGCGGAGTCCGGGAAGAGAACACGATTTTGGGTTATGATTGATGTAAGTAGGAGTTCAGGATCACCTCTTGATCATTGCTAGCTTCACGACCGTTCCATTTGCTCTCTTCTCGCTCTTACTTGCATATGTTAGCCACCATATATGCTTAGTCGCTGCTGCAACCTCCCCACTTTACCCCTTCCTTTCCCTTTAAGCTTTTCTAGTCTTGATACCCATGGTAATGGGATTGCTGAGTCCTCGTGGCTCACAGATTACTACAACAATAGTTGCAGGTACAGGTTATGCGATGATCACGACGCGAGAGCGATGTTATTTGTTTTGGAGTTTCTTCTTCTACTTCTTCTTCATTCAGGGGATAGGTTCCAGGTCGGCAGCCAGGGCTAGCAGGGTGGATGTCGTTTGAGCTTCTGCTTGTGTTTCATCCGTAGTCGGATGTTGGTCTTATGTATGATGTATTGTTGTATTCGTGTGGCATTGTATGCCTCTTGTATGTATCCCTATCTATATGTAATGTTGATGTAATGATATCCACCTTGCAAAAGCATATCCATATGCGGTTCTATCCTTGATGGAACCTTCGAGTCTCTTTAGGATAGTATCGCATATTGGGCGTGACAAGTTGGTATCAGAGCCTCGACCGACCATAGGAGCCCCCTTGTTTGATCGTGTAGTTTGGCCGTTGTTGAGTCTAGAAGAAAACTATTTTATGAGTCTAGTTATATCGAAGAGTAGAAATTCTTTTTACTCCTCAGCCCCTTCGTCGCTCTGGTGAGGAATCTTGATGTAGGTGCTTTGAATTACTCCTCATCCCCTTGAAAATTTTCTTTAGGATCATGCAATTGGTTTTCCGATCGTTGGTTCTCAGCTCTTTTCATCCGGTGCATTTCTCGTCAAGTTGACTCGAGCCTCTTCATCTTTGAGTTCAATCCTCAGTTGTTTTCTTTTTCCCACCCGCCCACCCCTTTTTCATCTCAGAGCCGGAGTTCGTAATCGAGTATCCATCCTACTCGTGTGAAGCCTTCGCTTTCTTTCAACCGGTGTTTTCTCTTCAAGATATCCGTCGGTTCTCCCTTCCAAGTTGCCTTTGTTTTCCCGCCCTCCCACCCTCTTCTTCCCGGAGCCTGAGTCTGTTTCGAGCATCAATTTCATTCGTGTGGAGCCTCTTCAGTCTTTCATCAATCATTTCAACCGGTGAATTCCCGTCTCGGTGGAGATTCTTCATCTCTTTTCTGGTGGACTCAATTCAAGTTTTTCGGTGTTGATCGTATTCTTTTCGTTGGATCAAGTGTTCTCCTTGCTCGTTTGCCTCTCGCCATTCAATCATTCCGGAGTTCGGAAGACATCTCAGGAGATTCATCTGTGTTCCAATTAAGTCGAGGTTGTCACCTCATTCGAATATTTCAATTGTTCCGGTGCATCATCTATCTGTTCAACATCCCTTTCCAACAGTGTTTTATCTTTAGTGGGCCCTAACACACAGGTCTTTTCCCAGGATCTTACCTGACTCTTCTAATTATTCCGGAGTTATTCTCAAATTCTTTACAAAGTGTGACGTAAGAATGGATTCCATCAGTCACATGCCTTCCACAAGATCGCTTTCAAATTCTTTTCATTGTTTCCTCAACCCTTTCGCTTTTCATTCTACCAGAGTATCTCAGTTATTTTTGGTGGTGTTTCTCGTCGTCATTTGAAGACCGAAGAAGAGTTTTTCCTCTAAATCTTGCCCGTTCTCTCAAAGATTCATGGTTCTAGCTTCATGTTACCCTCTCGAATTATACCATTTGTCAGATATTCTTTTCTTACCCATCCGGAGTATGTCAGAAGTTGTTTTCCCGTTTCTTTTCACCGGAGGCCAGCATTCCAGAAGAATTCTTCGTCCTCACATTTCAGCTAACGTTATCCAATTATCCCAGTGCTTCATTCAAGTGTTCTTTAATCAGCTCATGATCTCCTTGTTCTTTTGCATCTAAATCCTCTCTAGCGTATTGGTTCTTCTAATTCTTCCCGGTGATTCAGTCTCTTTCGTCAGTCATTTCCGAATTCTAACGGTGGTTCCTTCAGATTCTTTTTCTTTGATTATCATATTAATTCATTCGTTCTTTTCAATCATACCGGTGGTTCATGAAGTCCTTCTCAAGTTTGCGATATGTCACTTCTCAATCCTTTTCAAGAAGAATAAGTTGCATGCCAAATCCGTTTGTCATCAATTAAATTGGATGAGGATAAGCATAACATAATTCTTATTCTTACTTCATCGTCGTCAAGTAATCCCTTCCTTCGGAGTTTATTCTTGATGAATAAATTCTATTTCCAAGTGTTTTCATCTTTTCTTTTCCGGAGTTCAAATTTCCTCGGCCATCTCGTCGGAACCTCCATCCGAATCATCGCAATGCTTTAATCTTATTTCTTTTCATCCTTCAATTTTATCTCGTCACCCTTTTGTTACCGGAGTTCTTCATGGTGGATCGTCGTGATTTAATTCATTCTCCAAAGAGTTCATCAAGATTCTAATCCAAGGAGCTCAAGTATCCTTCTTCTTGCTTCTTGAGGTACAATCAATTGTCCGTATTCTTTTGAAGAGGAGTTTTGCATTTCTTTGTTCTTCTCAGCTATTTAATTTTTTTCCGCTTGTGGTCGGAGATCACCTCATAATTTTGAGATGTTATCTATAAGTCCACAACATGCAATTCTTCTATTGTTGATTTCTCAACAACTTTGTTCAATCTTTTCTTCGTAAGGATACTTTTCAAAGTCATTCGCGGTAGAAGTTGTCTTCTTCTTCTTCGATCCTTTTCATTCCACTATTTCAATTCTTCCGGAGGCATTGTGTCGTTCCTCTCGGCAAGTATCATTCCATCTTCTCAAGTTCATGTTCTATTCCTTCCATTTTCCAGCCGGAGTGCTGCCAAAATCCTTTCATTCTTATTCCTTTTCTACCTTGTTCTAACCGAAGTGGTTTCAGAGTCTATCTTATTCCTTGAGCTCTTGATTCTTGTCATATTCGCCATTCCTCTTTTCTACCGAGTGCTCTCGGTCTTGTTCATCTTCTCTCTTGCGTTCTCGCTTCACCTCATCCTCTTTTTCTTCCGTCTCGTTCCTAAGATCTCAGGACGAGATCTCTTGTTAGTGGGGGAGTGTTGTGACACCCCGAGACCGACGCTTCAGTTTCCCTTCCATTTATTTTAGTTGTTGACGTGTGTTTATTATGTTTGTTGCATTATCATAATTGTTTTGCATATTTCATTCCTATATGTTATGCCATGATCATATTGAGTGCTTTGTCATTTTTGCTTCTTGCATCATGTTCATATTTTATTATATTGTTTGTGCCACCTTTGTTTGTTTGCCACGTTCATATCACTTTGTTATATGCTATATGTTGTGATACTGCATTTGCATCATGATCATCTTTGTAGTGTGCATATTTATCATGTGCATATTTGTTGTATGTTTGTCATCTTTTTGAACTCCTTCTCCTCATCTTCCTTGCTGTTCCAACTTTCCCTTCCAGCTAAACCATCATCAAGCGCAACACCCCATCACTAGCTTCTTCCTTTCAATTGTCACACATTTATTGCAAGTGGCATCTTCTTGTCCCAGTAAAAAGTTCATTTATTTTTTGTAAATCCTAAACCATGTCAACAACCTCTCTGCCAATTTTCATCTCTTTTGGGTTTGATTTGGTTGGGTTCAAAAACGACTCAAGTTTGAATTTCCTTCAAACTTGAATCATTTTTCTATCTATAAAATTTCCACGCCAATTTATTAAAATGGTGCATAATTCAAGCATTCCTGAGATATTTGTATTCCAGCCTACTCCCTCTCCAAAGTCCTTGTGATTTTTCTCTTTGTTTTATGCCTCAAGAAATTCAAAAAACAGAAATTGGAGAAGGGAGAGAGAGCAGCAGCAGCCCAGCTTCCAGCGACCAGCAGCTTCAGAGCCCAACCCAGCCGCGCAGCAGCAGCAGCCCACAACCTAGCCTAGCCTTCCCGCTAGTAATTTCTCTCCAGTTCAACCCTTCGGCCCCACATGTCATCCTCTTCCCCTCACCTTTTCTTCCACCTCACGTCCTCCATCTCTCTCACAGTAACTTTGCAAACGAGGCACACATGGCCAGCGCGTCACACCCTCGCCGAGCCACGCCTCGCCCCTATAAGAAGCCCAGCACCAGCCCTAGGTTTTCCCCTCTCCTTCCTCCGCCGCCGCCAGGTGAGATCCATGCCACCAAAGCCGTCGCCCCTTCCACCCGAGAGCGCTGGAGCACTTCCATGGCTCCACCGCAGCCATAGCCTTCCTCCGTCGCTGTCTTTGTTCTGGGTCGACTCGAAGACAACGTCTTCTTCGACTACAAGCGGACCAGGAGCCAGATCGGGACAGGGATGACGTGATCGTCTTCTTCCATGACGTCCTCTTCTTCCTCTACTTCGTCTTCTTCTCCTGTGGCCGATCTGCATCCCCTTCGATTTTGGCCGTCTCCGACCACCTCGCGTCAATCCAGGCGCACCGCGTGCCTGTGGTGAGCACGCTCTTCCCACGCATCACTTTTCCCCCTCGTTTCCTCCCTGTCTCGCGTGAATCGACCGGAGCCTGAGGCACATCGGCCATGGTATGGTCTCCCGTGAAGTTTCGGTGACCCTCTACTCGGGTGTTGGCACTTAGGCCCGCAGGGTCCTGTAGATGCGTTCTAGTTCGAGGATCCTCTTGTTTGCCTGCTATAGCCGATCCACCATAGCAGCCCTAGGCGCACCACCGCGGAACCCCGTCGTCGGCGAGGAATCCGTCCACTTCCTGTTGCATGCTTGGTACGAATGGGTTTGCCCCGTTGCGTAGCTTCCATCCGCGCCCTCCGTCGCGTGTTTTGGTTGCCGGAACAGCTCTGACGAGCTCCTCCGCCGTCCTATGACCCCCAGCGCTGGCACTTCCTCTGTTCTGCTCTTGCCTCAGCATGCGCACGCTCACGGCTCCGGCAAGAAGCAGCCGCTCGCTCACATGCTCCCACGCAGTTTCCACACCCTCACCTATATCCGCACCCCCGCTGTCGGCCTGTGGTCGCGAAGGTCGCCGTCTTGCTCGCCAGCGTCGTCACCCAGTTCCTTTGTGATCCACGAAGAAGAAGGCTTGGCCTTTGATTCGGTTCAAGTTCACGCACGCCCTTATATTGCACCAAAAAGTAGCAGCATTGCATTGGTCAGCGCTCTGCTCCTCCATCCAGGAGGTCGTGCGTTTGAGTCCCAGGCGCGGCACCCTCTTTTTCTCTGTACTTTAAGTTCTTTTGCACACACCACAGCCACATGGGCCGAATCCTCATCTGGGCCGCTACACAGTGCTGCTTCGGGCCCATGCATATTTTTTTCCAGTCTGTGTATTTTAGCATTTTCCAATGCATTCTTATTTACTGAAATGCCATCATCTTGCATTGCTCATATATAAATAACCGTGCATCGGATTAAAATGAGTTAAACATGTAAAATGCTTGGAATTACATGTACTTTCATAATATCCCACTTTCATCTATGTTTGAAATGTTTAAAATGCTGTTTGTTTTAAATTTGCTTAAATGTCGTGCTAAAATGATTTATTTCATAACTAAATAACCGTAGCTCGGATTTAAATAAACTTTATATGTAAATGGGCTAGAAAAATGCATAGATTAACATGGTGCACTTTGTTTTACTGTTTAACAACTCTAAAATTGTGTATAGGGCAGAACAGTAGCAAATTCATAAATTGCATATGAGGATTTTCCGGAATTGTTGGTTGTTGTTTCGGCCTCATTTAAACTTGCCTAAATAGTTAGTTTACTTTTGTTTCACCTCTTTCCATGTTTAATAACATTTAATGTTCTTTGGTAGCTTAAACGAGATTAAACTAAATATGTCAATGTGGTGTTTTGTCAATATGCAACTCATTGCATATTGAGCTCCACTTAACTTGTAGTATGGTTTGTTGCACTTTGCCATGCCATGCCTCCTTAAACCGGACATGCATCATACTTGATTGTGCATCATGCCAGGATTATGCTTGTGTGTTTACCATGTTGTTTGATTCCTTCCGGTTGTGCTTCTTCTTGATAGTTCCTGTTTCGTTGCGATCGTGAGCATTCGTTCGTCTACGCTTGGTTCGTCTTCGTGGCTTGTTCTTCTTCATGGACTCGTTCTTCTTTCTAGCGGGATTTCAGGCAAGATGACCGTCACCTTGGATCTCACTACTATCATTGCTATGCTAGTTGCCTCGTTCTATCACTATGCTGCGCTACCTATCACTTGTTTACCATGCCTCCCAAATTGCCATGTCAGCCTCTGACCTTTTCACCCTTCCTAGCAAACCGTTCCTTGGCTATGTTACCGCTTTGCTCAGCCCCTCTTATAGCATTGTGAGTTGCAGGTGAATTTGAAGATTGCTCCATGGTGGACAGGATTATGGTTGGGATATCACAATATCTCTTATTGAATTAATGCATCTATATACTTGGTAAAGGGTGGAAGACTCAGCCTTATGCCTGGTGTTTTGTTCCACTCTTGCCGCCCTAGTTTCCGTCATATCGGTATTATGTTCCTGGATTTTGCGTCCCTAACGCGGTTGGGTTTATGGGACCCCCTTGACAGTTCACCTTGAATAAAACTCCTCCAGCAAGGTCCAACATTGGTTTTACCATTTGCCTACCACCTATTACCTTTTCCCTTGGGAGTAATTAACCCGAGGGTCATCTTTATTTTATCCCCCGGGCCAATGCTTGTCTAAGTGTTGGTCCAAACCGAGCGATGTCCGGCGCCCCCTGGGAAACCAGGGTCTATGCCAACCCAACGTCTTGCTCATCCGGTGTGCCCTGAGAAAGAGATATGTGCAGCTCCTATCGGGATTTGTCGGCACAGCGGTCGGTCTTGCTGGTCTTGTTTTACCATTGTTGAAATGTCTTGTAACCGGGATTTCAAGACTGATCGGGTCTTCCCGGGAGAAGGTTTATCCTTCGTTGATCGTGAGAGCTTATCATGGGCTAAGTTGGGACACCCCTGCAGGGTTTGAACTTTTGAGAGTTATGTGGCAGATGGGAATTTGTTAATGTCCGGTTGTAGATAAGTTGACACTTGACTTAATTAAAACGCATCAACCGCGTGTGTAGACGTGATGGTCTCTTCTCGGCGGAGTCCAGGAAGTGAACACGGTTTTGGGTTATGATTGACGTAAGTAGGAGTTCAGGATCACCTCTTGATCATTGCTATCTTCACGACCATTCCGTTTGCCCTCTTCTCGCTCTTATTTGCATATGTTAGCCACCATATATGCTTAGTCGCTGCTGCAACCTCACCACTTTACCCCTTCCATTCCCTTTAAGCTTCGCTAGTCTTGATACCCATGGTAATGGGATTGCTGAGTCCTCGTGGCTCAAAGATTACTACAACAACAGTTGCAGGTACAGGTTATGCGATGATCATAACGCGAGAGCGATGTTACTTGTTTTGGAGTTTCTTCTTCTGCTTCTTCTTCGATCAGGGGATAGGTTCCAGGTCGGCAGCCTGGACTAGCAGGGTGGATGTCGTTTGAGCTTCTGTTTGTGTTTCATCCGTAGTCGGATGTTGGTCTTATGTATGATGTATTGTTGTATTCGTGTGGCATTGTATGCCTCTTGTATGTATCCCTATCTATATGTAGTGTTGATGTAATGATATCCTCCTTGCAAAATCCTATCAATATGCGGTTCTATCCTTGGTGGGACCTTCGAGTCTCTTTAGGATAGTATCGCATATTGGGCGTGACAACCAAGGCCAAGCATGGAAGAGGAGAAGGAAGAAGAAGCAGGGACAAGCTTCTCGAAAGCCCAGAACTTCCGGCCCCCGGACTTTCCGGCCTGCCCGGAACCTCCAGCCCCAGGAGTCCAGACCAGCCCCGAGCGCGCCAACTCTCTGTATAGCCCGGAACCTTCCCGGAACTTCTGGATCCCGGAACTTCCAGCCTGCTTGCACGCAAAGACTCGGGCCGAAGCCCATGTAACCCTTTCCCCCTTACCCCTTCGTGGCTTAGTCTATAAATAGACCACCCCCTTCCTCCTAGTTAGGGTTAGCATTGGTTTAGCTCATTTGAGATAGAGCTTTGCTCATCCATACGGATCTCCTCCTCGTGAGAGACCGCGGCCTCTTCGGAGAAGATCCACCTGGATTCAAGACCCCTTTACGGTAAGATCCCTCGTGGATTCAAGACCTCCTCTCGGAGATGAACTACCGCCACTTGTATCGTCCTTTTTTGGATTTGGATCTTGTACCTCTCTTGTGTTTCGATGATCTAGCACATGTGTGACTTTGTTCTTGTTGGTTGAGTGATTTCTCGTGTTTTTCTCTCGTTCCCCTCCTCGTGTTGTTTGTGTTCCTCATAGGGATCCGCTCCAAACATGAAAGATCGACCTCTAGGGTTCTACCCTACATGATCTTGGTATCATGAGCCACGTTGATCACGTTTTTGGAGCCCCTAGCCTTTGTTTTCTAGCTTGAATTTGTTGATTCCGTCCTAAATCCGAAAATCCCCACCAAAAATAGCCCCCAAATTTTTTGTGATTTGTTGGTTTTGATGATGTTTTGTTGATTTTGATCCATGGATTCGCTGTGTTATGAGTGGATCTAGCATTCCCCATCTTTCCCCCCATTTCCATCCACGAAATCTTCCCAATTTTGACCCCGAAAATCGAGTTTTTCCTCCCCCCTTCTCAGATCCGGAATTTAGGGTTCGTCTCGGAAGAAATTCCGCGACCCCCGGAACTTTCGGACTCCTCCGGAACTTCCGTCCTAGCCCCGGAACTTCCGGGCTAAACAGAAAGTTTACCCCCAAAATCCCAGACTCCCCGCACTTTTTCCGCGACCCCCAGAACTTCCGGCCACCCCCTGGAACTTCAGGAGCCCGGAACTTTCGGCCTAACCAGAAACTTTCCCCGAAATTTCAGCATCAGCCTTCTTCACCGTTTTGATCATAACTTTTCACTCCAAACTCCGATTTGAGTGTTCTTTGGCTCGTCTTGAAGTTATCAATGTGCTCGTGGTCCTCACATTGGTTTTACCACCTTTTGACTACATCAAATTTTTGAAATTTTGGCATCTTTGCCTAGGCCTTCCACCATAACATCCGCATTGCCACCACCGACTTCCACAACCTAACCCATTTTGTTCCCCATAGCATTTGAGGTTTTTTGAGTAGTGAATTGAGTCTCCTAAGGTGTTTAGGCTACTTAGGGGCCGTTGCTTCTTCATCAACCACCACCATAACTTCCTCATAGGCTTGCCCACCATACACTTCCGCCACACCAACTTAACACACTTTTGATTGTGTTGTGAGTTGTGTCTCCTAAGGTGTTTCGGCTACTTAAGGACCGTGCTACCAACTCCGACACCGTGTATAGCCCATCATACTCATATTCCACCTTAACCCATTTTGACCAAGTTTCCACCAATACTTCTGCAACCACCACCGCTTTCCGCTACCACCATTTTGACATTTGCCTTTGGAGATTTTGAGTTTGCGGTTTTTCCGTTTCCTAAGGTGTTTCGACTACTTAGGGACGAGTCTCCATCATCTTGGTTTCTACATCAAGAACACCGCCACTCATCATCACCACGGACGGTAACCTCCATATCATCTTGGTATCGTGGTATACCTCCATTGTATATTCCCCTTGCCATTGCATTGTTAACCCCTAGCCTATTTTGCGTTACTTGCCTATCGAGACTAGCCATTTGAGTATTGCCGACAACGTGAATTGTGCACATTAGTGATCATACTTCCCATAGCATACATACCATATCATTGTGGTGCATATATTGGTACCATATCTTGTGTCACAAGTTTGTTTCCGCATATACACAATTGCTATCTTGGTTTGTGCATTGTGCCAAAGTGGCCATACAAAAAAAGAGAAATAAAGCTTTTAAGCAAAAGAGAAAGTTCAAAGAGCTTGTAAGCAAGTGCCATAGCATCATACCACAATGCATATAAGATTGTCCTATCCGATCATCTTGGATCATCTTGAGAGAAACACCAGGAACCATACATACATACTATACTTGGGATAAAAATCCGTATATTTTGCATCTTATAGGTTGTGTACAAGTGTCATATCCAAAAATAGAGCAATCATGCTAGCGTCTCTCTTAAGTTGTGCAACACGAGCATTTTCCGTGGATTCCACATTTTGTGCTCATTCCTTGGTTGCACGACCCCACTTATCTATCCGTGTGTGTGTGTTTCCGTGTACCTTTCATTGCTATTGGTCTACTTGTTTCGCTTGCGAATTTGTGAATCTCTTTCAACATTATTGACTCTTGCTAACATTTTGCATCAAATTTTTTTGTGCCACTATCCTCACCGAGCTCCACCATAAGCCTTACTTGTGTAGGTGTGAGAGCCGACAAGAATGGGTACCAAATGTTCTATTTCCTTGTTACACATTTGAGTGATCATTGATCCATCTTCAACATCGGTCAAGGTACATTTGGTATAGTTCTTCTCTTTCTCCCACCCATATTTGCTCGAATCTTGTGATGGATAGGCAAGGCATTTCCTCTCCGGTCTACGACAACAATGACAGCATGAACAAATACATCTCCAAAGCATCTCTCTTCGGTCTACAACGAAAAATGCAAGGCGCACAATCAAGATTGCGAGAGTGCATCGAGAACATCTCCATCGACATTCGTCACTCCGAAGCAAGGAAAAGGGACCACATCGACAAGAAGCTTTCCGCACATCAAGAGGAGCAAGATGCAAGGATGGAGGAGATTAGAGCCTTGATCAAGTCTTCTTCACCTTCGTCATCCTCAAGGCGGCAATATTCAAGCCACAAATCTTCGGAGCGCAAAAACGACGCAAGTGCAAATCATGCTCGTCCACATCTACATGGCGACCACCATCACGTTCGTGATCCACATCGTCATGAAGGGCAAGTCACCTCCAAGCATCATGTGCACGACGACGATGAACGACATCTACTACAAGCTCAAGCACGACAACGACATTATCATCATGAAGATGCTCCACAAGCGCAAACGTGCAGGTCCGAACAATTCCTACTTCACGCCAAGTCCAAGCTTCATGAGCAAAAGAGAATACCACGAGACGAGCAGCACCAAGACGGAGCTACGGCTACCACCACCACTTCGGCATGTTCACCTTTGGACGTACGGTATCTTCGCCTACTTCCCATGAGTTCGCCTACATCGACATCCTCAACAACAAGACGACCACCTACAAGTGAGGGCGACACTTCCATCTTCGGAAGCCCCTCAAGGAATATGGCCGAGCATGGGAAACTCCCTTCGATCATGCAGACGAGCTATGAGGTGCCACATCATATGGACCTCTAACACCAAGACGACAACAAGAATGTCGAGCAAGGGCCATCCCCTTCGACCACAGCGACGAGCGCGAACCTCTTCAACAACATGAAGATGGAGCCCATATTTGACTCATACTCCGAGTCAAGCTACGCGACCGCGCATGGAGACATTTGCACCCACACCTCTCCGACACCCACATATGTTGAGATGCCCCATTTGTCATGTGAGGAGAGCCACCACCCCATGAAAGAGATGAGTGACTCCACCATATGTGACATTGAGCGCATTCCTTTTAAGAGGATGAGTGTGACCACCACTAGCCCCACACATGAGAGCATGCCACACACCCTATGTGAGGTTGAGTGCCATTTGAGTGACTTCACCAACCATATGAGTGAGAGAATCCTTGAGGGAGTGAGTGAGCCACAACACTTCACGAGTGAGGTAGTTGACACGGCATGTGAGGCCACTATGATTTCTAACGACTTAACCTCTACTCCTAGTGTGTTTTCTTCTTTGGTGCTAGGTCTCCTACATGACGACATGACTATCCTCGACGAGTCCATCCCTCCAATGGAGACGACGATGGCCATGGTGAACGATGATGCACCCCCACATGGTTCCATCAAGATGATGATGACCATGACTTGGTCTTCAACACCTCACCTACCACACATGAGCGACGCTCCAAAGGTAACATAGGTGATGGTGCTTATCTTGTCCCACTAGTGGACTCCCTTGACATTGATTGCTTGCATGATGTTGATCCACCTATTCCCATGCTTCATGCTAGTGAGACTTCTTCATGTCTTGACTTACCTATTTATGATGAATATGATGATAAGCATGTTGAGTTTCCTAGTTGTGATGCTATGCTCCATAGGATATCATGTGAAAATTCTATTGGTCACATCATGTTTGACAATCCATTGAACTTGTCATATGCTATGCGTGAGATCTTCCATATTACATCATTTCAATCTCAACATAGTAACTATGCATGCCCCATTAAAATAAATCCTATTTGCACTTATGGCATAGATGACGAGATGATGGCCATTGGCTTTTGTTTTTCATGTGATGATATTGCCATGCTTCCTTTACATGATTTGCGCAATTCATCTACTATGCCATGCCATGATCACATTGAACCAAATATGCTTTGTTTTGGATGTTGTCAATATTCTCCAAGTGATGTTGCTACTCATGCTCATGAGGAGACCCCCATAGTTTCCTCATACATATTAGGAGATCTTGATGCATTTCATACTTTGCATGATTCCCATAATTGCGTACATCATATGCATTCCATGAATAACAATGCTCTAGATATTTCTCGTGATGCATTACACAATTTGAGTCTCCATTATGCCATACATAATAACAAACCTCTCATGATGTATGACATGTTTCTATATCACGCATCTCATTTATTTGAGCATTTGATATTTTGTGCTAACCGACACATGCACGTGCGCATCACGGTGGATGATGTGTACATATATCACCCACACACAATTTTTTCCTTTGTCTTTGTTTTGTGTAGGTACTCACATATACTCGTCAACATCTCAATCCCAAGAGTTGACGAAACGAGCTCTTGAGAGCAACGATGACTTGGGATCCCATGGACTATCCTTACCACTGTTCCCTTCGCGCAAGGACTACGTGCATCTCTTCTACTTGGCTTTCACACGGCTATGGGCTATTTACCACTTGTCACCTTATGCCCATACTATTGTGTTCTCATTGCATGTTATGCTTGCTCCTATGCCTTTGCCATGCAATTGTGACCCTTGCTTGCATCTACCCATGATTCCCCTATGCTACTTCTATGTGTATTTGCATGCTTGGTGGAGATCCTAGTAGCTATTGCCATGATTTCTTTGTGCCCCATGCTATTGATGCTTTTTGTGTTGGGAGAGTCATGATGTCCCATTGCTATTTACATATGGCCTCTCACCAATACATTGCTGATATTTTTCTCATATCTTGCTTTCATGCTTGTGATATGTCATGTGAATTATTCATGCCAACTATTTGCGCACATGATATGATTGCCATGATTCCTTCTAGTACGTTGCATCTTCGCACTACTAGCTTGTTTGACTTGATTGCTATGATTTCTTGCTATCTTGCATCACCCATGTTCCACTCTTACTCGCTTTCTTGGGTTGATGACATATATGCTCATGCCTCTCACTTGATTTGTCATGATCTTTGACTCTTGTCTCCATTAGTTGCATCTCTCATATCACCTTGTATTGAGTGCCAACTTGCTATGCTTATTGATCTCGGAGACTTGGACACTTTACTTGTGATGCATGCTTGTTTGATTGAGCCTCTTGTATTTGGTTGTTCTTGCATCATATGCCTCCATACTATGACATGCTCCCTTGTAATTTCTTATGGTGAGCATGATGCATACACTTTTTGGGTATCTTACCACTCGAATGATAGGTTTTTCATTTCTGCTAACCTCATTCGTTTTTCAGAGTGTTTGCCATGTTCTTTTATTTTGGAGGATTCACAAGGCAGTGCCGTTATGCGACACCTTGGTCATGCGAAGGCATACACGATGTGCAACACCAACATTTGCGAGAATCTCCTAAAGGTGAACTCCTTCCCTTTGAGGCATCCTCAATTACGCATATTGGATCGGTCATTCTTTCATTGTTGTTTCTGTCTTGTTGTCTACATGATACATCTTGCGAACGGAGGAGCGACATTGGAGATTGGCTCTATGGACCTTCACATTGAGGAGTGCTCAATCTTATTGGATGCACCTTCGGACTTCCACTCATGCCACGACATCGAACATTGGTACATCAACACTCCTTTGGCACATTGCACTCACACCTCCATATTTCTTGATTGTGCTCCCACATGTCATGCTCGATGGACATATCATACTCACCAAAAGTTTGCACCCTATGCATGGATTGACTCACATTATGATTGCCTTGTTGCATCTTGTATTCCCATGTCATCCATGATATATGAGCTTGTTCACTTCCTTGGCAAATTTGTTGTGATCTACCTTGATGGCATATTCATACATCACGATCATATTTCCCACCATCAATTGCATGATTACATACACATAATTGAGCATCCATTGCCATGTTCATGCTATTGATAAACCGTCTCACTATGACATCATTTTGAACTGCGGTTGCATTGATCATATTCACAACACATTAGTGTGCACAATGAATGCTTTTGCTCCCATGAATGTTTTGCATATCATTCTATATCAACTTGATAAGCTTAATGCGCTTTGTCACGAACAATCTTGCCGAATGGACTCATACTTACTTGATGGACCCTTTGTGTGCGCTAACCATTGTGTTTCCGAGTGTCGCGTGTCTTTTCTCTATCATGTGCAAAGCATATAGATGGTTGTCATCAACCGCATGAAATGAGCAAGTATGAATCATGGGTGATGCAACACAAGCAAGCATATCAATCATGTCGTGCAAACTAGTCGAGCGAAGATACAACACACTAGAGGAAATCATGGCAATCATGTCATGTGAACAAATAATAGGCATAGACAATGCACAGGACATATCACAAGCACGAACACAAAGGAAGATCATAGTATCATCATAGGGGTGGGTCACAAATGGAACATGGCAGCAACAAGAGATATCTCTACCAAGCTTGCAAAAATACACATACAAGTACTAGAATCAATCATCATGTGTAATGCAAAGCATGGGTCACAAGTGCATGGCAAAGTCATAGGAATGGGCACATCATGCAAAGTGAACATGACAAGATGGGCATATGATATGTAATGGAAAATAACCCATAGCCAAGTGAGAGCCATGTAGAAGAAATGCGCGAGAGTGAGCGGTGGCAATGAAAATCCATGGGTTCCCAAGGCATCTTTGCTCTCTAGAGCTCGTTTTGTCAACTCGTGGGATTGCAAGGTTGACAAGTATTCATGGGTACCTACACAAAAGAGGCACAAACCAAAGAAATTGTGCGCGTGGTACATATACACATCATCCATCATGATGTGTATGTGCACGTGTGAGTTAGCATAAGATAAGCATCGCTCAAAGAAATTTGATGCATGGTATAAGAACATGTCATCAATCATGAAAGAATAGTTATTGTGTATGACACGATGGGGACACAAATTGAGAATGCAAGTATATGGCACATCAATAGAATGTTTATTCATGGGGAGCATATGATGGACACAAGTATTGGGATCAATCAATGAATGGGATGGATCAAATTCTCCTAACATGTATGAGGAAACTATGGGGGTCTCCTCATGAGCAATATCGGAAACATCATATGGAGAAAATGGGCAACATCCAGAACAATGCATATCCGAAGCTAGGTAGTCAGGGCATGGCATATGAGATAAATGATGCAAAGGGAGCATATCAATATCATCATAAGAAAAACAAATGCCAATAACCATGGGCTTGTTGTCATGACCGGTTTTCCGGGTATAAATTTCCAGAAAAGACCGTCGTGCTCATTAGCCCCAGGATTACTGTTAGCTGATGAGGCTCCAACTTGATACGAAATTCCAAGCAAAATACAAAATATGCAAGACAAGACCATTACGCCTGTGAGTACAACAAATGGTTTCTAGTGGGTGATGGCGGAAGCGGTTTGTGGATCATCAGTGTCTATGGGACTCCAATTCCCACAGGAACAGCTGACCAGGTTAACTCCTATCTTCACGAGGCTGCTATCATCGTGGCTTAGGTTCCGGGGCTGTCATCGCGTCGCTCCTCCCCGTGCAAGAAAATCTGGCCAAGACAATCCAGGGACAAGCCAGTGAGTACTTTGAATGTACTCGCAAACATCATGAACACAGGTATAATATAACAATGATGTGCCGAAAATATGTTATGCTCATGACGTCAGTCACAAAAAAATAAATTTCTGATGCATGCAAGCTCGTTATTTATGAATATGCAATAACATAGTAGTATTAAAATTTATGAAGTAAATAACAAGCAATGCCATAGTCGGGCGTCTTAGCGACACCACATAAAGGGCTTTAAAAGAAATGCCACAATCGGGCGTCTGAGCGACACCACATAAAGGGCTTTAAAAGAAATGCCACGGTCAAGGCGTCGAGCGACACCACATAAAGGGCTTTAAAAGAAATGCCACAGTCGGGCGTCTGGGCGACACCACATAAAGGGCTTTAAAAGAAATGCCACAGTCGGGCGTCTGAGCAACACCACATAAAGGGCTTTAAAAGAAATACCACAGTCGGGCGTCTGCGCGACACCACATAAAGGGCTTTAAAAGAAACAATCATAGTGAATATCCCAGAGGTAGAACCATCCCAGAGATACTCGATAATGACAATAATATCATGGGTTAGTCAACAACAATAATAGTCATAATTATCACAAGTCGCAAGTAGTAGTTCCAGTTCTGGTTAACAGTTTCACCTCCGAAGACCAACACTAAGACCGACACTTGACCATCCCAGACTGTAATCCTTAACCATGGACACGGCTATTCGAATAGGTTTAATCTCTGCAGAGGGTGTACTCTTTACCCACGAGTAACGGATTTCTTTAGTCCATCGGGACTAATTCCGCTCTCTGATCTTTTGTTGAAAACACACCTAACTTGCACACACCAGCTTAACTCACACGTGTCTGGAATCACCCACGACACCTGTTAAGAAAACTCTAAGTGGGGAGGCTACAACCTCGCTTAGCATGGGATCAAATTTATACCGCACGCTCTAAGGGGTGCCCCCCTCTCAATCCCAACCGGAAACACCCATGCCCCCGGACCAGGTGGCCTGCCTACCAGCTACAACGGTATCTTCCACCTGGCCTCTCATGCGGTGTGTGCTAGAAAGAGGTTGACAACAATGAACCGTACTCTACTTGTCAGAGAGACAGTGGTAATCTGAAACAAGTATGGGGTTCTTCGAACAAGACTCGATCTACGGTCGACTCATGAGGTTTAAGTATTCCCTGCATGATTAGCATAACGAATATATCTCAACCAACAGAGTCACCGCTCATATCACCTTACCATGCCATACCAGACATAACTGTCCCGACGAAGACCGGCGACAAACTCATGCCTACCCAAGGCAGAGGTTTTCCCGGGTTCCTGCTGGTATGCATGCAAGGCGCATGAGGGTGATTATCATCACAAGTGTGTTCATTTCCAACAGCATGGAAATCAATAACATGCACCCATGCATATGATCATGTCACATGAATTAACAAGTTTCTCCGAAGTGCGGTGATGTTATAAACGTGTCATCGAACACACAAAAATATTATGCCGGGGTTCAGAATGCTTGCCTTTAGGTCACGGGAAGGCAGGGTGCATTTCAAACTCTTGAAATATTTCTCCTCTCTTCAAAAATCCTATTTTAGCAATATAAATGGATTAACACACAAAATAAAAACAGCACAAAAAGTTGTTCTGAAATTTTTTCAAATAAATCTTAAAATAAACTAGATCAAATTTGAGAGAGATAGGAAAAAGAATCATTTCATTTGGACTCGTATTTAAAAAGTTATAGCCAGTCAAAGTTTTGGTCAAATTATGTTTTTTTATAAAAACAGAAAAGAAAACGTTTCGAACGTGGTTACGCTTTCGCACAGAGAAAACGTACTTCAGACTTTACGCCTCCACTTAAACACGTGGACCGGCATGGGGTCACCGACAAGGCCCGCTTCGCCCATCGGTCGGAGTTTGACCGATCGCGCGCCCTTCTCCTCCTGCTCGAAGCGAGGCGAGGCTCCGGCGATGCTCGCCGGCGAACGGCGGCACCTTGCGGCCTCTGGAGAGCGGGGATGGATCCACCAGACTAGGGCGGTCCTCCCGGTAGTCGTTGGGTCGGCGGGGACGGAGCGAGCTGCCAGTGGCGAAGTGGTTTTGTGGCGGCGATGGCTCCTGAACAAAATTAAGTAGGGGAAAAGGCTCACGGGAGGATGTGGTGGTTCCTGGTGGAGAGAGTGGAGAGGGGGAGGCTCTGGTGACGCCGGAACGGCCGGGACCGTGGCGGCGGCTGTGGTTGCCGGAGCTGGGGAAGGAGGCCTCCCTGGGTTGATTGGCGGTCACAGAAGCATTATGGGAGCATGCTGAGGCTGCCTTGCGAACGCAACGTGCTCGGATGCCTCCTTTTATAGAGCAACGAGGTCGGTAAAGTGGCGGCCGCGGATGAGCTCGTCGGCGACCGTCTTTCTGTAGCCGCAGGGCGTCGTGGCGGCGACGAGTGCTAGAGGACGATGTTGCGGATGAGCTTGAGCTATTCAAGGGGGCAGGTTGCGAGCCGGGGTGGCTTGGGCGGCGCCGACCGCGGCAGAGGCACGCTGCGGTCGCCGGTGTGCCGCCAAAAGTTCTGTCGGCAGCGCAGTAGGCTGCTAGGGTGGCTTCGCTGGTTCCTGCGAGTGAATGAGGTCGGGGGGGGTGCGGCTCTGTAGGCGAGCAAGGGCCGGGGCGCGACGCGGCGACCCAAGCGCACGCACGTGCAAAACGCGCTCTGGGCGCGCCCAGAGCATGCACGCCAAGCGTTCGGCGAAATGCCAGAGCATGCTAGGCGGCTAGGGTGGAGCTAGGGATTAGCAGGTCTAGGCTAGTGTCCCCTAGGAGATTAGTGGACATGTTGGTTTGCCCAGAGGTGCAAGGTCACAATGCAAAGACAAAATCATGTCAAAACTAGCCATGCACACCAGGTGTTTGACAAAATGCTAATGGCATCTAGGCAACTCTTGGGGTGGCCCAAATCTTCAGATCAAAGTCTCTTTAGAAGCATGAGATGGTGGTAAGGTTAGTTGGCCAAATTTAGAAACTTGTTAGTGCAAAACTTTGAGAAAACCAAATCTGGTCAGAAAGAAAAGTATATGGTTTCATGGACTAAAACTACTCCAATGGGTTCACTCTCTTGGAATTATAGGTTTGGTAAGGTTTACTACAAGCAGGAGAAAGCTCATGGGTAAAGGAGCAAGTTAGAAGATGGTTGCAGTACAAATCATCAAGTTAGACCAGAATGCAAAAGAGGATGATTCACTCAAATTTTTCAAAGAACATAAATGGGTTTTTTGCACAAAGTGGAATAATATGCTCGTACTGACCTCCCCTAATTTTGGTAGAAGTTTTAAAGGAATATTTAAATAGGTTGTAGTGTAAAATTGTCCACTGGACCAGATTTGAAAACTTAGTGTAGAACTCAAAATACCCAATGAATGAAATATCTTTTTGCATAAAAGTGATTTAAAAGCATCACATGACATCTCCAAATTTTGGTGGGATTTTTAGATAAATATATCAAGTGGTTGTAGTTCAAAAAGAGCTCCAAAGTTTAAAACAAGTCATTTAATGAATAAAGCTCAGGGTGAAATAATTTAATAAATAAATCTACTGATTGAGAGATGTTTTTAAATGAGAGGGAAAATAAGTCCAATATGTTTTGGAAGGACCCACTTGGGAAAAACTCCTTAATATTACAAGAAAAGTTTTGAAATCAACACATATATTCTTGCAGGCAATAATTTTAAACTCTTGGCAAAATTTTAATAACTAAAACCTGGTTAAATTTTTGGGGTGTTACACTTGTCATCTATGCCATATGCGCAAATTGGGTTCATTTTAATGGCATATCCATAGTCACTATGAAGAGGTTGCAAATATGACATATGGTTGATCTCATGCTTGGCATAAGACAAGTCAAGCGGATTATCAAATATGATGTGACCTAAAGAATTTTCACAAGAAATCCAATGTAAGATGGCATCACTACTAATAGACTCCACATGAGAATCATCATACTCATCGTAAATGGCCAAATAATCGCATGGGGAAATCATACTAGCATGAAGCATGGTACTAGGCGGATGAACATCATGCAAGCAATCGATGTCAAGAATGTGCACTAGTGGGACTAGAGCATCACCTTCACCTATGTTACCTTGTTCATTCCACCCATGTGGTGTAGGTGAGGTGGGAAAGACCAAATGGTGGTCATCTTCATCTTGATGGGACCATGTGGGGGGTGCATCATATTCCACCATGGCCATCGTCTTGTCCAAAGGGAGGACGAAGTCGTCGAGGATCAGTGCGTCATCATAAATTGGACCTCGCACCAAATGAGAAGACACAATGGAGGTAGAGGTCAAGTTGTTAGAAATGCAAATGTCCTCACGAGACCTATCAACTATCTCACTCACTCTATGTGTTGGTTCACTCACTCCCTCAAGGTAGGTGCACTCAAACTCGCATAGAGTGGAGTCACTCATCTCACTCAAGTGGTGGGGGTTGTGGCTCTCCTCACATGGGATTTGTGGCAACATATCATATATGGGGCTAGTGGTGAAGTCACTCTCACTCTCAATATGGTGGCACAAGTCATTCAAGTCATCATACGTCACCGTGGTTGGAGGGAAAATCCCATGCTCAACCATCTCATCGTCGTCATTGTGGATGAAGGCCGAAGATGGCACATCATCACTCTCCTCCATGACCGAAGGGAAAATCCCATGCTCGATCATCTCGTCATTGTCGCCGAGGATGAAGGCCAAAGATGGCTCATCATCACTCTTGCCTCCAAAGATGGAAGCATCATCCTTGCTCACCACCTTGTCGCTCGCCTCCAAAGCTTGGTCCTTGAGGGTCTCCATAGTCGTACTCGTCGCCGCACCGTCTTGAAAAAGAGTCGAAGTAGACTCGGCATCATCAATGCCACCAAGAGGGATGGCGGTGGAGTCGAACTTGGGTGCATCGTCTTGGAGCTCGTCGGGCTTGGACATCGTGGTGGTACTAGCCTCATGCTTCTCTTAGAGCTTGGTCGCCGCGAAGTGTGCTTTGGGTGGAGAAGCCTTGGCCGTCATGAGTTCTTGTTCCGCCTTGGCCGTCATGAGTTCTTGTTCCGCCTTGAGAGCACCAATGTTCCGCCTTGGAAGGTGTTCTCTGATTGGCATTGAAGTTGTTTCGTGTAGGTTGGAGGCATGAACTCTCGCCACAAAGCTCTCTTTGTCTTGGGCCAATTCATCTCGTAGCTCTCCGAAGATGTGTGAAGCCACCAAGTCGAGGCGTAGTCGTGATAGTTTCTTGTGGCGCACTTCACTTGATCTTCGGGACAAACTTGATGTAGCTTGAGGTAGTCATCCATCAAACTCTCCCACTCAAGATACTCCTCGGGTTCTTGAGTCCCATAGAAATGAATCTCATTGTCGGTGTCGAGGTCGTAGTAGCTCGTGGAAGTTGCGGACTTGAGCTTGGGGAGCTTCTCTTGAGCGTAGTCTTGGGGTGCTTGTTGGCGAAGATGCCGTATGTCCGTAGGCGAAGATGCCTTGAAGTCGCTTGGTGAATATGCCAAGGGAGATGGTGAAGTCGTTGAGCGGTTGTTGGTGTTGAGCTCTTGACCTTCACGTTCTTGTTGGTGATGGTGTCAATGCCGATGTGATCTTGCCGGAGATGGTAGCTCAGAAGCATGTGCTCTTGAGCATCTTCTCGAAGATGAGGAAGATCGCTTGTAGGCCTTGATGAGGGCTTTGACCTCCTCCATTTGAGCGTGCATCTTGGCATCAGAGTTGTTTTTGTGGCATCGAACTCGTCGTTGTTGTTGTAGACCAAAGGTGAAATGCCTTGCCTATCCATCAGAAGACTCGAGTAGAGGTGAGTAGGAAATGAGATAAACAATACCAAGTTACCTTTTTCCCAAAGTTGAGGATGTATCCTATTTCACTCAATGTGAATGAAAGAATAGTGGAATTGGTACCGGACATGTTCACTCACACCTATCAAGTAAAGCTTATGGTGTAGCTCGGTGAGGATAGAGGCACAAAACTTTGATCCAAAATGGTAGCAAGAGTCAATAATGTAGAAAGAGATTAAAAAATTCGCAAGTGAAACAAGTAGACCAATAGCAAAGAATGGCACACGGAAACACACACACGGATAGATAAATGGGGTCGTGCAACCAAGTAATGAGCACAAAATGTGGAATCCATGGAAAACGCTCCTGTTGCACAACTCAAGAGAGACGCTAGCACGATTGCTCAATAGGCCGATACGACACTTGTGCACAACCTATAAGATGCAAAATGGATAAACTTTCTATCCCATGTATGCTATATATGTATGATGTTCCGGTGCTTTAGCACAAGATGATCCAAGATGATCGGATATGATACCATATGATTATTATGATGCTATGGCTATTGCTTACAAGCTCTTTATTCACTCTTTCTTTGCTTAAAAGCTTATTCTCTTTTTTTTTGTATGGCCACTTTGCACAAACCAAGATAGCAATTGTATATATGCGGGAACAAACTTGCGACACAAGATATGATATGATGATACCAAATGATATGGTATGTATGCAATGGAAGGTGTAGATCACTAATGTGCACAAGTAACGTTGCCGGCAATACTCAATGGCTAGTTTCGATAGGCAAGTAACACAAAATGGGCTAGGGGTTAACAATGCAATTGCAAGGGTAATATACAATGGTGTCGTCGAGTTTACCGTCCTTGGCGATGATGAGAGGCGGTGTTGCCGATGTCGACCCGTTCCTAGTTAGCCGAAACACCCTAGGAAATGGAAAAACCGCGAAGTCGAGATCTCCAAAGGCAAATGTCAAATGGTGGTAGCGGAAAACGGTGGTAGTGTGCACTTGGCAATGCGGAAGTGGAATGATGGCCTATACACGTGTCGGAGTTGAAGTTTCCATCCCTAAGTAGCCGAAACACCTTAGGAGACACAAGCCACAACTCAAACAAGCTCAAACAAAATTGGGTTAACTTGCGGTGGCGGAAGTCTATGGTGGGCAAGCTTATGCGGAAATTATGGTGGTGGTTGATGAAGAAGCAACCGTCCCTAAATAGCCGAAACACCTTAGCAGAGTCGAGTCACAACTCAAACAATCTCAAATGCTGTAAGGATCAAAATTGGTTAGGTTGCAGAAGTCGTTGGTGGCAATACGGATGATATGGTGGAAGGCCTAGGCAAAGATGCGAAAGTTCCAAAAATTTGATGGAGTCAGAAGGTGGTAAAACCAATGTGAGGACCTCGGGCACATCGATAGCTTCAAAACGAACCGAAGAACACTCCAATCGGAGTTCAGACCGAAAAGTAATGATGAAAACGGTGAAGAAGGCTAATGCTGAAATTTCGGGGAAAGTTTCTGGTTAGGCCGGAAGTTCCGGGCCTAGGGCTGGAAGTTCCGGGCTCCGGAAGTTCCGAGGGTGGACGCAAGTTCCGGGGGTCGCGGCAAAAGTCTGGGGGAAGCTGGGGGATTTTTGGTAAACTCTTTGTTTAGCCCGGAAGTTCCGGGGCTAGGATGGAAGTTCCGAGGGACGGAAGTTCCGGGGGTCGAGGAATTAGTCCGGGACGAACCCTAAATTCCAGATCTGAGAATGGGGGCAGAAAAACTTGATTTTCAAGGTCAAAATTGGGAAGATTTCGTGGATGGAAATGGGGGAAAAGATGGGGAATGCTAGATCCACTCATAACACAATGAATCCATGGATCAAAATCAACAAAACATCATCCAAACCAACAAATCACAAAAAAATTGGGGGCTATTTTTGGTGGAGATTTTCAGATTAGGAACAAAATCAACAACATTAGGCTAGCAAACAAAGGGGGAACTCCAAATCTGTGATAAACCTGGCTCTGATACCATATGATACGGGGCTATCCTAGTTTAGGCCGATCTTTCATGATTGGAGTGGGAACCCTCAAAGAACACGTAGAACACGGGGAAGAATGGAGAGAAAACACAAGGGGAAACACTCAAGAACAAGTCCAATTACACATCCACTAGACAATCAAACACACAAGATCCACAAGGTACATGAACAATAAAGAGAAAGATACAAGGTAGAGTTCATCTCCAAGAGGAGGTCTTGATGGTATCCCGCAGGATCTTCTCACATGGAGGTCTTCAACTCCATGGGAGTGGTAGTCTCTCTCTCTCTAAGGAGTGGAGGTATGAGCAAAGCTCACCTAAGAATGAGCTATCACTTTTCTAACCCTAGAATGGAGGAGGGGGATGAGTATATATAGTAGTAGCCACGAAGGGGTAAGTGAGGGGCGAAAGGGTACATGGCCACGGGCCGAGTCTCTACGCACAGGCAGGGCCGGAAGTTCCGGGGACGGCCGGAAGGTCCGGGCGCCGGAGGTTCCGGGCGAAGGTCCGGCCAAGGTCCGGGCTATCAAGAGAGTTGGCAGACTCTCGGACGGCTTCGATGCGTCGAGGCCGGTAGTTTCGGGACTACCGGAAGTTCCGGGTGCCGGAAGTTCCGGTCAGGAGGCCGGAGGTTCCGGGCTCTCCGGAAGCTTGTCCATGCTTCTTCTTCCTTCTCTTCCATGCTTCCCTTGCAGATGGTGTAGTTGTTCCTTGGCGCTTGCACTCCTCCTCATCGTCTACGAAGCTCCAGCAATACCTATGCATGCACACGAGTGGAGTGTCAAGTAGTATACCATCCTCAAAGGGGTCAAGTGAACACGTGTAAAGGAGAAGATTCACCTTTATGTATGAGAAGTAGAGGTCGCACATGTCACTTACCAAACGGACTCTTGACATGGTGATGACCGTAGGATGCTCCGCATCACTTAACCTTGCCGCTGTTGTTGAACCATTGGGTGTAGTAATGATGTGGATGTGGTCTTGTGGTGAGAGATTGCTTCTCCACAATCTCCATGCTAGCCAAGTTGTTGCAGCTCCCTCCATCTATGATGACGCGAATAGAATGTTCCTTCACAACTCCCTTTGTGTGGAACAAATTATGCCTCTGATTGTTCTTAGCTTGTGTGACCTACACACTAAACATGTTGAGCAACTAAACATTCATACCTGTCAGCGTCTTCAGAAGCCATCTTGATACGGGGCTAACCCGGTGTAGGCCGATCGTTCACGATTGGAGTGGATTCCCTCAAAGAACACGATGAACATGGGGAAGAACAGAGAGAAATCAAAAGGGGAAACGCTCAAGAACAAGTCCAATCGCACATCCACTAGACAATCAAACACACAAGATCACAAGGTACATGAACAACAAAATGAAAGATACAAGGTAAAGTTCATCTCCGAGAGGAGGTCTTGAGGATCCTCCCGTGAGGGGGTCTTGATCATATCCCGCGGGATCTTCTCCTGGATGGAGGTCTTGGCCTCCAATGGAGTAGTGCTTCTCTCTCTCAAGAGGAGGAGTGGTAGTAGCAAAGCTCACATACAAATGGGCTATCACTTTGCTAACCCTAGAAAGGAGGAGGGGAAGGTCTATTTATAGTCTAAGCCACGAAGGGGTAAGTGCAAAGGGATACAGGGCCAAAGCCTTGGCTGCGCACTGGCAGGCGTCGGACGTCCGATGGACGTCGGTCGTCCGGAGGCTCACGAGGGTCTGGACGTCTGTTTGGCGTCGGACTTATGATGTTTTGGCTCTCGACAGGTGGCATCAGACGTCCGGTGGGCGTCGGTCGTCCGACTGCTGAAGCACGCGTCAGCTGTAGCTCTTTTGGATGGTGACGTCTTCCGGCGTCGGACGTCCGGAGGTCGTCGGTCATCCGAACGCTGTAAACTATCGGACGACCGGTGGCTTTCGGTCATCCGGCCGCTAAAGACTCTGCAGCTCCGTCTGCTTCCGTCTTTGCTTCCACGCTTCCCTTGCGGATGGTGTAGTTGTACACTTACGCTCGCACTCCTCCACGTCGTTCGTAGCGTTCCGACAATACCTATGCATGCACAGGAGTGGAGTGTCCAGTAGTATACCATCCTCGAAGGGGTCAAGTGAACACTTGTAAAGGAGATGATTCACCTTTATGTACATGAAGTATAGGTTGCACGTGTCACTTGCCAAACAGGCTCTTGACATGGTGATGTCCATGGGATGCTCCACATCACATGTATTGTGTCTCATGATCAGAATCATCTACACCGTGTTCTTCACTTGTAATAAGAGCCAAAGTCTCCTCATCATAGTCACTAGCGGACTCATACACACCATCCTCAGTAGCAATCATCACACGCTTAGATGGGCATTCTCTTGCATAATGACCTCCACCCTTGCAACGACGACAAATGATATCATGTGTTTGCCCTGTTGATGCCATGGATGAAGAAGAGCTCTATGCGGAACCAGAAGGTGTATTCCTGGCAGATGGTGGTGATTGTGCATGTTTTGTTGTATCTCAGTTGGAATTGGCAGCTGAAGTCAGTGGTGCTGCTGTAGGATGTGTAGGAGTAGAGGATGCACGCGGTGTCCATGATGAAGGTTGAACTGCAGAAAAGTTTGTTCGCGCCAATGCTTGTCGATCCTGCACTTCACGTTCAGCTTTGCAAGCAAGATGGAATAAACGAGTAATATTATTATACTCCTTATACTCTAGAATGGTCTGAATCTATTTATTTAATCCACCCATAAATGTGCAAGCATATCTTCATTATCCTCAACAATACCACATCTAATCATTCCAGTTTGGAATTCCTGATAAAATTCTTCTATAGAATTTTTTCCTTGTCTTAAACACTGTAATTTTTGAAGTAATTCACGTTGATAATGTGGTGGAACCCAACGAGTACGCATAGAAGTTTTCAAAGCATCCCAAGTAGTTGGAATATTATTCGCATATAATCTACGATGTTCAGACCACCACACACAAGCAAAACTAGTGAAAACACAAAGAGCAGCAGCAACACATCTCTCCTCGGGGTGTTGTAAATATGTAAAACATTGTTCTGTTTCTAACTCCCAAGTAAGATATATATCAGGAACATATCTACCCTCAAATGGTGGAATATTCAATTTCAGTGTAGGAAGATGGTCATGATCTTGTATCTGAGCTGGTAGTGCAGCCCTACCATTGTGATTATATGCTTGTGGATGACCTGGTGCTAGTGGTTGCACGTAGTTCTGATTTTGATCAACCTCATCCTTGTAATCGCCAGCATAACCATCATCCTCCTCAGCATCAGCAGCAGCAGTAGCATGAGCCAAAGATGATATGGGGCTAACCTGGTGTAGGCCGATCTTTCACGATTTGAGTGGGTTCCCTCGAAGAACACGAAGAACACGGAAAAGAACAGAGAAAAATCAACGGGGAAACACTCAAGAATAATTCTAATCACACATCCACTAGACAATCAAACACACAAGATCCACAAGGTACATGAACAACAAAAGGAAAGATACATGGTAGAGTTCATCCCAAATCCAAAGGAGATGGGTTCTTGATGATCTAGATAGATCCTTCCCCGATGGGGTCTTAATATCCCTCGGGATCTTCTCCTAGGAGGTCTTAGCCTCCATGGAGTAGTCTCTCTCTCTCAAGAGGAGAAGGTAGGAGCAAAGCTCACATACAAATGAGCTATCACTTTGCTAACCCTAGAAAGGATGAGGGGGAGGTCTATTCATAGTCTAAGCCATGATGGGGTAAGTGGGAGAGGGATACAAGGCCAAAGGCCCGGCTGCGCACAGGAAGTATCGGACGTCCGGTCGCTCGCGGGGGTCCGGACGTCCGGAGGGCGTCGGACTTTTGATGTTTTGGCTCTAGACAGGTGGCGTCAGTCGTCCGGTCGGTGTCGTTCGTCTGGGCGCTAGAACTCGTCGGACGTCCGGTGTCTCGTCAGTTGTCTAACCGCTGTAGGCTTGGTCTGCTGCTGGTCGAGGGTGCGTCGGACATCCGGTGGATGTCGGTCGTCCGGGTGTTGTAGAGTGTCGGACGTCTGGTGGCACGTCGGACGTCTGGCCGCTGTAGGCTCCGCAGCTCCGTCTTCTCTTCCATGCTTCCCTCACGGATGGTGTAGTTGTTCCTTGGCGCTTGCACTCCTCCTTGTTGTCCATAGTGTTCTGACAATACCTATGCATGCACACGAGAGGGGTGTCAAGTATCATACCATCGTCAAAGGTGTCATGTGAGCACGTGTAAAGGAGATGATTCACCTTTACGTATGTGAAGTAGAGGTGGCACGTGTCACTTGCCAAACAAAATCTTGACACAGTGATGCCCGTAGGATGCTTTGCATCATCCCCTCCCCCTTGGAAAAAATCCGACCTCGGATCAAAAACAAAATCACCATGGGAAAGAGATGGCGATGTCATGTTCAAGTGGTCGATCACCAAGCACTTAGCATGTTGAAGATCGAAATGGGCACTCTCCAATGTCGCACCATCTAGTGATTCCTTCAAAAGGAGCAAGTACAACAAACACTTGGAAAAATAAATGTGGTTAGCGTTAGTGCAAAACCAATCATTCAAGAGGTGATTCACCAAACAAGTGTCGTCATCATGCAAAGCATATGGTTTGACAAAGGATTGTGATATGGCATGTAAGCACATAAACTGAGCACAAGCAAAGATATAATGGGGACAAGCATGTAAATGTGAGGTAGCAATGGAAATATGTGTGACAAGAGAAAAAGCATCTACCTCAAGTTCATAGCAAGTATTCACAAATTGCTCAATGAAAGGTCTATGCTAGGCATAGGAAGGATTCACAACACCAAATAAAATGAAGCGTTTAAACACATGGGTCAAGTGCAAGACAATCCAAGCATAATTTGCATAGGGTGTAGTGAATATAGTGTGGAACTCAACACAATAGAAAGAGAAATTGTACATCATGTGTGAGACAATCAAGTGAATCATGTGACAAGCAAAGGGACATGGAATATGTGAAGAAATGATATTGGTGCAACCAACCATATGATAGTAGCAAGTAGTCCAAGAATTGGATGCAGCACAAAAGGTATTTATGTCATGAAGCATGGAAATGTGGTAATCATGGGTGAAAGCAATATCTCGAACATGTGTGCAAATGGTGCAAGCAACACATGAAGTATGATCCACAATATCCAAGCTCAAGAAGGATATCACCTTGAAAGCATGTCCTTGTGCATTCTTCACAATGCCGAAGTTGTAGGAAATGTAGTGTAGAAGCGAGTCGTGGTAGAATATATGAGGCTCACTCTCAAGAGCTCGAATGGTCAACTGACGTGAAGTGGAAGTCGACACGAAGTCTAAGTAGCCTACACATGCACACAACAAAACAAAGAACGTATGCACATGGTAGATAAACACATCATCCATCATGATGGTTCTCATCTTTTGCACATAACCATTAGTAGCACAAGTTCATGAATAATATTATGCAACAATGGCTATTTTCATGGAACTAGGTATACGGTGCAAAGAGTAAGAGAAGTGATGAGGACATCAATACCATTGTTACACCCACAGCCCCTGCTGCTATACATACTGGACCAATTACTAGAGCTCGTGCACGCGAATTAAATTACCAGGTACTTTTGTTTCTTGGTAATGATTCTAATGTTCATGAGAATATGATGTTGCATAAATTGGATACATTTGTTTTGCTTACAGAAGTTGGTGCAGTGGTGGTATATGGCAGCAACAATGATGATGATGCGGTGGTGATATATGGCAGCGGCGACGTGACAACCTATAAACAGAACTCGAAACTCTAAAGGACTAGACGCTAAGAACAACAACTTGACACGATGATGCAACCGCAAATTCAACAAAGCAAATACAGAAAGATTATGAAAAGGCTCAGATTGGTTCAAATAGGATGAACTAACCCTATTTTTTGGATTTTTCATGGACTATAGGTATGAAGAAATAGACTCGATCTAAACTACGAAAAAATGTAAAATCTCACCGAGCAACCTGAAAATCTGATACCACTTGATAGAGGCAAACGTGTCCCATCTTTCAATGAGATGGTGATTATCGTTTTGGAGGAGTAGACTTTGACGATCCGACTACGAACGTGTGAGACGTTGCGCCTTAGCAATCGCTAAACCAACTCCGAGAGGTTATTGACCACGCCGGGGCACGATCAACCTGACCACGGTGGTCTGTTTCCTCCGAGCAAACGAAGAACAAGCAAGAAACTGAGATTGCAATCTGGATATTGCGAATATAATATGAAAGCTTTATTGGTCAAGATGGGGTTCTGAGACATCTTGGTCTGATCGTTGAACACAAACAAAGTACGCGAAGTTGCAGCTATGGCGAACTTTTAATGTAAACAAAACCCAAAGTCCAAACGACGCCCTAAGGGCTGTATATATGGAGGAAGAGGGGGGATTTTCGTGGCCCTTGAGGGAGGCGTCCGAAACCAACCCTAACTCTTGTTTCCCCACACATATGGACTCTAAAGACAACCTATAATCAAGTATTTCGAAATTACATGGGCCTGGCCCAATAATAAGGTGACGCGGCACCTAGAATAGTCTCTGGACGAAAATTATGAAGTCGCATCTTGTATATTTCATACAAGGCTTCATGCACTCATTATGGTGGCTTCCACGTCCTAGAATCATCACTTGTAACTCCGTTCTTGTTCCCCTTGCACATGCCATCATCTCCATGCTTGTTCTTGCTCCAATGTTCATCCTTCTCCAAGCTAGGCCCTTCATTTGTAAGCAAAACAAATGTATCCAATTTAGGCAGCATCATATTCTCATGAACATTAGAATCATTACCAACAAACGAAAGTACCTGGAAATTTAATTGTCGTGCACGAGCTCTAATAATTGGTCCAGTATGTATAGCAGCAGGGGCTGTGGGTGTAACAATGGTATTGATGTCCTCATCATCCTCCCGTTCTTGAAATGAAGTCATCCTCGACAGAAGCTCATCTTCCTCATCCAAATATGGCTTCAAATCTGCAGTGTTAAAAGTGGGACTAACCCCAAAATCTGCAGGCTGCTCAAGTTTATATGCATTATCATTTATTTTCTCTAATATCTTAAAAGGACCATCAGCACGTGGCATTAGCTTTGATTTGCGCAAATCGGGAAATCTAACCTTATGCAAATGTAACCAAACGAGATCTCCAGGTGCAAACACAACTGTCGGTGTTCTGGGAACGGGGGTCCCTAGACTTGCCTACCTGCGGCCTGCGGCGTGGCTCAAGTGGTGGCCCAGTACGACCCGTCTTCATCAACTCAAACTCAAGACCCTCGCGAGGGGCCAAGCCTCACAGGGCGGATGCTGCAAGGTTTCCTCAGGAACGGCCTCACTAAGCAGGCTCGTGAGGAGGCGGAGAGATCAAGGCAGGAGTACCTCGCGAGGTGCCCATGATGCAAGCCATGACGATCGAGACCAGGCGGGCACCGGCCTGCGGAGTGTCCTTGTTTCCTCTTTGGTGCAAATGGGGCAAGCGCAGGCGCGGAGTACCGAGGCATCAAGCAAAGGTTACCATTTCGGTTCAATGAGACCAAGACCAGCAAAGTGGCAGGATAAAGGTCACCATGGAGGCCAAGATGGCGTCAGCGCCAGTGCCTTTGGCAGCCAAAGACCAACTTGAGTCAGGATAACTTGTACTAGATGTTCCCCTTCAAAATGGCCGTTCTTGGCGCCCTTCCCGCTCAATATTTGGGAAGAGAACCAGGGCCTCTATATATAGGGCTAGTCACCACAGTAGAGAGAGAGCCATGACCAGATCCAGAGGCGATCAAATTCACCCAAGTAGAACACCGCACCAGCCCAAGAACACCTCTCGCGAGGATATTCTTCCTCTATACTATTCATCATCAGCCCCTGAGGCAATCCACCACACCACACACTGGATTAGGGTATTACACCACAACGGTGGCCCGAACCAGTATAAACCTTGTCTCCCTTGTGTTGTTCATCGTGTAGCTTAGATTCGCAGTGAGGCGTTGGGACATGGAACGGTAGGGGGAAGATCTTCGCGCGCACCCCAGAGTTCGAACCTTAAGGGTTTTACTGGAACCCGATATCCGACATTTGGCGTGCCAGGTATGGGTGTGCCAGAATCTTTCGTCCACCGTCCCGCATTTGATCGTTCGTCGCATCTATGGCTGACGCTCGCCGAGGTCGCGCCGAGCGTCGGGCTGCTCTCGCCGCTAGCGTCGCCCAGACGGCTCCAGTCGGTAGACCTCCCCGTCGTTCCCTGTCGCCTGCCGCCAACTACGCCACCGGCCCAGAGGGGAACGAGCAGCAAGCGTCGTTGCTACATCCCTTGGTGCGGTGGGAAGACCGCACCGCCACCCCGTCACTGACTCCAGCTCGTTCGTCATCTCACGCCCGTCGCACTCCCACGGATCTCATGGCACGCGATCTCCTGCACTACCGCCCCGTCGACGACCTCTACGAGGAGTGGCTCGTTTGCATCACCGAGCTCGTCAGCACCGTAGGGGGCTCTCCTGCGCCGTCCCTCTCGCTGCCTCGCCCTTCGTCTTGCGTGGGTGATGCAGCTCAGGAGGTGCCTCCGCCACCTGCTCCCCAATAAGGCGCCTGGCTCCAAGGCGCACGGCCCCTGGATGAGACCCACCGCTTCCAGCGGCCACGCGACAAGAAAGAAGCTGCCAAGAAATCCCTCGTCCCCAAGAAGGTGGCCACGTGCTCCCTGCTCCAGCACGTCATGACCGCATCCCTGTGCCAACACGTCAAGACCCAGCGCTGCCCCTGGCGGCGGCGCGCGGGAATCCCCAGGAGCAAGCCCGATGTCTGCAAAGGGCTCCGGTGGCTACCGCAGGCTGCTGCTCGTTCACCATCGAGCTACGCAGTGTCACCTGGCCGGGCAAGTTCATGCCGGATCTGCCTCCTCGCTACGAGGGCACTGCCAACCCCGCGGAGTTCCTGCAGCTCTACGAGCTGGGCATCAAAGCGGCCAACAGAGACGAAAAGGTCATGGCAAATCGGTTTCCCATGACGCTCAAAGATGGTGCCCGCACCTGGCTCCTGAACCTGCCTCCTGGCACGATCTCCTCTTGGGACGAGATGCGCATCCGCTTCATCGCCAACTTCCAGGGCACTCGCGACTGTCCCCCAGTCGTGGGTGACCCGCGCTGCATCAAGAAACAACCTGGAGAGACCCTGCAGAAGTATATCCAGTGCTTCAACAGCACTTGCCTCAAGATTCCCAAGTTGACCGAGGAGGCCATCATCTCAGCGTTCTCTGATGGCTTACGCGGCGTCAAGATGAAGGAGGAGCTACCTATCCACGAGGATCTGTGCACATCTCTACGGCTGTTCAACCTATCGCCAAGTACGCAAGGGCTGAGGAGGGACGCCTCTCCCTTCTCGAGCTCCCAGCTGCTGACCCTGAAGAGAAGAAAGCCAAGGCCAAGGATGTGAAGTGCAAAGGAGCAGCCGTGCTCGCAGCAGAGCCAGACACGAAGCACGGCAGGGACCAGCCGGAGTCGTCCAAGGGCAGACGGTACTGCGTGTACCACGACCTCCATACCCACAACACCAACGAATGCCAAGAGCTCAGGGCCGTGCGAGAAGGACGTATCGGTCGATACCCCGAGCGCAACGATCGGGGCTATGGCCGAGGAGGAGGAAGAGGTGGAGGACAATGGGACAACCGAGACCCTCGCCAAGGGTGGCGTGACCGACCTCGTGAGGACCGCTCGCAGGACCAGCCTCGCGAGAGGGCTTGGAGGGATCAACCTTGTGAGGATCGCCCGCAGGGCAATGCAGGCCTTCCTCCTCTGCCGCCACCGCCAAGAAGGAATGACGACCATCATCAGGACGAGGGGGCTGGGGGCTTCCAGGAGCCACGCGCTATCGCTTGCATCTTGGGCGGTGCTCAGGCCCCAGCCTCTCAGCGCATCTTCAAGCAGTTTGCTCGTGAGGTGAATGCAGTCCTTCCCAAGCTCGAGGCCACGCGCCCTCTCAGGTGGTCCACGTGCGCCATCACGTTCAGCTCAGCGGATCAGCTCAAGTGTGCGGCTACAGCTGGCGTCCTCCCAATGCTTTGTTCCCAGTCATCAGCAATGTGCAAGTTACCAGGACCCTCATCGATGGCGGCGCAGGGCTCAACATTTTGTCCGTCGAGACGTTCAACAACCTTCAAGTGCCATATGACCAGCTTCAGCCGACCAAGCCTTTCTCAGGAGTCACTAACAGCTCCACCACTCCGATAGGGCAGGTTCGCCTCCCTGTCACCTTCGGGCAGCGTAAGAACTACCGTGCCGAGATCATCGACTTCGACATTGCCCACATTCGCCTGCCATACAATGCCATCTTCGGGTATCCAGCCCTAGCCAAGTTCATGGCAGTGACTCACCATGGTTACAATGTCCTCAAAATGCCGGGAAGAGGCGGAGTCATCACAGTCCCCTGCGAAGAGAAGGATGCAGTGTGCTCTCTCGAGCGTGCCTTCCAAGCTGCATCAGTTGAGGACCCAGGCAGCAAGAGTGGGAACCTTCCCGAGGCAGTTCCTATGAAAAGAAGACATCACCCAGCTCAAAGCCTCAGGAGGCAGGCATCTCCGGAGGCACCGCGCCAGGATCTGCGCCCGTCCAAGGGGCGCCTCCCTCCGTCACATAGGAAGGCGCGCCCAGCGCCCTCCTCTGGCAAGGCTCGGGGGATCTCTCCTGGAGGGCCTCAAACTTTGCCAAGATCACGAGGGAGGCGCTCGGGCACCACTTTGAGGCGTGCTTCGCGGCATGTTTCCCTCGGGAAGGCACGGGCCAAGGGAGGCCCAACCCTTAGGATTTCATCACCAAGGTCATCCAGGAGCTGCAGGAATCAAGAGTCATGCGCGGCGATCGCCGCCTACCCGGCGTAGCTCCCCGTCCAAGAGAGGATGGCGGGCTGCGCGTCTGCATCGACTACCCGGGGCTCAACCGGCGTGTCAGGAGCGTTTCTGGCCTTCGTGCATGGGACGTTGCGAGGGTCCGCCGCGCAGCTATGTTTGCATTCCTTTCGGCCTTCCGAATGCGGCTGCTTCTCACCAGCGCCTAATGCGGAGCATTCTGGAGGCTCAGGAGGCCAGGCGCCATGCGTTCCTGGCAGAGATGGAAATGGACCTTGAGGAGCCGCCCGGACCCGTAGAGCCTCCTGAGGCTCAGGGCTCCGGTGGCTCGTGAAGATCGGCTTCTTCACCGCGCATCGTCAGCTACTCCAACACCAGCTCCATAATGGTATCAGGTAACACCTTTCGAGTTTTATTTTAGCTGGGCGCGCCCTCAGGGCTGCATTATTCCCAGGTCGTGTGGGTCCGTCCCCGTGACATGTATCCGCTTTGCTTATGTCTTTAGTTTACCTTGCTGGGGGTGCCCCTCGAGCTGCATCATCCCCAAAACGCCCGGGCCTGACCCAGTGGCATGTATCTTTCTTGCATCTATCTAAGTTGGTTTGGTCTCATGCTTAACCTGCCTATGATAATTGCCTGCTCGATTGACACCTATCTTTGGAGCCGCTCGCTCTGGAACGGCGCTTGTGCATGGGTTCGTCCCTGCAACGTCAACAAATCTGAGTGGTCAAGCTCTGGCCCGCGACAGCCCCGCAAGAGCCACCTCACCAGGCCCTCAGTGCCCTCATCACCCTCTCGGAGCAACCAATGGCTGGCCGGAAATTGTAATGGCAACCCTCGCTTCTCTCGTGTTGGGTTATAGGAACTACCTGAGGAATAATGTGGGGGCGTCGCGAGCTCTATCCCTCCCTTGCCCGTGCGATCCGCTTGCGCGTTAAAAGGGGCGCTCTTGACCATCGCGACTTAGGAGCTCTTACTAAATCTCCAGCCCTCACCCCCAAGCCTTGCCCACGGCATCGCGACCTGGCATACCAGCAGCAGCTGAGCTCCCTCAAGGGCCGGGACCTGAGGACGTAGAGCACCAAGGAGAATGCGGGGAAGGGGAGGAGAAGCTTGCGAAGGCCCAACCCAGCTACATCCCAGCTGCCGAAACGCAAGTCTGGTACCTCGTGAAGGAACGGCTCCGTGCTTTCAAGATAAGTCTTACTCTAGGAATGCTAATCGATGCGACCCCAAACCCTCCACTCATTGAGGCTCTGTAATGGCGACGTTGGCTTCCTTTCTCGCCTTTTGGCGGATGCTTGAGCGCTAAAGGGGACCTCCTGAGCATCGCGCCTCAGGGGCTCTTACTGGACCTCGGGCCGCTCACCTCTTGGCCTTGACCACGGCATCGCGACCTGGCATACCAGCGACGGCTGAAGCCTGCCTAGGACCGGGACCTGTCAGCGTAGAGCACCAAGCCATCGCGGGGTTAGAAAGGGGGAACCGAGCCGAGACAGGACAAGCATTCTGCACCACTTCATGATAAGGATAATTTCAACAAGAGACACTGCAGACGCTTTACATGCCCCCACGGGGTATTTTCTTGATTCCTCGCAGGGAACAAAAGGTGCTGATCCTAAGGAGCCCTAACAACACGCGCCTCCACGGCTGACGCCATCATCAACAGTGGGCCACAAGGGGCCGGCACCAACCCCATCCAGATCAGCCGCGCTGGCGGCCCGAGGCAGCTGTCTTGCTCCAATCACGGAGCGAGCTCGGGGGCTCGTAGCTGTCGTCACTTGTCTCCAGAGTCACGAGAAGCTCGGGAGAGTTGCTGGACCCCCAAGCATCGCTGCTGCTGCCGCCGGAGGAGCCGCTGGGGAGGCGGGTGGCAGGCCTAGCCCTCGCCACAATGACGTCCTGGCCGCCTCCTCTGGAGCAGCACTCCAGCTGGCGCCCTTCCGCGTCGAAGACCTTGAAGAGCATCAAGGAGGCACCATCATATTCGAAATGAATCACGAAGGCGCCCCTTGTTTGGTAGACCCGAGCAATCTCGCCCCAGCCTCGGGTCATGTTGACCTTGCCCGGACCGACGACTTCAGCCTCTGCTCCGGTCGCCGTGGTACCGCAGTCGGCATGTTGCAGCCACAGCTCGAGAGGCCCCTTTGGCAGCATCTCGAAGGCGAAGAAAGGAGGAAAGTGGATCCAGGAGCTCGGAGGCATGGCGGCGTGGAGTACGAGCTCGCGAGCGGAGTCCGCGACATGGACTCCACGAGCGACGACGTGCACCGCCGTGACTCGTCGACGCCGCCGACGGAGCGGGCGACGCCGCTCGGCGTCTTCCTCTCCAGGGCCCTCAACCCGGGCATACAGAGGTAGCGGAAACCCAGGGGGTGGCCACTCGTACCAAGGCATCGACGTCTCCGGCCGAGCAACCTCGTCACGGAGGCCGGGGACCGGCCGCTTCTTCGGCGGGAGCGGGTCGGACTCCTCTCGGGGGGCCTTTCCTTTCTCCTCGGCTGAGAGCTGGCGGATCGGTGCCATTGATGACAAGATGGAGAAAGAGCGAGGAAGAAGGAGCGGAGGAAGAAGAGATGAACTTCGGGGGCTCACGCCTCTCCGTACTTATAGTCTAGAGGAGGCCAATCGTCGGCCTCCACGATTGCAGGTAATCATGACTCATTTTGCATGCAGGGACTCGTCAAATCGGGCAATTGCCAAGGCAGCGTGGGGAAGTGGAGACGCCCACATCCAATCAACCACCATGCGGCGACCAAGGCCGCAGGCTGTTGGGGCCCGTGGCGCTCCGCACTTGCCCTTTCACTTCGCTGCTAAGCCAAGTCTGGGCGCGCCTTGGTCCCGGGGGCTACTGTCGGCATTCTGGGAACGGGGGTCCCCAGACTTGCCTGCCTGCGGCCTGCGGCGTGGCTCAAGGGGTGGCCCAGTATGACCTGTCTTCATCAACTCAAGCTTAAGAACCTCGCGAGGGACCAAGCCTTGCAGGGCGGACGATGCAAGGCTTCCTCAGGAACGACCTCACCAGGCAGGCTCGCGAGGAGGCGGAGAGATCAAGGCAGGAGTACCTCGCGAGGTGCCCATGACGCAAGCCATGACGATCAAGACCAGGCAGGCGCCAGGCAGGCGCTGGCCTGCGCAGTGTCCTTGTTTCCTCTTTGGCAGGCGCGGAGTACCGAGGTATCAAGCAAAGTTTACCATTTCGGTACAACGAGACCAAGACCAGCAGAGCGGCAGGACGAAGGTCACCGTGGAGCCCAAAACGGCGTCATCGCCAGTGCCTTTGGCAGCCGAAGACCAACTTTAGTCAGGATAACTTGTACTAGATGTTCCCCTTCAAAATGGCCGTTGTTGGCGCCCTTCCCACTCAATATTTGGGAAGAGGACCAGGGCCTCTATATATAGGGCTAGTCACCACAGTAGAGAGAGAGAGACCCCTGATCAGATCCAGAGGCGATCGAACTCACCCAAGTAGAGCACCGCACCAGCCCAAGAACACCTCTCGCGAGGCTGTTCTTCCTCTATACTGTTCATCATCAGCCCTGAGGAAATCCACCACACCACACACTGGATTAGGGTATTACACCACAATGGTGGCCCGAACCAGTATAAACCTTGTGTCCCTTGTGTTGCTCATCGTGTAGCTTAGATTCGCAGCGAGGCGTTGGGACATGGAATGGTAGGGGGAAGATCTTCGTGCGCACCCCTTAAGGGTTTTGCCGGAACCCGATATCCGACAACAACATGTTTTCTACCCTTATCTACAGCAAGTTTATATTTAGCATTCATACGCTCAATGTTTTCCTTAGTTAACTCATGCATTTTTAAGACAAATTCAGCACATTGTTTAGCATCAAAATTAACCTTCTCCAAAGATGGAAGAGGCAACAAATGAATAGGTGCACGAGGTAGGAAACCATACACAATTTCAAAAGGGCACATCTTAGTAGTACAATGCAATGACCGATTATAAGCAAATTCAATATGAGGCAAGCATTCTTCCCACATTTTCTTGTTATTCTTCAAAACAACCCTAAGCATGGTAGACAATGTTCTATTGACTACTTCAGTTTGTCCATCACTTTGGGGATAACATGTAGTACTAAAAAGCAGTTTCGTCCCCAACTTAGCCCATAAACATCTCCAAAAGTGGCTAAGAAACTGAGTATCATGATCTGAAACAATTGTATTTGGCACACCATGCAAGCGAATAATTTCATGAAAGAACAAATTAGCAACATTAGTAGCATCATCGCTTTTATGACATGGTATAAAATGTTCCATTTGTGAAAATCTATCCACGACAACAAATATAATATCCCTCCCCTTCTTTGTTTTAGGTAAAGCTAAAACAAAGTCCATAGATATATATCCTCCCAAGGAACACTAGGTACAGGCAAAGGCATATATAAACCATGAGGATTGAGTCGTGACTTATCTTTTTGACATGTAGTGCAGCGAGAAACAAAACGCTCAACATCCCGTCTCATCTTTGTGAAGGAAATATGCCCTAGAGGCAATAATAAAGTTATTATTTATTTCCTTATTTCATGATAAATGTTTATCATTCATGCTAGAATTGTATTAACCGGAAACATGATACATGTGTGAATGCATAGACAAACAATATGTCACTAGTATGCCTCTACTAGACTAGCTTGTTAATCAAAGATGGTTATGTTTCCTAACCATGAACAAAGGGTTGTTATTTGATTAACAAGGTCACATCATTAGTTGAATGATCGATTGACATGACCCATTCCATTAGCTTAGCACACGATCGTTTAGTATGTTGCTCTTGCTTTTATCCATGACTTATACAGTTCCTATAACTATGAGATTATGCAACTCCCGTTTACCGGAGGAACACTTTGGGTACTACCAAACGTCACAATGTAACTAGGTGATTATAAAGGAGTACTATAGGTGTCTCCAAAGGCAGATGTTGGGTTGGCGTATTTCGAGATTAGGTTTTGTCACTCCGATTGTCGGAGAGGTATCTGTGGGCCCTCTCGGTAATACACATCACTTAAGCCTTGCAAGCATTACAACTAATGAGTTAGCTGTGAGATGATGTATTACGGAACGAGTAAAGAGACTTGCGATAGCGAGATTGAACTAGGTATTGGATACCGACGATCGAATCTGGGCAAGTAACATACCGATGACAAAGGAACAACTTATGTTGTTATGCGGTCCGACCGATAAAGATCTTCGTAGAATATGTAGGAGCCAATATGGGCATCCAGGTCCCGCTATTGGTTATTGACCGGAGGCGTGTCTCGGTCATGTCTACATTGTTCTCGAACCGTAGGGTCCGCACGCTTAAGGTTTCGATGGCGGTTATATTATGAGTTTATGTATTTTGATGTACCAAGAAGTTGAGTCCGGATGTGATCACGGACATGACGAGGAGTCTCGAAATGGTCGAGACATAAAGATTGATATATTGGAAGCCTATATTTGGAGTTGAATGGTTAGGGTGAAATCGGGATTTACGGAACACCGGGTTACGGAACCCTCCGGGGTTATTGGGCCTTAGTGGGCCATGAGGGAGAAGAGGAGGGCCGGCGGGGCAGGCGCGCCTCCCCTAGTCCGAATAGGACAAGGAGAGGCGGCGCCCCCTTCCTCTTTCCCTCCCCAATCCTACTCCAACTAGGAAGGGGGAGTCCTACTCGGTGGGAGTAGGACTCCTCGGCGCCTCCTCCAAGGGCCGGCCGCACCCCCTTGCTCCTTTATATCTGAGGGGGGGCACCCTAGAACACACAAGTTGATCTACGGATCGTTCCTTAGCCGTGTGCGGTGCCCCCTCCACCATATTCCACCTCGGTCATATCGTCCAAAGCTTAGGCGAAGCCTGCGCAGTAGAACATCAAGATCGTCCACCACGTCATCTTGCCGACGGAACTCTCCCTCCTGAGCTCTCTTGGATTGGAGCCCGAGGGCGTCATCGAGCTGTCGTGTGTCAAGAACTCGGGGCGCCGGAGTAATGGCGCCGGATCGGTCGGATCGCGAGGAGAGCGTCGACTACTTCCTCTACGTTGTGATCGCTTCCGCTTCGGTCTCACGAGGGTGCGTAGACAACACTCTCCCTCTCGTTGCTATGCATCACCATGATCTTGCGTGTGCGTGGGAAATTTTTGAAATTACTCGTTCCCCAACGGTGGCATCCGAGCCTAGGTTTTATGGTTTGATGTGTTGCATGAGTAGAACACAAGTGAGTTGTGGGCGATACAAGTCATACTACCTACCAAGCATGTCATACTTTGGTTCAGCGGTATTGTGAGATGAAGCGGCCGGACCGACATTACGCGACGCTTACGCGAGACTGGTTTCACCGCCTCGAGCACTCGTTGCTTAAAGGTGATTGGCGGGTGTCTGTCTCTCTCACTTTAGTTGAACCGGTGTGGCTCGCCCGGTCCTTGAGAAGGTTAAAGCGAGTCTATTTGTGAAATATCGTTGTGGTTTTTGATGCGAGGTGAGATTGGTTCTTGCTTAAGCCCGTAGCAGCCACGTAAAATTTGCAACAACAAAGTAGAGGACGTCTAACTTGTTTTTGCAGGCATGTTGTGATGTGATATGGTCAAGGCGTGATGCTATATTTTATTGTATGAGATGATCATGTTTTGTAACGAAGTTATCGGCAATGGCAGGAGCCATATGGTTGTCACTTTATTGTATGAAATGCAACGCATACTGTAATTGCTTTACTTTATCACTAAGCGATAGCGATAGTCGTAGAAGCAATAGGTGGCGTAGACGACAACGATGCTACGATGGAGATCAAGGTGTCGCACCGGTGACGATGGTGATCACGACGGTGCTTCGGAGATGGAGATCACAAGCACAAGATGATGATGGCCATATCATATCACTTATATTGATTGCATGTGATGTTTATCCTTTATGCATCTTATCTTGCTTTGATTGACGGTAGCATTTTAAGATGATCTCTCACTAAAATTATCAAGTAGTGTTCTCCCTGAGTATGCACCGTTGCCAAAGTTCGTCGTCTCGAGACACCACGTGATGATCGGGTGTGATAAGCTCTCGTCCATCTACAACGGGTGCAAGCCAGTTTTGCACACGCAGAATACTCAGGTTATACTTGACGAGCCTAGCATATGCAGATATGGCCTCGAACACGGAGACCGAAAGGTCGGCGTGAATCATATAGTAGATATGATCAACATAAGATGTTCACCATTGAAAACTACTCCATCTCACGTGATGATCGGTTATGGTTTAGTTGATTTGGATCACGTGATCGCTTAGATGACTAGAGAGATGTCATCTAAGTGGGAGTTCTTTAGTAATATGATTAATTGAACTTAAATTTATCATGAACTTAGTACCGATAGTATCTTTCTTGTCTATGTTTGATTGTAGATAGATGGCTCGTCTTTGTTGTTCCGTTGAATTTTAATCGTTCCTTGAGAAAGCAAAGTTGAAAGATGATGGTAGCAATTACGGATTGGGTCCGTAACTCGAGGATTATCCTCATTGCTGCACGTAAGAGTTACATCTGGATGCACCGCTAGGTGCCAGAACTCTTGTTGATGCTGCAAGCGGCGTTAAGAAGCGTCTGGCGAGCAAAGCTGATGACTACTCTATAGTTCGATTGTGCCATGCTTTACGGCTTAGAACCGGGACTTCAACGACGTTTTGAGCGTCATGGAGCATATGAGATGTTCCAGGAGTTGAAGTTAATATTCAACAGAATGCCCGGATTGAGAGATATGAAGTCTCCAATAAGTTCTATAGCTGCAAGATGGAGGAGAATAGTTACATCGGTGAGCACATACTCGTAATGTGCGGGTACTACAATCACTTGACACAATTGGGAGTTAATCTTCCGGATGATTGTGTCATTGATGAATTCTTCAATCACCGCCACCAAGCTACAAAGGCTTCGTGATGAACTATAATATGCAAGGGTTAGTAAAGACTATACATGAGCTCTTCGCAATGCTAAAGGCTGGAGGTAGAAATCAGAAGGAGCATCAAGTGTTGATGGTCAATAAGACCACTAGTTTCAAGAAGAAAGGCAAAGGGAAGAAGAAGGAACTTCAAGAAGAACAGCAAGCAAGTTCTTTGCTCAAGAGAAGAAACCCAAGTCTGGACCCAAACCTGAAATCGAGTGCTTCTACCGCAAGCGGATCGTCCTTGGAAGCGGAACTGCCCCAAGTATTTGGCGGATAAGAAGGATGGCAAGGTGAACAAAGGTATATGTGATATACATGTTATTGATGTGTACCTTACTAGAGCTCGCAGAGCACTGGTATTTGATATCGGTTCATTGCTAATATTTGCAACTCAAAGCAGGACTACGGATTAGCGAACAACGCAAAGGGCGAGGTGACGATCGCGCGTGGGAAATGGTTCCAAAGTCGATGCGATCATGATCGGCACGCTACCTCTACATCTACCTTGGGATTAGTTTTAGACCTAAATAATTGTTATTTGGTGCCTGCGTTGAGCATGAACATTATATTCGGATCTTGTTTGATGCGAGACGGTTATTCATTTAAATCAGAGAATAATGGTTGTTCTATTTATATGAGTAATATCTTTTATGGTCATGCACCCTTGAAGAGTGGTCTATTTTTTGATGAATCTCGATAGTAGTGATACACATATTCATAATGTTGAAACCAAAAGATGCAGAGTTGATAATGATAGTGCAACTTATTTGTGGCACTGCCGTTTAGGTCATATCGGTGTAAAGCGCATGAAGAAACTCCATCTTGATGGACTTTTGGAGTCACTTGATTATGAATCACTTGGCACTTGCAAACCGTGCCTCATGGGCAAGATGACTAGAACCCGTTCTCGGTACTATGGAGAGAGCAACAGATTTGTTGGAAATCATACATCTGAGATGTATGTGGTCCGATGAATGTTGAGGCTCGTGGCGGATATCGTTATTTTCTCACCTTCACAGATGACTTAAGCAGATATGGGTATATCTACTTAATGAAACATAAGTCTGAAACATTTGAAAAGTTCAAAGAATTTGAGTGAAGTTGAAAATCATCGTAATAAGAAAATTAAATTTCTACGATCGATCGTGGAGGTGAATATTTGAGTTCTGAGTTTGGTCTACATTTGAAACAATGCGGAATAGTTTAGCAACTCACGCCACCGGAACACCACAGCGTAATGGTGTGTCCGAACGTCAGAATCGCACTTTACTAGATATGGTGCGATCTATGATGTCTCTTCTGATTTACCGCTATCGTTTTGGGGTTATGCTCTAGAGACGGCCGCATTCACACTGAATATAACACCGTCAAAATCCGTTGAGACGACACCTTATGAACTATGGTTTAGCAAGAAACCAAAGTTGTCGTTTCTTAAAGTTTGGGGATGCGATGCTTATGTGAAAAAGCTTCAACCTGATAAGCTCGAACCCAAATTGGAGAAATGTGTCTTCATAGGATACCCAAAGGAGACAGTTGGGTACACCTTCTATCACAGATTCGAAGGCAAGACATTTGTTGCTAAGAATGGATCCTTTCTAGAGAAGGAGTTTCTCTCGAAAGAAGTGAGTGGGAGGAAAGTAGAACTTGATGAGGTAATTGTACCTACTCCCTTACTTGAAAGTAGTTTGTCACGAAACGGTTTACGAGACATCTACACCAAGTAATGAGGAAGTTGATGATGTTGATCATGAAACTTCAGATCAAGTTACTCTGTAACCTCGTAGATCAACCAGAGTAAGATCCGCTTTTGAGTGGTGCGGTAATCCTGTTCGGAAATCATGCTACTAGATCATGATGAACCTACGAACTATGAAGAAGCGATGGTGAGCCCAGATTCATAAAATGGCTTGAGGCCATGAAATCGAGATGGGATCCATGTATGAAAACAAAGTATGGACTTTGGTTGACTTGCCCGAGGGTAGGCAAGCAATAGAAAACAAGTGGATCTTCAAGAAGAAGACCGACGCCGACGGTAATATTATCGTCTACAAAGCTCGACTTATCGCAAAGGGTTTCGACAAGTTCAAGGGATTGACTACGATGAGACCTTCTCACCCGTAGCGATGCTTAAGTCTGTCCGAATCATGTTAGCAATTGCCGATTTTATAATTATGAAATTTGGCAAATGGATGTAAAGACGCATTCCTAAATGGATTTACGGAAGAAGAGTTGTATATGATGCAACGAGAAGGTTTTATCGATCCAAAGGAGCTAACAAAGTGTGCAAGCTCCGGTGATCCATTTATGGACTGGTGCAAGCATCTCGGAGTTGGAATAAGCGCTTTGATAGTGTGATCAAAGCATTTGGGTTCATCTGAGACTTTTGAGAAGCTTTGTATTTACAAGAAAGTGAGTGGGAGCTCAGTAGCATTTCGATATTATATGTAGATGACATATTGCTGATCGGAAATGATATAGAATTCTGGATAGCATAAAGGGATACTTGAATAAGAGTTTTTCAATGAAAGACCTCGGTGAAGCTGCTTACATATTGGGCATCAAAATCTATAGAGATAGATCAAGGCGGCTTGATTGGACTTTCACAAAGCACATACCTTGACAAAATTTTGAAGAAGTTCAAAATGGATCAAGCAAAGAAAGGGTTCTTGCTGTGTTACAAGGTGTGAAGTTGAGTAAGACTCAATGCCCGACCACTGCAGAAGATAGAGAAAATGAGAGATGTTCCTATGCTTGACCATAGGCTCTATCATGTATGCAATCTTTGTGTACAGCACTGATGTGTGCCTTGCTATAAGCTTAGCAGGAGGTACCAAAGTAATCCGAGTGGATCATGGACAGCGGTCAAGAACATCTGAAATACGAAAAGGACTAAGGATATGTTTTCGTATATGGAGGTGACAAAGAGCTCATAAATGGCAGTTACGTTGATGCAAGCTTTGACAACGATCCGGACGATTCTAAATCGCAGACCGGATCGTATTTACACTAAGCGGAGGAGCTGTCGGTTAGTGCGGTTCTAAACAAAGCGTCGTAGCGGGATCTACATGTGAAGCGGAGTACATAGCAGCTTCGAAGCAGCTAATGAAGGATTACGGATGAAGGAGTTCATATCCGATCTAGGTGTCATACCTAGTGCATCGGGTCCAATGAAAATCTTCGTGACAATCTATGGAGCAATTGCCTTAGCAAAAGAATCCAGATTTCACAAGAGGACCAAGCACATCAAGAGACGCTTCAATTCCATCCGGATTTAGTCGGTGGGAGACATAGAGATTTGCAAGATACATACGGATCTGAATGTAGCAGACCCGCTTACTAAGCCTCTTCCACGAGCAAAACATGATCAACACCAAGACTCCATGGGTGTTAGAATCATTACTATATAATCTAGATTATTGACTCTAGTGCAAGTGGGAGACTGAAGGAAATATGCCCTAGAGGCAATATTAAAGTTATTATTTATTTCCTTATTTCATGATAAATGTTTATCATTCATGCTAGAATTGTATTAACCGGAAACATGATACATGTGTGAATGCATAGACAAACAATATGTCACTAGTATGCCTCTACTAGACTAGCTTGTTAATCAAAGATGGTTATGTTTCCTAACCATGAACAAAGGGTTGTTATTTGATTAACAAGGTCACATCATTAGTTGAATGATCGATTGACATGACCCATTCCATTAGCTTAGCACACGATCGTTTAGTATGTTGCTCTGCTTTTATCCATGACTTATACAGTTCCTATAACTATGAGATTATGCAACTCCGTTTACGGAGGAACACTTTGGGTACTACCAAACGTCCTGGCGTGGCGGGTGATTATAAAGGAGTACTACAGGTGTCTCCAAAGGCGGATGTTGGGTTGGCGTATTTCGAGATTAGGTTTTGTCACTCCGATTGTCGAGAGGTATCTCTGGCCCTCTCGGTAATACACATCACTTAAGCCTTGCAAGCATTACAACTAATGAGTTAGATGCGAGATGATGTATTACGGAATGAGTAAAGAGACTTGCGATAACGAGATTGAACTAGGTATTGGATACCGACGATCGAATCTCGGGCAAGTAACATACCGATGACAAAGGGAACAACGTATGTTGTTATGCGGTCGACCGATAAAGATCTTCAGTAGAATATGTAGGAGCCAATATGGGCATCGAGGTCCCGCTATTGGTTATTGACCGGAGGCGTGTCTCGGTCATGTCTACATTGTTCTCGAACCGTAGGGTCCGCACGCTTAAGGTTTCGATGGCGGTTATATTATGAGTTTATGTATTTTGATGTACCAAGAAGTTGAGTCCGGATGTGATCACGGACATGACGAGGAGTCTCGAAATGGTCGAGACATAAAGATTGATATAATGGAAGCCTATATTTGGAGTTCGAATGGTTAGGGTGAAATCGGATTTCTTAGGAACACGGGGTTACGGAACCCTCCGGGGTTATTGGGCCTTAGTGGGCCATGAGGGAGAAGAGGAGGGCGGCCGGGGCAGGCAGCGCCCCTCCCCTAGTCCGAATAGGACAAGGAGAGAGGGGCGCCCCTTCCCTCTTTCCCTCCCCAATCCTACTCCAACTAGGAAGGGGGAGTCCTACTCGGTGGGAGTAGGACTCCTCGGCCGCCTCCTCAAGGGGGCCCCCCCCCCTTGCTCCTTTATATACGGGGTAGGGGCACCCTAGAACACACAAGTTGATCTACGGATCGTTCCTTAGCCGTGCGGTGCCCCCTCCACCATATTCCACCTCGGTCATATCGTCGCAAAGCTTAGGCGAAGCCTGCGCCGATAGAACATCAAGATTGTCACCACGCCGTCGTCTTGACGGAACTCTCCCTCCCGGCTCTCTTTGGATTGGAGCCCGAGGGCGTCATCGAGCTGTACGTGTGTCAAGAACTGGGCGCCGAATAACGGCCGGGATCGGTCGGATCGCGAGGAGAACGTCGACTACTTCCTCTACATTGTGATCGCTTCGCCCGGTCTCACGAGGGTGCGAGACAACACTCTCCCCTCTCGTTGCTATGCATCACCATGATCTTGCGTGTGCGTAGGAAATTTTTTGAAATTACTACGTTCCCCAACACTTTGGCCAAAAGATATGTGTAGAAAGTAAACCCTCTGTCTTCTTCACACAAAAATGTCCCATTAATCCTCCTCCATGTGCCTCCTGCAACAACAAAAGACGAACGGAGCTAGCTGGAATGCATAGCTTCTTAGCACGAAACACAAATCCATCATTAACGACGAACTTTTTCCACGTTCTCCCTTCTTGACAATTTTGTAATACATCTCTAAATTCAACATCATGCACATATTGATCTTTGATGGTCTCCAAACCGAATATTTTAAAGTCAAGTTGTGAAAGCATAGTATAACGACGAGACAATGCATCAGCAATAACATTTTCTTTACCCTTCTTGTGCTTAATGACATAAGGGAAAATCTCAATGAATTCAACCCATTTAGAATGTCTACGATTTAGTTTAGCTTGACTTTTAATATATTTCAAAGATTCATCATCAGAATGTATAACAAATTCTTTGGGCCATAAATAATGTTGCCATGTTTCTAAAGTCCGATTAATTCAGACTAGGCCCACTCAATTTTTCAGAAAAATATGCAACAGGTTTGCCATCTTGTAATAACACACCTCCTAATCCAATTCCACTAGCATCACATTCAAGCTCAAATGTCTTATTAAAATTAGGAAGTTGGAGTAAAGGAGCATGTGTCAACTTATCTTTCAACACCATGAAGGCTTCTTCCTGTGCGGTACCCCAAACAAAAGGCACATCCATCTTTGTAAGCTCATTGATAGGTGCAGCAATGGTGCTAAAATATCTCACAAAACGCCTATAGAATCCAGCGAGGCCAAGAAAACTCCTCACTTGTGTGACCGTCTTGTGCTGCGGCCAACTCTCAATAGCTTCAATCTTTGCTTTATCAACTTCAATTCCCTGTGGAGTAACAACATAGCCAAGAAAAGACACTCGATCGGTGCAAAAGGTGCACTTCCCAAGGTTACCAAACAAACGTGCATCACGTAGAGCAATAAAAACAACACGTAAATGTTCCAAACGTTCCTCCAAAGATCTGCTATAAATCAATATGTCATCAAAGTAAACTACCACAAATCGTCCAATGAAAGCATGTAAAACTTCGCTCATTAATCTCATGAAAGTACTAGGTGCATTATTTAACCCAAAAGGCATGACTAACCACTCATATAATCCAAACTTACTTTTTGTTTTCCATTCATATCCCAATTTCATACAAATTTGATGGTATCCACTATGCAAATCAACTTTGGAGAATATTGTAGAGCCACTCAATTCATTAAGCATATCATCTAGCCTAGGAATAGGATGACGATAATGAATAGTACTATTATTAATGCCTCTATAATCAATGCACATACGTGAAGTACCATCCTTTTTGGCACTAAAATGATAGGAACATCACAAGGACTAAGGGATTCGCGTATATAACTGTAACGCCCTGGATTCGATGCGCCAGGTGTCTGCCAGATATTCGCCTTCGTTGCCATGTCATTGCTTGCGTGTTGCATTTTGTCATGTCATCATATGCATTTCATCCGTATGTTTTTCAAAACTTGCATCCGTTTGGGTTCACCCGGTTCTCTCCGTTGTCCGTTCGGAGTCCAGACCACACTTGCACGCGCCCACGGCACCTCCAAAATATTATTTTATAAGTGGCATAAAATGTTCTCGGAATGAGAGAAAACTTGTCGAGCGGTCTTATTATAGTGTAGACAGAGCACCTGTCAAGTTTCGTCCCATTCGGAGCTCATCTGATAGCCCAACTGTTAAACATATAGCGGTACCGCTGCCGGTACGTTCGTCAGACATTTCGGTCTACGAAACTGCCATCGGGTCGCACTTCTTCCCCTCTCTTCTCAGCCCGAGGCCCTCTCCACAGCCCACCTGCACCCCAACTACCCCCTCCGTTCCGGACCGCCAGATCGCGATCGGAGGGTCGAGGAAGCCCTAAAAACTCCCCAAACCCTAATCCCTAGGCCTCCCTGCTATATATAGCAGCCTTCCCCTTCCATTTCTGTCCAAACCTTCCCCCTAGCCCTCTTCCCTCAATTTCCGTGTAGCCAGCCACCTCCCACCTCGGTTCCGCCACCGCCAGCCGCAGCCCGCCACTTGGCGCCGCCGCCGCCACGCCCCGGACCAATCTAGGCGCGCCACGTCACCCAACGCCGCCGCTCCCCTTCACTCCCGCACCGCCACGCGCCCCTGGCCTCTCCCTCCGCCGCTGGCCCGCTCCAGCCCATCCGCATGCCCGCCGGGCGATCTAGGCCCGAGGCGCCCACGCGCCCGCCCGCGAGCCCTAGCCTTCGCCTCCTCCTCGAGCAACCAACGCCCCGCCGCCTCTCCGCCCGTCGGCGAACAAGGCCGCCGGAGCAAGCCCGCCGCCGGTCACCTCGACCCAGGCCAGTGTCGCCTCACCCCACTCTCCCTTTCTCTCCTTTACGCCTCTCCTAACCTCCCTCTGCCCGCAGGTCCGCCGCCTGCGGAGCTCACCCTAGCCCGCTCCGGCCACGCCGCCGCAACCGCTGTCTCCAGCCACGGCTGCCGCCGCCCCGTATCCGGCATCCGAAGCCGTTCCCCCCCCCCTCCGACGTCCTTCACTCGTCCTCGCCGTCTCCATGAAGCCGTCGCCGCCGCCCTGGTCGAGGATCGAGCGGAGGAGCCGCTTCGATCCGGCACCGCTGATCGCGCCTCGCGTGAGCCCGGCGCCCGGCCCAGTGTCCCGTCCGGCCCAGCCTTGCCCAGCCCAGCTCCCTCTGCCTCCCAGCCGGCCTGCCTCCTCTGCTTCCTGGGCTTGGCCCATGGTGAGGACCCGCCTAACTCACACGCTTACCGCTGCATAGTTTCCCCATGCTCACTGTTTTCGTTGTAAAAAAACTGCTAAGTCCCCAGAGATCATAACATTTTGTGCCCATGTTCATCACATCATAACTTCACGTGTACTGCTCCATTTTGCATGCATAATATATCAAAATGTTCATCATGATGTGCTATTCACTTTGTTCCATTGTGCCATCTTTGTTTGAGGTCATATTGACGCTCTAATCATCGTTGCAAGAGTGCTATATGATGTTAACCTGCTGAAACTGTTATAACTTGTTGTTTTGTCTTTTTCATTGCATTTTGTGTGTGCGTCTTATGAGCTTGATGTCTACATGTGTTTTGAACTACATAATGTCATCTTTACCATGGTGAAATCCATGTATTTTTGTGAGTCTTGTAGTGAGTGCATCGAGCTCATGAATTAGGGTACTTGCTGTTGCTGTTTTGCTAGACTGATTCTGTTATATTATGATTCTATGTAAACCTGCTGCTACAAGTCATTCTATGCATAATCTGGAGATGTTCACTAAGGATGTTTTGTTATACATGTCATGATCTATCCACTCATTACCCTGGTTGCATTATAGCCTGCTATAACTTGTTATCTTGCTCCAAAATTGCTAAATAGTGTTGCTGTCAGCCTGTTAACATTAAGTTCAATGTTGCCATGATTGTTGTTAGTGATCCAAGCATGCTATGAACTTGCTCTTGCCATGTGTAGCTTCATAAACATGTCTTCTTAATGTTGGTTGCCTTGTCATGCCATGTCTTGCTCTATGGTGAGTGGCACAAGCTCACCAACTTGCCTGCTTATTGCTGTTTCTGCCATGTATGAATCTGTCATATAACTTGCCATGTTTACATGGGTGCCATCATATCTTCTGATCCTTTTTGGCTCATGGTCAGTAAGGGACTTTTGTTCTATGTAATTAGTAGATTCATGCCATGCCTTTGTTTGCCATGATAAATTCCTGTAGCATGTTGTTTGATAGCTCTAAACATTGCAACCTGATGTTATTCCTGTTAAGTCTGAAACTGTTATAATTTGTAATCTTGCCATGTCCTTTTGAGCATGTTATAATGTTTTCTGGAGATAGCTCAGTGTTCATGTTTTGTCATGCCTTACCTGTACTTCATGCCCATGCCTTTTGTTATTATGTAGGGGTGCTGTAGGTTACTGTTTTGATGCTTGCTAGATGCCTAGTTGCTGTTTTGGACAGCTTGTCCTTTAAACTTGTATAGAGTGTATGCGTTGAACCGTTGCTCCGTTTTGAGTGTGATCTATATGAAACTTGCTAGATTTTGCATGAAGTTTCATTTTATCATGTTGCATCCATGTTTGAGAGTGTTTTCTTGATGTTTGTATGCATTTTGCATCAATGCCATGCTTAACTTGTTTTGCTCATATCTTCCAAGTCGTAGCTCCGAATCTAATGAACTTTATATGTAACTTAACTAGAATTTCATGTAGATCATCTTGGTGCATCTTAACTTGCGGTTTAACAACTTGAACATAAGGTTTATTCAGTTCTGGACCAATTTCTAAATTTGCATATGAGGACTTACCGGAATTGTTATATGTTGTTTCCGGCCTCATTTAACCTTGCTTTGATGTGTTGTTCTTGTATGCATCATCTATTGCCATGAGTAGCCTCATCTAGCTTTGTCATGCATCATGCTTGGTTGTGCATCATGTCAAGTATATGTGTGGTGTGTTTACCATGTTGTGTGCTTCTTCTCGATAGTTCCCGTTTCGTTGCGATCGTGAGGATTCGTTCGTCTACGCTTGGTTTGGCTTCATCCGTTCGTATTCTTCATGGACTCGTTCTTCTTCCTTGCGGGATTTCAGGGAAGATGACCGCTACCCTGGTTCTCACTACTATCATTGCTATGCTAGTTGCTTCGTTCTATCGCTTTGCTACGCTACCTATCCCTTGTTCTATCAATCCTCCCAAATTGCCATGTCAGCCTCTAACCTTGTCACCCTTCCTAGCAAACCATTGCGTGGCTATGTTACCGCTTTGCTCAACCCCTCTTATAGCATTGTTAGTTGCAGGTGAAGTTGAAGATTGCTCCATGGTGGACAGGATTATGTTGGGATATCACAATATCTTTTATATTATTAATGCATCTATATATTTGGTAAAGGGTGGAAGGCTCGGCCTTATGCCTGTTGCTTTGTTCCACTCTTGCCGCCCTAGTTTTCGTCTTCCCGGTGTTATGTTCCCGGATTTTTCTTTCCTTATGCGGTTGGGTGATTTATGGGACCCCCTTGACAGTTCGCTTTGAATAAAACTCCTCCAGCAAGGCCCAACCTTGGTTTTACCATTTGCCTCACCACCACCTACATTTCCCTTGGGAGTAATTAACCCGAGGGTCATCTTTATTTTAGCCCCGGCCAACGCTTGTCTAAGTGTTGGTCGAACCAGTAGATCTGCGGGGCCCCTCGGAAACTTCGAGTCTGGTTTTACTCGAGGATGTCTCATCCGGTGTTGCCACGAAGCGAGATATGTGCAGCTCCTATAGGGATTGTCGGCGCATCGGGCGGCTTTTTTGGTCTTGTCTTACCATTGTCGAAATGTCTTGTAAACCGGATTCCGAGGGCGATCGGGTCTTCTGGGAGAAGGTATATCCTTCGTTGATCGCGAGAGCTTATCATGGGCTAAGTTGGGACATCCTTGCAGGGTATAAACTTTCGAGAGCCGTGCCCGCGGTTATGTGGCAGATTGGAAGTTGTTAATGTCCAGTTGTAGATAACTTGACACCAGATCCGAATTAAAATGCATCAACCACGTGTGTAGCCGTGATGGTCTCTTTTTGGCGGAGTCCGGTAAGTGAACACGGTTTTGGGTTATGTTTGACGTAAGTAGGAGTTCAGGATCACCTCTTGATCATTGCTAGTTGACGACCCTTCCTTTGCTTCTCTTCTCTCTCTTATTTGCGTATGTTAGCCAACATATCATGCTTAGTCGCTGCTGCAACCTCACCACTTTACCCCTTCCTTACCCATTAAGCTTTGCTAGTCTTGATACCCATGGTAATGGGATTGCTGAGTCCTCACGACTCACATATTACTACAACAACAGTTGCAGGTACAGGTTATGCGATGATCATGACGCGAGAGTGATGCTTGCTTGTTTTTGGAGTTCTTCTGCTTCTTCTTCGATCAGGGGATAGGTTCCAGGTCGGTAGCCTGGGCTAGCAGGGTGGATGTCGTTTGAGTTCCTGTTTGTGATTCATCCGTAGTCGGATGTTGATCTTGTGTATGATGGATTGATGTATTCGTGCGACATTTGTATACCTTGTATGTATCCCCATCTATTATGTAATGTTGATGTAATGATATCCACCTTGCAAAAGCGTCTTCAAGATGCGCTTCTATCCTTGGTGGGACCTTCGAGTTCCTTTAGGATAGGGTCGCATCTTGGGCGTGACAAATTGGTATCAGAGCCTTGACCGACCATAGGAGCCCCCTTGATTGATCGTGTAGTTTGGCCGTTATCGAGTCTAGAAGAAAACTATTTTTGGAGTCTAGTTATATCGGAGAGTAGGAATTCTTTTTACTCCTCAGCCCCTTCGTCGCTCTGGTGAGGAATCTTGACGTAGGTGTTTTGAATTACTCCTCTTCCCCTTCAAATTTTTCTTTAGGATCACGTGGTTAGTTTCGTGAGTTGTCCATCCTCTTTTGCCCGGTGCATTTCTCGTCAAGTTGAGTTGAGCCTCTTCATCTTTGCCAAGTTCAATCCTCAGTTGTTTTCTTTCTTCCCACCCGCCCTCCCTTCTTCCTCTCGGAACGGAGTCCGTTATCGAGTATCCATCCTACGCGTGCGAAGCCTTTGCATTCTTTCAACCGGTTTTTTCTCTTCAAGCTATTAGTCAGTTCTCCCTTCTAGGTGCCTTTGTTTTCCTGCCCTCCCACCCTTTTTCTTCCCGGAGTCTGAGTCTCTTTCGACCATCAATTTCAAACGTGCGTAGCCTCTTCAGTCTTTCGATAATTGTTTCAACCGGTGAATTCTCGTTTTGTTCGACATTCTTCATCTCTTTTTGAGTTGCCTCTCGCCATTCAATCATTCCGGAGATCGAAAGACATCTTAGGAGATTCATCTGTGTTCCAATTAATTCGAGGTTGTCATCTCATTCAAATATTTCAATTGTTCTGGTGCATCATCTACCTGTTCGACAATCCTTTTCAACGGTGTTTTCTCTTTAGTGGGCCCTAACCCACAGGTCTTTTCCCTGGATCTTACCTGACTCTTCTAATTCCCCCGGGAGTTATTCTCAATTCTTTTCGAAGTTGGACGTAAGAATGGATCCCATCAGTCAGATGCCTTTCCAAGATCGATTTCAAATCATTTTCATTGTTGGCTCAACCTCTTCGTTTTTCATTCTCCCGGAGTATCTCAGTAATTTCGGTGGTGTTTCTCGTCTTCATTCTCAGCTTCGAAGATCGAAGAAGAGTTTTTCCTCTAAATATTGCTCGTTCTCTTGAAGATTCGGGGTACAAGCTTCTTGTTATCCTCTTGAATTATTCCATTTGTCAGATATTCCTTTTCTTACCCACCCGGAGTATGTCAGAAGTTGTTTTTCCCGTTTCTTTCATCGGATGCCATCATTCTAGAAGAATTCCGCATCCTCACATTTCAGCTACCGTTATCCAATTATCCCGGTGCTTCGTTCAGGTGTTCTTTAATCAGCTCACCTTTATTCTTTTGCATCTAAGTCCCCTCTAGCATATCGGTTCTTCTAATTCTTCCCGGTGATTCAGTCTCTTTCATCAGTCATTTCCGAATTTTTACGGTGGTTCCTTCATATTTCTTTTTCCCTGATTATCATTTTAATCCATTCGTTCTTGCGAATCCTACCGATGGTTCATGAAGACTTTCTCAAGTTTTGTGCTATACCCCTTAATCCTTTTCAAGAAGAATAAGTAGTATGCAAAAATCCATTGCTTGCCATCAATTTAATTTGATGAAGGATAAGCATACAATAAATCTTATTCTTATTTTCCTCAAAGTGAGTAATCCTTTCCTTTGGAGTTTGTTCTTGATGAATAAATTCTAGTTCCAAGTGTTTAGTCTTTTCTTTTCCGGAGTTCCAAGCCTTCTCGCTTGTCTCGTCGCGAAGCTCCATCTAAATCGTCGCAATCTTTAATCTTATTCTTTCATCCTTCATTCTATCTAACCATCCTTTTGTCACCAGAGTTTTTCATGGTGGTTCTTCATGATTTAATTCATTCCTCAAGTGCTCATCAAGATTCTAATCGAAGGAGCTCAAGTAACCTTCTTCTTGCTTCTCGAGGTGCAATTAATTCTTCATAATTTTGAAGAGGAGTGTGACGCCCGGATAATTAAGCTACAGTAATCCCAAGTTAATAGTGCCACGTCACCACTCTTACTGTTGCTAATCCTCGATTGATCCAAATCGCAATCCAAAATCAAATTCAAATCAAAGTCCAAAATTCAAATTGCCAAACATGAAAACTAAAATGTTCATCATGTGGCAAATATCCTTTTGGCAATATTGGTGGTGAACCAACATTTTTGCAAAGTGTTTAAATGCCCTAAACAAATTAAAAACAATGGTTAAAATGTTGTTTAAATGCCTTTTGTTTTATAAAAATGCTGAGCTAATTTATTTAGCTACCAAACTAATTGTGGCTGTAGTCTAAATTATATTGATAATTTAGGTTCAAGCTTTGTATTTTATAAAACTGTTTTGCCTTTTGAAATTAAAACAAAACAAAGAAGTTTAAAAAAAGAAAAGCCCCCACTGGGCCAACCAGCCCAGCTGGCCACCAGGCCGACTAGGCCGGCCCACCCCACTCCCCTTAACCCCCTCCCGGTCCACACCGAACCCTAACCCCTCTCCCCACGATCCCCATCCCCCCCCCCGCATCGCGCGATCTGGATCGGGAGCTCCCCAGCTCAGCGCCCCGATCCCATCGCCCCTGTCGGCCTCGTCCCGACCCCGCGGCGCTCCCGCCGCCGCCCGCCGCTGGAGAACCCCCCCTGCCTGACACCTCCCCTCCTCCCCGAAGCCCCTTGTCGTGATGCCTCAGGCAACGCTGCCTCGACCCCGCCGCCAACCGACGTCGCACCGTCGCCAAATCTCCCCCTTGCCGGATCGTCCCCGACCTCCTCCCCAGCGGCGCCGTCGTCGTCCCCGTCGTCGAGCCTTGCCGACCCCTACTCGGCAACGGTCGTGAGCGCCCCCCTCTCTCCATCTCTCCTCTCTCCGTCGTCCCGCGGCTGTGCTCGTCAGCGCCTCGTCCGCTCGCGCGCCCAGCGACGCCCGCTCGTGCCCGCATCCGAGCGCCCGACCGCGCCATCGCGGCCCCGCTCGCCCCTCCTGCCGGTCTGCCGCCGCTCTCGCCCACCGGTGCCCGCGACCAGCTCCCCAGCGCTCGCCCCGCTGTGGCCTCGCCGTTGCCGGGCTCAACCTTGGTCAATCGACCTCGCCCCTCCGCCCCGACGGGCGCCGTGGCCGCGCCGTGCATGAACAGTTGGCCCTTGTGTCTATTACACACGGGGCAAAGCCCCTAGATAAGAACAAAAAAAGGGGGTTTAAAAAAATGAAAATAAATAAATATTGATTAATTAATTAGTTTAATTAACTTAACTTATTTAACTCTGGATTAATTAGCCTAATCACTGGATTAGTTGAAACTGAACTAGTTAACTAGACATAGTCAATGACAGGGGGGTCTCACCCCTGTTGACCAGTCAAACGTTGACTGGTCAACTGGGTCCCCCTGGCCCACCTGTCAGCCACTGGGTACACTTTTGTGTATACTGTGCTGGGTGCGCCTAGCATTTTAGCTTTTATTTTCGGATTAAAGTTAATTTTAGAATATTAATAAAACTTTGAAAATTAATAGAAATTAAACCGTAGCTCGGATGAAAAAGTTTTCTACATGAAAGTTGGTCAGTACGACGAGACGAATCCGAACATGCGGTCCGTTCATCCGCCACACGTCCCTAGCATAGCAAACGTTTAACTTTTCCCCTCCGGTTTATCTGTCTGACAAACGTCCGGAACTTGGAGAACTTTCCCGGATGTTTTCCCCCTTCGCCAGTATCACCTAGCACCGCGTTGGAACACCTCTAGCCCCGCTTGTTGCCTTGTTATACATATGTTTGCGTGTATTTACTGTTTCTTCCCACCTCTTCTCTCCGGTAGACCCCGAGACCGATGTTGATGTCCCTGTGATCGACTACGTCGACGACGACTCTCCTTGTCTAAGCAACCAGGCAAGCCCCCCCTTTTGATCATCCCGATATTGCCCATTCTATACTCTCATGCTTGCATTAGATTTTGCTATTGTTATTGTTTGCTCCTATTCTGATGCATAGCCTGCTTTCGTACCTGCTTATTGTTACCTACCTGCTTATCCTAAACTGCTTAGTCCTTGTTGCCCCTGCCTTGTCCTTGTTGTGATCCATCAGTGACCCCCACCTTGTCCTTGTTGCCCCTGCTTCATCACCGATGCCTCGATCGATGTGATCGACGACCAGAGCCCGACACCTCACATCACATCACGCCCTTTTGTCGCTCGACTCTGCGAGCTACTATCGAGTCTTAGGGTGATCCTCATAACGCACTCGATGATAATTACGTAATATAGCTATTCGGGCGTGGTTATCGAGGGTGATTTCCTCTTCGCCATTCCGTCTGGCTCGTAGTTCGACACCTCAAGAGTGAACCTCGAGGTGGTCCTCTTACGTTCACCTTGATGATTACATTGAGTGGAATCCACAGGGGTGATTCTCGGGTTTTCCCTTGATGTGCGGACACACGGTTACAATGACTTTACTTGAGACCTTGGTGGAAGTCGGGTGGCGAGCACCCGCAAGATGGTTCTGAGAACGCGGTGGGCAAGCGAGCCGCCCGAGTGGGCTAGGCTAGCCCTTGCCATATTTCCTCCAAGCAGGCGACGGTCACCTTATCATGAGTTTACGCTTTCGTCTCGCAAGCTAATAATACACTATGGTTTGGGTATTTGTTACGAGTTGGCCTCGGCCTACGCACCAACCACCACGTGAGAATAGTTATGGGCCTCGACATCGCATTATCGGTAGAGGCTTTGTCGACGTCGATTCGAAGATTGCGGCACGGCGGTCGGCGCCCGGTGGAGGTGGCAGATATCGCACGCGCAACGATCCGGTCTGCAGGCGATGGACCCGGACCTCGAGTGCTTACGATGTAGGCCGGTGGGGACCTCTCTCGAGCCTAGGTAGGGCTGCGGCGTGTTGATCTTCCGAGGCCGGGCATTGACCCCAGAAAGGTGTGTCCGGCCAACGTGATCGAGCGTGTTGGCAAACGTGGTGTAGCGCTGCAGGGAAGATTATCTATTAATAGCCGTGTCCACGGTAACGGACGTTCAGACTTATATCCTGATCTTAAACAACTACAAATGGATACTTGAATATGTGGCTCCGGGATTGCTTTCTCTCAGGGAGTCGAGGAAGGATCTCTGGGCATTATTGTTACAACATGCTTGTTAAATATTAAAATGCTATTCTTTACTCTTCTACATGCTGCAAGATGCTTGGAGCTGCGTGAAGATGCTAGTCTTCGTTAGGCTAGGCCTTCCCCTCTATTCTGGCATTCTGCAGTTCAGTCCACGGATACAAACCTTCCATTTGATACCAATGCATACTTAGTATAGATCCGATGCTTGCGAGTACTTTGGAAGAGTACTCACGGTTGCTTTGCTACCCCTTTCCCCCTTCTTTCTTCTTTCCGGTTGATGCAACCAGATGGTGGATCCCTGGAGCCAGATGCCACCGTCGATGGATGCGGCTACGTGAAGACCGCCGACGACCAGGAGTAGTTAGGAGGTCCCAGGCAGGAGGCCTTGCCTCTTTGATCGTGTTGCTTTTGTGCTAGCCTTCTTAAGGCATCCTTGTTTAACTTATATCCGTACTCGGATATTGTTGCTTCACGACTCTTGTGCTTTCGAGCTTACGTATTTGAGCCCTCGAGGCCCCGGCTTGTAATATAAAGCTTGTATTATTTTAATTTGTGTCTAGAGTTGTGTTGTGATATCTTCCCGTGAGTCCCTGATCTTGGTCGTACACATTTGCGTGCATGATTAGTGTACGGTCGAATTGGGGGCGTCACAAGTTGGTATCAGAGCCGACTGCCTGTAGGATCCCCCTTTCCAACTCCTTGGCCGAAGTTGAGTCTAGTTTTTGAAAAACTGATTTACTAACATGGCTGTGTGGCTTACGGGCCCACGTCGCCAATTGGGTGGTATTAGGATCTTTTATTCCTCGTTTATACTCTGGGAATCTTATCTCTCTTCCATTCGGGTTAAACGGTTTTGCAAACTATAACTCTAGGTTCTCGTAAATACTTCTCCCGGAGAGCCCCTTCATTCCAGATGATGGCCCGCTTCAGCGGAAGATTCTGAAGATACTCTCCGATGCTTTCTCGAGACCGTTGTGTCCTTCGCCGTTGCAATTCCTACCACCGATAAATCCTTATGCGTAACTACCTACGTTGTCGTTCATACCTTCATCCCCAGTTGCTCTTGTTATTAAGATGTCCTGAAATACTCTTCGATGTTCCGAGGATCCTTTATGCTTGCTGCCCTGCAGTCCTTGCCGCATGAATACCCCTTCGAATAATTACTCGCCCTTATCGAGTATCCGTTCACCCCCAGTTATTCTTATGCTTCATAAGATACTTGGTAATACAATACAAGTTTTCGATGACCTCTGTCGCCTATTGCTTTTGAAAGTCTTACCTGCCTACACTCTGGTTAATTCCATATGTCTAGCAGTATCCATTGACGTCCTTTGTCATTATCATCTTGAGACTTTCGATTTGATATGTCTATGTCGCAATGATCAATTGATCCTTATAGATTATCTTTTCGGCTCAGACGTCTTCCCGAACATGAGCTGGTTCTCGGCCGATCAGATTGCCATCGATTGTGCCCTAAGTCTATTCAACCTAACCATCCTTGGTCAGGGCGTTTGCTTCGATCCCTTGATTTTAAATCGCAATTCCTTTGCATTGGACTCGAATTAGTCGATGGCTTCTATAATCCGATACCTTGCATTCTTTCTTCTTACGGTGAGTATCGATACTCACATCGAGATCCTCGTGTACCACGGATCCTTTGTGGGGTTCTATCCGATAGCGTGCTTCATATCAGTAACCTTATGAGCTTCCTCGGATACATAATGCCTTTGGTAAATTGTATCCCTGCTTTTGTCGACCATGCTCGCTTTAGATCTTGAGTTATTTATTCCTAAACTTTGTGGTATGTGTTCCTAAGATGCCCCGATGGGTTGAACCTATGCCTTCCACAATCTGTGTGAACCCGGAAACTTCTACGGGTCATACTCTACTAGTGTTATGCTAGATAAAATTTGAACACTAGGGCTTTGTCGAAATTGAGAAGTGAATGGAAGGTTATGCATTAGAGAAGTGGGAGTCGACCTTGAACTTTGTGTTCATGCCCATGGACACGATGTAGATCCTATCATGGAAGCTTCTTGTTATAATAATTTTCCCCTTGTGATAAGTTCATCTTGTATCTATAATTGGTCCTTTGCAACTGTGGTTTCGACCATATTATTCTTCTTTGATTTCATTTCTCGGACAAGTGGACGTACTTGTCTTCTATAGATCATTTCACCCGTCCAACCTTAGTTTTGCTATACCCTCGAGTATTACCCTCTGGTATCTCGAGATTATCACGGAACTACATAACCTCTTATGAGTTCTTCATCAACTGTTATTTCTCACCGATTCCAATTTTCCACGGGTTCTAACTTGTTAGACACGAGAACAATAAGCGATTGAGTCTCGCTTGCCTTTCCATTGTTTTGCTTAACCTTTCTTATAACCTATCTTATCGGCGGTGCGGTTCCACCTTATTTAAACACCTCGGTGTACAAACTCTATCAAGAAGACCTTGTTACTATTGTTGATGATATTTCGGTAGCCGCCGATGGACGAGAACTTTGCCTATTGGTCCGCCTCGTCTTAACGAGCAGGAAAATGGTTCTCTTCGTCCCTCACCCTTGGTACCGATGTTGTTGCCGACATAACAGACAGGTTGTCCTCTGACCTGCCTTGCTATCATGACCATGCAAAATGTAACGCCTTCTTGCTTTTAACCCACATGGTGGGCCATAACCCACAGGTCCTAGGATCGAAACCTGACTCTCCTGTACATCTCTGTCTTCCTAAATTGTTACTCACGCTTCGCTTCATATGTAATTCACGAGCCACCTTCTTGTGATCTATTCTGCTATCAGATGCAATACTTATTTTCAATGCGCTGGACCCCTTTCACACTCTGTTTCAGACATCGAACGATTTTCCATCCGCTTGAAGCTTCTTATTGCTCCTCCTTACCTTGCTCTCGATGACTTTCTTGAATTTCAACTCGAGAGATACCTCTATCTTAGCGTGGCAGATAGCCCCAGTACCTATCTTGTGTTGAGCCCCGTCCTTTTAGAGTCTTTCCCCCTACTACACCCCTTAAATCTCGGGACGAGATTTCTTGTAGTGGAGGAGAATTGTGACGCCCGGATAATTAAGCTACAGTAATCCCAAGTTAATAGTGCCATGTCACCACTCTTACTGTTGCTAATCCTCGATTGATCCAAAACGCAATCCAAAATCAAATTCAAATCAAAGTCCAAAATTAAAATTGCCAAACATGAAAACTAAAATGTTCATCATGTGGCAAATATCCTTTTGGCAATATTGGTGGTGAACCAACATTTTTGCAAAGTGTTTAAATGCCCTAAACAAATTAAAAACAATGGTTAAAATGTTGTTTAAATGCCTTTTGTTTTATAAAAATGCTGAGCTAATTTATTTAGCTACCAAACTAATTGTGGTTGTAGTCTAAACTATATTGATAATTTAGGTTCAAGCTTTGTATTTTATAAAACTGTTTTTCCTTTTGAAATTAAAAGAAAACAAAGAAGTTTTAAAAAAAGAAAAGCCCCCACTGGGCCAACCGGCCCAGCTGGCCACCAGGCCGACTAGGCCGGCCCACCCCACTCCCCTTAACCCCCTCCCGGTCCACACCGAACCATAACCCCTCTCCCCACGATCCAAAGAAGTTTTAAAAAAAAGAAAAGCCCCCACTGGGCCAACCGGCCCAGCTGGCCACCAGGCCGACTAGGCCGGCCCACCCCACTCCCCTTAACCCCCTCCCGGTCCACACCGAACCCTAACCCCTCTCCCCACGATCCCCATCCCCCCCCCGCGTCGCGCGATCTGGATCGGGAGCTCCCCAGCTCAGCGCCCTGATCCCATCGCTCTTGTCGGCCTCATCTCGACCCGCGGCGCTCCCGCCGCCGCCCACCACCGGAGAACCCCCCTGCCTGACGCCTCCCCTCCTCCCCGAAGCCCCTCGCCGCGACGCCTCAGGCAACGCTGCCTCGACCCCGCCGCCAACCGACGCCGCGCCGTCGCCGAACCCCCCTCGCCGGATCGTCCCCGTCCTCCTCCCCAGCGGCGCCGTCATCGTCCCCATCGTCGAGCCTCGCCGACCCCTACTCGGCACCGGCCGTGAGCGCCCCCTCTCTCCATATCTCCTCTCTCCGTCGTCCCTTGGCTGTGCTCGTCAGCGCCTCGTCCGCTCGCGCGCCCAGCAACGCCCGCTCGTGCCCGCATCCGAGCGCCCGACCGCGCCATCGCGGCCCCGCTCGCCCCTCCTGCCGGTCTGCCGCCGCTCTCGCCCACTGTTGCCCGCGACCATCTCCCCAGCGCTCGCCCCGCTGTGGCCTCACCATTGCCGGGCTCAACCCTGGTCAACCGGCCTCGCCCCTCCGCCCTGATGGGCGCCGTGGCCGCGCCCTGCATGAACAGTTGGCCCTTGTGTCTATTACACACGGGGCCTAGCCCCCGGATAAGAACAAAAAAGGGGGTTTAAAAAAATGAAAATAAATAAATATTGATTAATTAATTAGTTTAAATAACTTAACTTATTTAACTCTGGATTAATTAGCCTAATCACTGGATTAGTTGAAACTGAACTAGTTAACTAGACATCCGAAACTGAACTAGTCAACGTTTGACTGGTCAACTGGGTCCCCCTATGCCACCTGTCAGCCACTGGGTACACTTTTGTGTATACTGTGCTGGGTGCGCCTAGCATTTTAGCTTTTATTTTCGGATTAAAATTAATTTTAGAATATTAATAAAACTTTGAAAATTAATAGAAATTAAACCGTAGCTCGGATGAAAAAGTTTTCTACATGAAAGTTGGTCAGTACGACGAGACGAATCCGAACATGCGGTCCGATCGTCCGCCACACATCCCTAGCATAGCAAACGTTGAACTTTTCCCCTCCGGTTCATCTGTCTGACAAACGTCCGGAACTTGGAAAACTTTCCCAGATGTTTTCCCCTTCGCCAGTATCACCTAGCACCGCGTTCGAACACCTCTAGCCCCGCTTGTTGTCTTGTTATACATATGTTTGCGTGTATTTACTGTTTCTTCCCCCCTCTTCTCTCGGTGAACCCAGAGGCCGATCTTGATGTCTCTGTGATCGACTACGTAACGCAGCGACCCTCCTTGTCTAAGCAACCGAGCAAGCCCCCTTTTGATCATCCCGATATTGCCCATTCTATACTCTCATGCTAGCATTAGATTTTGCCATTGTTATTGTTTGCTCCTATTACGATGCATAGCACGCTTTTGTACCGCTTATTGTTACCTACACCTTATCCTAATTTTCTTAGTATAGGTTGGTTAGTGATCCATCGATGACCCCCACCTTGTCCTTGTTGCCTGCTTCATCATCAGCCTTACGATCGACATGATCGGCGACGAGCTTGACACCTCACATCACATCACGCCCTTTTGTTGCTCGACTCTGCATAGCTACTATCGAGTCTGAGGGTGATCCTCATAACGCCTCGATGATAATTACGTAGTATAGCTATTGAGGCGTGGTTATGGAGGTGATTTCCTCTTCACCATTCCCGATCTGGCTCGTCGTTCGACACCTCAAGTGAACCTCGAGGGTGGTCCTCTTACGTTCACCTTGATGATTACATTATTTGGAATCCGGGGGTGATTCCTCGGGTTTTCCTTGATGTGCGGACACGGTTACAATGACTTTATTTGAGACCTTGGTGGAAGTCGGGCGGGCGAGAGCACCATAAGATGGTTCGAGGCACGGTAGGGCGATGAGTCCCGCCCCAGTGAAATTTGGGCTAGCCCTTGCCGTATTTCCTCGAGATGGGCGACATGGTCACCTTATCGTGAGTTTCGCTTTCGTCTCATAAGCTAATAATACACTATGGTTTGGGTATTTGTTACGAGTTGGCCTCGGCCTTACGCGCAAACACCACGTGAGAATAGTTATGGGCCTCGACGTCGCATTATCAGCCGAAGCTTTGTCAGACGTCCAGTTCAGCATTGTGGCACGGCTCGGTCGGCGCCCCAGTGGAGGTGGCCTATATCATCCTGCATGCAAAGATCCGGAGTGCAACGGGCGATGGACCCAGACGCCAGAGTGCTTAGGATGTAGACCGGCGGGGACCTCTTTGCTTAGCCTAGGTAGGGCTGCGACGTGTTGATCTTCCGAGGCCGGGCATTGACCCCAGAAAGGTGTGTCCGGCCAACGTGATCGAGCGTGTTGGCAAATGTGGTGCACCCCTGTAGGGAAGATTATCTATTAATAGTCGTGTCCACGGTAATGGACGTTCAGACTTATATCCTGATCTTATACAACTACAAATGGATACTTGAATATGTGGCTCCGGGATTGCTTTCTCGCAGGGAGTCGAGGAAGGATCTCTGGGCATTATTGTTACAACATGCTTGTTAAATATTAAAATGCTATTCTTTACTCTTACATCTTTGCAAGATGCTTGGAGCTGCGTGAAGATGCTAGTCTTTGTTAGGCTAGGCCTTCCCTCTATTAGGCATTGCGATTCGGTCCACGATACAAACCTTCCATTTGATACCAATGCATACTTAGTATAGATCGATGCTTGCGAGTACTTTGGATGAGTACTCACGGTTGCTTTGCTACCCTTTGCCCCTTCTTTCTTCTTCCGGTTGATGCAACGGATGGTGGATCCACGGGCGGATGCCCTTGTCGATGGATGCGGCTACGTGAAGACCGCCGACGACCAGGAGTAGTTCGGAGGTCCCAGGCAGGAGGCCTTGCCTCTTCGATCGTGTTGCTTTTGTGCTAGCCTTCTTAAGGCATCCTTGTTTAACTTATGTCTGTACTCAAATATTGTTGCTTCCACTGACTCTTGTGCTTTCGAGCTTCTGTATTTGAGCCCTCGAGGCCCCTGGCTTGTAATATAAAGCTTGTATTATTTTAATTTGTGTCTAGAGTTGTGTTGTGATATCTTCCCGTGAGTCCCTGATCTTGGTCGTACACATTTGCGTGCATGATTAGTGTATGGTTGAATTGCGGGCGTCACAAGGAGTTTTGCATTTCTTCGTTCTTCTCAGCTATCCAATCATTTCCGTTTGTGGCCGGTTATCAACTTATGATCTTGAGATGTTACCATAAGACCACAACAAGCTTATTCTTTTCGTTGTTGATTTTCTCAACAACTCCATTTAAACCTTCCTTCTATAGATGCTTTCAATTTCATTCGTGTCACAAGTTGTCATTTTCTTCTCCGTTCTTTTCATTCAACTATTTCAATTCTTTCCGGAGGTTTTTTGTCATGTCTTCATCAAGTATCATTCCATCCTCTCAAGCTCGTGTTCTATTCCTCCATGTTTCACTCGGAGTGCTGCCTAAATCTTTTCAGTCTTATTTGTGTCTTATCTCGTTCGACCCGGAGTGCTTTCATAGTCTATCTTATTCCGTCAGCTTTTGATTCTCGTCATTCTCGCCGTTCCTCTCTTATTCTCGAGTGCTCTCGATTCTTTGCTTCTTCTCTTGAGTTCTTGTTTCACCTCATCCCTTTTTCCACTGTCTCGGTCCTAAGATCTCGGGACGAGATATCTTGTTAGTAGAGGAGAGTTGTAACTCCCTGGATTCGATGTGTCAGGTGTCTGCCAGATATTCGCCTTCGTTGCCATGTCCTTCCTTGCGTGTTGCATTTTGCCATGTCATCATCTGCATTTCATCTGCATGTTTTTCAAAACTTGCATCCTTTCGGGTTCCCCCGGTTCTCTCCGTTGTCCGTTCGGAGTCCAGACCACACTTGCACGCGCCCGCGGCACCTCCGAAATATTATTTTATAAGTGGCATAAAAATGTTCTCGGAATGAGAGGAAACTTGTCGATCGGTCTTATTATAGTCCAGACCACAGCCTACCTACAGCCCAGCTACCCCCCTCCGTTCCGGACCATCAGATCGCGATCGTAGGGTTGAGGAAGCCCTAAAAACTCCCCAAACCCTAATCCCTAGGCCTCCCTGCTATATATAGCAGCCTTCCCCCTTCCATTTCTGTCCAAACCTTCCCCCTAGCCCTCCTCCCTCAATTTCCATGCAGCCAGCCACCTCCCACCTCGGTTCCTGCCCCCCACCAGTAGCCGCCACTTGGCACCGCCTTGCATGCTGGACCAATCCGGGCACGCCACGTCACCCACGCCGCCGCTCCCATTCACTCTCGCACCGCCACGCACTGCCTCTCCTCTGCGCGGCCCGCTCCAACCCATCCATGGCCCGCCCGGGCCGATCTGGCCCAGCGCGCGCCCGCCCGCCGCCGCGCGCAGCCAGCACTCGCCTCCTCCCCAAGCAACCAACGCCGCCGCCGCGGAGCAAGCCCGCCACGGTCGCCTCGACCAGGCAGTCTGCCTCCCCGCTCTCCCTTCCTCTCCTTTCCTCCTCTCCTATCCTCCCTCTGCCTGTAGGTCCGCCGGCGGTGGAGCTCACCCTCGCCTGCTCCGGCCACCCCGCCGCAACCGCTGTCTCCAGCCACGGCTGCCGCCCCCCGGATCCGGTGTCCGACGCCGTTCCCGGCCCCCCCTCCGACGTCCTCCGCTCGTCCTCGCCGTCGCCATGAAGCCATCGCCGCCGCCCTGGTCGAGGATTGAGTGGAGGAGCCGCTCGATACGGCACACGTTGACCGCGCCTCGCGTGAGCCCCGACGCCCCGGCCCAGTGTCCCGTCCGGCCCAGCGCCGCGGCCCAGCCCAGCTCGCTCTGCCTCCAAGCCGGCCTGCCTCCTCTGCTTCCTGGGCTTGGCCCATGGTGAGGACCTGCCTAACTCACGTGCTGAGCGCTGCATAGTTTCCCCACGCTCACTGTTTTCATTGTAAAAAAACTGCCAAGTCCCCGGAGATCATAACATTTTGTGCCCATGTTCATCGCATCATAACTTCACGTGTACTGCTCCATATTGTGTGCATAATATATCAAAATGTTCATCATGATGTGCTCTTCATTTTGTTCCATTGTTCCATCTTTGTTTAAGGTCATATTGATGCCCTAATCATCGTTGCCAGAGTGCTATATGATGTTAAACTGCTGAAACTGTTACAACTTGCTGTTTTGTCTTTTTCATTGCATTTTGTGTGTGCATCTTATGAGCTTGATGTATACATGTGTTTTGAACTACATAAGGTCATCTTTACCGCGGTGCAATCCATGTATTTTTGTGAGTCTTGTAGTGAGTGCATCAAGCTCATGAAGTAGGGTACTTGCTGTTACTATTTTGCTAGACTGATTCTGTTATATTATGATGCTATGTAAACCTGCTGATAAAAGGCATTCTATGCATAATATGGAGATGTTCACTAAGGATGTTTTGGTATACATATCATGCTCTATCCATTCATGGCCCTGGTTGCATTATTGCCTGCTGTAACTTGTTGTTATCTTGCTCCAAAATTGCTAAATAGTGTTGTTGTCAGCCTGTTAACATTAAGTTCCATGTTGCCATGATTGTTGTTAGTGATCCAAGCATGCTATGAACTTTCTCTTGCCATGTGTAGCTTCATAAACATGTCTTTGTACTGTTGGTTGCCTTGTCATGCCCTGTCTTGCTCTGTGGTCAGTGGCACAAGCTCACCAACATGCCTACTTATTGCTGTTTCTGCCATGTATGAATCTGTCATATAACTTGCCATGTTTACATGGGTGCCATCATATCTTCTGATCCTTTTTGGCTCATGGTCAGTAAGGGACTTTTGTTCTATGTAACTAGTACATTCATGCCATGCCTTTATTTGCCATGATAAGTTCCTGTAGCATGTTGTTTGGTAGCTCTAAACATTGCAACATGATGTTATTCCTGTTAAGTCTGAAACTGTTATAATTTGCAATCTTGCATGTCCTTTTGAGCATGTTATACTGTTTTCTGGAGATACCTCAGTGTTCATGTTTTGTCATGCCTTACCTGTAATTCATGCCCATGCCTTTTGTTATTATGTAGGGGTGTTGTAGCTTATTGTTTTGATTCTTGCTAGATGCCTAGTTGCTGTTTTGGACAGCTTGTCCTTTAAACTTGTAGAGTGTATGCGTTGAACCGTTGCTCCGTTTTGAGTGTGCTCTATATGAAAATTGCTTTATTTTGCATGAAGTTTCATATTATCATGTTGCATCCATGTTTGAGAGTGTTTGCTTGATGTTTGTATGCATTTTGCATCAATGCCATGCTTAACTTGTTTTGCTCATATCTTCTAAGTCGTAGCTCTGAATCTAGTGAACTTTATATGTAACTTGACTAGAATTTCGTGTAGATCATCTTGGTGCATCTTAACTTGCTGTTTAACAACTTGAACATAAGGTTTATTCAGTTCTGGACCAATTTCTAAATTTGCATATGACGACTTACCGGAATTGTTATATGTTGTTTCCGGACTCATTTAACCTTGCTTTGATGTGTTGTTCTTGTATGCATCATCTATTGCCATGAGTAGCCTCATCTAGCTTTGTCATGCATCATGCTTGGTTGTGCATCATGTCAAGTATATGTGTGGTGTGTTTACCATGTTGTGTGCTTCTTCTCGATAGTTCCCGTTTCGTTGCGATCGTGAGGATTCGTTCGTCTACGCTTGGTTTGGCTTCATCCGTTCGTCTTCTTCATGGACTCGTTCTTCTTCCTTGCGGAATTTCAGGCAAGATGACCGCTACCTTGGATCTCACTACTATCATTGCTATGCTAGTTGCTTCGTTCTATCGCTTTGCTGCGCTACCTATCCCTTGTTCTATCAAGCCTCCCAAATTGCCATGTCAGCCTCTAACCTTGTCACCCTTCCTAGCAAACCATTGCTTGGCTATGTTACCGCTTTGCTCAGCCCCTCTTATAGCGTTGTTAGTTGCAGGTGAAGTGAAGATTGCTCCATGGTGGACAGGATTATGTTGGGATATCACAATGTCTTTTATATTATTAATGCATCTATATATTTGGTAAAGGGTGGAAGGCTCGGCCTTATGCCTGGTGCTTTGTTCCACACTTGCCACCCTAGTTTCCGTCATACCGGTGTTATGTTCCTTGATTTCGTGTTCCTTACGCGGTTGGGTGATTTATGGGACCCCCTTGACATTTCGCTTTGAATAAAACTCCTCCAGCAAGGCCCAACCTTCGTTTTACCATTTGCCTCACCACCACCTACATTTCCCTTGGGAGTAATTAACCCGAGGGTCATCTTTATTTTAGCCCCCCCGGGCCAATGCTTGTCTAAGTGTTGGTCCGAACCGAGTAGACTGCGGGGCCCCCTCGGGGAAACTCGAGGTCTGGTTTTACTCATAGGATGTCCCATCCGGTGTTGCCCTAAGAACGAGATATGTGTAGCTCCTATCGGGATTGTCGGCGCATCGGGCGGCTTTGCTGGTCTTGTTTTACCATTTTCGAAATGTCTTGTAAGGGATTCCGAGGCGATCTGGTCTTCTGGGAGAAGGTATATCCCCGTTGATCGCGAGAGCTTATCACGGGCTAAGTTGGGACACCCCTGCAGGGTATAAACTTTCGAGAGCCGTGCGTGCGGTTATGTAGCAGATGGGAATTTGTTAATGTCTGGTTGTAGATAACTTGACACCAGATCCGAATTAAAACGCATCAACCGCGTGTGTAGCCGTGATGGTCTCTTTTCGGCGGAGTCCGGGAAGTGAACACGGTTTTGGGTTATGTTTGACGTAAGTAGGAGTTCAGGATCACCTCTTGATCATTGCTAGTTGACGACCGTTCCTTTTCTTCTCTTCTCACTCTTATTTGCGTATGTTAGCCACCATATCATGCTTAGTCGCTGCTGCAACCTCACCACTTTACCCCTTCCTTACCCATTAAGCTTTGCTAGTCTTGATACCCATGGTAATGGGATTCTTTGAGTCCTCGCGGCTCACTGATTACTACAACAACGATTCTTGAGTACAGTTATGCAATGATCATGACGCGAGAGTGATGCTTGCTTGTGTTTGGAGTTCTTCTTCTGCTTCTTCTTTGATCAGGGGATACGTTCCAGGTCGGGAGCCTGGGCTAGCAGGGTGGATGTCATTTGAGTTCCTGTTTGTGTTTCATCCGTAGTCGGATGTTGATCTTGTGTATGATGGATTGATGTATTCGTGCGACATTTGTATGCCTTGTATGTATCCCCATCTATTATGTAATGTTGATGTAATGATATCCACCTTGCAAAAGCGTCTTCAAGATGCGCTTCTATCCTTGGTGGGACCTTCGGGTTCCTTTAGGATAGGGTCGCATCTTGGGCGTGACAATAACCTTTACTCAGCAGCTCCTATACTTGACGCATAATCTCCTTCGTCTCCTCTGGATTGGTAGGGTATGGTGCACAGTTGTGTGATGCACCTGGAATTAAGTGAATTTGATGCTCAATCCCTCGAATGGGAGGTAATCCCGGTGGCACGTCTTGTGGAAAGACATCAACGAACTCCTACAAAATGTTAGTGACAGGAGGAGGCAAAGAGCAAGGCACGTCCTCGTATGAAAATAATGCCTCTTTGCACACAAAAGCATAGCAAACAGATTTGCTGAAATCTAGCTCATCAATATCAGATTTGGTGGCAAGTAAACATGCACTTTTCAATTTAATTTCAGAAGCAACACTAGATGGTTTATTATTAGGCTTCATTTGTTACTCAAATTCTTTTGCTACAATATGATTTTCACTCTTATTTTTCTCTTGTTTTGCTTTATTAGCTCTATTCATATCATCTTTCAAAATAGAATCAGCAGTCATAGGAAGCAAAGTAATATTTTATCCTTATGAATAAGAGTATACTGATTGTTTCTACCATGGTGTACAGATTTTTTATCAAATTGCCATGATCTACCAAGTAATAAGGAACATGCTTGCATAGGTACCACATAACAATCAACATAATCAGCATATGTAGAGATACTAAAAATCACATGAATAGTACGTGTTACCTTGACGTTGTCGCTGTTGTTGAACCATTGGATGTAGTAAGGATGTGGATGTGGTCTTGTGGTGAGAGATAGCTTCTCCACCATCTCCATGCTAGCCATGTTCTTGTAGCTCCCTCCATCTATTTTTACGTGAACAGAACGTTCCTTTACAACTCCCTTTGTATGGAACAAATCATGCCTCTGATTTTGCTCAGCTTGTGTAACCTGCACACTCAAAACACGTTGAGCAACTAAACATTCATACCTGTCAGCGTCTTCAGGAGCCATGTATTATGTCTCATGATCAGAATCATCTCCACCGTGTTCTTCACGTGTAATAAGAGCCAAAGTCTCCTCATCATAGTCACTAGCGGACTCATACCCACCATCCTTAGTTGCAATCATCACACGATGAGATTTGCATTCTCACGCATAATGTCCTCTTCCCTTACAATGACGACAAATAATATCACTTGTGTGCCCTGTTGATGCCATGGAAGAAGAAGAGCTCTGTGCAGGCCCGATAGGTGTGCTCTTGGCACACAGTGGTGGTTGTGCCTGCTTTCTTGTATCACAGCTAGAGGTGGCACATGATGGAGGTGTTGGTGCAGTGGAAGTAGAGGACGCACGCGGTGTCCATGACAAAGGTCGACCAGTAGAAATGTTAGTTCGCGCCAATGCCTCTAGATCCTGCACTTCACGTTCAGCTTTACAAGCAAGATGGAATAAATGAGTGATATTAATATACTCCTAATGAATGATATTAATATACTCCTTATACTCTAGAATGGCCTGAATCTCTCTACTTAATCCACCCATAAAACGTGCAAGCATAGCTTCATTCTCCTCAATAATACCACATCTAATCATGCCAGTTTGTAATTCCTGATAATATTCTTCTACAGAATTTTTTCCTTGTCTTAAACGCTGCAATTTTTGAAACAATTCACGTTGATAATATGGTGGAACCCAACGAGTACGCATAGCAGTTTTCAAAGCAGCCCATGTAGCTGGAATAGGATATAATCTACAATGTTCGGACCACCATACACATGCAAAACTAGTGAAAGCACAAACAGCAGCAACAACCCGTCTCTCCTCGGGATATTGTAAACATGTAAAATGTTGTTCAGTTTCTAACTCCTAAGTAAGATATATATCAGGAACATATCTACCCTCAGATGGTGGAATATTCAATTTCAGTTTAGGAATATGGTCATTATCTCGTACCTAAGGTGGTGGTGCAGGCCTACCATTGCGAATATATACCTGAGGTCAACCTGCTTGTGGTGGTGCTGGTGGCTGCACGTCGTTCTGATTCTGATCAACCTCATCCTCGTAATCGCCCGCATAATCATCACCCTCCTGGGTACCAGGAGCTGCAGTAGCAGGAGCCGAAGAAGCATCAACAATAGGTACAACAGCACCAGAAGTTTGGCCATCCTCATGAGGAACACGCTTCACTCGTCCAAACTGATTCGGAAGGGGGGTGTTGTTGTTGTCGGTGTAGTAGTAGTAGTAGTTGTTGTTGTAGAGGTGGGAGAGGTGCAGCCGGTGGTGGTTGTTGAAGACGCACGAGCAATTCATTAAACTTGTTATCGAGCTTTGTTTCAAACGTCTTCTCAATGCCATCTATCTTCTCCATGGCCTCTTCAAATCTGTTTAGCACATCTTGCACCTGTCCACTCATCATTTGTTGAAATTTATCATGTAGCTGTTTGTTCGTCATCTTCTCCCAATCAGTCTCATCGGCTTGTGATCCTTCCATGGTTAGCAGCAATAGAAACACACAAGAATCTGATCGTACAGACTACTAGGAAGTGGTGGTGGTGTGTCACAAACCCGTCAAGCAAATCTGAGATTCTTACCAGTTCTTACCTAGCAGCAGGTGGTGATCGGCAACCGTTGTAGTCAAAACTCTCAAAGCTCGGATAGAACGATGGTTAGGCGGTGTCAAACGCACGACGTAGATGTATGTGGAGCTGGGAAGGCTTATAATTTGGTAGAAAAAAGGGTCAGCAATAATCAATTCAGAGATGCAAAGTTGAATAAACGCTCAACGATGGTACTGTGCTGGTCCTAGGCTAGACCGTGCTAGAGACGCGAGCCTAGAACACTAACAAAAACACGGCGCGGCACGTAATTCAAGGGAGGAGCACACTCTGAATTTTTTTTCTCTTTTTTCACTTTTTTGCACTTTTTTTCCTCTTTTTTCTGCTCCGCAACAAATATTTTTCGAAAAAGTCTACAAATGGTCTAAAAACTGCCTAGCCAGAATTTTCCAGACTTGTTTTTTTTTAACTGGACCTATTTTTCTACTGCGGGTAGCACAAAACTTGGTCATGTCTCGTAGTATCGTGTGATATGGAACTCAAAAATAAAGGAACAAATACTGGACTCGGACTAGGACTGCTGGCGGAGATGAAACTGGTGGAACTCGGACTCATGATGATGGTATATGATGGGCGGTGAAGCACGGACTAGTGGCGAATATATGATGGAAAAATATGGCAGCGGTGGTGGTATATGGATACGGACTGGTGGTGGTATATGGATACCGATTGGTGATGGTATATGCGGTGGTGGTAGATGGCAAGGGTGATGATGATAGTGCGGCGGCGGCGTGACAACTTATGACCAGAACTTGAAACTCTAAAAGACTAGGCACTAAGACCAGCAACTTGACATGACGATGCAACCGCAAATTCAACAAAGCAAATACAGAAAAAATTATGCAAAGGCTCATATTGGTTCGGATAGGATGAATTAACCCTATTTTTTTGGCTTTTTCGTGGACTATAGTTATGAAGAAACAAACTCGATCTAAACTACGAAAAACTGTAAAATCTCACCGAGCAACCTGAAAATCTGATACCACTTGATAGAGGCAAAGGTGTCCCGATGTTTCGATGAGAAGGTGGCTATCGTTTTCTGTGGGAGTCAACCTTGAAGATCCGACTACGAACGTGCGAGACGTCGCGCCTTAGCAATTGCTAAACCAACTTCCGAGGGTTATTGACCACGTCGGGGCACGATCAACCTGACCACGAGGGTCTGTTTCCTGCGAGAAAATGAAGAACAAGCAAGAAACTGAGATTGCAATCTGGATATTGCAAATATAAGAGGAAAGCTTTATTAATGAAGGTGGGGTTCTCTGACGTCTTGGTCTGGTCGTTGAACACAAATGAAGTACGCGAAGTTGCAGCTATGGCGAACTTTTAATCTAAATAAACCCAAAGTCTAAACGACGCCCTAAGGTGTGTATATATGGAGGAAGAGGGGGGGTTCGTGGATCTTGAAGGAGGGGTCCGAAACTGTGACGCCCCCGATTGAATCGTACACTAATCATGCACGCAAATGTGTACGATCAAGATCAGGGACTCACGGGAAGATATCACAACACAACTCTAAAACATAAATAAGTCATACAAGCATCATAATACAAGCCAGGGGCCTCGAGGGCTCGAATACAAGTGCTTGATCATAGACGAGTCAGCGGAAGCAACAATATCTGAGTACAGACATAAGTTATACAAGTTGCCCTAAGATGGCTAGCACAAAGCGGGATCTGAGATCGAAGAGGCGCGGGCCTCCCGCACAGGATCCTCCTAAACTACTCACGGTCGTAAATCGTCAGCCGCACGTAGTAGTAGGCACCTCCGATGTAGTAGTAGTAAATGCCGACGATGGCGTCCGTCTCCGGGCTCAAGCATCTGGTTGCGACAACCGTAAAGAAAGGAAAGGGGAAAAGGGGAGAAAGCAACCGTGAGTACTCATCCAAAGTACTGCAAGCAAGGATCTACACTACATATGCATGGGTATATGTGTAAAGGGCCATATCGGTGGACCGAGCTGAGAATGCCGAATAAGAGGGGATAACTAATCTCGTCAAGACTACGCTTCGTAGCCTCCGTCTTGCGACATGTAGAAGAGAGTAGATTGAAGTCCTCCAAGTAGCATCGCCAAGTAGCATCTCCAAGTAGCATCTCCAAGAGCATCGTATAGCATAATCCTACCCGCAATCCTCTCCTCGTCGCCTGTTAGAGAGCGATCACGGATTGTATCCGCACTTGGAAGGGTGTGTTTTATTAAGTATCCGGTTCTAGTTGTCATAAGGTCAAGGTACAACTCCGGGTCGTCCTTTACCGAGGGACACGGCTATTGAATAGATTAACTTCCTGCAGGGTGCACCACATAACCCAACACGCTTGATCCCATTTGGCGGACACACTTTTCGGGTCATGCCCGCCGTGGAAGATCAACACGCCGCAGCCCCACCTAGGCACAACAGAGAGGTCGACCGCCGGTCTAAACCTAAGCGCGACAGGGTCGGGGCCCATCGCCCAATGCACACCGCACGCGTTATAACACGGCCGAAGCGTAACTAGCCCCTTAATACAAGTGCAAAGCTTACGTTCCAATCTGGGCGCGCCACTCGGTCGGCCGACGTCAAGAAGGCTTCGGCTGATACCACGACGCCGGGATACCCATAACTACTCCCACGTAGATGGTTAGTGCGTATAGACCAAAAGGCCAGACTCAGATCAAATACCAAGATCTCGTTAAGCGTGTTATTATGAAGCAACCATGAACGCCGACCGAGGCGAGCCCACTGTCTCCTAGGTGGTCTCAACCTGCCTGTCGCTCCGCCTCAAAGTAACAGTCGGGGGCCGTCGGGAACCCAGGCCCACCTCTACCGGGATGGAGCCACCTGTCCTTTCAGCCCCCACATCGGGATCACTTGCGGGTACTCAACGAGCTAACCCGACTTTAGTCACCATCTGTATAGTATGTATGTATAGTATATACCCATGATCACCTCCCAAGTGATCACGGCCCGATAGTATAGCAAGGCAGACTGACAAGAATGTAGGGCCAGTGATAAACTAGCATCCTATACTAAGCATTTAGGATTATGGGTAAGGTATCAATGACCGTAGCAACAATGACAAAGCTATGCAATGAGAATAGGATTAGCGAAAGCGGTAACATGCTACACTACTCTAATGCAAGCGGTATAGAGGAGAATAGGCGATATCTGGTGATCAAGGGGGCTTGCACGGTTGCTCGAGACAAGGAGGGCCATCTTGGTGTAGTCGAACACACGGACATCGGCACGGTCTCGAGTCTACCGGAAAGAAGTAACGGAGGGGGAACAAAATAAATAATGAGCAATCAAAGCATCACAAAGCGTAACAAGACAATACGCGGTGTTGATTGTGCCCTAACGCGGTAGTAGGTGATACCGGTGGAGAAACATCCGGAAAGTATCCCGGTGTTTAGCGTTTTGAGACAGTGATCCGGAGGGGAAAGTTGCGTGTTCGCTATGCTAGGGATGTGTGACGGACGAACGGGCTGCGTATCCGGATTCGTCTCGTCGTTCTGAGCAACTTTCATGTAGAAAGTATTTTCATCCGAGTTACGGATTAAAAGATATGATTTTCTAAAGATTTAAATCATTTTCGATTTTAATTATTTATTTAATTATTTAATTCTAACATTATCCGAATAGTGTATCTTGGCGTCATCATGGCGTCAAGCATGGCATCGGCGATCAGCAGAGGTGTTGGTGGTCAACCGACGATGTGGATCCCGCATGTCATTATTCGTTAACTAAACTAACATTAATTAACTAAACTAGATGATTAGGTTAATCTAATCAGGATTAATTAAGTTAATTAATTCTTTAATTAATTAACTAATTAATATTTTATTTATTTATTTTTAATTTAAATTTTTAATTCTTTTTTTATTTAAAAGTTATCTGGGCGGGGCCCATGTGTCATAGGGCCATAGGGGCCTACTTGGCACACGCAGGTATTTGGGCGACGGTCGTCGCCCGAAACGGGCATGATCGCTGTCGAGTCGTTTGGACCAGCGCGCGCGATCTTCTTGGCGACCATGGCGGAGGGGCTCGAGCGAGCCGCTGGCGGCGGGCGGATGGAGTCACGGCGAGTTCATGGCCGGGCGGCGCGCGCGGCCGTGGCTGTGGAGGCGGCCTGGGAGGAGGCGGGGGCAGCGCCGTCGGCGTGGCGCTGGCCGTGTGTAGAGGAGGCGGGGCGCAGGGGTGGCGCGGTGGGAAGCGAGGGGCAGGCGAGGGCGCCATCGGCGAAGCGGCGGCAGCGGTGGTGCTCGCGGGACGAGGGGAGATGGAACGGCGGGAGTGAGACCACGGTGGCGCGGGCGCGGTGCGCTGGCCACCGTGGCTTGGCCGAGTGCGTCTTGAGGCCGAACGGGCAGGCGCGGGCGAGGCGTCGAGGGCACAGTGTGGCCGGCGTGGTGCGGCGATGCGGGAAGAGAGGAGGAGGCCTCACCATGGGTCGTGGGGTGCAGGCGGTGGGCGCTGGGAGGTTCGGGAGGCCGACGGGACGACACGGCGGGCGGGAGGCAGTCCGGCGAGGTCTTGGTGGCGGCGAAGTCGAGATCCGGCGAGGAGTCCGAGGCAGCGGGGTCGAGGCGGCAGTGTCGGGAGCCGGCCGACAGCGGTGCTCGGGCGACGATGGGGTTCGATCCCGGCGGCGAGGCGCGATGGGGGGCGGCGGTGGCGTCTGTGGCGGCGGGGAGACGGCGACGCGCGGCGGCGCGTGGCGGCGATGGCAGGGGTCGGGTGGTTGGTCCCGATCCGATCTGGATCGGGAGGGGAGCGAGTGGGGGGCGAGTGGGTGATGGGGTGGTTAGGGTTTCGGGGTCTCACCGGTGGGGGGATAAGGAGAGAGTGGGGGGGTGGCGGGGCCTGGTGGTGGCCCAATGGGGCCTGTAGTCAGCTGGGCCGAAGCCCAGGGGGGTTTCTCTTCTTCCTTTATTTTTTTTGTTAGTTGTAGGTTTTAGTTTTTCTGTTTTATTTTTATTTATTTACTTTTCTATTTTAAATCAGTTTAAATTATTTAGACATTTTCTAAAAATGTGTTTACTGCACTATAATTATCTATGCAATATTTGACACGTTCCGAACATTTTTTGTTTTAAAGTTTGAAAACTTTGTTTGTTTGCCAAAAATTCAAATTTGAATTCGAATCGTTTTGAACTAACGCGAAATTAGCGGCGATGTGAGTGACATGGCATCATTAGCGAGGTTCTTGTAGCTTGATTATCCCAAGCGTCACAATTCTCCTCCACTACATGAAATCTTGTCCCGAGATTTATGAGGGGAGCTAAGGGGGGAGGGATTGGGTTACGATAATTCTAACGAGTGTTCTCGGTCTTGGTTGCTCTTCTCGAAGTGGTCGATCCATTATGTTGATGTCTTCATTTCTCTGCTTCAGGCCATCATGATGTAGTACACATCCTTTCTTCGGGATCTTCATCGTACTTACGGAAAGGATAAAGGGTGGGCATTCCGGGAGTACGGACCTCTACAAGGTTGTCTATCGGTCGATATCATCGGGGAAGGTGGCAGAAAGTAACTCTCGAATTGAAATTTAAGAAAATATCGAGAGCAAAGTAATGAGGTTTCATGGGATGTTTCGAGCGAGCAAGCAACTGTTCGATGCCTGAAACGGGGCGTGAAAGGGGCTCAAAGCAATCGAGAATAAGTATTGCGTCTGATACCTGAATAGATCAACAGGCAAGTGGCCCGTGAATTACATACAAAGTCAAGCGTGAGGAATAACTTTGACAACAGAAGTATGTAAGAGTGCGGTTTCGATCTGTGGGCTGTGGGTTATGGGCCCACCATGTGGGGTAAAAGAAGGAAGGGCGTTGACGTCTCGTACGATCGCATAAGAAAGACATCTCAAAGCATAGCCTGTCAGTTATGTTGGCAACAATGTCGGTACCAAGGGCGAGGGACGAAGAGAACCATTTTCTTGCTCGTTGAACGAGGCGGACCAATAGGCAAAGTTCTCGTCCATCGGCGGTTACCGGGATGTCATCAACAAAAGTAACAGGGTCTTTTTGACAGAATTGTACACAGAGGTGTTTACATAAGCAGGAGAATATTACTGCTTAGATCATATAGATCACCGGTAAGGTTAAACGAAACAATGGAAAGGAAAAGGTGATCATGAGATTAAACAGAACAATGGAAAAGAAAATGTGTTTAAACACACATTTCAGGGATATATCCTTCCCAAGGACAAGCAGAGCATGATATCATGTCAGGATATAATTTAGAAAACCCTTTAAGTAAGGGGAGAGAAATTTCAAGACATTACCCATACAACGGTGTTTGGATAATTGAGCAAGAAACATTTAGCATTGGGCTTCAAATGTTCTTGTTGAAAATCGGAGTACCACAGACATGCTTCGAGATAGCATTGACATGGTCTTCAAGCAAAGGTCGGATTTTGGATACACAAGGGATCCAAGAGGATGAACTTATTAAACAAGTCATTCAATTTCCTCATGAAAGAATGGTTAACCTTGTTAAAAAAGGAAACGATAACACTAGGTCCTCCGGCCAGGTGTGCTAGGCATGACATCACCTTACCGAGTCATAAGAGGACCAATGTTATAACTCTTAAAAGTACGTTCCACTCATCATATCTGACCGAGATTCAGTTTGGATAGGTGGCAGGATAACTCAGACTCATGATGCCTAAGAAGAAAGGTGCAACACAAATTTACGAGATGACATCGAAGATTCTCGGGCAATGAACTATGGAAGCGAGTTCCGAAACAGGAGTTCATCATTAAATCAAGAAGAGGATGAGGGGGTGACTGATGGACTCAGCGATAACTCATCGAGGTATCCAAAAGATGGATCTCCACAATTATGTGGATAAGGAGATAACATTTGTCATATCAAATGATATAAGGAAGTAAGCTCGAGGAAGACATACACAACTAAACAATGGCTGAAAGGTGCGCCCGAAATATGGGTTGGGTTGCACGACCAATGTCAGAATGGTGGTTCGATAATTAATAGTCTAAGAAAGAACGGTCGACCATTAAGAGGGTTGCTAGAAGGGCAGAATCCAAACAACACCGTTCACTTGTGGGTACCCCGGTTGGAATCAACACGAGGACCAAGAAAGAATGGTGATGGTGAGAAGTATCATTATAGCAAGAATTCAGAAGAGGTGGAGCAATCCTCACAACATTCTTGACATCAAAGATGGTAATACTCCGCGGTAGAATCATAACATAAGTAGGATAGAGAGGAACTCAAGGAACAACACGAAACAGGAACAATTTTTGTGTTGGAGGGAATGCAATAATGTTATCGATGATAACCCAGATCATCGAGGGCAAAGGATGCTATTTCTCATCAAGAATCTGATAGGTATTTTGGAAGACCTCATAAGGTTGATGATGATCACGACACATTTGTTGAGAGATTTCAAGATGTAATCAATCAGCGATGACATCAAGTCAAAGGAATGATGAAGCAGAAGGTTATTGGAACCACAGTTACGATACAAACTCGAACTCAAGCTTGTTGTTTAAGGTGAAAGGGTATGACGAGGAAAATCGACGTAAGCTTAGCTATCGTCGCAAATTGGTGCTCCGAGAATAAGGACCAGGTAGCACAGTTAGAATCATCACGACAACGATATAGCCAAACAGGCTAGGAATGGTGTGACCGGGTACAAACTCTTACTTAAAGAAGATTATCAAGAGTCGTTGAACCGTAGTGCAGACTTGGTTCAGTTATCGATGTCTTTGAGGGTTTAATAACTCAGAGCCCATGAAAACTGTAATCAGTGAGAATGTAGTACTTGATGAAGAACTCATAATAAGTTATGCAGTTTCAAGAAAATCTCGAGATACCAGGGGGTAATACTCGAAGACGGATCAAAGTAGAGGTTGGACTAGGGTATTGATCCGCAGAAGACAAATGTTTAAACTTTCCCGAGAAATGGGAACAAAGAAGAACAATATGGTCGGAACCACGATTGCAAAGGCGGATCCCAGATATAAGATGAACTTATACCAAGGAATAATTAATTTAAGAGAAGCTTTTAATGATAAGATCTACATCGGGTCCATGGGCATGAACACAAAGTTCAAGGTCGACTCTCACTTCTCCAATACACAACTTTTCATTTACTGCTCTCAGTTAAGAATGTTTAGAGTTTGAAAGTTTAACTGGCGGAATACCAGAAGGTTATGACCCATGAAGACTTTTGGGTTCACACAAATTAAGGAAGGTATATGTTCAACCCATCGGGGCATCTTAGAAACATATACCACAATTTCAGGAATAAATAACACAAGATCGATAGTAGAGCATGCTGGAGAAAGCAGAGGATACAATTTACCAAAGTCATTGTGTATCTGAGGAAACGCTCACAAGCTTATAGAATACTAAGGATCTTTGTCGGATAAAATCTAACAAAGGATCCGTGGTCCATAAGGGTCCGATGTGAGCATCGGTACTCAACAGAGGAAGAAGGAATGCAAGGAGATCGGTTTATGGAAACAATGACTAACTCAAATCTCAATGCAAAGGAATTATGAATTCCAAGATAAGGGATCGAAGCAATGCTCGATTAGGGATGGATAAGCTGAATAGCCTTAGGGTACAATCATCAACAATTTGATGGGTGAGATCCAACTCATGTTCAAAATGACGTATGAGCCGGAAAGATAATTTAGAAGGATCAACTGATGAGTGTGTGCTTTCACACACATGTTTGAATCGATAGGACCAAAATGACGGTGTCTAAGGATACTAAAGAATATTGCCAGACATATGGAAAGCATCCATAATGCAAGCAGACAAGTATTTGTAGAGCAATAAGGCTGCAAGGATTTTCGGAGGATTTGATAGTATTTCAAAGACCTTTGTGAAACACATGAATAAGCGGGGATGGCGGATACTCGATAAGTGCGATAATTATCCGTATGGGTATTCAGGTGACAATGAACAGCAAGGCACTAAGCTCAAAGGATTATCAAAACAACGACGAGTATTTTGGGGTATCTTGTAATAACAAGACCAACTGGGGATGAATGTAAAAATGACAACTGCAAGTAGTTATCCATAAGGGTTGACGGTGAAGGGAATTGCAAACGCAATGAAGAAAAGTTCTCAGGTTAACCACGGCGAGTATCTTCAGGGTCTTCATGTGCAGCAGACGATCCTTAGTAATAAGGGGCTCTCCGGGTGAAAGTGATAACGAGATCCTAATGTTAGATTTAGCAAAATTCATTTAACCCGAATAGAAGAGAGGTCAGAGTCCCAGAGTAAAGGTCGAGGAGTAAAAGATCCTAATACCACCCAATGGCGACGTGGGCCCATGGGCCACACAGCCATGTTAGCAAAATAGTTTTCATCGACTAGACTCAACTTCGGCCAAGGAGTTGGAAGGGGGAATTCCTACAGGCAGTCGGCTCTGATACCAACTTGTGACGCCCCCGATTCAATCATACACTAATCATGCACGCAAATGTGTACGATCAAGATCAGGGACTCACGGGAAGATATCACAACACAACTCTAAAACATAAATAAGTCATACAAGCATCATAATACAAGCCAGGGGCCTCGAGGGCTCGAATACAAGTGCTTGATCATAGACGAGTCAACGGAAGCAACAATATCTGAGTACAGACATAAGTTATACAAGTTGCCATAAGATGGCTAGCACAAACCGGGATCTGATCGAAGAGGCGCAGGCCTCCGCCAGGATCCTCCTAAACTACTCTTGGTCGTCACAAGTAGCTCGCACGTAGTAGTAGGCACCTCCAGTGTAGTAGTCGCCGCCGACGATGGCGTCCGCTCCGGGCTCCGACATCTGGTTGCGACAACCGTAAAGAAAGGAAAGGGGAAAAGGGGAGAAAGTAACCGTGAGTACTCATCCAAAGTACTGCAAGCAAGGATCTACACTACATATGCATGGGTATATGTGTAAAGGGCCATATCGGTGGATGAAGCTGCAGAATGCCGAATAAGAGGGGATAACTAATCTCGTCGAAGACTACGCTTCTTGCAGCCTCCGTCTTGCAAAGCATGTAGAAGAGAGTAGATTGAAGTCCTCCAAGTAGCATCGCCAAGTAGCATCTCCAAGTAGCATCTCCAGTAGCATCGTATAGCATAATCCTACCCGCAATCCTCTCCTCGCCGCCTGTTAGAGAGCGATCACCGGATTGTATCGGCACTTGGAAGGGTGTGTTTTATTAAGTATCCGGTTCTAGTTGTCATAAGGTCAAGGTACAACTCCGGTCGTCCTTTACCGAGGGACACGGCTATTGAATAGATTAACTTCCTGCAGGGTGCACCACATAACCCAACACGCTTGATCCCATTTGGCGGACACACTTTTTGGGGTCATGCCCGCCATGGAAGATCAACACGCCGCAGCCCCACCTAGGCACAACAGAGAGGTCAAGACGCCGCGGTCTAAACCTAAGCGCGACAGGGTGCGGGCCCATCGCCCAATGCACACTGCACGTTCTATGAACGCGGCGAAGCGTAACTAGCCCCTTAATACAAGTGCAAAGCTTACGTTCCAATCCGCGCGCGCCACTCGGGCCGACGTCAAGAAGGCTTCGGCCGATACCACGACGCGGGATACCCATAACTACTCCCGTAGATGGTTAGTGCGTATAGACCAAAAGGCGGACTACGATCAAATACCAAGATCTCGTTAAGCGTGTTATTATGAAGCAACCGCGAACGCCGACCAGGCCAGCCCACGTGTCTCCTAGGTGGTCTCAACCTGCCTGTCGCTCCGCCTCAAAGTAACAATCGAGGGCCAGGGAACCCAGGCCCACCTCTCCGGATGGAGCCACCGTCCTTCGGCCCCACATCGAATCACTTGCGGGTACTCAACGAGCTGACCCGACTTTAGTCACCATATGTATAGTATGTATGTATAGTATATACCCATGATCACCTCCCAAGTGATCACGGCCCGATAGTATAGCAAGGCAGACTGAAAAGAATGTAGGGCCAATGATAAACTAGCATCCTATACTAAGCATTTAGGATTGCGGGTAAGGTATCAATGACTGTAGCAACAATGACAGGCTATGCAAAAGAATAGGATTAAGAGAAAGCAGTAACATGCTACACTACTCTAATGCAAGCAGTATAGAGGAGAATAGGCGATATCTGGTGATCAAGGGGGGGCTTGCCTGGTTGCTCAGACAAGGAGGGGCCATCTTCGGTGTAGTCGAACACACGGACATCGGCACCGGTCTCAGAGTCTACCGGAAAGAAGTAACGGAGGGGGAACAAAATAAATAACAGAGCAATCAAAGCATCACAAAGCGTAACAAGACAATACGCGGTGTTCGGTGTGCCCTAACGCGGTAGTAGGTGATCGGTGAGGTGGAGAAACATCCGGAAAGTATCCACGGTGTTTAGCGTTTTGACAGTGATCCGGGAGGAAAGTTGCGTGTTCGCTATGCTAGGGATGTGTGGCGGACGAACGGGCTGCGTATCCGGATTCGTCTCGTCGTTCTGAGCAACTTTCATGTAGAAAGTATTTTCATCCGAGTTACGGATTAAAAGATATGATTTTCTAAAGATTTAAATCATTTTCTGATTTTAATAATTTATTTAATTATTTAATTCTAACATTATCCAGAATAGTGTATCTTGACGTCATCATGACGTCAAGATGACGTCCGCGATCAGCAGAGGTGTTGAGTCGTCACCGACGATGTGGGTCCCGCATGTCATTGACTGTTAACTAACATAACAGATTAATTAACTAAACTAGATGATTAGGTTAATCTAATCAGGATTAATTAAGTTAATTAATTCTTCAATTAATTAACTAATTAATATTTTATTTATTTATTTTTAATTTAAATTTTTTTAATTCTTTTTTTATTTAAAAGTTATCGTATGGGCCCATGTGTCATAGGGCCATAGGGGCCTACTTGGTACACGGGGCTGGGCGGCGGTCGTCGCCCGAACAGGCACTGATGATCGCTGTCGAGTCGTTTGGACCCGGCGTGATCTTGCCTTGTAGCCATGGCGGAGGGCTCAGCGAGCCGCTGCAGCGGCGGATGGAGCCACGGGAGGTCATGGCGGGCGAGGCGCGCGCGGCCGTGGCTTGTGGAGGCGGCATGGGAGGAGGCCGGGGGCAGCGCCGTCGGCCGTGGCAGTGGCCGTGTTAGAGGACGCGAGGGCGCAGGGTGGCGCGGCGGGAAGCGAGGGGACGGAGGCGGCGCCATCAACGGGCGAAGCGACAGCGGTGGTGCTCATGGGACGAGAGGGAGAGGAACCGCGCGGAGTGAGACCATGGTGGCGGGCAGCTGTGTGCTGGCCACCGTGGAGCGCGGCCGAGTGCGTCTTGAGGCCGAACGGGCAGGCGCGGGCGGAGGCATCGAGGGCACGGTGTGGCCGGCGTGGTGCGGCGATCTGGAAGAGAGGAGGAGGGCCTCACCATGGGTCGTGGGAGTGCAGGCGGTGGGCGCGGGAGGTTCGGGAGGCCGATGGGGGCGACACGGCGGAGCGGGAGGCAGTCCGCGAGGTCTTGGTGGTGGCGAAGTCGAGATCCGGCGAGGGAGTCGAGGAACGGCGGGTCGAGGCGGCGGTGTCGGGAGCCGGCCGACAGCGGTGCTCGGGCGACGATGGGTACGATCCGGCGGCGGCGAGGGGCATAGGGAAGCGGCAGTGGCGTCTGGTGGCGGCGGGGACAGGCGACGCCGGCGAGGCGTGTGGCGGCGATGGCAGGGGGTCGGGGTGGTTCGGTCCCGATCCGATCTGGATCGGGAGGGGGAGCGAGTGGGGGGCGAGTGGGTGATGGGGTGGTTAGGGTTTCGGGGTCTCACCGGTGGGGGGGGAAGGAGAGAGTGGGGGGGGGGGGCACTGGTGGTGGCCTAGTGGGGCTGTGGTCGGTGGGCGAAGCAGGGGGTTTCTCTTCTTCCTTTATTTTTTTTGTTAGTTTTAGGTTTTAGTTTTTCTGTTTTATTTTTATTTATTTACTTTTCTGTTTTAAATCAGTTTAAATTATTTAGACAATTTCTAAAAATGTGTTTACTGCACTATAATTATCTATGCAATATTTGACACGTTCCGAACTTTTGTTGTTTTAAAGTTTGAAAACTTTGTTTGTTTGCCAAAAATTCAAATTTGAATTCGAATCGTTTTGAACTAACGCGAATTTAGCGACAGTAACGGAAGTGACATGGCGTCATTAGCAGAGGTTACTGTAGCTTGATTATCCGGGCGTCACAGAAACCAACCCTAACTCTTGTTTCCCCACACATACGGACTCTAAAAACAGCCTATAATCAAGTATTTCGAAATTACATGGGCCTGGCACAATTATAAGGTGACACAGCACCTCAAATAGCCTCTGGACAAAAATTATGAAGTAGCATCTTATATATTTCGCCCAAGGCTTCATGCACTCATTATGGTGCCTTCCACGTCCTGGAATCATCACTTGTAACTCTGTTCTTACTCCCCTTGTGCATGCCATCATCTCCGTGCTTGTTCTTGCTCCAATGTTCATCCTTCTCCAAGCTAGGCCCTTCATTTGTAAGCAAAACAAATGTATCCAATTTAGGCAGCATCATATTCTCATGAACATTAGAATCATTACCAAGAAACAAAAGTACCTGGTAATTCAATTAGCGTGCACAAGCTCTAGTAATTGGTCCAGTATGTATAGCAGCAGGGGCTGTGGGTGTAACAATGGTATTGATGTCCTTATGAAGAGATCTCCACGTGCCGGATGTCCGGGGCCATGGCCGAATGTCTGGAGCCTGGAAGCTGCCTTCGTCTTCTTCCGTTGGTTCTCTTCGTCCGTGGACTTGGGAGCTTGTCCATCTTCATGTGCATCCTGGGGGGGTTCCTCTTGGTACCTAATCATGCACAACATTCCGAACTTAGGTAGTAGCCATGTCCCAAGAGGATCATATGAGAAATCACTAAGGAGAGAAGTCACCTTGGTCTTGAGAGCTCTAGCTCGTGCTCTTGTCATGGGTCCTCTTGGTGCTCGGTGAGACAATGTTAGGTCCTTTGGGATGACTGTAGGATGCTCCGCATCATCTCCCCTCCCTTGGGAAAGATCCGACCTCGGATCGAAATCCTCATCACCATGTTATGGGAAGAGATCATTGACGTTGAAGATATCGCTCACGGAGTACTTGTCGCGTGCGATGTCGATATTGTAGGCATTGTTGTTGTAGCGTGCTAGCACATTGAAGGGTCCATCAGCTCGAGGAAGAAGTTTGGACTTGCGTTCGTCGGGGAAGCGGTCCTTGCGAAGGTGTAGCCACACGAGATCTCCAATGTTGAATATCATGGGTTGCTTGTTGATGTTGAGCTTGGTCGCTAGTCATTGTAATTGGAGCTCGATGGTTTCCTTGTATCCTCATGCATCTTCTTGAGGTAGCTTGCACGTGCGCTCGCGTCAAGGTTGGTGCGCTCTTGTAGAGGAATAGGTAGAATGTCTAATGGGGACAACAGGTTGAAGCCGTAGACGACCTCGAAGGGGGACTTGCCGGTAGTCAAATGTCTTGCTCGATTGTTGGCGTACTCGGCGATGGGTAGACACTCCTCCCACTCCTTGATGTTCCTCTTGATCAAGACGCAAAGTAGAGTGGAGAGTGTATGGTTCGTCACCTCCGTTTGGCCGTTGGTTTGAGGATGGTATGCTGACGAGAACAAGAGCTTGATAACGAGCTTGGCGCATAGCATCTTCCAAAAGTAACTCAAGAACTTGACGACGCGGTCAGAGAAGATTGTCTTTGGTACTCCATGGAGTCGCAATATTTCCCTACAAAAGAGATTGGCAACATCTGAAGCATCGTCTATCTTGTTGCATGGGATGAAATGTGCCATCTTAGAAAATCGGTCCACAACAACAGAGACAGAGTCCTTTCCATTTTCAGTTCTAGGAAAACCAAGTACCAAATCCATGCTAATGTCTTCCCAAGGTTGATAAGGAATAGGAAGAGGCATGTCTTACCTTTGAGACATGTAGAGCATCGGTTGGTGAAGCGTGAGACGACGCGGAACATCTTGGGCCAAAAGTAGTTCTTAGAGAGCGTGGCGAATGTCTTGTCACGTGCAAATTGTCCCATGAGTCCACCTCCATGAGCCTCTTGCAAAAGGAGCAAACGAAGAGAAGACTTGGGAATGCAAAGTTTGTTAGCTCTCATAAGATAATCATCCTTGATGTAATATCATTCCCAAGATGTATGCGCCAAACACTTAGCATAAGGAGTAGTAAAGGAAGGATCGTTCGCATACATGTCTTTTATGTGCTCAAAGCCAATAACATTCATCTAAAGTTTAGTGACAAGAGTGCATATGCGGGAAAGGGCATCTGCAACAACATTTTCCTTACCCTTAATGTACTTGATCACATAGGGAAAAGATTCAATAATTTAACTGCATTTGGCTTGACGCTTGTTTAACTTAGTTTGGCCTTTCAAGTACATAAGCGTTTCATGATCAGTATGGATGACAAATTCATGAGGTCTAAGATAATGTTCCCAAACATGTAGGACACACACTAAAGCATAAAATTCTTTGTCATAGATGGGATAGTTAAGTTGAGCACCGGAGAGTTTTTCACTAAAATATGCAATGGCTCATTTTTCAAAACTCCGCCGATTCCGGTACCACTTGCATCGCAATGAACCTCAAAACTTTGTTAAAGTTGGGCAAAGCGAGAATTGGAGCATGAGTAAGCAAAGATTTGAGCTCATCAAAAGCGGTAGATTGCAAAGGTCCCCAAACGAAATGAGCATTTTTCTTACTCAAATCATGCAAAGGTGCGGTGATGGTGCTAAAGTCTTTCACAAAGAGACGATAAAAACCCGCAAGGCCAAGAAAGCTACGCACTTGTTGCAAATTGGTGGGTTGGGGCCAAGTTTTAATTGCTTCAGTTTTAGATTCATCAACATGGAGACCCTTGGAAGAAACAACGAAAACCAAGAAAACAAGCTTGTCAACACCAAATGTGCACTTTTTCATGTTGGCATAAAGACGTTCCTTGCGAAGAGTTTGCAAAATAGTCCTAACATGATTTAGATGCTCTTTCATGGATTTGCTAAAAAAAAGAATGTCATCAAAGTAAACCACAACAAACACTCCAATGTAAGGACGAAGCACAAAATGCATAAGACGCATGAAAGTACCGGGAGCTTCCGATAAACCCATAGGCATAACCAACAACTCGTACAAGCTAAATTTGGTTTTGAAAGTGGTTTTCCATTCATCACGTTCTTGTATGCTAATTTGATAATAACCACTTTTGAGATCAATTTTTGAGAAAATGGTGGCACCGCTAAGTTCATCAAGCATATCATCTAGGCGAGGAATGGGATGCCTATAGCGAACGGTAACAGCATTGATAGGTCTACAATCCGAGCACATGTGAAAACTACCATCTTGCTTAGTCACAATTATAACAGGAATGGCACAAGGGCTTAAGCTTTCACGTACATGTTCGTTGTTGATGAGTTGTTGTACTTGCCGTTGGATCTCCTTAGTTTCTTCGGGGTTGACGCGGTATGGAGCTTTGTTTGGTAGAGGCGCTCCGGGAATGAGGTCGATTCGGTGCTCAATGCCTTGTAGTGGAGGTAGACCCAGAGGTAGCTCATCAGGGAAAACATCTTGGAATTCCAACAAAAGAGAAGAGAACAGTAAAGGTAGACCGTGAGAGGTGTTAGGTTTTGGTTCCCCATCCTTGCACACAAGGACAAAGTGCATAACACCCGATGGGTTCTCACACACTTCTCTCATCTCACTTTTGGTGGCAGATAGGATGAAGTTTTTCTTGTCGCTCATCGTGGAGACACTCGGTTTTGGCTTGTGGCTCTCACTCTCTTTTGGGTGGATCACTTTCTCACTCTTTTCTCCATGATGGGTGGCTTGCTTGTCGGCTATCACTTGACTAGGAGACATAGTTCGTAGCACATACTCCTTCCCTTTCATCTTGAAGCTATAGTGATTGGTACGCCCGTTGCGGATGATGCCGCGGTCAAATTGCCATGGTCGACCAAGAAGGAGGTGGCAAACGGACATCGGGACGACATCGCACTCCAAAGTGTCCTCATATGCACCAATTTTGAAGGAGACTTGGACCGTATGCTCAACTCTATAGTGCCGGAGTCGCTTAGCCATTGGACTTTGTAGGGGTGCGGGTGCTTCATCTTGACCAATTGTAGCTTTGAGCAAAGTTCTTCACTTGCCAAGTTGTGACAACTACCTCCATCGATGATGACCTTGATGGACCTTCCATTGATGCCGGCCTTTGTGTGGAAGATGTGGCATCTTTGGTCTTCGTCTTGTTGATGTTGAAGAGTCAAGACTTTGGACACAACGAGAGCGGGGCTCGAATCCTCATCACAAAAGACTTGATCATCTTCATCTTCGTTCACGCGCCGGTGCATGGCCACTTTCTCAAGGGCTTCCATTTCCTCTTCACTCATGGAGTCATAGGTTCCATCATCGTTGAGGATCATGGTGCGCTTGTTGGTGTATTGGAAAGACTTGTGGCCTCGGCCACCGCAAGTGAAACACTTGAAGGAGCTTGTCTTGACGGTCTTATCGGTTGGAGTAGATGATGAAGCGCGCGGCTTGAAGTTGCTTGTAGTAGGAAGAGAACGACGTGAGGTTGTCGAAGCTTTCTTGTAACTTAACTTGTCGTCGTTGCTTGAAGATGGCTTGGTTGAGGTAGAAGTTGGAGGAGTCGTTGAAGCTTGGTTGTTGGAGAAGCCGCAGGTCTTGGATGAGTACTTGGTGTACTTGAAGTCATCTTGCACTTGACGTTCGGCTTTGGTAGCTTGATGCACGAGCTCAATGAGGTTGGAGTAGGGTTGGAAGTCGACAATCTTCTTGATGGGATGATTGAGGCCATTGAAGAAGCGTCCCATAGTTTGCTCATCATCTTCTGCGACATTGGCTCATATCATGGCTATCTCCATTTCCTTGTAGTATTCTTCAACACTCTTTGTTCCTTGCTTGAGTAGTTGGAGCTTCTTGAAGAGATCGCGGTTGTAGTAGGTGGGCACAAAACGTGCTTGCATGGCATCTTGCATTTGAGCCCAAGTGGTGATTGCTGGTTCACCTTTTGCTTCTCGGCGCTCAAGGACTTGTTCCCACCATACGAGCACATAATCTTGGAACTCAAGTTATGCCATAGCGATCTTCTTCTCTTCCTCATAGTTGTGCAAACGAAAGATTTTGTCGACCTTCAATGCCCATGAGAGGTACTCTTCGGGATCATTGCTTCCATTGAAATTGGGCATGGTGAATTTTAGCTTGTCGTAACATTGCTCTTCATTGTGTTGTTGTCGAGGGTGATAATGATGCCCTTGACGTGGAGGATAATCAAGCTCATGTTGCTCTTGGCATGGGGGATGATCATAGTCAACTTGCTCTTGTTGAACTTGAGGTTGTGGGGGAGCTTGTCGAGCTTGAGGAAGAGGTGGGGGAACTTGACGTTGCACTCTTAGTTGGTAGTTCCGCTCTTGGATTTATTCTCAAAGTTCTTCCTCTTGATTGCGCCTATCGCGGTTGCGCCTGGCAATGGCTCGACTTGATTCTTGAACGGCACGTTGCGCCTTAAGAGCTTGTGCTTCACGTTGTTGTTGTTGAAGAGCTTCGGCGTCTTGTTCCTCTTGATGTAGACGCGCTCGTTCTTCCTCTTGGAGATGTTGACGTTGTCATTCTTGAGCTTGTGCAAAAGATCTTGGTGAGGTTGATGACGAAGGACTTGCTCGTCGACTTGCTCTTGCGGATGATTGTCATGTAGAGGATTGCAGGATGCATGACGATCTTGACGTGCAGCTCATCGAAGAGTGTTCGATGTCGGTGTACTTGAGCCAGAGAAGGCGTCGTCGGAGTGTCGACTTGAGCGGCTCCATCTTGAGTATGGAGAAGTGGACGGAGGGCGGTTCACCAACAAGGCACAGATCTCATCCATTCTTGCATCTTTCTCTCTCTTGTGAGCGTCGAGCTTGTTGTTGAAGTAGTCCCTTGTACGTTGCTTGGAGAGTCACAAGTCGGTGGCGAGGTTGTTGATGCGGTTGGTCATCGCTTGTTGCTTTGATGCAACGCTCATTGTGCAAAAAAGAGGTGGCTCTTGGTGACGAATGATAACATGTCATCGTCTTGCTCGATGAAGAGTGAGTTGGTATAAGAACTTGGCCTATCCATCATTCCAAGCAAAATGAGAGTGGGAGAAGGAGAACAACTTATACCAAATGTACCTTGACCGATGTTGAAGGTGGATTAAGATCACTCAAATGCGGACAATGAAATAGCACAACTGGTACCAATTCTTGTCGGTTCTCATACCTACACAAGTAAAAGCTTATGGTGGAGCTTGGTTAGGATGGTGGCACAAAATTTGATGCAATTGTAAGTGAGCTTCAATAATGTTGGAAAAGATTCACAAATATGCAAATGCAACAAGTAGACCAAGCAAGTAGAGGTACACGGAAACATACACGCAAATAGATAAGTCAGATTGTGCAAACCAAAAATGAGCCAAAATGTGGAGTCCACGAAAATGCTCTTGTTGCACAATATTAGAGAGACGCTAGCACGATTGCACAATAGGCGGATATGTAACTTGTGCACAACCTACTAGGCAAAAATGCGACGACCTCTATCCCAAATGCTATATGTATGGTATTTCGGTGATATGATCCAAGATGATCGGATATGACAATCTTAATGTAGTATGATGCTATGGTTCTTGCTTATAAGCTCTTTGTTTATCTTTCCCTCTTTGCTTAAAAGCTTGGTTGGCTCTTTCACTTTTGAGCTCTTTTCTCATGCAAAACTTCACGAACCAAGATAGCAATTGTGTATGTGATGACAACTTTGTGACTCAAAAGATGATTCCAAGATATACTCCACCATGGTATGGTATGTATGCTATAGAGTATGATCACTAATGTGCACAAGTCACGTTGCAGACAATACTCAAAGGCTAGTCTCGATGGATAAGCAACACAAAAGTAAGGCTATATGGTTATCAATGCAAAGGCATGGGATGACAAAGTTGTCGTCGAAGTTACCATCCTTGGCGATGATGAGTCCTTTGCGAAGATGAGCGGTGGTCATGTTGATGTAGAACCGTAACTATATAGCCGAAACACAATAGGACACGGAAACGACAACTCAAATTCTCAAAGACCAAAATGGGTCAAAATTGTCGTAGGTGGTAGCACTGAGCGGTGGTGGTGCTTGCGGAAAGCGGTGGTGGTATGCAGAAGTATGCATGAGCACCAGGGCAAAATTGGGCGAAAAGTAGGCAGAAAATGGGGTGGTGGATGGAGTTGCTGCAGTTAGGGGCCGGATGTCTGGGCCAGGGGCCGGATGTCCGGGACACCAGATGTCCGGGGGATACGGCCGGATGTCCGGGCGCCTTGATCGTGGCCGAACGAGATGAACTCCACGAGAAAAAGGGAAACTCCGGGGCAAAATTCGGACGATTTAGTGGATGGAAATTGTGGAGAAGATGGGGGAAAGCTAGATCCACACATGGCAAAGCAGATCCGTGGATCAAATCCAACAAAACTTCATCACACCAACAAATCACAAAAAAAAATTGGGGCTATTTTTTGTGGGGATTTTCGGATTTAGGACCGAAACAACAAAATCAAGCTAGAAAACACGGCGTAGGGGCACCAAAAACGTGATCAACTTGGCTCATGATACCAAGATGATGTAAGATAGAACCCTAGAGGCCGATCTTTCACGTTTGGAGCAGATCCCTACGAGGAACACGAAGAACACAAGGAGGGGAACGAGAGGAAAACATGAGAAATCACTCAACCAACAAGAACAAAGTCACACATGTGCTAGATCATCGAAACACAAGAGAGGTACAAGATCCAAATCCAACAAGAGACGATACAAAGGGTAACCGGTTCTTATCCATGAGGAGGTCTTGATAAGGGTCTTCTCGGGATGGAGGTCTTGAATCCAGGTGGATCTTCTCTGAAGAGGTGTCGGCCCCTCACGAGGAGTAGATCCGGATCGATGAGCGAGGCTCTATCTCAAAAATGTGCTAAATCAACGCTAACCCTAGAAAGAGGACGGAGGAGGTGTATATAAAGTCTAGGGGGGCGAAGGGGTACACGGGCCACGACCCTTACACTGTTCACAGAAAGGGGAGGCCGAATGTCTGGGCGTTAGGCCGGATGTCCGGGCGTTCGCGAGGGGCCGGATGTCCGGGCTGGCCTGGCGCCGTCTTGGATCTCCTCGGGCAGAGCTGGCCCGGATGTCCGGGCGCTAGCCGGATGTCCGGGGCGACGCGAAGCGCAGGATGTCCGGGGTCGTGGCCGCATGTTCGGGATGTCGGGGAAGGCTTCGATACTCCTGGACAACTTGTCCAGATGTTCAGGTTGTAGGCCGGCTTTCCGGGGTGATGGGCCGGATGTTCGGGCTGGACGCCGGATGTCCGGGCCGTGTAGCTTTGGCTGCGGATCCTGGGCTGTGGGAGAGATCTCCAGGTGCCGGATGTCCGGGGCCATGGCCAGATGTCTGGGGCCTGGATGTTGCCTTCGTCTTCTTCGTTGGTTCTCTTCGTCCATGGACTCGGGAGCTTGTCCATCTTCATGTGCATCCTCGGGGGGGTCCTCTTGGTACCTAATCATGCGCAACATTCCGGACTTAGGTAGTATCCATGTCCCGAGAGGATCATATGAGAAATTACTAAGGAGAGAAGTCACCTCGGTCTCGAGAGCTCTAGCTCGTGCTCTTGTCATGGGTCCTCTTGGTGCTTGGTGAGACGATGGTAGGTCCATGGGGATGACCGTAGGATGCTCTGCATCACAACATATGGATATATGTGAAAAGAAGCTATAGCAATCACGTGCAAAGCATGGAAATGGTTGTCATCAACTGCATGAAATGAGCAAGTATGAATCATGGGTGATGCAACATGAACAAGTATATAGATCAAGTCGTGCAAACTAGTGGAGCGAAAATTGAACACACTAGAGTAAATCATGGCAATCATGTCATGTGAGCAAATAATAGGCATAGGTAATGCACATGACATATCGTAAGCATGAACACAAAGCAATATCATAGTATCATCATAGGGGTGGGTCACAAATGGAACATGGCAACAACAAGCGATATCTCCACCAAGCTTGCAAATACACAGACGAGTACTATAATCAATCATCATGTGTAATGCAAAGCATGGGTCAAAAATGCATGGAAAAGGCATAGGAATAACCATATCATGCAAAGTGAAGATGGAAAGATGGGCATATGACATGTAATGGACAATAACCCATAGCCAAGTGAGGGCCATGTGGAAGAAATGCGCAAAGTATTTGCACGAAGAGAGATGTGGGAAAGACAATCCATGGGATCCCAAATCATCGTTGCTCTCTAGAGCTCGTTTTGTCAACTCATGGGTTTGTGAGGTTGACAAGTATTCATGGGTACCTACACAAAAGGGAAACAAACCAAAGAAATTATGTGTGTGGTAAATGTACACATCATCCATCATGATGTGTATTTGCGCATTAGAGTTAGCACAAGATAAGCATCGCTCAAAGAAATTTTATGCATGGTATAAGAACATGTCATCCATCATGAAAGAATAGTTATTATGTATAACACGATGGGGACACAAATTGAGAATGCAAGTATATGTCACATCAATAGCATGTTTGTTCATGGGGAGCATATGGTTGATCTCATGCATAGCATATGACAAGTTAAGCGGATTGTCAAACATGATGTGACCTAAAGAATTGTCACAAGAAATCCTATGTAACATGGCATCACAACTAATAAACTCCACATGAGAATCATCATACTCATAACTGGGCAAATCATCGTATGGGGAAATCATATTAGCATGAAGCAAGGTACTAGGTGGATCAACATCATGCAAGCAATCAATGTCAAGAATGTCCACTAGTGGGACTAGAGCATCACCTTCACCTATGTTACCTTTTTCATTCCACTCAAGTTGTGTAGGTGACGTGAAAAGACCAAATGGTGGTCATCTTCATCTTGATGGAACCATGTGGGGGGTGCATCATATTCCACCATGGTCATCGTCTTAACCAAAGGGAGGACGTAGTCGTCGCGAATCGGTGCATCATCATATATGGGACCTAGCACCAAATGAGAATACACAATAGAGGTAGAGGTCAAGTTGTTAGAAATGCAAATGGCCTCACAATACCTATCAACTATCTCACTCTCTCTATGTGTTGGTTCACTTACTACCTCAAAATAGGTGCACTCAAAGTCACATATGGTGGAGTCACTCATCTCACTCAAGTGGTGGGCGTTGTGGCTCTCCTCACATGGAAAGTGGGGCAAGTCGTCATATATGGGGCTAGTGGTGAAGACACTCTCACCCTCAATATGGTGGCAAAAGTCACTCAAGTCATCATACGACGCCGTGGTCGAAGGGAAAATCCCATGCTCAACCATCTCGTCGTCTTCGCTGTGAATGAAGGCCGAAGATGGCACATCATCGCTCTCCTCTATGACCGAAGGGAAAATCCCTTGCTCGATCATCTCGTCATCGTCGCCGTGGATGAAGGCCCAAGATGGCACATCATCACTCTCGTCTCCAAAGATGGAAACATCATCCTTGCTCGCCACCTTGTTGCATGCCTCCAAAGCTTGGTTCTTGAGGGTTTCTGTAATCGTACTCATCGCCGCACCATCTTGAAAAAGAGTCGAGGTAGACTCGGCATCATCTATGCCACAAAGAGGGATGGCGGTGAAGTCAAACTTGGAGCATCATCTTGGAGCTCGTCAGGCTTGGACATCTTGGTGGTACTATCCTCATGCTCGTTCTCATGGAGCTTGGTCGTCGCGAAGTGAGCTTCGGGTGGAGAAGCCCTGGCCTTCATGAGTTTTTATTCCGCCTTGAGAGCACCAGCGTAGTTGTCGTCGAGGGACTTGTAGTTCTCGAGGAAGATAGTCTTAGAGATGTCGTTGTTCAATCCCATCATGAAGTGGAACTTCATCGAAATGGGGTCGTCCACGCCGGCTCGTCGCAAGGCATTCTTCATCTCCTTGAAGTACGCGTTGATGAACTTGGATCCTTGGATGGTGTTCTCTAATTTGCGTAGAAGTTGTTCCGTGTAGGTTGGAGGCACGAACGCTCGCCGGATAGCTCTCTTCGTCTTGGGACAACTCATATTGTAGCTCTCCGAAGGTGTGTGAAGCCACCATGTCGAGGCGTAGTCATGGAAGTTTCATGTGGCGCACTTCACTTGATCTTTAGAAGGGACTTGATGTAGCTTGAGGTAGTCGTCCATCAAGCACTCCCACTCGAGATACTCCTCTGGTTCTAGAGTCCCATAGAAAGGAATCTCGTGGTCGGTGTCGAGGTCATAGTAGCTCGTTGAAGTTGCGGACTTGAGCTTGGGGAGCTTATCTTGAGCGTAGTCTTGGGGTACTTGTTGGCGAAGATGACGTATGTCCGTAGGTGAAGATGCCTTGAAGTCATTTGGCGAAGATGCCAAGGGAGATGGTGAAGTCGTTGAGCGGTTGTTGGTGTTGAGCTCTTGACCTTCACGTTCTTTTTGGTGATGGTGTCTGATAGAGACAAAGGTGTCTCGATGTTTCGATGAGAAGGTGGATATCGTTTTCTGTGGGAGTCAACCTTGACAATCCGACTACAAACATGCGAGACGTCGCGCCTTAGCAATCGCTGAACCAACTACCGAAGGGTTATTGACCATGCCGGAAAACAATCCACCTGACCACGAGGGTCTGTTTCCTGCGAGCAGACTAAGAACAAGCAAGAAACTGAGATTGCAATCTGGATATTGCGAATATAAGAGGAAAGCTTTATTAATGAAGGTGGGGTTCTATGACGTCTTGGTCTGGTCGTTGAACACAAACGAAGTATGCGAAGTTGCAGCTATGGCAAACTTTTAATCCAAACAAAACCCGAAGTCTAAACGGTGCCCTTAGGGATCTATATATGGAGGAAGAGGGGGGGGGGATTTCGTGGCCCTTGGAGGAGGGGTCCGAAACTAACCCTATCTCTTGTTTCCCCACACATACGGACTCTAAAAATAGCCTATACTTATGTATTTCGAAATTACATGGGCCTGGCCCAATAATAAGGTGACGTAGCACCTAGAATAGCCTCTGGACAAAATTTATGAAGTGGCATATTGTATATTTCGTCCAAGGCTTCATGCACTCATTATGGTGGCTTCAAAGTCCTGAGATCATCACTTGTAACTCCGTTCTTGTTCCCCTTGCGCATGCCATCATCTCCATGCTTGTTCTTGCTCCAATGTTCATCCTTCTCCAAGCAAGGCCCTTCATTTGTAAGCAAAACAAATGTATCCAATTTAGGCAGCATCATATTCTCATGACCATTAGAATCATTACCAAGAAACAAAAGTACCTGATAATTTAATTGACATGCGCGAGCTCTAGTAATTGGTCCAATATATGTAGCAGTAGAGGTTGTGGGTGTAACAATGGTATTGATATCCTCATCAGTGTCGATGCTGATGTGATATTGCCAGAGATGGTAGCTCGGAAGCATGTACTCTTGAGCGTCTTCTAGAAGATGAGGAAGACCGCTTGTAGGCCTTGATGAGCGATTTGATCTCCTCCATTTGATCCTGCATCTTGGCGTCGGTGGAGTTTTCCATGGCATTGAACTCGTCATTGTTGTTGTAGACCGGAGGTGAAATGCCTTGCATATCCATCAGAACACTCGAGCAAAGGTGAGTAGGAAATGAGATAAACAATACCAAATTACCTTTTCCCAAAGTTGAGGATGTATCCTGTTTCACTCAATGTGAAATGAAAGAATAGTGGAATTGTTACCGGACTTGTTCACTCACACCTATCAAGTAAAGCTTATGGTGGAGCTTGGTGAGGATAGTGGCACAAAAAATTTGATGCAAAATGTTAGAAAGAGTCAATAATGTTGAAAGAGATTCACAAATTCGCAAGTGAAACAAGTAGACCAATAGCAATGAATGGCACACGGAAACACACACACACGGATAGATAAATGGGTTCGTGCAACCAAGGAATGAGCACAAAATGTGGAATCCATGAAAAACTCTTGTGTTGCACAACTCAAGAGAGACGCTAGCACGATTGCTCAATAGGCGGATACCACACATGTGCACAACCTATAAGATGCAAAATGGATAAACTTTCTATCCACAATATGATCCAAGATGATCGAGTATGATACCGTATGATATATTGTGATGCTATGTCTATTGCTTACAAGCTCTTTGTTCACTCTTTTTCTTTGCTTAAAGGTTATTATCTTTTTTTGTATGGCCACTTTGCACAATGCACAAACCACGATAGCAATTGTGTATATGCGAGAACAATCTTGTGACACAAGATATGATATGATAGCAAGATGATACCAATATGATATGGTATATATGCAATGGGAGGTGTAGATCACTAATGTGCACAAGTAACATTGCCGGCAATACTCAAATGGCTAGTCTTGATAGGCAAGTGACGCAAAATGGGCTAGGGTTTATCAATGGCAAGGGGAATATACAATAGTGTCGTCGAGGTTACCGTCCTGAATTACTTACGGTAGGGGTGTCAAAATGAAGAAGTGGTCCATGTTGAAGACGACCTCGTGGCGATGATTAGTGGCAGCGTTCTTGATGTAGAACCATTCCTAATTAGCCAAAACACCTTAGGAAACGGAAAAAACCGCAACCTCAAAATCTCCAAAGGAAATGTCAACTGGTGGTAGCGGAAAACGGTGGTAGTTTGCACTTGGCAATGCCGAAGTGGGATGATGGGTCATGTGAGTCGGAGTTGAAGTTGTCATCCCAAAGTAGCCGAAACACCTTAGGAGACACAAGCCACAATTCAAACAAGCTCAAACAACAATGGGTTAAGTTGGGGTGGCGGGAGTGTATGATGGGCAAGGTTATGCGGAAATGGTGGTGGTGGTTGATGAAGAAGCAACCCTTCCTAAGTAGTCGAAACACCTTAGTAGACTCAAGCCACAACTCAAACAACCACTAATGCTACGGGGATCAAAATGGGTTAGGTTGCGGAAGTCGGTGGTGGTGTAGCGGATGATGTGGTGGAAGCCCTATGCAAAGATGCCAAAATTCCAAAAAATAATGGAGTAAAATGATGATGGTGGTATTTTTGTGGGATGGAGGATGTCAATAGCTCCAAAACGAGCTAAAGAACGACAAAATTGGAGTTCGGATGAATTAGTTATGGACAAAACAAAAAACAGCCGAAGTGAGAAACTACAGGTGTCGGACGTTCGATAAAGGTCGGACGACCGGTCATCGGACGTCCAGAAAAGGCCGGAAATCCGATGATTTGCCTCTGTTGGGTGGTTCAGGTCATCCGGTAATGGTCGGACGTCCGGTGGTTCCAGGTGGTCGGACGTTCGAGAAAGTGCCGGTCGTCCGGTGGATTTGGGTCAACGCGAGATGCGAGTTCGGGATGCGATTTTGGCGGAAATTGGGAATTTTTTGGTCAAAATTGATGAGATTTCGTGGATGAAAGATGGAAACTGTGGGAGATGCCAGATCCACTCGAAACCAAGCAAATCCACTGATCAAAATCAACAAAACATATCAAACCAACAAATCACAAAAGAATTTGAGGCTATTTTTGGTAGGGATTTTCGAAATTTAGGACGAAATCAAGCAAAAGAAGGCTGGAAAACAGTGGGAGGGACTCCAAATATGTGATCAACATGGCTCATGATACCATATGATACGTGGCTAACCCGGTGTAGGCCGATCTATCATGATTGGAGTGGGTTCCCTCGAAGAACACGAAGAACACGGGGAAGAATAGAGAGAAATCACAAGGTAAACACTCACAAACAAGTCCAATCACACATCCACTAGACAATCAAACACACAAGACCCACAAGGTACATCAATAACAAAAGGAAAGATACAAGGTAGAGTTCATCCCAAATCCAAAGAAGATGGGGTCTTGATGATCTAGATAGATCCTTCCCAGAAGGGGTCTTGATATCCCTCAGAATCTTCTCCTAGGAGGTCTTGGCCTCTAATGGAGTAGTCTCTCTCTCTCAAGAGGAGAAGGTAGGAGCAAAGCTCACATACAAATGAGCTATCACTTTGCTAACCCTAGAAAGGATGAGGGGGAGGTCTATTTATAGTCTAAGCCAAGAAGGGGTAAGTGGGAGAGGGATACAAGGCCAAAGGCCCGGCTACACACAGGCACTGTCGGACGTCCGGTCGGGGTCGTACGTCGTGTCGCTCGCAGGGGTCCAGATGTCCAGAGGGTGTCGGACTTCCGACATTTTGGCTCTAGACATGTGGCGTCGCTCGTCCGGTCGGCGTCGGTTGTCCGGGCGCTGGGACTCGTCGGACGTCCGGTGTCTCATCGATCGTCTGACCGCTCTAGGCTTGGTCTGCTGCTGGTCGAGGGTGCGTCGGACGTTCGGTGGACGTCTGTCATCCGGACGCTGTAGAGCATCAGACATCCGGTGGCACATCGGACATCCGGTCGCTGTAGGCTCCACGGCTCCGTATTCTCTTCCATGCTTCCCTCGCGGATGGTGTAGTTGTTCCTTGCCGCTTGCACTCCTCCTCGTTGTCCATAGCCTTTCGACAATACCTATGCATGCACACGAGAAGGGTGTCAAGTAGCTTACCATCCTCGAAGGGGTCAAGTGAGCACATGTAAAGGAGATGATTTACCTTTATTTATGTGAAGTAGAGGTGGCACGTGTCACTTGCCAAACGGACTCTTGACATGGTGATGCCCGTAGGATGCTGCGCATCAAAAGAAGCATCAACAGTAGGTGCAACGGCACCAGAATTTTGACCAGGCTCAAGAGGAACGCGCAGTGCTCGTCCCACTTGATTTGGAAGGCGGCATTGTTGTTGTTGTTGTTGTTGAGGTGCGATAGGTGCAGCCGGCGGTGGTTGTGGAAGACGCGCGAGCAATTCATTAAACTTGTTATCGAGCTTTGTTTCGAATGTTTTCTCAATGCCATCTATCTTTTCCACGGCCTCTTCAAATCTGTTTAGCACATCTTGCACCTGTCCACTCATCATTTGCTGAAATTTATGATGTAGTTGTTTGTTCGACATGTATCAGTCTCATCGACTTGTGATCCTGCCATGGTTAGCTGCAAGAGAAACACACAAGAATATGATCCTACAGACTATTAGGAAGGGGTGGTGGTGGTGGTGGTGGTGTGTCAGAAATCCGTCAAGCGAATCTCAAATTCTTACCAGTTCTTACCCAGCAGCAGGTGGTGATCGGCCACTGTTGTAGTCAATACTCTCAAAACTTGGATAGAACAATTACCAGGAAGAGTCAAACACACAACATAGATGTATGTGGAGCTGGGAAGGCTTATAATATGGTAGCAAAAAGGGTCAGCAATAATCAATTCAAAGATGCAAAGTTGAATAAACGCTCAACAACGGTACTGTGTTGGTCCTAGGCTAGACCGTGCTAGAGACGCGAGCCTAGAACACTAACAAAAACATGGCGCCGCACGTAAACAAGGGGGGAGCACACTCTGAATTTGTTTTTCCTTTTTTTCACTTTTTTTGCACTTTTTCCTCTCTTTTTTTGCTCTGCAACAATTTTTTCCATAAAAGTATACAAATGGTCTAAAAACTGCCTAGATAGAATTTTTTTAAACTGGAACTATTTTTCTTCTGCGGGTGGCTCAAAAGTTGGGGAATCTGACTTGTTCACGACTCGTAGTATCACGTGATCTAGAACTCGAAAATAAATTAACCAATACCGGACTCGGACTAGGACTGGTGGCGGAGATGAATCTGGTGAAACTCGGACTGGTGATGGTATATGATGGTGGTATATGTGGTCTCGGATTGGTGGTGGTATATGGACTCAGATCGCTGGTGGTATATGGACTCGGATAGGTGGTGGTATATTGACTTGGAGCATGGTGGTATATGGACTCGGATCGCTGGTGGTATATGGACTCAGAGAAATAGCAGATCAGCGGTGGTGGTATATGGCAGGGGCGATGATGAGGGTGCGGCGGCGGCGTGACAACTTGTGAACAGAACTCGAAACTCTAAAGAACTAGACGCTAAGACCAGCAACTTGACACGACGATGCAACCGCAAATTCAACAAAACAAATACAGAAAAGATTATGCAATGGCTCAGATTGATTTGATATGATGAACTAACACAAATTTTATTTTGCCTTTTCGTGGATTGTAGGTACAAAGAACAGACTCAATCTAAACTACGAAAAACTGTAAAAATCTCACCGAGCAACCTGGAACTCTGATACCACTTGATAGAGGAAAAGGTGTCCCGTATTTCGATGAGATGGTGGTTATCGTTCCAGAGGAGTAGACTTTGACGATCCGACTACTTATGTGCGAGGACGTCGCGCCTTAGCAATCGCTAAACCAACTCATAGAGGTTATTGACCACGCCGGAGCACGATCAACCTGACCACGAAGGTCTATTTCCTGCAAGCAAATGAACTAGCAAGAAACTTGGATTGCAATCTGGATACTGCGAATATAAGATGAAAGCTTTATTGATCAAGGTGGGGTTCTGTGACGTCTTTGTCTGGTCGCTGAACACAAACGAAGTACGCGAAGTTGCAGCTATGGCGAACTTTTAATCTAAGCAAAACCCAAAGTCTAAACGACACCCTAAGGGCTGTATATATGGAGGAAGAGGGGGGAATTTCGTCGGCCTTGGGGGAGGGGTCCGAAACCAACCCTATCTCTTGTTTCCCCAGACATACGGACTCTAAAAACAGCCTATACTTATGTATTTCGAAATTACATGGGCCTGGCCCAATAATAAGGCGACACAGCACCTATAATAGCCTCTGGACGAAATTTGTGAAGTGGCATCTTGTATATTTCGTCCAAGACTTCATGCACTTATTACGGTGGCTTCAAAGTCCTGAAATCATCACTTAAACTCCGTTCTTGTTTCCCTTGCGCATGCCGTCATCTCCATGCTTGTTCTTGCTCCTGTGTTCATCTTTCTCCAAGCTAGGCAATTCATTCGTAAGCAAAACAAATGTATCCAATTTAGGCAGCATCATATTCTAATGAACGTTAGAATCATTACCAAGAAACGAAAGTACCTGGTAAATTAATTAGCATGCACGAGCTCTAGTAATTGGCCCAGTATGTATAGTAGCAGGGGTTGTGGGTGTAACAATGGTATTGATGTCCTAATCACAAACATTCCATAATTTTGAAGCATGTGTGATAAGGTGACTATCGCAAACATTTAATAAGAAAGAACTGTGTTTGTTGCTGTTGTTAATCGCACACATTTTTTCTTGGCTGATCGTGTGTGCAGTGGAGACTGATCGCACACATCTTTTCTTGGCTTATCGTGTGGCAATGGAGATTGCGTAGCGGATCCTAGAAATGTGTCTGATCTGCATGTCTATCGCGGACATTTCGCTTTCACCAACCGTGTGCAGCGTAATCCCTAATTAATCCCTAGTTAATCCCTAATTTGAAAATCATATGTTTTGAATTTGATAGTTGGCAATCACTTATCTCATATCCAACCATGTTTATTACAAATATAGGTTCAACCACGAATGCATAATTCGATGCACAGGTACATATATTGAAGAACTGCAGAAGCACAAAATAAAGAATGATGAACCACAGTTGTACTAAAGACTATAAAGAGAGAGGCGAAAGACACTCTGGTTGCTGGAGAAGGTGAAGCGGAATGCCCATATTGTGCCCTCCTCCATGCGTAATGTGCGCATGACTCTAGGCCAACCCCTTGTGATGGCTGCCCGTCCATCCTTCACTGTCTTCATTATGACTTCTTGATGCTCATTGTAGTCTAGATGAAATACTTTAACCTTCATTGTGTGTCCACCGATCATGTACTTTGCGAGGTAATCTTGAGTGAACTGCTTCGGTAACTATTGCGAACGAAAAAGATTCAGACATTTTTGTCTAACAACTCATTATGGGCAGTAAAAAGAGAAGGCTGTAGGGTTTGTAGTTACCATTCTACACCTCACTCTTGTGTTGGATAGAGCATAAACAAATAATTTGCTTGCCACCATTCGTATCTTTTTGCTAATAATCCTTATCAGTTTCCTCACTTGATGCTTGTTCATGAATATCTCATTGCCCCATACGCAAAAAGGGTTGATGCATGGATCCTTGCCAAGGGCATATGTACCAACAAGCAACAATTCAATATTAGAAGCTAACAAGTGTCCAGGCCTGGATCTATATGCACTACATTATGGAATGACGGGGGGAGTACAAGTCAAGGGATGAAGCTAACCTGGCGAAAAATGGTGACCACCCCCATTGTTGTCCTGCATAAGTAGTGGAAAGGCATGATAAGTACAGCAACCTTAACATCAAACAAATATGGCAAAGGTAAACAACATCATCTCCAAAGGATAGCTTAATGGGTTGGTTTCAGCATGCTGTTAAAACATATATAAAATGGAAGGCAATGTTACCGACAGCGGGCTTAACAGCCATCAAATATTGCAATTCAAACTAGTATTGTTCAAAATGAATAGAACGTAGATAATGCTTAAACATCACACTGGATAAATGTGAAAAACTGAAATAAAGGGCATGTTTTAACTACACCAGGCATAACTAGAACCAAATATAGCCGTTCAAACTGGTATTGATGCAGTCGAGCGGCACAGTTCCGACTTGCACATAATGAACAACACATTGTGAATGACTGAAATAAACAAGGCATAAATGATTAGTATAACAATCAAATATAGCCATTGAAAACTGGACAGAGTCTCACTTCAACCAACCTAACAAGTAAATATAGATAAGCAGGGCATATGCTTGAAAACTGGACAAATGCTCACTGCAACGAACCTAACAAGCAAATACAGATAAACAAGTCATTTGCTTGAAAACTGGACAAATGCTAAAAAAAAGCAACCTAACAACCAAATACAGATAAACAAGGCATCTGCTCGATAACTGGACAAATGCTCACTGCAACCAAACTAAGAACCAAATACATATAAACAAGTCATCGGCTCGATACTGGAAAAATGCTCACTGCAACAAACCTAACAACTAAACACAGATAAACAAGGCATCTACTCAATATAAACAACCAAATATAGCCATTCGTGAAACTGAAGTGGACAATTCATAATTAAACATCACACAGCCCTATTGAACAATACATTTTTGCATAACTGAAAATATTAAACACGGCACAGTTATAGCACCGCACATCAAATGCTACTACAACAAAGGGTACGGGTTGGCAAGCTAGAAAAGGTAAGATTTTCTGATAGGATGTTACCTCACATTTCATGGACGGGATCCTTCTAGTTGGAAGAGCATAGACCCATGGTGCGCTCTCTGATGTCACGGATGGGTTGTTTCACCTTGGAAGAACCTTTGTGGGTGCCCACCTCGTGGTTGTGGTCGATGAGATCTGACTTGGCAATTGAGGATCCCAAGCCGCCACCGTCGAACATGTCCTTCAGAAATGACAAAATGGGCTCGATGGCGTCTAAGGATCACAAATCCTAGATTGCTTAGCGGAGAAGATCAGTGGCAGGGCCGTCGAAGAGATTGACGGCGGTTGAACCAGAGGGGTTGGGGATGGACCACTTAACCTATGACATGGCCCACGTGAAGCTGTCGCTGTCGACGAGCTTGATGTCGTAGCCAGCTTTCCCGAGATACAATAATATGCAAGCCTGCTGACATGAAGCCTTCGGCATGGCAACATAGTCAACGTCTTTGCCGGCTTCCGCGGCGACATGTTGCTCCGGGATCGATAGGTCGGGGCGAATGGCGGCCACCTCGCCAACGTCCGCCGGAGAGGCTATGATAAACCTCTTCTTGGCCAAATGCTCATTGGGCTCCTCGGGATACGTGGTCGAGCTTAGGCTGCGACATTCTGGAGCAGGGGATGTGGATCTGGCGGTGAGGGACATAACAGGCCTCGCCTAAAAACTCAGGGGAGTGGGGCGACGGTATGGGAATCGCTGGGTAACCTAAACTTTATTATCTAAGCTAGGAGGAATGGGCTACCGGTATGGGTTGGCGGCGGGGCCGGCGGCGGACACGAGCTAGGGTTCGAGGGGGAGGGAGCCGGGTGGGGGACTCTGGAGGGGGGTGGTGGTGTTTGAGGATACGCCGCGGCTCCTGAAAATTTTAGTAATGGTGGGTGGAGATGGTGATGGACGAGGGAGGGTGATGGTTCAAATGCCTCGTCTATTGCAATTTTACTATAAGGTCGGTGCTGGAGCAGTGTGAAGTACGGAGGCTACTAGAATTTGGGTAAAGGAATTGATGCGGGGTGGGAGTGCCCCAGATCGCGCACTGTCCAATAAGAATATGCATGTATGATAATAAGGAAAAGTGGCGAAACCGCCGATTTTTGCAATGCTCAAGGCGGGTAGTTTGTTTTTATATTTCTAGCTAGCTGGTCTATCGCACATGGTTCATCCTAATTTCTAAATAAACTCACCCGCCTTTAGCTTGCGCAGTTGTGGTAGTTTTATAGTGCACTTACATTGCACACGGTTAAGCCAATACCGCCACCATTTGCTCGCGCTTGCCTAGTCATGGTGATTTACAGCAAAAAATAACCTATAAAAACATAATCTACAAATTAGTAAAACAAGGATCCCAAGGTTTATATAATCATCTTGTCAGGTCACTATAGATATATTTATCTCTTTATCTCTATAATGACCGTGTCATGGCGATTAAATGAATCTTGAGATATGCAACTTCCCAACGGGTCACCCATCCTTGGAATACTCCAGCCCGAGCACGCTTAACTTTTGCGTTCTATTCGACTAGGCTAGCGGATGGGAAGCGGTACCTTGCTGATAGGAATTGCCTCCTTGCCTTTAAGGCCTTTCGCGCTGGTCACCCTATGGGACCTACTCCCTCCTATCACGCACATTTGTGCTTTTAGAAACTGTGTGCGATATTTACATGGCTGGTGTGTCACTGCCTAGCCTTCAATGAGCACTGACACTCGTAGCGGGAAACCGATGGGAGAAGAGGCAGGAAAGCGATGAGAGGACTAGGCGGGAAACGGTAGGCTGTTTAGAAAACATAGTAGAGAAGGAAGCGTGAGCTAGCACGATGCATGCGCACAATGCTTACCCATGTACTACATGTGCTGTCGAAAGGGCTTATGAAAGGATCGAGATGGACCTAGAGGGGTTTGAATAGGTACAATTACAAATTTTAATTATTACTTAACAATTTTAGGCAATAATGCGGAATATGAAAGTGAGCCTAACGATTGCAAGTATGATGTTATGATCTAAGCAAGGTAACCAAGTAACACAAGTAGATGAGTAAGCAAGCACAATAGGAGATATGTAAAGACTAGGAGACAAGTAACCACAAGTAGGAAGTTAGGGTTAGGGATAGCTGCAACTCCGAGAAACGAGGATGTATGCGGATGTTCACTTCCTTGGAGGGAAGCTACGTCACCGTTAGAGAGGTGGATGTTACCATGAAGGAACACCAACGCCACGAAGGCTCACCCTATTCTCCCTTTGAGACAACACCACGAAGGCGTTTCTCAACCACTAGTGGTAGCACTTGGGGTGGTCTCCAAACCCTCACAAACTTTTCGGGGGTAATCACAATGGTCGATTCCTCACCGAATGACTCCTACCGCCTAGGAGTCTCCAACCTCCAAGAGTAACAAGAATGATGGCGAAAAGCTCAAGACTTGCTCAAATCATGAATTCCTTTGGTGCAAATAAGGGGAAGGATTGGATTTATCACTTGTGTGGATCACTTCTCTCAAATGCTCTCAAATTCCCTAGGGATCTAAGATTTTGTGGAGGAGAGTGAGAGAGAGAGAGAGAGTAAAAATTGTTCTTGAGGATGTTTGAAGTGAATGGTCAACTCTCACACGGGATAGGAGAGAGATATTTATAGTATGCCATAATAAGTGGCCATTGGGACCAAAATAGCACAGCAGCATCGGATGTCCGATACACACCGGATGACCGAGGGCTCGACAGACACCGTACGTCCAACAGAGACCGAACGTCTAATGTTTTGACTCGTTATAGAAGGTACCAGACGACCGGAGGATCCCAGATGTCTGATGTTTTTGTACTGTTGAGGAGTAGTCGGACGTCCGATGGAGACCGGAAATCCGATGTTTTGGCTCTGGAAAGGAGGTACCGGACAACCGGAGGATCCCGGACGTCGATGTTTGTGTACTGATGAGGAGAAGTCGGACGTCCGGTGGAGACGGGAAATCTGATGTTTTGGCTCTGGACAGGAGGTACCGGACGTCCGGTGAATACTGGTCGTCTAACATGCGTCGGTCGTCCGACAGAACCAAGGCACAGAAGATAAGATCAAAAAGTAGATCATTTGAGCAAGACTTTTAGCGAGACCCCATGTTCCCCTCTTAATAGTGTGGGATCCCTATACTCAAGAACAAGCATAAAAAAGGTGCCTAAGCCAGTAGATTTGTTTCTTCGTTCTTGAGGAAGATAAATATTTCTGAAGTCATAATCCACACACAGACACATGATCCCGAGGGGACTAAAACCTGAGATATACTTGACAAACTTTGTTAGTCCCCTATGAGATATTGTCATCAACATCAAAATAAGATTAAGGGCATGATTGCACTTTCAATCTCCCCCTTTTGGTAGTTGATGACAATATACACATAGTACAGAAGAAATAGGATTGTTCTATGCTTGAGACAGATTTATTGAAGAGCTCCCCCTCTCAGTGATAATCCTTGCAAGCTTAATATGGAGAGCTCCCCCTCACAGTGACAACCAATAAAAATATATGAGCAAAATAAAACAAACTCTCAAACATAACCATCACAAGAGCACGTCAACATAATATCATCGTATTTCTTCATACATAAGACTTGGTGGTTCAACATAAGACATAGATAAAGTCATACACCCACTCAAAGCATAATGGTTCAATATAAGAAGTTTTAACATAAATAGATCATAGTACTAATTCTCCCCCTTGGCATCAAGTACCCAAAAGGGGCAGAGAAATGAACGGACAATCACAGGTCATCGTCATCATCATCGTTAGGACCTCCACTACCACCAGCATCGTCGAAGAAATCAGCCCACTCAGGCCCTGACGGAAAACTAAAATTTGCAGGAGGAGCCACCGGAAGACGCTCATCGTCACTAACATTGGGAGCCCCAGAGTCACACAGATGAGACTTCAAATCATTCTTGGAGCTGATCAACCGAGTGACAACATCATGGTTTTGAGTGCAGGAGAACGTGAAGGCCTTCATCATGGCAGAGTGAGCCAGGCAAGACGCCCAACCGACGCAGAGTTGGAAGTGGAGGCATGCGACTGAGCAGCAGACCTACAAGCAGGGGAAGACTTGGAGGAATCCTTGGGAGCATAATCGTTGTCCATGTGAGGAGGAATAATCCACTTCTCATGCACATGAGTGCGTAGAATGGAGCCACACTTTCAATAAGAGTCGGAATGAATGGAGCATGAGGGAAGGCACACTTATACTGAAAGCTAGCAAGACGGATTTCGTGCCATAGAAAATGAGGAATATTTATATTTTTCCTTTTCCTCGGTGACGAAGGTTTCAAGTTCCTTAATGGTAATCATGTGCTTACTCACCATCTCCATAAGCATACGAAACATAGTGAGCTTCTTTCCTTTGAGGGAGCACATGAACTTATTTAGTTTAGCAAGCATAGGATCATCTATATCATCCTCATCATAATTATCCTCCGCATCAAGATACTCATCACAAGGAGTAGGAGTGAAAAGAGGAGGGTTTGACTATGGGCTTACCTTGACATTGTGATGCAGAGCATCCTTCGGTCATCCCCATGGATCTACCATCGTCTCACCAAGCACCAAAAGGACCCATGACAAGAGCACGAGCTAGAGCTCTCGAGACCAAGGTGACTTCTCTCCTTAGTGATATCTCATATGATCCTCACAAGACATGGCTACTACCTAAATCCGGAATGTTGTGCATGATTATGTACCAAGAGGACCCTCCTGAGGATGCACATGAAGATGATAAAGACACCAAGTCCACGGAAGAAGAGAACCAACAGAAGAAGGCAAGGACAGCTTCCAGGCACCGGACATCCGGCCATGGCCCCGGACATCTGGCCCCTGGAGATCTACCCCTCAGCCACGGGTCTGCAGCAGAAGCTACAGGGTCCAGACATCCGGCGTCCAGCCCGGACATCCGGCCCTCCGCACCGGAAATCCGGCCACCAGCCCAGACATCCGAACACGTCGTACAGGGAGCACAGAAGGCTGCCCCGACAGCCCGGACATCCGGCCCCTCCACCCGGACATCCGGCCCCGTCCATCCAGAGAGCAGCAAGGCCAACTCCACCAGCCCGGACATCTGGCCCCTCGCGAGCGCCCGGACATCCGGCCCCTCCTGCCTGCGTGCAGCGCCTCCGGGCCGTGGCCCATGTACCCCTTCGCCCCTTAGACTATATATACTCCCCCTCCACCTACGTTCTAGGGTTAGCATTGGTTTAGCTCATTTGAGATAGAACATTGCTCATCCGCACGGATCTACTCCTCGTGATGGACCGCACCTCTTTGGAGAAGATCCACCCGTATTCAAGACCTCCATCAGGAGAAGACAATCAAGACCTCCTCACGGAGAAGAACGGTTACTCTTGTATCGTCCTTTGTTGACTTTAGATCTTGTGTTACTTTGTGCCTCGATGATCTAGCACTTGTGTGATCATATTCGTGTCGGTTGAGTGTTTCTATTGTTTTTCCCCGTGATTTCCCTCGTTTCCTTCCGTGCATTCTTTGTACTCCTCATAGGGATCCTCTCCAAATGTGAAAGATCGGCCCCCTAGGGTTCCGCCCTACATCACCTTGTCAAGAGAGTTTTGGTCCTCTCCATATTCTACCACGGCCTTTGCCATTAGGCATTTGTGAGTGTTGCCCTTGTAGTCTTTCATATAGTTGTAGGTGACAACATCACCACTCTTGTTGACTAGCCTCAAGGTGTTTTGAGAATCTTTAGCTACTCCAGCAACACCACTAACATCATCCAGATCGGATTCTTCATGAGCAACCATTGCTTTCCCATCTCTCTTCTTGAGCTTGGAGTTCAAAGGATTTGGAAACTTTTTCTTGGGAAAGGTCTTGGAAAAGCTTGGTTTATCTTCTCTCTTCTCATAAGGGCAATCGTTGGAGAAGTGGTTGGTTTCTTCACAGTTGTAGCATTTTCTCACTTTCTTCTTCTAGAATCTTCCCTTGAATTTTCCCGCACTAAACTTCTTGACAAAGAAAGCAATATCTTCATGAGAAGGGCTCTCATCATAGTCAATCTCATCACCATCATCATCATCTTCTTCTTCTTCTTCTTCTTCTTCTTCACTTTGCTCTTCTTCACATACATCCTTGGCCTTTAATGCAAGATTGATCTTTGATGTTGAGGTACCATGTATGGCAAGATGTTTTGTAGCATTTGCCTTTGACTCTTCAAACAGTTGGAACGTTGATATGATGTCATCCGGAGTCATTTCCTTGAATCCATGGTGTTGTGTTGTGTCCCACACCATTTGGTGATGATATGGAGCAAGAGCATGAATCAACTTGTCCACAAGAAATCGCTTAGTCAAGTTGAATCCATCTTGTGTCTTGTCACACTCATAAGACTGGATGTCAGCGGTGAGAGTCATGAGACGCTTAAGGGGCAGGAGATTCACCTTTCTCCACACAAAAGTTTTGCAATTGAACCTTGGAAATTTCATATTGAGCAAGCCGGAGAGTGGAGGTACCGGTCTTGGACCTCACAATGCTATCCCATAATTCCTTGGCACTTGTGATGTGTATGTATGGTCTCCTTTGCTTGTCAGTCATACCTCTCATTATGCACATGGTTGCTGTGTCATTGAGATTCTTGTCGTATATCTCTCTTGGTGTAAGATTCTTCCGGTCAACATCTTGGTAATCATACTCCAAGATCTCTAACATCTCATCATTCGCATATCGAAGATGATTCTGCATATCAACTCTCCACAAAGCAAAATCGGTTGTGTCATCAAGTAAAGGAGGTTTGCCTTGAGGGTTATACTTTGGTTTCTCTATTTGAGGTCTTGCATAAAGCCAAGGAACACTGGGGTGTTCATTACTAGGAGGTTGTTGGCCAAGTAAAGGAGTAGGCACAATTGGCCTCGAGGCCGCATGTTGTAGGGTGGAACCCTATGTGGAGATCTTTCATGAATTGGAGGGGAAATCCCCAACAACACGAAGAACACGAAAACACAAGAGAGGGGAAACACTCAAATTGACTAGATCCAATCACACATATGCTAGATCCAAGAACACACAAGAGGTCACAATGAATCCAAGGACAACAAAGGAAAGATACAAGGTACTAGTTCATCCCAATCCTATGAGGACAGAGGTCTTGATGATCCTATGATGGGGATCCTTCCCAAGATGGGGGCTTGATATCCACTAGGGATCTTCTCCTAGGAGGTCTTGATCTCCTAGAGGAGTGGGTACAAGGAGCAAAGCTCACTAATGTCTCTCATATACTTTGCTATCCTCTAAATGAGCTAGGGAAGGGGTATATATAGTCTAGGGACAAAATAGAGGGGGAGAGGGGTACAAAGGTCCAAAATGACCCTGAAAACGTAGACACACTCGGACGGGTCCGGGCACCCGGGATAAAGGGGGTCCGGGCACCCGGACCGGTCAGAGGCGCCGGGCGAAGGAGGACCGGGCACCTGGGGGGCGAGGGGCCGGGCACCTCGGCTGGACAAGGAGTTGCACCCCTTGGCACAGTAGAGGCAGGGCACCAGGGGGTAGTGGCCCGGGCACCAGGGGTGGAGGCTGGCCGCTCTAGGCGGGGAGGGACGGGCACCTGGGGCTCCAAGGCCGGGCACTCGGGGCTGGCTGGGGGCGGCGCCCAGGTGGGGCCGGGCACCCGAGGGCTCAAGGGTCGGGCATGCGAGGTGGCTAGAGGCGCGGCCAGCCGGCAACTGTGGTGGCCGGGCACCCGGGAGGTCCGAGACCTCGCATGCTTCATGCCTCGCGCATCCTTCTTCCTTCTTCTCCTCCTTATGTGCGTGTGTCTCCATCCCCGCCTCTTCACGGTCTTCTTATTGGTACCTACGAGTGCATAGAGTTTCCGCTTGAGGTAGAATCTGACTCTCGTGTGAATCAGAATGAAACTCGAAGAGGAAAGAGTTCACCTCGGTTTCGACGGCACGCGCGTATGCTCTTGTCGTCGGTCTTCTCCGTCCTTGCCGAGGTGGTGTGACGTCCATGGTGATAGTCGAGGGATGATCCGCATCATCTCCCCCCCCCTTGGGAGAGATCCGTCCATGGATCATGATCTTCATCACCATGGGAAGGAGACAGCGTCGCTGTGTAGAAGTGGTCGACCACCAAACACTGATCATGTTGAAGCTTGAAATGGTCACTCTCTAATGTCGCACCATCTTGTAATTCCTTCAAAAGGAGCAAAGATAACAAGCACTTGGAAAAACAAATGTGGTTGGCATTAAAGCAAAACCAAGCATTCAAGAGGTGATTCACTCAACAAGTGTTGTCATCAAGCATAACATATGGTTTGACAAAGAAGTGTGGCATGGCATGTAAGCACATAAATTGGGCACATGGAAAATCATCATGGAAACAATCATGCAAAGGTGAGGTAAAGATGCTAATATGTGTGACAAGTAAACAAGCATCTACCTCAATGCTATAGCAAGCATGCATAAGCCTCTCAATGAACGGTCTATGGCAGGCATAAGAGTCATTCACAACACCCAAGAAAATGAGATGACTAAACCCATGCGTCAAGTGCAAGACAATCCAAGCATAATGTGCATAGGGTGTAGTGAAAATCGAGTGGCACTCAACACAATAGAAAGAGCAATTGTTCATCATGTGTGAGGCAATCAAGGCAAGCATATAGCAATCAATGGGACATGGCATATGTGAAGGAATGACATTGTTGCAACCAAATATGTGATAGGAGCAAGTAATCCAAGAATTGGATGCAACACACACATCATATATATCATGATGCTTGGAAGTGTGAAAATGGAAAGTCTGTCGGTGTACTAAAGTAGGGGCACTCCTTTGTAACCCTTACTTGTGCGCGGGCAGTCACAGCCACGGGACGAAGCCACACTTAGCAGGGCAAAAGGGAGGAGTCGAAGCCACAAAAACAATCAGGGCAATGCTGGAGACCGTGACCACAGAGAGCAAATGGACGAAGCATGTTTCCCCTGCAAGACCCTTGCCGGGGCAGCCTCAGCAGCCCCTGCAAGACCCTTGCCGGGGCAGCCTCAGCTGCCCCGGCAAAGCAGCCTCAATAGCCCCGACAAGCCCCTTGCCGGGGCGGCTCACCGACACCAGCGGAGTGGGCCACCCTTGAACCTGCAGTCCCCAACATCATCAACTACGTTGGGCCAGGGCTCGGGAGGCACCTTCATAGTGGCATGCAGATCTTTGTGAAGACAAAGAATATTCAAGATCAGATGAGGATTGGAAGGCAACGATCCTCGACAAGATCCTTGCAGAGGAAACCTGCAAGACCTTGCCGGGGACAACACCGTGCCACGGCAAGACCCTTGCCGGGCAACCCGACAAGACCCTTTCCAAGGGTGTCAGCGGGGCCACTGCTAGGCCTGCACCAACCAAGTCTCCACCGTCGTTCACATGCAGTTGCCAGCCCAACCAGCTGGGCAGGCACCTGCGTGGCAACATGCAGCTTCCAGGCCAACTCAGCACATGCCTGCGTGGCGGCATGCAGATCTTCGTGAAGGCTCCACCACCACGCCACCTCGGCTGCTTGCCTGCCTACATGGCGCCGCATGCATCGCTGGCCAGGGTGCGTGTCGGAGCAAGAAGGAGCAGCGAGGGACGGGACGGGCCTTGATCCATCCCCGATAAAGCAAGAGGACACCTAAGCTACGCATTAAATGCGCCTTGTCCTGTAATACGAGCGATAAGCTTATAGCACTGTAGGCCTTTCCACCTCCTGTGTGCCACTGTGGCAGCCCCTTTCGACTATAAAAGGAGGCCCATGGCGTACTGGAGAGGGATTCGGCTTTTTTGAACCACGCAGCCATCGTAGCTAGTTCAAGAGCTCAGAAACACTCAATACATCCACCAAAGCAGGACTAGGGTTTTACGCGTTCCTCGCGGCCCGAACCTGGGTAAACGATCCTTGTGCTGGTTACTAATCCTGCTCTTCTCACAATCTCGTGCCCCGCAACCGCAAGGGATCCTCATGATCCCATAGGTGTCGTTTCCCACCGACAAAGTCAAAGCAACATCTCTAACAAGTGCGCAATCAAGTGGTCCAAGATGACTAATAAGTCTCATGGTGCAAGCAACACAAGTAGTATGATCCTCAATATCCATGCTCAAGAAAGATGTCACCTTGAAGGCGTGTCCTTGTGCATTCTTCACAGTGCCGAAACACAAGCAAGTGCGATGTAGAAGCGTCGTGATCGAGGGTGGTTCGCTCTCAAGAGCTCGAATGGTCAACTCACGTGAAGTAGAAGTCGAGACGAAATCCAAGTATCCTACACATGCACACAACAATACAAAGAATGTATGTGCATGGTAGATAAACACATCATCCATCGTGATGGTTCTCTTCTCTTGCACATAACCGATAGAAGCACAAGTGCATGAATAAGAAGAAGCAACAATGGCTATATTCATGACACTTGGTATATGGTCCAAAGAGGTAAGACAAGTACGCTTCACAAGAAATATGTCAAAAGCTCCAAATATGTTCGAGAATGCTATGGTGGCAATCTCATTATCAAGACTAAAAGCATTGTTGCACTCAATACATGGCAAATCATTTAGCATGAGAGAGGCAACACATGGAGATATATGACAAGAAGCAATAACAATCATGTGCAAAGCATGTAGATGGTTGTCATCAACCGCATGAAGTGAGAAAGTATGAATCATGGGTGATGCAACAACGCAAGCAATCATAGTAACCAAGTCGTGCAAGCTAGTAGTGCGAAGACGCAACATACTAGAAGAAATCATGCCAATCATGTCATGTGAGCAAATAATAGGCATAGGCAATGCGCCTGACATATCGCAAGCACGAACACAAAGCAAGATCATAGTATCATCATAGGCATGGGTCATAGGTAGAACATGGCAATAACAAGCAATATCTCCACCAAGCTTGCAAATACACATACAAGTAGTAGAATCAATCATCATGTGTAATGCAAAGCATGGGTCACAAATGCATGGTAAAGGCATAGTAATGAGCATATCATGCAAAGTGAGCATGGAAATATGATGCGGAGCATCCTTCGGTCATCCCCATGGACCTTCCATCGACTATCCAAGCTCCAAGTGGACCCATGACAAGAGCAAGGGCTCGTGCTATTCAATCCGAGGTGACATCACTCCTACTTGAGTCCCCCTTTTCTTCTAGTGAGACATGGCTACTACCTAAGTCCCAGATGTTATGCGTGATCAGGTACAATGCTCAAGCCACGGAGCCAGGAGCTGAAGAAGAAACGACAGGCGTCAACTCTCTGGACAGCCCGGAACTTCTGGCCAGAGCCCGGAACTTCCGGCCCCCGGAACGTCCGGCCTACCCGGAGCTTCCGGCCTCCGACGACATCGACCAGCCCGAGCGTGCCAACTCTTTGGTTAGCCCGGAACCTCCCCGAAACCCGTCCCGGACCTTCCGACCCCCGGAACCTCCGGCCCGCCCGGACCTTCCGGCCCCCGGACGCCAGCCCAGCTCCACCCGCGCAAACTCTCTCGTTAGGCCAAACCCTGCCTGGACCCTTCGTCACCCGGAACTTCCGGCCCTGCCTGCGCGCAGCCACTTGGGCCGAGGCCCGTGTACCCTTTCGCCCCTTAAACTATATATACTCTTCTCCTACCTACATTTTAGGGTTAGTGTTATGATAGCTCATCTTGAGATAGAGCATAGCTCATCCGTACCGGATCTACTCCATGTGAGGGACCGTGCCTCCTCGGAGAAGATCCATTCGGATTCAAGGCCTCCATCCGGAGAAGACAATCAAGACCTCCTCACAGAGAAGAACGGTTACTCTTGTATCTTTCCTTTCTTGATCTTGAACCTTGTGCTACCTTATGATTTCTGTGATCTAGCCCTTGTGTGAACGACTACTTGTCGGTTGAGTGTTTCTCTCGTTTCTCCCCGTGATTTCCCTTGTGTTCTTCCGCGCGTTCTTCGTGTTTCCCCGTAGGATCCACTCCAAACATGAAAGATCAACCCCATAGGGTTCCGCCCTACATCATCTTGGTATCATGAGCCACGTTGATCACATTTTTGGAGCCCCTACCCCTCTTTTTCTAGCTTGATTTTGTTGTTTTCGTCCTAAATCCAAAAATCCCCACCAAAAATAGCCCCAAATTTTTTTGTGATTTGTTGGTGTGATGAAGTTTTCTTGGATTTGATCCATGGATCTGCTTTGCTTCGAGTGGATCTAGCTTCCCTATCCTTCTTCCCCTCTAATTTCTTCTTTTTTCCCCTTCAGATTTGAGTTTTTCCCCAAGTTTTTCCGCCGAAATCCACGATCCCCAAGTCTCTATTCTTGGCAGAATCACGACCACCGGAACTTCCGGCCCAGCGCGGAACTTCCGGCCCTCGGACCTTCCGGCCTTCCCCGGAACTTCCGGACCCCGGACCTTCCGTCTTGACCGGACCTTCCGGCCTAGACAGAAAGGTTGTGCATCTTTGACGACTTTCGCTACTTCGGCAACTCCGACCACGGTGCAGCGGCATCTTCGCCAACGTACTTAAGATCGTGCACCACGACATCATCTACATTCGCATCCGTTTGGAACCTTAAACCGTAAGCAAGGACGGTAATTTCGACGACATCTTTGTCAAAACCTTGCCATTGCATTGATAAACATCATAGCCCATCTTTTGCATTGCTTACCCATCGAGAATAGCCTTTGAGTATTGCCGGCAACGTGACTTGAGCACATTAGTGATCATACTCCATAGCATACATACCATACCATAGTGGTGCATACCTTGGCATCAATTTATGTGTCACAACGTTGTCATCGCAAACACAATTGCTATCTTGGTTCGTGAAGTTTTGCATGAGAAAAGAGCTCAAAAGTGAAAGAGCCACCCAAGCTTTTAAGCAAAGAGGAAAGATAAGCAAAGAGCTTATAAGCAAGAACCATAGCATCATACTACATTAAGATTGTCATACCGGATCATCTTGGATCATAGCACCGAAATACCATACCTATAGCATACTTGGGATAGAGGTCGTTGCATTTTTGCCTAGTAGGTTGTGCACAAGCTCCGTATCCGCCTATTGTGCAATCGTGCTAGCGTCTCTCTAGTATTGTGCAACAAGAGAATTTTCGTGGATTCCCCATTTTGCCCCACTTTTGGTTTGCACAATCCCACTTCTCTATTTGTGTGTGTGTTTCCGTGTACCCTATTTGCTTGGTCTACTTGTTGCATTTGCAAATTTGTGAATCTTTTCCAACATTATTGAATCTCACTTTCAATTGCATCAAATTTTGTGCCACCATCCTAACCAATCTCCACCATAAGCTTTTACTTGTGTAGGTGTGAGAACCGGCAAGAATTGGTACCAATAATGCTATTTCATTGTCCGCATTTGGGTGAACTTGATTCATCATCAACATCAGTCAAGGTACATTGGTATAAGTTCTTCTCCTTCTACCACTCACATTTTTCTTGGAATGATGGATAGGCCGAGTACTTCTACCAACCCACTCTTCATCGAGCAAGCCGACGACCTGCCATCATACATCAACTAGAGCCACCTCTTTGGTGCACAACGGGCGTTGCATCAAGAGCAACAAGCTATGAACGAACGCATCGACAACCTCGCCACCGACTTGTGTCTCTCCGAGCAATGAACCAAGGACTACTTCGACAACAAGCTCGACGCGCACAAGCAAGAGAACGATGCAAGAATCAACGAGATCCGCGCCTTGTTGGTGAACCGGCCTTCATCTACATCGTCATACTCAAGACGGAGCCATTCAAGTCGACACTCCGACGACTCCTTCTCCGGCTCAAGTACACAATCATCAAACACTCTTCGATGAGTCGCGCGTCAAGACCATCATGCATCTCGCAACCCGTTACACGTCAAGCATTCACGAGAGCAAGTAGATGAGCAAGTCCCTCGTCCTCAATCAAACCAAGACGCTTTTGCTGAAGCTCAAGAACAATAACGACTACGGCGCCAAGAGGCGCAACGTGCCCTTCAAGAATCAAGCCGAGCCATCACAAACCGCAATCACGAACGGTGCAATCAAGAGGAAGCCCTTCGGGAAGAAATCCAAGATAGGAACTACCAACCGCGAGTGCAACGTCAAGTTCCTCAAGCTCATCCACAAGCTCGTCAAGCTCCACATCAACCTCAAGTTCATCAAGAGCAAGTCGACCATGGACTTCCTCCTCGCCAGGAGCAACATGAGGATGATTACCCTCCACGTCACGGGCGTCATCATCACCATCGCCAACAACACAATGAAGAGCAACGCTACGGAAAGATTAAATTCACCATGCCCAAGTTCAATGGAAGCAATGATCCAGAAGAGTACCTCTCATGGGCATTGAAGGTCGACAAAATCTTTCGTTTGCACAACAATGAGGAAGAGAAGAAGATCGCTATGGCATCACTTGAGTTCCAAGATTATGTGCTCATATGGTGGGAACAAGTCCTTGAGCGCTGACAAGCAAGAGGTGAACCTCCAATCACCACTTGGGCTCAAATGAAGGATGTCATGCGAGCATGTTTTGTGCCAACCTACTACAACCGCGATCTCTTCAAGAAGCTACAACTCCTCAAGCAAGGAACAAAGAGTGTTGAAGAATACTACAAGGAAATGGAGATAGCCATGATTCGAGCCAATGTCATGGAGGATGATGAGCAAACAATGGCACGTTTCTTGAATGGACGCAATCATCCCATCAAGAAGATCGCCGACTTCCAACCCTACTCCAACCTCATTGATCTCGTGCATCAAGCTACAAAGGCAGAACGTCAAGTGCAAGATGACATCAAGTACGCCAAGTACTCGTCCAAGACATACGGCTTCTCCAACAACCAAGCTTCAACAACTCAAACCTCTACATAAACCAAGCCTTCTCCGAGCAACGACGACAATCCAAGTTTCAAGAAAACTTCGTCATGTTCAAGTCGTATTCCTCCTACTACAAGCAACTTCAAGCTGCGTGCTTCATCATCTACTCCGACCGATGAGACCGTCAAGACAAGCTCCTTCAAGTGTTTCACTTGCGGCCGCCGAGGCCACAAGTCCTATGAATGCACCAACAAGCACACCATGATCCTCAACGACGATGGCACCTACGACTCAATGAGTGAGGATGAAATGGAAGCCCTTGACCAAGTGGCCATGCACCGGCGGGTGAACGAGGATGAAGATGAACAAGTCTTTTGTGATGAGGATTCGAGCACCGCTCTCATTGTCTCCAAGGTCTTGACTCTTCAACATCAACGACGAATACCAAAGATGCCACATCTTCCACACCAAGGCCGGCATCAATGGAAGGTCCGTCAAGGTCATCATCGATGGAGGAAGTTGTCACAACTTGGCAAGTGAAGAACTATGCTCCAAGCTTTAATTGGTCAAGAGGAAGCACCCGCACCCCTACAAGGTTCAATGGCTAAGTGACTCTGGCACTATACGAGTTGAGCATACGGTCCAAGTCTCCTTCAAAATTGGTGCATATGAGGACACTTTGGAGTGTGATGTGCTCCCAATGACCGTTTGCCACCTCCTTCTTGGTCGACCATGGCAATTCGACTATGGTGCCATCCACAATGGGCGCACCAATCACTATAGCTTCAAGATGAAAGGGAAGGAATATGTGCTATGACCTATGTCTCCTAGTCAACTGATAGCCGACAAGCAAGCCACCCATCATGGAGAGAAGAGTGAGAAAGTGATCCACCCAAAAGTGAGTGAGAACCACAAGCCAAACTTGAGCGCCTCTCGCCTAGAGAGAAAAACCTCATACTATTTGCCACAAAAAGTGAGATTAGAGACATGTGTGAGAACCCATAGAGTGTGATGCACTTTGTCCTTGTGTGCATGGATGGGGAACCAAAAACTAACACCTCTCACGAGCTACCTCTAGTGTTTCAATCTCTTTTGCAGGAATTCCAAGATGTTTTCCCTGATGAGCTACCTCCGGGTCTACCTCCTCTTCGAGGCATTGAGCATCAAATCGACCTCATCCCCGGAGCGCCACTTCCAAACAAAGTTCCATACCGTGTCAACCCCGAAGAAACAAAAGAGATTCAACGGCAAGTACAACAACTCATCGACAACGGTCATGTACGTGAAAGCTTAAGCTGTTGTATCGTTCCCATTATACTTGTGCCTAAGCCAGATGGAAGTTTCTGCTTGTGTTCCGATTGTAGACCTATAAATGCTATTACCGTTCGCTATAGGCAACCCATTCCTCGCTTAGATGATATGCTTGATGAACTTAGCAGAGCCAACTTTTTCTCAAAAATTGATCTTAAAAGTGGCTATTATCAAATCCGCATACAAGAGGGTGATGAATGGAAAGCTGATTTCAAAACCAAATTTGGTTTATAAGAGTGGTTAGTTATGCCTATGGGTTTATCGGAGGCTCCCGGTACTTTCGTGCGTCTTATGCATTATGTGCTTTGCCCTTATATTGGAGTATTTTTTGTGGTTTACTTCGATGATATTCTTGTGTTTAGCAAAACCATGAAAGAGCATCTTAATCATGCTAGGGCTATTTTGCAAACCCTTCGCAAGGAACGTCTTTATGTCAACATGAAAAAGTGCACATTTGGTGTTGACAAAGTGGTTTTCTTGGGTTTTATTGTATCTTCCAGGGGTGTCCATGTTGATGAATCTAAAATTGAAGCAATTAAAACTTGGCCCCAACACACCAATTTGCAACAAGTGCGTAGTTTTCTTGGTCTTGCGTTTTTTATCATTGCTTTGTGAAAGACTTTAGCACTATTGCCGCTCCTTTGCATGCTTTGAGTAAGAAGAATGCCCCTTTTGTTTGGGGATCTTTGCAATCCACCACTTTTGATGAGCTCAAGTCTTTGATTACTCATGCTCTGATTCTTGCTTTGCCCAACTTCGACAGAACTTTTGAGGTTCATTGTGATGCAAGTGGTACCGGAATTGGCGGAGTTTTGATGCAAGAAAAACGATCCATTGCATATTTTAGTGAAAAACTCTCCGGTGCTCATCTTAACTATCCCAAGCTTCGGGTGTCTTCGGGCGATTTAGCCAGATCATCCGGACCGGGGTCCGGATCGTCCGGGCTCTGTCCGGATCGTCGAGGCCTTCGTCCGGATCGTTCGGCCAGCTTGGGACTTGGTACTTTTCCTCTCCGTCTTCACGCATGTCTTCTGCTTCCGTTTCTCCTTGCTTCCTAACTTCTCCTTGGCTAAGTCCTTGGTACCTGAGTATGCAAAACGTCTCTGTTTGAGGTAGTAGCCATGTCTCATGTGAATCGAAAGGGAGTTGTGAGAACAGTCATGTCACCTTGGTTTCGAGAGCTCTTGCACGTGCTCGAGTCATAGGTCTAAGTAGTGTTGTAGGAGATGTAGATGCGTCCATGGGGATGATCGTGGGATGCTCCGCATCACAATTGCTATCTTGGTTTGTGCATTTCGCATAAATGGCCATATCAATAAAAAAGAATAAGCTTTTAAGCAAAAAGAGAGCAATGAGCTTGTGAGCAAGAGCCATAGCATCATACCACATTGCACACTAGATTGTCATATGCAATCATCTTGGATCATCTTGAGAAGAACACCAGGAACATCATACACATAGCATACTTGGGATCGAAGGTTCATACATTTTGCATCTTATAGGTTGTGCACAAGTGCTGTATCTGCCTTTTGAGCAATCGTGCTAGCGTCTCTCTTGAGTTGTGCAACACGAGTGTTTTCCATGGATTCCACATTTTGTGCTCATTCCTTGGTTGAACGACCCCATTTATCTATCCGTGTGTGTGTTTCCGTGTGCTACATATTGCTATTTGTATACTTGTTTCACTTGTGAATTTGTGAATCTTTTCCAACATTATTAACTCTTGCTCACATTTTGCATCAAATTTTTGTGCCACTGTCCTCACCGAGCTCCACCATAAGCCTTACTTGTGTAGGTGTAAGAATTGATAAGATCTGGTACCAATTGTGCTATTTCCTTGATACATTATTGAGTGATCATCAATCCATCTTCAACATTGGAAAGGTACATTTGGTCTTGTTCTTTCCTTTCTTCCACTCACACTTGCTCGAGTCTTGTGATGGATAGGCAAGGCATTTCATCTCCAGTCTTCCACGACAACGATGGCGAAAACAACTACATCACCAAAACGTCCATCTTCGGACTACAATGAGCAATGCGAGGAATCGAGCGACTCATCATCGACATTCACCAAAGCGAAGCACGGACAAGGGACTACATCGATTATCATCCAGACATCACCCGGACATCCGGACCCCTAGTCGGACATCCGGACCTGCACCGCCACCGCCTACGTCACCAGCTCATCCGGGCCTCCACCCGGATCATTCGGCCAAAGCCCGGATCATCCGGCTCCTCACCCGGATCATCCGGACCCCGCTTGCGTGCGCGTGTTGGGCTGAGCCCATGTACCCCTTTGCCCCCTAGCCTATATAAAGGACTCCTCCTCCTCCTTTCGAGACTTAGCATTGCTTTAGCTCATTTGAGATAGAGCTTTGCTCATCCATACGGATCTCCTCCTCGTGAGAGACCGCAGCCTCTTCGGAGAAGATCCACCTAGATTCAAGACCCCTTTATGGGAAGATCCCTCGTGGATTCAAGACCTCCTCTCGGAGATGAGCTACCGCCACTTGTATTGTCCTTTGTTGGGTTTGGACCGTGTATCTCTTTCTGTTTCTTAGATCTAGCACATGTGTGACGTTTTTCTTCTTGGTTGAGTGTTCTCTCGTGTTTTTCCCTCGTTCCCCTCATCGTGTTCTTCATGTTCTTCGTAGGATCCGCTCCAAACGTGAAAGATGGGTGAGGGAGTCCTGGACTAGGGGGTGTCCGGACAGCCGGACTATCATTATCCGCCGGACTCCAAGACTACGAATATACAAGATTGAAGACTCCGTCCCGTGTCCGGATGGGACTTTCCTTGGCGTGGAAGGCAAGCTTGGCAATACGGATATGTAGATCTGTTGGGGAACGTAGTAATTTCAAAAAATTTCCTACGCACACGCAAGATCATGGTGATGTATAGCAACGAGAGGAGAGTGTTGTCCACATACCCTTGTAGACCAAGCGAAGCGATCACAACGTAGAGGAAGTAGTCGACGTTCTCCTCGCGATCCGACCGATCCGGCGCCGTTACTCCGACGCCCCGAGTTCTTAACACACGTACAGCTCGATGACGTCCCTCAGACTCGATCCAGCCGAGTGTCGAGGGAGAGTTTCGTCGACGACGGCGTGGTGACGATCTTGATGTTTCACCGGCGCAGGCTTCGCCTAAGCTTCGCGACTTGTATGACCGAGGTGGAATATGGTGGAGGGGGCACCGACACGGCTAAGGAACGATCCGTAGATCAAACTTGTGTATTCTAGGGTGCCCCCTGCCCCGTATATAAAGGAGGGAGGGGGAGGCCGGCCGGCCTAGAGGAGGGCGGGAGGAGTCCTACTCCTACCGGGAGTAGGACTCCACCCTCTTCCTAGTTGGAATAGGATTGGGGGGGGAAGAGGAAGGGCGCCGCCTCCTGTCCTATTCGGACTGGGGAGGGGCGGCCACCACCGGCCGCCCTTCCTCTTCTCCCTCGAGGCCCACCGAGGCCCATTTACCCCGGGGTTCCGTAACCTCCGGTACTCCAGTAAATTCTGTTTTCACGGAACCATTCGAACTCCAAACATAGGCTTCCAATATATCAATCTTTATGTCTCGACCATTTCGAGACTCCTCGTCATGTCCGTGATCACATCAGGGACTCAACTTCTTGGTACATCAAAATACATAAACTCTTAATAAGCGCATGAAGCCTTAAGCGTGCGGACCCTACGGTTCGAGAACAATGTAGACATGACCTAGAACCATTCTCGTCAATAACCAATAGCAGGACCTGGATGCCCATATTGGTTCCTACACATTCTACGAAGATCTTTATCGGTCGGACCGCATAACAACATACGTTGTTCCCTTTGTCATCGGTATGCTACTTGCCCGAGATTCGATCGTCGGTATCCAATACCTAGTTCAATCTCGTTATCGCAAGTCTCTTTACTCGTTTCAGTAATACATCATCTCACAACTAACTCATTAGTTGTTATGCTTGCAAGGCTTGATGATGTGCATTACCGAGAGGGCCCGAGATACCTCTCCGACAATCGAGTGACAAAACCTAATCTCAAATACGCCAACCCAACATCTACCTTTGGAGACACGTAGTACTCCTTTATAATCACCCGCCACGTTGTGACGTTTGGTAGCACCCAAAGTGTTCCTCCGTAAACGGAGTTGCATAATCTCATAGTTACAGGAACATGTATATGTCATGGATAGAAGCAGTAGTAACATACTAAACGATCGTGTGCTAAGCTAAGGAATGGGTCATGTCAATCAGATCATTCTACTAATGATGTGACCTTGTTAATCAAATAACAACTCCTTGTTCATGGTCGAAACATAACCATCTTTGATTAACAAGCTAGTCTAGTAGAGGCATACTAGTGACATATTGTTTTGTCTATGCATTCACACATGTATCATGTTTCCGGTTAATACAATTCTAGCATGAATGATAAACATTTATCATGAAATAAGGAAATAAATAATAACTTTATTATTGCCTCTAGGGCATATTTCCTTGATCTCCCACTTGCACTAGAGTCAATAATCTAGATTACAAAGTAATGATTCTAACACCCATGGAGTCTTGGTGCTGATCATGTTTTGCTCGTGGAAGAGGCTTAGTCAACGGTCTCGCAACATTCAGATCCGTATGTATCTTGCAAATCTCTATGTCTCCCATCTGGACTAAGTCCGGATGGAATTGAAGCGTCTCTTGATGTGCTTGGTCCTCTTGTGAAATCTGGATTCCTTTGCTAAGGCAATTGCTCCGAGATTGTCACAGAAGATTTTCATTGGACCCGATGCACTAGGTATGACACCTAGATCGGATATGAACTCCTTCATCCAGACTCCTTCATTAGCTGCTTCGAAGCTGCTATGTACTCCGCTTCACATGTAGATCCCGCCACGACGCTTTGTTTGGAACTGCACCAACCGACAGCTCCTCCGTTTAGTGTAAATACGATCCGGTCTGCGATTTAGAATCGTCCGGATCGGTGTCAAAGCTTGCATCAACGTAACTGCCGTTTACGATGAGCTCTTTGTCACCTCCATATCTGAAAAACATATCCTTAGTCCTTTTCGGTATTTCAGGATGTTCTTGACCGCTGTCGATGATCCACTCTGGATTACTTTGGTACCTCCTGCTAGGCTTATAGCAAGGCACACATCAGGTCTGGTACACAGCATTGCATACATGATAGAGCCAACCCTTGTAATTCGTTCGAGTAGCTGCAACAGCTCGGGAAGCTGATCACCCGTTGATATGGGCATCTCCTCTGCAGGACGACCGTGAGTATACCTACAAGACATATCATGTCAAAATACTTCCTCGCCGAACTCTTCTTTTCAAAAGAGTCCGCTCAAGCACTTACTATAAATGTCGCGACGAAGCCGCTGATTCTCCTTAACGGAGCCGGACAGCTCGGCCCGAGCGCATTTCAGCTCATCGCCGAGCTTGGCGTTGGCATCCTGGAGCTTGTTCCTTTCCTGCTGAACCCTATTCAGCACACTCTCGCCGGCCTTTAGCTGGCGCAGCAATGCTTGCCTGTCCGGATCTTGTCCGGCGGTACCTGCAATGTCATTATTAGACTCGCGCGCACGCTGCACAACACTTATATTTATTAATAAAAATGTGTTACCAGGAGGGGTCTTTGCGTCTCCTCCTGCGGCAGCAAAGTGCGGCCTCGATTAGGCCTTGCAATCTTGCAGCTCCGAGACAGTGGGAGTTCTTCTCGGAAGAGCTCATGTTTCCAAATGATCCTTAAATCAGTTAGCATAACTACTTTCGGTCTCGGGGCTCTTGGTATATACAACCATTAAAATTCCCTTACCCGTATGTCTTTCACATCTTGCTCCGTGGCTCGTAAAACCATCTTGAGCGCACGGAGATGCGCGTCCCTCGTGTTAAAGGCATCCAATGCCTCGGGAAAAGCACGCTTCATGAAATCTTGTCGCGGCGCCTATGGTTCATGGCGCTCTCCACCTCGCACTTAGTGGCGCCTGATGCAGCCGGTGTCCTCCGTTGGAGAAGGATCCGGCCCGCATCTTGCGCTTGGCTCCCCCTCCAGGCCGGGCGCTGGAGCCTGGCCGGTGTAGGTTGGATCGGCAACTTCTGCGCCCGCAGTCCTGCGAGCGCTTTTTCTCCTACAAAGATTATGAGCACTCAGGCATTTTCTCGGAACGTTGCTCTAAAAATTCAAATACGAGCTATACCTTTGCGGCGACGTTTCCGCTCGCACCGCACTCCTTTTCCGCCTGCTGGTCCGGACTGGCCTCTGTTGGTCAGCCGCCGTGGGCTCGGCTTCCTGCCGTGAAGGCGCTTCCTGCAAAATACCATCGTTCGCGAAGGTTAGAAATGGGCAGGGAAGAGATAATGGTGTTCAGACTTCGGTCGCGGTCACCTGGGAAGCCGAACTTAGTCCGGGGTAGTCCGCCGTAATGGCGACCAAAGCATTGTCTATGCTGAGCTGGTGAAACACCCCGTCGATCAGCTCTACCTCGATGTCGGGTCCTCTTGGAGGCGGATCGAGGATCTTCTCGATCCTCGGGTTGCGGAGCAGACTCACCATGTCCTCCACAGTCCAGCGTAGATCCTGCGCCGAAGACATAATGTAAGAAGCTTAAACTTCGAAAGCATGGGTCGAGCCCTTAAAGGTGTTCACTTACCCATCCCCTAGGGTTGTTCATGGAGAACCCGTTTAAGGGGTTCGTTCGAAGGAGCTCCTCCTTCTCCCCCTTGTACAGACCAGACATGATCTTCACTAGGTCCTCGGTCGAGTCCGGCCCTTTGCAGCCATGACGGGTGGCGTCGTCTTCCCTGTTGAAATCCCACATGGGGTGGCCTCTATATTGCAATGGCTGTACCCCTCGCATGATGCATGTCGTCATGACTCCAATCATGGTCAACCCGGAGTGGGCCAGTAATCTTATTCGGCCCATCAAGTAATGAACGTTCTTGTCTTCCTCCAATCGGGGGCTCCGTGGGCGCCAGCTGAGGCGCTTCTTTAGGGGAGCAGCACTAAACACCGGGAGGCCGATCCGGACTGGGTCCGGCAGCGGAGCGTCTCCTATGTGAAACCACTCTGAGGGACAGTCTTCGGACGCCTTCTTGGGAGTACGGATGGGTATCCGTCCCGCAATGCGCCATATTTGGCGCCGCCCACTTGATATATGGACCCCTCGTGAGAACGGGTACGAGGCAAACAGCCTCTTCCACAATGCAAAATGGGGCTCAATGCCCGGGAATAGCTCACAAAGAGCTACGAGCCCGTGATATGCGTGATGAGGCAAGGCGTGAGGTGGTGGAGCTGGAGTCCGAGAACTCCGAGAGCCCGCGGAGAAACGGATGTATTGGGAATCCGAGTCCCCTTATCAGATAGGGGACGAAGCATACACGCTCCCCCTTATTGGGGCTTGGAGTGTCCTTCGCCTGCCTCCCACCTTGATAAGTAACTAGTCCGGCCCGGACCGGGACCATGAAGGCCGGAGGGAGAAATCCCCCCGTTTGGAGCTTCACTAGCTCATTGTGCGAAACAGAGCACCTCCTCCAATTCCCCGGTTGTGGGCTGGGAGCGCGTGAAGAAGAGCCGCGTCGACGATCCATGATGGAATGGATTTTTAGGTCAAAGGCGCTTCGATGGGATATTCGCGGGAGGAAGACGATGTGGTTTGGATCTGGATTCTTGCCTCTTTTATAGGCGGACGACTCGCACAACTAGGGGGTGGAACGTAAAAGACACCTTGGCTTTTCGCATTCGTGCGACGCGTGGAAGAGGGCCATTATTTGGCGTAGAAGCCGAGGAACACACTATTCAAGATGAAGCCGGACACTGTTCGGCAGGTACATGGAATTTGAAGGGAGAACCCGCCTTGCAACGCCGATGACTATAAACGCGCTGGACTTATCGTCATTGAAGCCTGGTTCGGGGGCTACTGAGGGAGTCCTGGACTAGGGGGTGTCCGGACAGCCGGACTATCATTATCCGCCGGACTCGAAGACTACGAAGATACAAGATTGAAGACTCCGTCCCATGTCCGGATGGGACTTTCCATGGCGTGGAAGGCAAGCTTGGCAATATGGATATGTAGATCTCCTACCATTGTAACCAACTTTGTGTAACCCTAGCCTCCTCCGGTGTCTATATAAACCGGAGTGCTTTAGTCCGTAGGACAACATACATTACAACAATCATACCATAGGCTAGCTTCTAGGGTGTAGCCTCCTTGATCTCGTGGTAGATCCACTCTTGTACTACCCATATCATCAATATTAATCAAGCAGACGAGGGTTTTACCTCCATCGAGAGGGCCCGAACACAGGTAAAACATCGTGTCCCTCGTCTCCTGTTACCATCCGCCTAGACGCACAGTTCGGCACCCCCTACCCGAGATCCGCCGGTTTTGACACCGACAATGGGCCTCTAGGGTTCTACCCTACATCATCTTGGTATCATGAGCCACGTTGATCACATTTTTGGAGCCCCTACCCCGTGTTTTCTAGCTTGATTTTGTTGTTTTCGTCCTAAATCCAAAAATCCCCACAAAAAATAGCCCCCAAATTTTTTTGTGATTTTTTGGTTTTGATGATGTTTTGTTGATTTTTTTTTCCGTGGATTCGTTGTGTAACTCGTGGATCTTGCCTTTCCCCACCTTCTCACCCTCGAAATCCATCCAAAATCCACGAAATCTTCAAATTTCTCCCCGTTTTCGAGTTCATCCCGAGCAGCCCTCGAGCGCAGTTGACCTGCCCGAATCATCCAGACCCTGACCCAGATCATCCGGACTCGTCCGGATCATCCGGCTCCTAGGCCGGATCATCCGGCTTCGTCTGTCGAAACTGCATTTTCTGTAGTTTTCTCCACCACCACCTACCCCTCCGCACTCCACCCACTTCGACCACCACCACCTTCACCCGCCAACCCCCCATTACATACCCCTCCATACCACCATTCGACTTTGGGGTTCGAGAATTTGAGTTGTGGTTTCCCGTGTCCTATTGTGTTTCGGCTATTTATGTACGGCGCGACTTCAACATCACCACCGCTCATCTTCGTCGACTACTCATCATCGCTATGGATGGTAACTTCGTCGACATCTTTGTCTACGCCTTCCCATTGCATTAATAACCACCATAGCCTTACTTTTGCATAGCTTACCCATCAAGACTAGCCATTGAGTATTGCCGGCAACGTGACTTGTGCACATTAGTGACCATACTCCATAGCATACATACCATACCATAGTGTTGCATATCTTGGCATCATCTCTTGTGTCACAAAGTTGTCATCGCATACACAATTGCTACCTTGGTTCATGAAGCTTTGCATGAGAAAAGAGCTCAAAAGTGGAAGAGCCAACCAAGCTTTTAAGCAAAAAGAGAAAGATAAACAAAGAGCTTATAAGCAAGAACCATAGCATCATACCACATTAAGATTGTCATATTCGATCATCTTGGATCATATCACCGAAATACCATACATATAGCATACTTGGGATAGAGGTCGTTGCATTTTTGCCTAGTAGGTTGTGCACAAGCTCTGTATCCGCCTATTGTGCAATCGTGCTAGCGTCTCTTGAGTATTGTGCAACAAGAGCATTTTTGTGGACTCCACATTTTGGCTCATTTTTGGTTTGCACAATCCCATTATTCTTTTTGCGTGTGTGTTTCCGTGTACCACTACTTGCTTGGTCTACTTGTTGCATTTGCGAATTTGCAAATCTTTTTCAACATCTTTGAGTCAAACTAACAATTGCATCAAATTTTGTCCCACCATCCTAACCAAGCTCCACCATAAGCTTTTACTTGTGTAGGTGTGGGAACCGAGAAGAATTGGTACCAATTGTGCTATTTCATTATCCGCATTTTAGTGATCTTGATTCATCTCCAACATCAGTCAAGGTACATTTGGTATAAGTTCTTCTCCTTCTCCCACTCACATTTTACTTGGAATATTGGATAGGCCAAGTTATTCTACCAACCCATTCTTCATCGAGCAAGATGATGACATGTCATCATTCGTCACCAAGAGCCACCTCTTTGGTGCACAACGAGTGTTGCATCAAGAGCAACAAGCGATGACCGACCGCATCGACAACCTCGCCACCGACTTGCGACTCTCCGAGCAACGTGCAAGGGACTACTTCGACAACAAGCTCGATGCTCACAAGCAGGAGAACGATGCAAGAATGGACAAGATCCATGCCTTGTTGGTGAACCGCCCTCCTTCCACTTCTTCATACTCAAGATGGAGCCGCTCAAGTTGACACTCCGACGACACATTCTCCGGCTCAAGTACACCGACATCAAACACTCTTCGACGAGCCACGCGTCAAGATCATCATGCATCTCGCAATCCTCTACACGGCGACCATCCACAAAAGCAAGTCGACGAGCAAGTACATCGTCATCAAGCACACCTTGATTCTTTTGCACAAGCTCAAGAACAACAACGTCAACGGCGCCAAGAGGAAGAACGAGCGCGTCAACATCATGAGGAACAAAACGCTGAGGCTCAACGTCTTCAACAACAACAACGTGAAGCACAAGCTCTTCAGGCGCAATCTGCCCTTCAAGAATCAAGTCGTTCCATCGCCAAACGCAACCGCGATAGACGCAATCAAGAGGAAGCACTTCGAGAAGAAATCCAAGAGCGGAACTACCAACCAAGAGTGCAACGTCAAGTTCCTAAAGCTCGACAAGCTCCTCCACAACCTCAAGTTCAACATGAGAAAGAAGACGACGGACATCCTCCATACCAAGAGCAACATGAGGTTGATTATCCTCCACGTCAAGGGCATCATCATCACCATCACCCACAACACAATGAAGAGCAATGCCACGACAAGCTAAAATTCACAATGCCCTAGTTCAATGGAAGCAATGATCCCGAAGAGTACCTCTCATGGGCATTGAAGGTCGACAAAATCTTTCGTTTGGACAACTATGAGGAAGAGGAGAAGATCGCTGCAGCATCACTTGAGTTCCAAGACTATGTGCTCATATGGTGGGACAAGTCCTTGAGCGCCGAGAAGCAAGAGGTGAACCACCAATCACCACTTGGGCTCAAATGAAGGATATCATGTGAGCACGTTTTGTGCCCACCTACTACAATCGCGATCTCATCAAGAAGCTCCAACTACTCAAGCAAGGAACAAAGAGTGTTGAAGAATACTACAAGGAAATTGAGATAGCCATGATTCGAGCTAATGTCACGGAAGATGATGAGTAAACCATGGAACATTACCTGAATGGACTAAATCATCCCATCAAGAAGATTGCCGACTTCCATCCCTACCCCAACCTCATTGAGCTCGTGCATCAAGCTACCAAGGCCGAACGTCAAGTGCAAGATGACTTCAAGTATGCCAAGTACTCATCCAAGACCTACGGCTTCTCCAACAATGAAGCTCCAACGACTCCTCCAACTTCTACCTCAACCAAGCCATCTCCAAGCATCGACGACAAGTCAAGTTACAAGAAAGCTTTGACAAGCTCAAGTCGCCCTCCTCCTACTAAAAGCAACTTCAAGCCGCGCGCTTCATCATCTACTCCGACCAATGAGACCGTCAAGACAAGCTCCTTCAAGTGTTTCATTTGCGGCGGCCGAGGCCACAAGTCCTTCCAATGCACAAACAAGCGCACCATGATCCTCAACGATGATGGAACCTATGATTCCATGAGTGAAGAAGAAATGGAAGCCCTTGAGCAAGTGGCCATGCACTGGCACGTGAACGAGGAGGAAGATGATCAAGTCTTTTGTGATGAGGATTCGAGCCCCGCTCTCGTTGTCTCCAATGTCTTGACTCTTCAACATGAACAATAAGAAGACCAAAGATGCCACATCTTCCACACAAAGACCGTCATCAATGGAAGGTCCGTCAAGGTCATCATCGATGGAGGTAGTTCTCACAACTTGGCAAGTGAAGAACTATGCTCCAAGCTACAATTGGTCAGCTTGAAGCACCCGCACCCATACAAGGTCCAATGGCTAAGCGACTCCGGCACTATACGAGTTGAGCATACGGTCCAAGTCTCCTTCAAAATTGGCGCATATGAGGACACTTTGGACTGTGATGTCGTCCCGATGTCCGTTTGCCACCACCTACTTGGTCATCCACGGCAATTTCACCGCGGCGTCATCCACAATGGGCGTACCAATCACTATAGCTTCAAGATGAAAGGGAAGGAGTATACGACCTATGTCTCCTAGTCAAGTGATAGCCGACAAGCAAGCCACCCATCATGGAGAGAAGAGTGAGAAAGTGATCCACCCAAAAGAGAGTGAGAGCCACAAGCCAAAATCGAGTGCCTCCATGATGAGCGACAAGAAAAACTTAGTCCTATTTGCCACAAAAAGATAGATAAGAGAAGTGTGTGAGAACAAACTATGCACTTTGTCCTTGTGTGCAAGGACGAGGCAACAAAAACTAACACCACTCAGGATCTAACTTTAGTGTTCTCTTCTCTTTTGCAGGAATTCCAAGATGTTTTCCCTGATGAGCTGCCTTTGGGACTACCTCCTCTACGAGGCATTGAGCACCGAATCAACCTTATCCCCAGAGCCCCCCTACCAAACAAAGCTGCATACCGCGTCAACCCCGAAGAAACTAAGGAGATCCAACAGCAAGTACAACAACTAATCGACAACGGACACGTATGTGAAAGCCTAAGCCCTTGTTTCGTTCCTGTTATATTTGTGCCCAAGCAAGATGGTAGTTTTCACATGTGCTCGGATTGTAGACCCAGCAATGCTATTACCGTTTGTTATAGGCATCCCATTCCTCGCCTAGATTATATGCTTGATGAACATAGCGGTGCCACAATTTTCTCAAAAATTGATCTTAAAAGTGGCTATTATCAAATTCGCATACAAGAAGGTGATGAATGGAAAATTGCTTTCAAAACCAAATTTGGCTTGTACGAGTCGTTGGTTATGCCTATGGGTTTATCCGAAGCTCCCGGTACTTTCATGCATCTTATGCGTTTTGTGCTTCGTCCTTACATTGGAGTGCTTGTTGTGGTTTACTTTGATGACATTCTTTTTATTAGCAAATCCATGAAAGAGCATCTAAAGCATGTTAGGGCTGTTTTGCAAACTCTTCGCAAGGAACGTCTTTATGCCAACATGAAAAAGTGCACATTTGGTGTTGACAAGGTTGTTTTCTTGGGTTTCGTCGTTTCTTCCAAGGGTGTCCATGTTGACAAATCTAAAATTGAAGAAATTAAAACTTGGCCCCAACCCACCAATTTGCAACAAGTGCGTAGCTTCCTTGGCCTTGCGGGTTTTTATCATCGCTTTGTGAAGGATTTTAGCACTATTGTCGCTCCTTTCCATGCCTTGAGTACGAAAAATGCTCCTTTTGTTTGGGGACCCTTGCAATCTACCGCTTTTGATGAGCTCAAGTCTTTGCTTACTCATGCTCTGATTCTCGCTTTGCCCAACTTTGACAGAACTTTTGAGGTTCATTGCGATGCAAGTGGTACCAGAATTGGTGGAGTTTTGATGCAAGAAAATCGAGCTATTGCATATTTTAGTGAAAAACTCTCTGGTGCTCAACTTAACTATCCCATCTATGACAAAGAATTATAAGCTTTAGTGCGTGTGCTACATGTTTGGGAACACTATCTTAGACCTCGTGAGTTTGTCATCCATACCGATCATGAAATGCTTAAGTACTTGAAAGTCAAACTAAGTTGAACAAGCATCATGCAAAATGGAATGAATTTATTGAATCTTTCCCCAATGTGATCAAGTACATTAAGGGTAAGGAAAATGTAGTTGTGGATGCCCTCTCCCGCATATGCACGCTTGTCACTAAACTTGAGTTGAATGTTATTGGCTTTGAGCACATAAAAGGCTTGTATGTGAATGATCCTTCCTTTGCTAATCCTTATGCTAAGTGTTTGACGCATACATCTTGGGAACGATATTACATCAAGGATGTTTATCTTATGAGAGCTAAGAAACTTTGCATTCCCGAGTCTTCTCTTCATTTGCTCCTTTTGCAAGAGGCTCATGGGGGCGGACTCATGGGACACTTTGGACGCGACAAGACATTCGTCACGCTCTCCAAGAACTACTTTTGGCCCAAGATGTTCCGCGACGTCTCACGCTTCACCAACCGATGCTCCACATGTCGCAAAGCTAAGTCTAAAGCTCAATCCAGTGGTCTTTACATGCCTCCCTATTCCTTATCAACCTTGGGAAGACATTAGCATGGATTTTGTACTTGGCTTGCCTAGAACTCAAAATGGAAAGGATTCCGTGTTTGTTGTTGTGGACCTTTTTCTAAGATGGCACATTTCATTCCATGCAACAAGATAGACGATGCTTCACATGTTGAAAATCTCTTTTGTAGGGAAATCTTGCGCCTCCATGGAGTACCGAAGACAATTGTCTCCGACCGCGACGTCAAGTTCTTGAGTTAATTTTGGAAGACGCTATGCGCCAAGCTCGGAATCAAGCTCCTGTTCTCATCCGCATATCATCCTCAAACCGACGGCCAAACGAAGGCGAACAACCGTACGCTCTCCACTCTACTTTGCATGTTGATCAAGGAGAACATCAAGGAGTGGGAGGCATGTCTACCCATCGACGAGTACGCCTACAACCGTGCAAGACATTCGACTACCGGCAAGTCCCGCTTCGAGGCCGTCTACGGCTTTAACCCGTTGTCCCCATTGGACATTCTACCTCTACCACTACAAGAGCGCACCAACATGGACGCGAGTGCACAAGCAAGCTACATCAAGAAGATGCATGAGGATACAAGGCACACCATCGAGCGCCAAGTACAACGACTAGCGACCAAGCTCAACATCAACAAGGAACCCATGATATTCAACATCGGAGATCTCGTGTGGCTACTATTCGCAAGGACCACTTCCCCAACGAACGCAAATCCAAACTTCTACCTCGAGCCAATGGACCCTTCAAGGTGCTAGCACGCTACAACAACAATGATTACAAGATCGACCTACCAAGCGACAAGTACAATGTGAGCTACATCTTCAACATCAAAGACCTCTCGCCATACCATGGTGATGAAGATTTCGATCCGAGGTCGGATCTTTCCCAAGGGGGGGAGATGATGCGGAGCATCCCATGATCATCCCCATGGACGCATCTACATCTCCTACAACACCACTTGGACCTATGACTCGAGCACATGCAAGAGCTCTCAAAACCGATGTGACATCACTCCTCTCACAACTCCCTTTCGATTCACACGAGACATGGCTACTACCTCAAACAGAGACACTTTGCATACTCAGGTATCAAGGACTTAGCCATGGAGAAGCTCTGAAGCAAAGAGAACCGGAAGCGGAAGACATGCGTGAAGATGGAGAGGAAAAGCGCCAAGTCCTAGGCTGGCCGGACGATCCGGACAGAGCCCGGACGATCCGAACCCCGGTCCGGCCGATCCGGCTAAATCGCCCGAAGACACCGGAAGCTCAACCCCGAAGCCGGACCATCCAGACGCCGACCCGGATCATCCGGACATCCGGACCCCCAGCTGGACATCTGGACCTGCACCGCCACCGCCTGCGTCACCAGCTCATCCGGGCCTCCACCCGGATCATCCGGCTAGAGCCCGAATCATCCGGCTCCTCACCCGGATCATCTCGGACCCTGCCTGCGTGCGTGTGTTGGGTTGAGCCCATGTACCCCTTCGCCCCCTAGCCTATATATAGGACTCCTCCTCCTCCTTTCGAGACTTAGAATTGGTCTAGCTCATTTGAGATAGAGCTTTGCTCATCCATACGGATCTCCTCCTCGTGAGAGACCGCGGCCTCTTCAGAGAAGATCCACCTGGATTCAAGACCCCTTTACGGGAAGACCCTCGTGGATTCAGGACCTCCTCTCGGAGATGAGCTACCGCCACTTGTATCGTCCTTTGTTGGATTTGGACCGTGTATCTCTTTGTGTTTCTTGGATCTAGAACATGTGTGACTTTGTTCTTGTTGGTTGAGTGTTCTCTCGTGTTTTTCCCTCGTTCCCCTCCTCATGTTCTTCGTGTTCTTCATAGGGATCCGCCTCTAGGGTTCTACCCTACATCAAATTGTGTATATGCGGGAATGATCTTGTGACACAAGGGATGATATGATGATACCAAGATGATACCATAATGATATGGTATGTATGCAATGGATGGTACGGATAACTAATGTGCACAAGTAACATTGCCGGCAATATCAAATGGCTAGTCTCAATAGGCAAGTGACGCAAAATGGGCTAAGGGGTTAACAATGTGAAGGCAACAATGTATGTACAATGATGGGATACCACGATACCAAGATGATATAGAGGTTACCGTTCTTGCTTATGGTTAGGGTGTAAAAATGGTGAAGTGGTCGATGTCGAATCCTTGTCGAAGGTGAGCGGCGGTGTTGTCGATGTCGAACCGTTCCTAGTTAGCCGAAACACCCTAGGAAACAAAACAAAATGCAAACTCAAAATCTCAAAGGAAATTGTCAAATGGTGGTAGCGGAATGCGTTGTGGTTCCGAAGTTAGTAATGCGGAAGTGGTGGTGGTGGGTGATGGATAAGCAACTGTCCCTAAGTAGCCAAAACACCTTATGAGATTCAAGTCACCTCTCAAGTAACCACAAATGCTATAAGGGTCAAATATGGGTTCGGTGGCGAAAAGCGATGGTGGTTTTGCGGATGATATGGTGGATGGCCTATGCAAAGATGCCGAAATGCCAAAAAAATTATGGAGTCAAAAGATGTTGGAACCTATCTAGATGGATGGGGGATGTCAATAGCTACTCAACGAGCTAAAGAACGTCAAAAAGGGACTCCGGGAGTGAAAGTTATGGCCAAAATGGTGAATGTTGGTGGGCTGATTCGGGGGGGGGTGCGGGCACCCGGGGTGGTCAGGGGAGTTGGGAGGAAGATATGGCCCGGGGGTCCGGGTGCCAGGGGGTAAGGGGTGCGGGCACCCGGGGTGGTCAGCGGGGTTGCACGGGGGGTCCGGGTGCCCGGGGTTTGAGGTCCGGGTGCTCGGGGGTCACGGGATTTGGCAAAAATTCATGGGAAGATGGAATAAATTGGTGGATTTCGTGGAGGGAAAGGTGGAGATGGATGGGAGGAAGGCTAGATCCACTTTAAACCAAGCAAATCCATGGATCAAATCCAACAAAACCTCATCAAACCAACAAATCACAAAAAAAATTGGGGCTATATTTTTGGTGGGGAATTTTCGAAATTGGGGAAGAACACACAAAATTAGGCTAGAAAACAAAGAGGGGAGGCTCCAATTTCGTGATTACGTGGCTCGTGATACCAAGATGTTGTAGGGTGGAACCCTATGTGGAGATCTTTCATGAATTGGAGGGGAAATCCCCAAGAACACGAAGAACATGAAGAACACAAGAGAGGGGAAACACTCAAATTGACTAGATCCAATCACACATATGCTAGATCCAAGAACACACAAGTAGTCATAATGAATCCAAGGACAACAAAGGAAAGATACAAGGTACTAGTTCATCCCAATCCTATGAGGAGAGAGGTCTTGATGATCCTATGATGGGGATCCTTCCCAAGATGGGGCTTGATATCCACTAGGGATACTCTCCTAGGAGGTCTTTATCTCCTAGAGGAGTGGGTACAAGGAGAAAATCTCACTAATGTCTCTCATATACTTTTATATCCTCTAAATGAGCTAGGGAGGGGTATATACAGTCTAGGGACGAAATAGAGAGAGAGAGGGCTACAAAGGTCCAAATGACCCTAAAAACGTAGACACACTCGGACGGGTCCGGGCACCGGGACCGGTCAGAGGCGCCGGGCGAAGGAGAACCCGGCACCCGGGGCGCGAGGGGCCGAGCACCTGGGCTGGATAGGGAGTTGTGCCCCTTGGCGCAGTAGAGGCCGGGCACCCGGGGGTAGTGGCCCGAGCACCAGGGGTGGAGGGTGGCCGCTCCAGGCGGGGAGGGACGGCACCTGGGGCTGGCTGGGGGCAGCGCCCAGGCGGGGTTGGGCACCTGGGGGCTCAAGGGCCGGGTACCCGGGGTGGCCAGAGGCGCGGCCAGCCGGCGGCTATGGTGGTCGAGCACCCGGGGAGGTCCGAGACCTCGCATGCTTCACGCGTAGCACGTCCTTCTTCCTTCTCCTCCTCCTTATGTGCTTGTGTCTCTGTCCTCGCCTCTTCATGGTCTTCTTCTTGGTACCTATGAGTGCATAGAGTTTTTGTTTGAGGTAGAATCCGACTCTCGTGTGAGTCTGAATGAAACTCGAAGAGGAAATAGTTCACCTCGGTTTCGATGGCACGCGTGTGTGCTCTTGTCGTCGGTTTTCTCCGTCCTTGCGGAGGTGGTGTGACGTCCATGGTGATGGTCGATGGATGCTCCGCATCACCGCACCACCAGAGAGTGGTGCAAGCATCGTTGTCAATGTGGCTAGTCTCATTTGGACCAAGGCCTCAAGAGAAGCATCATGCTCCTCTTTTTGCTTAGCAAGCGCCCGTTCCAGATCCTCAGAAGTGAAGGGCTTGACTTCCGTGGAAGCCGCACTCTTATCCTTCGGATCCGCAACAAGGGGATTCCCATCGAGGTTCATCTCGCTCTAGGGCGGTTAAGCCACAAGAATAGATCACGAGGCTCTATGAAAGGATCGAGATGGACCTAGAGGTGGGTGAATAGGTGCTATTACAAATTTTAATTGTTACTTAACAATTTTAGGCAATAATGCGGAACATGAAAGTGAGCCTAACAATTGCAAGTATGATGCTAAGAGCTAAGTAGGGTAACCAAGTAACACAAGTAGATGAGTAAGCAAGCACAATATGAGATAAGTAAAGATCAGGAGACAAGTAACCACAAGTAGGAAGTTAGGGTTAGGGATAACCGCAACTCCGAGAGACGAGGATGTATGCCGATGTTCACTTCCTTGGAGGCAAGCTACATCACCGTTAGAGAGGTGGATGTTACCACGAAGGCACACCAACACCATGAAGGCTCACCCAATTCTCCCTTTGAGACAACAACACGAAGGCGTTTCTCAACCACTAGCGGTATACCTTGGGGTGGTCTCCAAACCCTCACAAACTTTCCGGGGGTAATCACAATGGTCGATTCCTCACCAAATGACTCCTACCGCCTAGGAGTCTCCAACCTCCAAGAGTAACAATAACGATGGGGAAAAGCTCAAGACTTGCTCAAATCACGAATTACTTTGGTGCAAATAAGGGAAAGGATTGGATCTATCACTTGTGTGGATCACTTCTCTCAAGTGCTCTCAAATCCCTTAGGGATCTAAGATTCGATGGAGGAGAGTGATAGAGAGAGAGAGAGAGAGAGAGTAAAGAGTGTCTTGAGGATGTTTGAGGTGAATGGTCAACTCTCCCACGGGATAGGAGAGAGATATTTATAGTATGCCATAATAAGTGGCTGTTGGGACCAAAACAGCACAGCAGCATCAGACGTCCGATACACACTGGACAACCGAGGGATAGGCAGACACCGGAAGTTTGACAGAGACCGGACGTCTGATTTTTTGGCTCGGTATAGAAGGTACCGGATGACCGGAGGATCCTGGACGTCTGATGTTTTTGTACTGTTGAGAAGAAGTCGAACGTCCGGTGGAGACCGGAAATCCGATGTTTTGGCTCTGGAAAGGAGGTACCGGACGACTGGAGGATCCCGGACGTCCGATGTTTTTGTACTAATGAGGAGAAGTCAAACGTCCGGTGGAGATTGGAAGTCTGATGTTTTCGCTTTGGACAGGAGGTACTGGACGTCCGGTGAATACCGGTCTTCCTACATGTGCCGGTCGTCTGACAGAACCAAGGCACAGAAGATGAGATCAAAAGTAGATCATTTGAGCAAGACTTTTAACGAGACCCCATGTTCCCCTCTTAATAGTGCGGGATCCCTATACTCAAGAACAAGCATAAAAAAGGTGCCTAAGTGATGTAGGGCGGAACCCTATTGGCCGATCTTTCACGTTTGGAGAGGATCCCTACGAGGAACACGAAGAACGCGCGAAGGGGAACGAGGGAAATCACGGGGAAGACGCAAGAGAAAACACTCAACCAACTCAAATATGATCACACATGTGCTAGATCATCGAGGCACAAAGTAACACGAGATCCAAAGTTAACAAAGGACGATACAAGGGTAACCGTTCTTCTTCGTGAGGAGGTCTTGATTGTCTTCTCCGGATGGAGGTCTTGAATCCGGATGGATCTTCTCCGAAGAGGTGCGGTCCCTCACGAGGAGTAGATCCGTGCGGATGAGCAATGCTCTATCTCAAATGAGCTAAACCAATGCTAACCCTAGAACGTAGGTGGAGGGGAGTATATAGTCTACGGGGCGAAGGGTACATAGGTCGCGGCCCGGATGCGCTGCACGCAGGTAGGAGGGGGCCGGATGTCCTGGCGTCGGGCCGGATGTCCGGGCGCTCGCGAGGGGCCGGATGTCCGGGCTGTCGGGCCAGATGTCCGGGCTGGTGGAGTTGGCCTTGCTGCTCTCTGGATGGATGGGGCCGGATGTCTGGGCGGAGGGGCCGGATGTCCGGGGCTTTGGGAGGCGCCAGATGTCCTGGGTGACGGCCAGATGTCCGGGCTATCGGGGCAGCCTTCTGTGCTCCCTAGACGGTGTGTTCGGATGTCCGGGCTGGCTGCCGGATTTCCGGGGCGGAGGGCCGAATGTCCGAGCTGGACGTCGGATGTCTGGGCCCTGTAGTTTTTGTTGCAGACTCCTGGCTACGGGGAAGATCTCCAGGGGGCGAATGTCCAGGGCCATGGCCGGATGTCCGGTGCCTGGAAGCTGTCCTCGCTTTCCTCCGTTCGTTCTCTTCTTCCGTGGACATGGGGGCTTGACCATCTTCATGTGCTTCCTTCGGAGGGTCCTCATGGTACCTAATCATGCACAACATTTTGGACTTAGGTAGTAGCCATGTCTCGTGAGGATCATATGAGATATCACTAAGGAGAGAAGTCACCTCGGTCTCGAGAGCTCTAGCTCGTGCTCTTGTCAAGGGTCCTCTTGGTGCTTGGTGAGACGATGGTAGATCCATGGGGATGACCGAAGGATGCTCCGCATCATCTCCCCTCCCTTGGGAAAGATCTGACCTCGGACTGAAACCCTCATCACCATGGTACGGGGAGAGATCGTTGACATTGAAGATGTCGCTCACGTTGTACTTGTCGCGTGGGAGATCGATCTTGTAAGAGTTGTTGTTGTAGCGTGCTAGCACCTTGAAGGGTCCATCGGCTCGAAGTAGAAGTTTGGACTTGCGTTCGTTGGTTAAGCGGTCCTTGCGAAGGTGTACCCACACGAGATCTCCAATGTTGAATATCATGGGTTGCTTGTTGACGTTGAGCTTGGTCGCGAGTCGTTGTACTTGGCGCTCAATGGTGTGCCTTGTATCCTCATGCATATTCTTGATGTAGCTTGCACGTGCACTCGCTTCCATGTTGGTGCGTGATATGTATATTACTTTTGGGACTAACCTATTAACCGGAGGCCCAGCCCATATTGCTGTTTTATTGACTATTTCAGTGTTTCGAAGAAAAGGGATATCAAACTGAGTCCAAACAGAACGAAACCTTCGGGAGCGTGATTTTTGGAATGAACATGGTCCAGGAGACTTGGAGTACAAGCCAAGGAAGCTTCGAGGAAGCCACGAGATAGGGGGCGCGCCCACCCCCCCTGGGCGCGCCTCCACCCTCGTGGGCCCCTCAAGGCTCCCCCAACCGACTTCTTTCGCCTATATATTCCCATATACCCTAAAACCATCGAAGACGAAGATAGATCGGGAGTTCCGCCGGTGCAAGCCTCTGTAGCCACGAAAAACCTCTCGGGAGCCCGTTCCAGCACCCTGTCGGAGGGGGATCCCTCACTGGTGGCCATTTTCATCATCTCGACGCTCTCCATGACGAGGAGGGAGTAGTTCACCCTCGGGGCTGAGGGTATGTACCAGTAGCTATGTGTTTGATCTCTCTCTCTCTCTCGTGTTCTCTCTATCGCACGATCTTGATGTATCGCGAGCTTTGCTATTATAGTTGGATCTTATGATGTTTCTCCCCCTCTACTCTCTTGTGATGAATTGAGTTTTCCCTTTGAAGTTATCTTGTCGGATGGAGTCTTTAAGGATTTGAGAACACTTGATGTATGTCTTGCTGTGCTTATCTGTGGTGACAATGGGATATCACGTCATCCACTTGATGTATGTTTTGGTGATCAACTTGCGGTTTCGGCCCATGAACCTATGCATAGGGGTTGGCACACGTTTTCGTCTTGACTCTCCGGTAAAAACTTTGGGGCACTCTTTGAAGTACTTTGTGTTGGCTGGATGGATGAATCTGAGATTGTGTGATGCATATCATTTAATCATGCCCATAGATACTTGAGGTGACAATGGAGTATCTAGGTGACATTAGGGTTTTGGTTGATTTGTGTCTTAAGGTGTTATTCTAGTATGAACTCTATGATAGATTGATCGGAAAGAATAGCTTTATGTTATTTTACTACGGACTCTTGAATAGATAGAACAGAAAGGATAACTTTGAGGTGGTTTCGTACCCTACCATAATCTCTTTTTTTGTTCTCCGCTATTAGTGGCTTTGGAGTGACTCTTTGTTGCATGTTGAGGGATATTTATATGATCCAATTATGTTATTATTGTTGAGAGAACTTGCACTAGTGAAAGTATGAACCTTAGGCCTTGTTTCCTACCATTGCAATACCATTTACGCTCATTTTTATCATTAGTTACCTTCCTGTTTTTATATATTCAGATTACAAAAACCTTTATCTACCATCCATATTGCACTTGTATCACCATCTCTTCGCCGAACTAGTGCACCTATACAATTTACCATTGTATTGGGTGTGTTGGGGACACAAGAGACTCTTTGTTATTTGGTTGTAGGTTTGTTTGAGAGAGACCATCTTCATCCTACGCCTCCCACGGATTGATAAACCTTAGGTCATCCACTTGAGGGAAATTTGCTACTGTCCTACAAACCTCTGCACTTGGAGGCCCAACAACGTCTACAAGAAGAAGGTTGCGTAGTAGACATCAAGCTCTTTTCTGGCACCATTGCCGGGGAGGTGAGTGCTTGAAGGTATATCTTTATATCTTTCAATCAAATCTTTTTGTTTCTTGTTTTATTACTAGTTTAGTCTATAAAAGAAAACTACAAAAAAATGGAATTAATTTTGTCTCATACGCTTCATCTTTTTAATATCTTTCGTGAGTATGATGGAAGGGAAAATTGTGCTCAATTGCTAGAAGAAGAATGCATTAAAATGCTTGGTACTAAATCTTTGAATGATGAGCATGATTGCAATGTTGTTAGTATGAATTCCTTGAATATCCATGATGCTAATGATATGCAAAGCCACAAGCTTGGGGATGCTATGTTTGATGAATATGCTATGTTTAGTCCCCCAAGTTTTGATGAGAATATTTATTACGATGAAAGCATGCCTCCTATTTATGATGGTTATATTGATGAAAGTGGGTTTGGAAGAGTGTCAACTTTAGGAAGTAATGATCCCACTATTTTGGAGGATGTTGAATCTTATTGTGATGAATATGAAAGTGGATTTGGGAGAGTGTCAACTTTATTTAGTGATGAATCCACTATTTCGGAAGAGGTTCCAATTGATTATGAGAACAAAGTTGCTATCTATGATGATTATTGTGATGACTTGCATGCTATTAGGAATAATGATAACCATGAAACTTGTCATCATGATTTTAGTTTTCAATTGGATTATGCCTCACATGATAATTATTTTGTTGAGTTTGCTCCCACTACTATTCATGAGAAGAAATTCGGAAATGTTAATGCCCACACGTGTGGGCGTTTGCACATCGCCCACACGCCTCCATCACCACTCATTTTGCCACGTATGAATAGATGACATCAGCAGAATTTTTTTTGGTTTTCGGCTTAAAAATGTTGTATCTCCTAAATAAAAAGGCGAACTAAAAATCTGTTTTCACCATTAAATCCGTCTTGACGAGATCTTCAAAACTAGACCCCATGTTGATATGTTTCGACGAATTTTTTTTTGCCAGAAGTTGCCACGATGTTTACACTGCAGTTGCCATAGGGCTTAAACTAAAGTTGCCATGTGGCAATTTTAGTTTGTAGATCATGGCAATTTTAGTATTTTGATGATGGCAACTCCGATTACTTTGACCATGAAAAATATTTTTGTATGAACCATGGCAATTTTCGTGCATGTATCATGGCAATTTTAGTTTATGGTTCATGGCAAGTCTAGTTTCTTAATTCCCCGTTTATAAATGTCAAAATTTACTTTTAAATGTAGAAGAAAATAGCTGAAACATATCATGGCAACTTCGATTGCAACATCATGGCAATTCATATGCAATAGACATGGCAACTTTTAATCCAAAAAATTTCATCAAAACATATCAACATGGGATCTAGTTTCGAAGATCTCATCGCGAGGGATTTAATGGTGAAAACGGATTTTCAATCGGATTTTTCGTTTAAGAGATAAAACATTTTAAAAACTGAAAATCCAAAAAGATTCCTGCTTGCATGCATGCGATGACGTGGCAATCTGTTTACATTAGAGACGTGTGGTGCGTCTCCCTTCCTGCCACACGTGTGGCAGTTAGTGCGACCCAAGAAATTTGCTTATGTGGAGAGTAGTAAATTTTCTATGCAAGTAGATCATGAAAAGAATGCTTTATGTGCTGGTTATATTGTTGAATTCATTCATGATGCTACTGAAAATTATTATGAGGGAGGAACATATGTTTGTAGCAATTGCAATAACATCAAGTTTCCTCTCTATGTGCTTCAAATCTTGAAGTTATGCTTGTTTTGCCTTCCTATGCTAGTTGATTATTGTTACCATAAGTTGTTTGCTCACAAAATACCTATGCATAGGAAGTGGGTTAGACTTAAATGTGCTAGCCATATGCTTCATGATGCTCCCGTTATGTTTCAATTCTTATCTTTTCACTACTAGGGAAAAGCCTATACACAGAATCTTAGCAGCAGCGCGGTTCAAAATAGAGCGCTGCTGGTAAGTAGTTGTAGCGCTCTTTATGTAAACTTCGCTCTTTGCTAAATATTTAGCATTAGCGCTTCGCCGTAAAACACGCTGCTGCTACAAATATCGACCGGCGGTGTTCCCCACCTCTAAGTAGCGAAGATGGCGGGCAGCGAAACAAGCGCTACTACTAAGTGCATAGTAGTAGCGCGGTTTCCTCGAGATCGCTCTTTGGTAAGTTTCAAATTGCCGCCATTTTTGTCCCGATTAGCGATGGCGCCTTACGAAGCGTTGTTGCTAAGTTCTTAGCAGCAACACGGTTTCTCACCAGCGCCATCGCTAACCCCACCAACCCCCAACCCGTCCCTCCCTCCCTTGCTTTTTCCCTTCCCCTACCTCCCCTCTCCTCTCTTCCCTCCACCACATGCTCCCACTCTCACTTTTTTTCCCTTCCCCTACCTCCCCCTCTCCTCTCTTCCCTCCACCACATGCTCCCACTCTCACTCTTCTTCTTCTCAATACTTCTCCCCCATTACTCCCTCTCTTCTCTATCCACCTTCTCTCTCTTCATTACTCCTACATAACTACACCACCTCCATTAATGCATCTCCTTTCTCTTTTTCCTTCCCCCTCCACTAGTTGAAGTTGTCTCCTTCCAAATTAGGTAGCTAGGTAGATGTAGGATTTAGTTAAGTGACCTATTTGCCCCTATATAACTAGATCTATCTTTGTCAAGAAGAGCTTAATTTGTGCACTTTTGATCTCCCTACAACATCATCTTCGGCCATCAAGATAGAGGTGATGAAACTTTCATGCTTTTGCAAAATGGAAATGTGTTTATGTGTGTGTGATATGTTTGTGGAAATTGTGTGTGTGGCATGAGTTGGACGTAAATTGTGCTTTTGAGTTGCCTATGTTTTGCGAAATGTCGATTTATTTCCGTTTGGCTAATTCCGCAAACTCTAGATCCATATATGTCCTATTTTTAGGAAGGTCATGCCAAATTTTTTATGACTTTGATGCATGCATGCATTTTTACAATCAATTTTTTATTATTACCGTGCAGAGTTGGCGATGGTCGATGGAGCGATGGTGGACAGTGTGGTTGCGATCGGCGGTGCAAGACATGAAAGAAAATAACCGGACAGAGGTTTTATGTCCGTGTCGAAAATGCAAAGGAATAGTTTGGCTCGACCCCCATGGCGATGGTCGTGTCGAGCGCACTCTGCTCATGACTGGTTTCATGGATGGCTATACTAGGTGGATAATTGAAGATGAGGATGACGATGTTGAGGATGCCGACGGGGCAGGAAATGATGACACGGGGCAAGACGAAGAGATGATCGATAATGGCGGCGGGGAAGAGGCCGGACATGGCGGCGGAGAAGGGGCGGACATGGCGGAGGAGAAGGGGTCGGACATGGCGGCGGAGAGAACGACATGGGCTCCATGCAGCAGAGTTAAATCGGTACTAAGTTCAATTGTGCGGGACCCTCATGTTCAAGCATTGCTTCGCAAGGAGACAATCTTGAGAGAGCTGCTTCTAGAGAGGAGGCTAAGCTGGAGCAAGCGGTGGTAGACTCGAACACTCCATTGTATGATGGTTGCAATCTGAGGTGACCGGTTGAGTTTCACGCCCAACTCCTCAAGACGAAGGCTAAAAACAAATGGACCGACACTAGCCTCGATGAGCATCTCAAGTACCTAAAGGATGTTCTTCCCCGGGTAATCTATGTCCTACTAGTGTTGATGAGGCCAAGAAGATCGTGTGCCCTCTTGATCGCCACACGTTAGATACCATGCATGCATCAACGATTGCATAATTTATCGGAAGGAGCACGCGGAAAAAACAAGCTGTCCGGTGTGCAATGCTTCTCGATACAAGAAGGCCGGAAGAAATGTCCCGTAAAGTTGTATGGTACTTACCGATCACTCCCGTCTCGGAGGTATTTTGTAGATCCCAAGGAAGCAAAGCTAATGCGCTGCACGCGGAGAGGAAGAAGCCCGACGATGGAGATGATCCGAAGTGAGACACGTGAAGGATGGAAGCGGTGGAGAGCGTTGAACAGCTTCTATCGGTATTTTGAATGTGATGCAAGGAACATCGTGCTTGGCGCGTGTACCGATGGCATGAATCCGTTTAGCAACCGGAACACCAACCATAGTACATGGCCCGTGTTTGTATGGATGTACAACCTCCCCCGGTTGTGCATGAAATCAAGTACATTCACATGAGCATGCTTATTCAAGGGCCAAAACAACCAGGAAATAATATTAATTTGTATCGGGGCTACTTCAAGAGGAGTTAGACACATTATGGAAAACACCGCCAAGACATGGGACGCCAAACAAAGGTGAGTATTTCAACATGAGAGCAGCGCTGATCACGATAAAGGCAGGACTATCTCGATTACGGATATGTGGGCGGGCGGTGTGCCATGGATATTGCGGATGCACGTGGTGCATGGATGATACAACGTCTCAAAGCAGCTAACGTCAAGGAAAGATGGCGGTGCGGGAAAATCGTGTACATGGGGCATCGAAGATGGCTTGAACAGACGACCCGTGGAGAAACCGTGGAGATCTATTCAATGGTCACACCGAGCATCGAGGACCTCCACGTAAGCGGAGCGGTGCGAAATCGATGAGCTGTTGAAAAACTGGAATGAGTGCCCGCGCCGAAAGACGATGAGAAAGGCGCCAGAGCCGCTGCTGAAGGTATGGAAGACGAGGTGCGTGTTCGGGACTTGAGTATCTGGCACAAACTCGATACACCTCATTGCCTAGATCAAATGCATATCTGTAAGAATGTCCTTGAGAGCTTGCTCACAACACCGATGAACATGCCGGATAAGACCAAGGATGGGCGAAGGCAAGAAAAGACTTGCAAGATTTGAAAATCGGGAAGATCGCACATGCCGCCCAGTAAAATTTCAGGCGAGACAGAGACGGAGGCAGAGGCACGGGAGAAGAAGGGCAAGAAATTAAAGAAAGAAGATTATTGCCCCCTCTTGCTTCACCTTAAGTCAGCTGAGATCAATCAATTCTTTAAGTGCCTTACGGAGTGAAAGTTAGTTCGATTCATCGTGGCAAGATAAGCGATATCTAGACACGGACAAGAAAAGGTTCAGCGGGATGAAGTCTCATGACTGTCATGTGATGATGACGTAGATACTACCTATTGCCCTTAGAGGGATAATGGACAAGCACGTCCGTGACACGCTTATTGGTCTCTGCAACTTTTTTGACATCATCTCTCGAAAGTCGATCAGTGTGAAGCAGCTCCAAAGGCTACAAGAAGAGATCGTTGTGATACTGAATGAGCTTGAGATGTACTTCCCGCCCGCGTTCTACAGATAAAAGTGGGATAAAATAAAGGAAAAGAAAAATGAAAACAGGCAGTAGCGACGGCAGTAGCAGCGCGTTTCCACAAAACCGCTGCTGCTACATACCATAGTAGTAGCGCGTTTCCACAAAACCGCTGCTGCTACATACCATAGTAGCAGCGCGTTTCCACAAAACCGCTGCTGCTACATATCATAGTAGTAGCGCGTTCCGGCATAACGCGCTACTGCTACGTCCACTTAACCCAAAATTTTCACTCGCCCAGCTTCATCCCGCCACATTTCCCCAAATCCCTCTCTCTCGGCCCCGTCGCTCCGCGCGCCGACCCGCCCCGCGCGCTTCGCCCCGACTCCGCCCGGCATGGCTTAGCTAGCCCGGCGCTTCGCCCGTCGGCCCTCGACCCCGACTCGGCGCTTCGCCCCGACTCGGGCGCTTCGCCCCGACTCGGCGCCCGACCCAACACGCTCGCCCCCGACCCAGGCTTCGCCCCGACCCGTCGGCCCTTGCCTCCCTCCTCGCCCCTGCACTCTGTAACCCCCCCTCTCTCGCTAGGGTTCTTCATGTTAATTAATTAGGTTATCTATTTAGTTATGAATTTAGCTAGGTTTCAAAATTAGCTGAATTTATATGGAAATTTGAACTGGACATGTGATATGTGCATATGTCATGTTTTGGACATGTCATGTTTGGAAAATGATCCGAGTGGCCTATGTTACGCCGAAATGTTGATTCATTTCCGTTTGGTGAATTTCAGCGCCGATATGTCCATTTTTAGCAAAGGTCATGCGAAATTTCCGTGAATAAAGGCATGATTTGTGCTACATAGTTGGCATATCGAGTCTTTGGCACATAGATTTCTTTTTACGTCATTTCTCATTTATTCATACTTTTAGAAATAAATGAGGCCACTTAATCATAGGAAACATGTCGAACAACGAAGAAACCGGGCCTTGACCAAGATGCGAGCGAGATGGATTATGATGGTGAACAAGAGTACCTCGACTATTTGATCGCTAAGCAAGGTTTGCGTGTCGGCCTCGATGATGGTATCGACGCCGACATCGACACCGACGGCGCCCGGCACCGACGGGCGCCGCACCGATGGCGGCGCCGAGATCGGTGGGGAAGGTACAGCGGGAAGGTACCGCCCGATGCCGATACCGAAAAGAGGAAGCATAAGAAGCAAGAGGATACGAAAACCTAACAAACTAGGGATTGGGCGACTTGTGATCACAAAGATGGCACCGCAAGTTTGAGCCGTTAGAGCGGAAGAACCTCGCAAGTGCTATGGGAACCAAGTAGGATGCATCCTACGGAATCTTGCGAGCATCAACGAGCGATGACTTAAGGAGTAAAGAACATTTGACGCAGCTTGCTCCTAACGGTTGCACAAGAGATTCAAGTTCCCGACCGGGATGATAACATAGAACAACCGTGGGATGATCCAAAGATGAAAAAGATTAACAATCACGCCATGGGCATGTTCAAGAATGATTTGGCCTCTGGAAAGGGAGTGTGAAACGAGCTATTGAGGCTGATGAACCCTGTCCAAGATTCGGAGGAAAATCCGACACTTACGGAAGAGGAGTTCGAAAAGTTCAAGGACACTTGCGCTACCGAGGCAGCCAAGGCTAAGGCTGCGAAATTCAAAAGCCTTCAGCTCCGAACACGGGAAGCATCGCCGAAAGCCGTGGCTACCTCGGTAAAAGGCCCATATGGGATAAGGAGGACGCGAACGTGAAGCCGCTGGTCTCCTGACACCTTCGCTGAAGTTCACCAACCCCTTGGAGCATGACTTCATCAGGCCCGCTACAAGTGGGACAAGGAGAAAAGGTTTTTACACGGACAAGATCACGAGGAAATTGATTAGACTATTGGAGAAGCAACACCGCTTGCAGCCGAAAAGCCCTACTTCTCGATGAGGCCCAAGTGGGACACCCTCTCAACCGGCCTTGAACGAACTTAAGGGACTCCCGTTGGACCAGCGGCCGCAATATGGTCGTGTGCACGGCGCTGGAGACGGCGCCACGTGGAAGGTGTTTTACAACGACGCCCAGAGGCCAAGAAGCGTAAAAAGAAGTTTAGTCAGCGGACATCAACGCAAAGGTGAAGCTTGCGGTCGAGAAAAAGCAGCCGAGGACGAAAAAAGCAGCCGAGGACAAATATGAGTTGCTACAAAGAAAATAATGCACAGAATCGTCTGCGAAATGATTTTGCTACTAACTTGGTTCCAGATTATCATCAAGCGGGTGAAGGAAAATCCAGACAAGACGGTACATGATTTCCCGATGCGGTTTAAATCGCGAGCAACTCCATGAACAACAACACCATCGCACCATCACTTGCTCAAGCAACCGGCCTCCTTCGCAGCCGCTCCGCCATAGCAGCCCGTCCTCGGCCTCAGCGCTAGGTGGGCCTTCATGTTTGGCTGAGCTTGACGTCACGGTAATTACATGTCGCACCAACATATATATATAGATAATATTCCATTTTGTTGCCTTTTGGTTGTTTTACACCACAAACATATGTGTTTGCAAAGTAAAGAAACCCCATGCACCATACTCTACTTGATCAAAGGCCGAAGGTGGACGTGGGAAAGGGATGATAATGGACCCCTCTCAACGCACATTCCACAACCAACCGATCCTCACTGGGCACTTGAGGTTAGCTTGACCAGTGTGAAATCGGGCACGAGGATTTGCCTCCTCAAGATAAAGATGTGGGAGCGACGACGAGACCCCGCCATGGATTGGACGATGCAAGGGTTGGGTGCTGCTATGGTCAAGAATCTTATTAAATGCGAGCGCCGAGAGCACACCAATAACTACCACACATCAACAAGCATGTGCGGAGACCACCACCCCACCTACGCAATTACCAGCTCTGTAGTAGTGCCGGGTGAGAGCGGCGGACGACATGATGAAGGGGTGCAATAGTATCTTGGCTGATGTACCAGAGAACAGAGAATGGATGATGAGACGGAGGTCGACCTCATGGATTACCTCAATACAAACACGTATGACTGTGACATAGATATGATGAGTCAACCATATGACGAATCGGGCTATCACTTGCTAATGAGGATATGGAGCACGGGCAGGGCCGTACCATGGAATGCAAAAGTCTCTCTTCATGAAATCCTCACAGACACGCTCAAGATGCCGCCTCAACACAGCTCAACTAGCCGGCGCGAGGGTCGTCAAGATTTAGCCCGGGAACACTTGGGCAGGGGTTAAGGAAGGGTCCGGAAGGTGTTCCCAAGAAAAGGAGAGGAAGAGATCGGGAAGGTAATCGCCTCCAAACAAGCGAGCACACAGCAGCGACGATGCATTCTCAAGAGCGTGTACCCGTGAAAGGTGCGGTCATGTTCCATCTCACGGGCGAGCCGATGCTACCACCGAAACCGCTGGAGGCACTATCGAGGATCTCGTGGAGATCGCACGACCATGTGCCGCCGTCGAGAAAAGCCTACTAGCCTCAAAGGATCCGGGATATCCGACACACGCGGCTCGTGTGCTCGAGGGAAGTGCTACGTCGACACACGGCCCGCGGAGGTGTTCTTCTGCGGTTTGACCATATCTTTGAGATGTTTCTAACAAGGCGGCTTGATTTTACTATCGTCCGCCTTTTTGCGCTACATATGAGCTCCGTCGTGAAGAGTGAAGAAGTCTCGCAAATCTGTGTGGCGGATCCGTACTACATGCACGAGTCTTTCTTGAGTCTCGGCGACTTTGAGCGTGAAACTGCTAGGGAGTACCTCCAAAACTTCATGGTACAAAATAAGGACCGGGAAATTGTCCTCGTGCCTTATCATCCAAAGTAAGTCAGTTCGGACAACCCTTTCGTACATTTCAATCATCCTTCTCTCTCATATGGGGAATAATTTGAGGTGTCTTTTCCCCGCAGCAACGGGCGCGCCGTTTTATCGTTCTTTACCCGCAAGTCTCCCACGCGTGTATTTTGACCCTTTGAGAGACTACGAGAAAAGGACTACACCCACATAATGAATATTCTAGATGATGCTCTCCAAGGCTTCAGCTATAGAGGTGGCCACGTGCATATCAGAAACAAAGGAACAAGAAGATGGGTTTCACAGATAAAACTAACTTCTCCTGCATCCATGTCCCAAAACCAAGCAAGAAGGATGGATTCTACATCGTCCATCTCATGATTCAGTTCAACACGGATCACCAAAGCTTCAGATTAACAGCAGAAATGATGATCATATCCACAAGTGGCTAGAATCTCATGGAGAAGCTTAATTATAAACTTAGAGATGAATTCTTTCGCATCCAAAGTGACATTGCGACGATCATCATGAAAGAAGTCGTCGATGAGAAGGGATGTTCCACCACGGCCCTATATCGCGGTGACGTCCGAACTCGCATAGGCATGCAACGCCTAGACCTCACGCCGTTCAAGCAGCTAGGGTTAGTCCTCGATGATATGGAAGGATGGAACTTCTAGTGAGTTATGATGCCGATGATGATGATATGTGTCGGTTGAACTTGTATACTTTTTGTAGCGATGAAACTTTGTGATGTCCACGGTCCTGCCGAACTTGCGTAACGCTACTTTGTTAGTTGGCGTCACGATGACCTGCGTACCTCTAGTTAATTAATTTTGCATCTTTGTATATGTTGCATCTAGTTGCTAACCTTTCTTTTTGGTGTTGCTCTAGTATATTTTTTTGCATATATATGATTGTACATCCTCTTCATGAACATGCATCTCTAACGGTACCTAGTTTCTTGATGGCGAGATGGAAATGCTATGTCGTGTACAAAGGGAAGGTTCCGGGTGTACAACGAGTGGCATGAGTGTCGGCGCAAGTGAATGGGTTCACGGCGCCAGCCATAAAGGCTTCAAAAGGCATAAGAAGGAGAAGCTAGTTACTTGAGGTTCACGCTAGCGAGAGAGGACTCAGAATCGCCACCTCATGTATCAGATGGTTCCGCTCTCACTCATAGTGATAGCACTTCTTGCGTATGCCTTTGTTTAGATGGATGACGTTGTTGTAGTTGCAAGTATTCGAGACTTGCATGTATTGCTATTTTCGAGATGATAACAAGATATCACTTTGTGTTGGATGATGATTATGAAGAGACTATTTGTATGTACATGCTATGATTACATTTGTGGTCATGAGCATTTGTATGTGTATCATGATGAAATTTCTATGTGCTAAAGATTCTTCTACAAAGCCGGTTCAAATACAAAACAAATATGCCAAAAAACTACTTAAATTAGCGATAGCGAGTGTACAAAAGTTAGCAAAGCAGCGCCGTTATAGCAAAGATGGCGCGTCTCCGCCAAAGAGCGCTTAGCGCTAATAGCGGTAGCGAGCTTCCGCAACAACGCTGCTGCTGCTACACTTGTATAGCAAGATAGCGGGGGTGCACGCGCCATCGCTATGAGTTAGCTGTAGCGCCAGATAGTAGCGCGGTACCGCCATCGATACATGTAAAACCCGCGCTGCTGCTAGCCTTTTCCCTAGTAGTGTTTATGTGAGCATCATTGTCATCATCATGCCTAGCTAGAAAGGCATTAAAGAAAATCGCTTGTTGGGAGACAACCCAATATTTATCCTTACTGTTTTTGTGTGTTAACATGATTATTCTACTGTATTAATCATATTTTATAGCTTTTGTTTCCATAAAGTACCAAGTAAGACCTTTAGGATAGCTTATGGTGATAGTTGTGTTGATCCTACTGAAAATCAAAAACTTTTGCACCTAGTAAATTAGTTTTGATAATTCACATAAACGTGATTATGATCTGATTCCTTTTGATCTGGATTGTTACACAAATTCCAAAGGACTTACTAATTTGGTAGGATTGTTGGAGTTACATAAGTATACGTTTGATATAGATTACTACAGACTGTTCTGTTTTTGACAGATTCTGTTTTCTATGTGTTGTTTGCTTATTTTGATGAATCTATGAGTAGTATCGGAGGGTATGAACCATAGATAAGTTGGAATACAGTGTATATTACACCAATATGAATTTAGAATGAGTTCATTACAGTACCTAAGTGGTGGTTTTATTCTCTTATACTGACGAAGCTTACGAGTTTTCTGTTGAGTTTTGTGTTGTGAAGTTTTCAAGTTTTGGGTAAAGATTCGATGGCCTATAGAATAAGGAGTGCCAAGAGCCTAAGCTTGGGGATTCCCAAGGCACCCCAAGGTAATATTCAAGGACAACGAAGAGCCTAAGCTTGGGGATACCACGGATGGCATCCACTCTTTCGTCTTCGTTCATCAGTAACTTTACTTGGAGCTATATTTTTATTCACCACATCATATGTGTTTTGCATTGATTGCATATGTTTGCTTGTTTAATGATTCTATTTGAGGATAGGAGTATTAAGTATGCAGAGGCATTTAGTATGCAATGTTGAATAATAATTTTAGTGATTTGTTACAGTAGAAAATGATAAGGTTTTGCATTGGTTTATACTAACCTATCTCATGAGTTCTTGTTGAGTTTGGTGTGTATGAAGCTTTTGATAAAAAAGAGAAACCGTGATATGAGAGGAATTAAGGAGACACAAAAGCTCAAGCTTGGGGATGCCCAAGGCAACCCAAGATAATATTTCAAGAAGTCTCAAGCATCTAAGCTTGGGGATGCCCCGGTAGGCATCCCACCTTTCTTCTTCAACAACTATCGGTTAGTATCGGTTGAGCCTAAGTTTTTGCTTATTGACATGAGTTGTGCTATCCTTGCAATGTCATTTTGTTTTGCTTGCTGTTTGAATACAATACCAAGATCTAAAATTCTTTAGTGGGAGAGAGTCTTCACATAGTTGCAGCTACTCATTAATCTTCACGTATATCTTTTTGGAGTAGTTTGTCATTTACTTGTGTGCTTCACTTATAACCTATGAGTAAATGGTTGAATGAGTTGATTGTCATAAATCTGAAATTATATATGTCTCATTTGCTTATCCCATAGGGAGTAATGACTTCACATCTAAGAAGTAGAGGTTGTAAAGTTATTGAAGGTTAGCAAGCATTGTATTGGTCATTTGAACAATTCATGAAAAAATATTGAAGGAAGAGATATTTCACATATAAATATACTATCCTAGACATTTTTTATAATTGTGAGCACTCATTAAGTATGACATACTAAAGAGTTGATGTTGGACAAGGAAGACAACATAATGAGTTATGTTTTCTCACATCTCAGTTAAAGTATATTGTCATGGATCATTCAAACATGTTGAGCATGCCTTTCCCCCTCATGCTAGCCAAAATTCCTTGCACCAAGTAGAGATACTACTTCTGCTTCCAAATATCCTTAAACCCAGTTTTGCCATGAGAGTCCACCATACCTACCTATGGATTGAGTAAGATCCTTCAAGTAAGTTGTCATCAGTGCAAGCAATAAAAATTGCTCTCTAAATATGTATGATCTATTAGTGTGAAGAAAATAATCTTTATATTGTCGGCGTTCGGGGAACGGGGGTCCCCAGACTTGCCTGCCTGCGGCGTGGCTCAAGTGAGGGCCCAGTGCAGCCCAGCTTCATCACCTAAAGCTCAAGACCCTCGTGAGGGGCCAAGCCTCGCGGGGCCGAAGATAGGAAGCTTCCTCAGGAGCAACTTCCTCAGTCAGGCTCGCGAGGAGGCGGAGAGATCAAGGCAGGGTACCTCGCTAGGAGCCCGTGACGCAAGCCATGACGATCGAGACCAGGTGGGCGCCGGCCTGCACAGTGTACTTGTTTCCCCTTCGGTGTAAAGGGGGCAAGCACAGGCCAAGGCATCAGGCAAAGGTTACCATTTCAGTGCAACAAGACCAAGACCAACCGAACGGCAGGATGGAAGTCATCGTGGAGCCCAGGACGGCGTCATCGTTAGAGCCTTTGGCAGCCGAAGACCAACTTTAGTCAGGATAAGTGTACTAGATGTTCCCCTTCAAAATGGCCAATTGTTGGCGCCCTTCCTGCTCATTATGTGGGAAGAGGCCCAGGGCCTCGCTCTATAAATAGGACTAGCCACCACAGAATAGGGGCATCGAGCATCTATCTCAAGAAGACGCATAGACTAGAGAGAGGCGACTGAACTCACCCAAGAAGTTCTTCGCACCAGCTCAAGAACAGCCCCTCGCGAGGCTATTCTCCCTTTGTATTGTTCATCATTAGCCCCTGAGGCAATCCACCACACCACACACTGGAGTAAGGTATTACACCACGATGGTGGCTTGCACCAGTATAAATCTCGTGTCCCTTGTGTGTTCATCTTTCTTGCCTAGATCCTAGTGAGACATCTAGACGTGAGCTGGTAGGGGAAAGATCTTCGTGCGCACCCCAGTGTTCGAACCTCAAGGGTCTGCCGGAACCCAAAATCCTACATTTGGCGCGCCAGGTAGGGGTGTGCCGGAATCTTTCTTCCGCTGGTCGCGTGTGATCTTCCGTCGTGTCCATGGCTGACGCTCGCCGAGCCCGCGCTGAGCGTCGAGCTGCTCTCGCCACCCATGTCGCCCAGACGGCGCACGTCAGCGGTCGCCCCCGTTGTTCCCCGTTGCCTGCCGCCAACGCCGCCACCAGCCCGGCGGGGAACGAGCAGCAGGCCTCGTCGCTGCATCCTTCGGTGCAGCGGGAAGGCCGCACCACCACCCCATCGCTGACCCCAGCCGGTTCATCGTCCCACGCCCGTCGCACCCCCACGGACGCGCATGCTGCGCTGCTCCTGGCGCGTGAGCTCCTGCACTACCGTCCCGTCGACGACCTCTATGAGGACTGGCTCGCCCGCATCACCGAGCTCGTCAGCGCCGCAGGGGGCTCCCCTGCGCCGTCCGTCTCGCTGCCTCGTCCTCCATCCTGCGTAGGAGGCGAGGATCAGGAGGTGCCTCCACCACCTCCTCCCCAAGAAGGCGCCCTAGCCCCAAGGCGTGCGGCCCCAGGACGAGACCCTCCACGTACGGCGCCTGCGCGACAAGAAAGGAGCTGCCAAGAGATCCCTCGTCCCCAAGAAGGTGCTCGCGTGCTCCCAGCATCGGAGCGCCGTGACCGCATCCCTGCACCGCCATGTCAAGACCCCACGCTGCTCCAGGCATCGGTGCATGGGAATCTCCAGGAGCAAGCCCCGCATCAGCAGAGACCTCCAGTGGCCACCGCAGGCTGCCGCGCTTTCACCGCCGAGCTGCATAGCGTCACATGGCCCGGCAAGTTCAAGCCGGACCTGCCTCCTTGCTACGACGGAACTGCCGACCCCGTGGAGTTCCTCCAGCTCTACGAGCTGGGCATCGAAGCCGCCAACGGGGACGAAAAGGTCATGGCGAATTAGTTTCCCATGGCGCTCAAGGACGGTGCCCGCACCTGGCTCCTGAACCTGGCTCCTGGCACAATCTCCTCCTGGGACAAGATGCGCACCCGCTTCATCGCCAACTTCCAAGGTACTCGCGACCGGCCCCCTGCCATGAGTGACCTGCGCCGCATCAAGCAACGGCCGAGAGAGACCTGCGTATACATCCGGCGCTTCAACAACGCCCGCCTCAAGATCCCCAGGGTGACTGAGGAGGCCATCATCTCAGCCTTCTCCGACGGCGTGCGTGACATCAAGATGAAAGAGGAGCTAGCAATCCATGAAGGCATGTGCACATCATTGGAGCTGTTCAACTTGGCGACCAAGTGCGCCAGGGCTGAGGAAGGGTGCCTCTCCCTCCTCGAGCTTTCGGCTGCCGATCCAGAAGAGAAGAAGCCCAAGGTCAACGACGTTGAGCGCAAGGGGGCTATCGTGCTCGCGGCAGAGCCAGACACCAAGTGAGGCAGGGATCAGCCTGAGTCATCCAAGGGCAGCCGGTACTGCGTATACCACGACCTCCACACCCACAACACCAACAAATGCCAAGAGCTCGGGGTTGTGCGAGATGGGCGTATCGGCCGATGTCCCGACCGCAACGACTGGGGCTATGGCCGAGGAGGAGGAAGTGGTGGAGGACGATGGGAAGACCGTGGCCCTCGACAAGGGTGGCGTGACCGACCTCGCGAGGACCGCTGGCAGGACCAGCCTCGCGAGGGACGTTGGAGGGATCAGCCGCGTGAGGACCGCCCTCAAGGAAACGCGGGCCTCCCTCCTCTGCCACCATCGCCAAGAAGGAATGAAGACCATCACCAGGATGAGGGGCTGGGGCTTCTGGAGCCGCGCGATCGCAGCATCTGGGCGGTGGTCAGCCCCAGCCTCAACAGATCTTCAAGCAGTTTGCTCGCGAGGTGAATGCAGCCCTCCCCAAGCTTGAGGCCACGCGCCCTCTCAGGTGGTCAGCGTGCGCTATCATGTTCAGCTCAGCGGATCACCTCAAGTGCGCAGCGACGACCGGAGTCCTCCCGATGCTTTGCTCCCCAGTCTTCAGTAATGTGCAAGTCACCAGGACCCTCATCGATGGCGGAGCTGGACTCAACGTCCTGTCCATAGAGACATTCAACAATCTCCAAGTGTCATATGATCAGCTTCTGCCAACCAAGCCTTTCTCAGGAGTCACTGATGGTTCCACCGTCCCGATAGGGCAAGTTCGCCTTCCCGTCACCTTTGGGCAGCGCAACAACTACCACACCAAGCTCATTGACTTCGACGTCGCCCACATTCGCCTGCCATACAATGCCATCCTCGGGTACCCAGCCCTGGCCAAGTTCATGGCAGTGACTCACCACGGCTACAATGTCCTCAAGATGCGAGGAAGCAGTGGAATCACCACAGTGCCTTGTGAGGAAAGGGATGCAGCGTGTTCTCTTGAGCGTGCCTTCCAAGCCGCGGCAATCGAAGACCCAGATCACAGGAGCGGGAGGCTTCTAGAGGCGGTCCCTAAGAAGAAGAAGGCTTCACCTGGCCCGGACACTCACGAGGCAGGCACCTCCGGAAGTGTTACGTCAGGATCCGCGCCCGTTCAAGGGGCGCCACCCTCTGTCGCATAGGAAGGCGCACCCGGCACCCTCCTCGGGCAAGGCTCGAGGGCTCTGTCTTGGAGAGCCACTGACTTTCCCAAGGTCACGAGGGAGGCGCTCGGGCACCACTTGGAGGTGTGCTTCAAGGCACGTTTCCCTCAGGAAGGCATGAGGAAAGGAGGGCCAAACCCTCAGGAGTTCAACGCGAGGAACATTCAGGAGCTACAGGAGTCAAGAGTCATGCGCGGCAGCCGCCGCCTACCCGCCGTAGCCCCACATCTCGGCGAGGATGGTGGGCTGCGCGTCTGCATCGATGTACCAGGGCTCAACCGAGTCGCGTCTCAGGAGCGCCTCTGGCCTTCACGCGTGGGGCATTGTGAGGGTCCACCTCACAGCTACGTTCCCATGCCCTTCGGCCTGCCAAAAGCGGCTGCTGCCCACCAGCGCCTGATGAGGAGCATCCCGAAGCTCGGTGGCTGTGCACCGCTGCCTCGGAGGAGATGGAGATGGACCTTGAGGAGCCGTCCGGACCCCTAGAGCCTCCCGAGGCTCAGGGCTCCAAAGGCTCGTGAGGGTTGGCTTCTTCACCACGCGTCGTCAGCAACTCTGACACTCGCTCTGCAATGATATCAGGTGACATCTTTCAAAGTTCTATTTTCAGCTGGGAGCGCCCGCAGGGCCGCATCATTCCCAGGTCGCGTGGCTCCGTCCCTGCGGCATGTATCCGTTTTGCTTATGCTCTTCACCTACCTTGTTGGGGGCGCCCCTCGGGCTGCATTATCCCCAAGCTGCTCAGGCCTGACCCAGTGGCGTTTTCTTTCTCTACATCTATCTAAATGGATCTGCTCCTCCGCGCTTAACCTGATTCCCATGGATATCATCCACTGCTTATCGCGGACCTCTCCGCTCTCATGCAAAGCACTTGCACGTTAAAAGGGGGGCGCCTGAGCATCGCGACTCATGGGCTCTTACTGGCTCTCCAACCCTCACCCCTGGCCTTGACCCACGGCATCGTGACCTGTCATACCAGCGGCGGCTGAGCTCGCTCGAGGGACGAGACCTGAGGACATGGAGCATTTGCATTCTAACCACCCTGTAGGAACACACCATTGATAAAGGCCCAGAGCCAGGTGCAACCCGCCTCGAGGTAGGGCCTCGTGAGTCCCGCACTGGCTCACAGGTGCCCAGATACACCTCTCCTAGCCCTACCGTGCGAGCCACGTGTCAGGGCGGGGCTGTACACGCCCCGGGGGCTCCTCCCGGAGGGGAGCCCCCTCCCACGTACCAGTGGAAGCACCATGCTCCGTGCTGGCTGACAACACTCCCGAGGAGCAGCTATGCTCGTACACATACGGAAGCGCTATGCTCCGCGCTGGTGATAAACAACTGAGGGCGGCCCACGGTCGTATGAACCTCAGGGAGCCCAGAGCTTAGTGTCTGGCACCATCGCAACGCCTCCCCTCGGGAGTGCTGCGTGAGGGGGGCTGGACACGGGGGCTGCGCCCGGGCTACGCCCGAACACACGCCACCCAGCCAGGTCCCTCGGACCTGGTCGTCGCGCGCCTCTCCCCGAGCGGAGCTAAGGTATGAAGACTCGTTTGCACGTCAAGGGGGACTCCTCAGCATCGCGACGCAGGAGCCTAACTGGTCACGTAGACCCTCACTCCTTAGTCCCGTCCTGGTTTCCGGTCGGGGCTAACGGCGGCTGAGGTATGCGTGGGGCCGGGCCCTGCCAACGTAGAACGACAAATCCACTCCTATGCCTCCCTTCCCTACTTGTTGTTTGCACGTCAAGGGGGACTCCTGAGCATCGCGACTCAGGAGCCTAACTTGCCACGTAGCCCCTCACTCCTTAGTCCCGCCCCGGTTTACGGTCGGGCTAACGGCGGCCGAGGTATCGCTGGGCCGGGCCCCGCCGACGAGAACACAGCAAATGGGAGGGAAAATGTAAATTTAGGAATTCAAAAGCAAATATTACAAGCCATAGAGTGTTTCACAACACCAAGCATTAAGTTTAAACGCCCCACGAGGCATGGTGCATGTTGCAGAATTAAAATAGGATGAAGCATAAGGGATCACTTTCCATGGCGCGCCGCCTTTGTCTTTGGAGTCACGCTGGCGCCTCGCCTCTGGCCGTGGAACTGGCGGCGGCGCGTTTGGGCAAGGTGCTGAAGGCACGGAACCTCCCCAGCAAAGCCTCGGCTCGGCCCTTCACGGCCTCAGCAGCAGGGGCGGCGAGGTCGCCGCTCACAGGGTCCAGTAGGCTGTCTAGGTCGATGTTGGGGTCGTGAAGGTAGACGTGGCTGAGGACGCGCGTCAGTGCTGCAGACAACAGGGCACGCGCCTCGGCCTCGGCCTTAGAGCCAAGGCCGTCCGAGACATCTTCAAGCGCACGGTCCAGGAAGGGAAGCAGCTCGGCAGGGCCGTCCTCTTCGCCAGCCAACGGCTTCTCTAAGCCGCCCTCATAGAGCGTCTTCAGTGCAGCGCGAGCCTTCTCCTCCAGCTTGGCAAAGGCCACTCGATCCTCGGCCAGGACCTTCCCCTTGCGGTCTAGCTCGGTCCTCTCCACCTTCAGTGCCTGCTCCAGCATCTCCACCCGGCCATGGCGGTCATCAAGCTCGGCGTCCTAGTCCTTGACGGCAGCCTCCCGAGCCTTCATCTCCTCCTACTTCTCCTGGCGGATGCGGACCTCCTTCGCGAGCTCGTCACGCAGGCCTTGCAGCTCAACCTCCAGCGCCTTGCAGCGGCCCCAGGCATCCGCAGTGTCGCCCTGGGCAGCATCGCGAGCGGCCTTGGCCTGGCAGGCGGCTCGCTTCTCCTCGCCGAAGGCAGATGCAGCCTGGCGCAGCGCCGCTCGGACAGAGGCGGCAGAGCGGGCCCAGCCAGAAGCTAGCTCCAAGCGCCCGACCACCAGGCGGGGGTCCGTGCTCTGGAGATCCTCCCGCAGCCGGCTCAGTTTGTTGGCGGCCTGGTCCAAGACGACAGAGGGATCAGAAGAGACGGGAGCCGGTGAAGCAAGCGGAGAGGACGGCAGTGTGATCACGGCTTGGGAGGAAGGAGCCTCCCGGGCATTGGACACCTCAGCGGCAGCATCAAGCCCAGGCACCTCCAGCGTCAGCGGGGCCATGGGGTCTGACTCCTTGCCAGAGTGTCCTTGCTGGGCTCACGAGGACGACCGGGCAGGGGAGGCATGAGCCTCGATGCCTCCTTTCCCCGTAGACGAAGGCGCTGCCCCGGCAGACGAACTCGCCTCAAGCAGGGCCGCAGAAGCCCCTTTCAACCTCTTCGCCGCAGGTGCCGGCCTGGCCAAAAGAGTGCAGACGTCAAGTCTAGGCGGCAGAAACAAAGCAAAGCGCGGATCGAGCACTTACTGATCATCATTCACGGACTCAAGCAGCCTCCCGCCAAACTTGAAGCCCGAGAGCCTACAGCTAGGATCGGCCTTGGGAGGCCCGGAAGCAGAGGGCGCGTTGGGAAGGCCGGAGCTGGCCTAAGACCGCCCCGGAGCTAGAGCAGATCTTGGGAGAACCATCCCTGACCTGCCTTTCCTCGGGACCAGGGGAGAATCCTCCCCTCCTTGCCTGGCGCCAGCCTCGTCGTCATCCGGCAGGTAGGGCACGGGACCTGCGTCAAGGGACGGAATCCCCCGACTCCTTGCCAGTCGCCTCGGAGTCAGACTCTTCTTCCTCATCCTCCTATTCTTCCTTCTCACTCCCGCTGGAGTCGCTGGAGGACACATTCACCATCGGCAACGCCACCAGATCCCCGGGAGCTTCTGCGGGCACTAGCCCCTCACCGTTCAAGGTGGGCATGGCATTCACCACCTGCTCCCAATCGCCGCGAAGAAACAGGGGACAGGGAGCCCCCGGCCTCGCCCGCCTCCCCGACCAAGGAGTGGAGAGCCGCAACCAGATCTTCGTCGGCCAGGGCCACGGAGCTCAGGCGAAGGGCGGCGTCCGCTTCCCCAAGCCTCCACAATGGGAGCGAGTGCTCCTGGAGTGGAGCCACCCGGTGCTCCAGGAACTCCCTAGAAGTGTGGCCCCGGTCAGCGTCGCCGCCCCCAAATTAACTGGCCTCAGGTCCGCGTTCATCCTCTTCAGCACCGCCCTCGTGCGGGGATCGACAAGCTCCACGCGGGACCACGCATCGACGGCCTTGGGCTGCCCCATAGGCAGCACCAGTCGGAGGTGGAGGCGCCCGACATCCACCATGACCCACTTGCTCCGGAAGCCTTCGGTCCTCTTCCAGGGCTTCGAGATGGCGTTGGAGCTGGAGTATGCGATAAATCTCGCGCATGGAGAGATGGGGCCACGAGCAACCCGGAGGTAAAAGTAATGTCGTAGCAAGGCCACTAAGGGCTTTACCCCAACGTGAGCCTCACAATAATAGGCGAAAATCGCCAGGAGAAGAACAGAGTTGGGGTGGAGGTGTAGAGCTTTCAAGTTGTACAGGAGAAGAACAGCAAGGAAGAACTCAGAAAAAGGGGCACCAGACCGGCGATGATGGCGCTCACAAAGAGCGGGTAGAAGATGCTCCCCTTGCCTTCAGGCTGGTCGGAGCCGGCCTTGAGCACAGTCGCTCCCTCGTTGCCTTGCACCATCCTCAAGCGCAAGAGGGTGAGATTCTTCTCTGACACATTCGGGGGATCCAGAGCCGGCGAGTACCAGGCCTCGATCGGGGTCTTGCGAGGCGCCATGGCTTGCCGGATGGGAAGGATTGAGACAGATCTGGAGGATTTCGGAAGCAGGAAGGGGAAGAGCGAGAAAGGGGATCTGGAGCAAGGCAAGCGAGAACAAAGCAGGTAAGTCTAGCCCGGGCACCTCTTTTTGTCAGATGGACGGTTGCCAAGGTGTCGTGGGGAAGCGGAGACGCCCGCGTCCAATCAATCGCCATGTGGCACCCAAGGCCGCAGGCTATTGGGGCCCACGGCGCTTCGCACTTGCCCCTTCGCTTCTCCGCTAAGCCAAGTCCGGGCGCGCCTTGGGCCTGGGGGCTACTGTCGACGTTCTGGGAACGGGGGTCCCCAGACTTGCCTGCCTGCGGCCTGCGGTGTGGCTCAAGTGGGGGCACAGTGTAGCCCAGCTTCATCAGCTCAAGCTCAAGACCCTCGTGAGGAGCCAGGCCTCGCGGGGCGAATGACAGGAAGCTTCCTCGGGAGCAGCCTCCTCAGGCAGGCTCGCGAGGAGGCGGAGAGATCAAGGCAGGGTACCTCGCGAGGAGCCCGTGACGCAAGACATGACGATCGAGACCAGGCGGGCGCCAGGCGGGTGCCGGCCTGTGCAGTGTCCTTGTTTCCCCTTCGGTGCAAAGGGGGCAAGCACAGGCCAAGGCATCAGGCAAAGGTTACCATTTCGGTGCAACGAGACTAAGACCAGCCGAACGGCGGGATGGAGGTCATCATGGAGCCCATGACGGCGTCATCGTCGGAGCCTTTGGCAGGCGAAGACCAACTTTAGTCAGGATAAGTGTACTAGATGTTCCGCTTCAAAATGGCCAATTGTTGGCGCCCTTCCCGCTCATTATTTGGGAAGAGGCCCAGGGCCTCGCTCTATAAATAGGACTAGCCACCACAGAGTAGGGGCATCGAGCATCTATCTCAAGAAGACGCATAGACTAGAGAGAGGCGACTGAACTCACCCAAGCAGTTCATCGCACCAGCTCAAGAACAGCCCCTCGCGAGGCTGTTCTCCCTTTGTATTGTTCATCATTAGCCCCTGAGGCAATCCACCACATTACACACTGGAGTAGGGTATTACACCACGATGGTGGCCTGAACCAGTATAAATCTTGTGTCCCTTGTGTGTTCATATTTCTTGCCTAGATCCTTGTGAGACTTCGAGACGTGAGCTGGTAGGGGAAAGATCTTCATGCGCACCCCAGTGTTCGAACCTCAAGGGTCTGCCAGAACCCGAAATCCGACATATACGATCTTGTTATGGAAGCAATAAAAGCGACAGACTGCATAATAAAGGTCCATATACAAGTGGCAATATAAAGTGACGTTCTTTTGCATTAAGATTTTGTGCATCCAACCATAAAAGCGCATGACAACCTCTGCTTCCCTCTGCAAAGGGCCTATCTTTTACTTTATGTCTTTTACTTTATGCAAGAGTCAAGGTGATCTTCACCTTTCCCTTTTTAATTTTATCCTTTGGAAAGCACCTCGTGTTGGAAAGATCATGATATATATATCCAATTGGATGTAAGTTAGCATGAACTATTATTGTTGACATCACCCAAAGGTGAATACATTGGGAGGCAACACTATAAGCCCCTATCTTTCTTAGTGTCCGATTAGAACCCCATAACCATAAGTATTGCGTGTGTTAGCAATTGTAGAAGACAATATGATAGTTGAGTATGTGGAGTTTGCTAAATCAAAGCTCAAACATAGACCCTTCCTGAAAATAGGATGAATTGTAATTGTTTGATGACTAAGAATGAAGTTTGCTAGTTTTCAAGAAAGTTTATGGTCTATGCTTTAACATGTGAATTGCTTGTTACTTGTTCATGAGAAGTTTTATGAGATGAACTACAGTGATGACATATAATCATGCTAGAAAAGGTGATTGAAATTATCATTGATCAAACTTGTGCACCTGCTAGCATTCACACTTCATAAATTCTTTCTTTTATCATTTACCTACTCGATGACGAGCAGGAATTAAGCTTGGGGATGCTGATACGTCTCCAACGTATCTATAATTTATGAAGCATTCATGCTATATAATTATCTGTTTTGAATGTTTATGAGCTTTATTATACACTTTTATATTACTTTTGGGACTAACCTATTAACCGGAGGCCCAGCCCATATTGTTGTTTTATTGACTATTTCAGTGTTTCGAAGAAAAGGGATATCAAACGGAGTCCAAACAGAATGGAACCTTTCGGAGCATGATTTTTGGAACGAACATGATCCAAGAGACTTGGAGTACAAGCCGGGGAAGCTTCGAGGAAGCCACAAGATAGGGGGCGCGCCCACCCCCCTGGGCGCGCCCTCCACCCTCGTGGGCCCCTCGAGGCTCCCCCGATCGACTTCTTTCGCCTATATATTCCCATATACCCTAAAACCATCTAAGACGAAGATAGATCAGGAGTTCCGCCGCCGCAAGCCTCTGCAGCCACCAAAAACCTCTCGGGAGCCCGCTCGCACCTGCCGGGGGGATCCTCACCGGTGGCCATCTTCATCATCCCGGCGCTCTCCATGACGAGGAGGGAGTAGTTCACCCTTGGGGCTGAGGGTATGTACCAGTAGCTATGTGTTTGATCTCTCTCTCTCTCGTGTTATCTCTATGGCAGGATCTTGATGTATCGGGAGCTTTGCTATTATAGTTGGATCTTACGATGTTTCTCCCCCTCTACTCTCTTGTGATCAATTGAGTTTTCCCTTTGAAGTTATCTTGTCGGATGGAGTCTTTAAGGATTTGAGAACACTTGATGTATGTCTTGCCGTGCTTATCTGTGGTGACAATGGGATATCACGTGATCCACTTGATGTATGTTTTGGTGATCAACTTGCGGGTTCCGCCCATGAACCTATGCATAGGGGTTGGCACACGTTTTCGTCTTGGCTCTTCGGTAGAAACTTTGGGGCACTCTTTGAAGTACTTTGTGTTGGTTGAATAGATGAATCTGAGATTGTGTGATGCATATCGTTTAATCATGCCCACGGATACTTGAGGTGACAATGGAGTATCTAGGTGACATTAGGGTTTTGGTTGATTTGTGTCTTAAGGTGTTATTCTAGTATGAACTCTATGATAGATTGATCGGAAAGAATAGCTTTATGTTATTTTACTACGGACTCTTGAATAGATTGAATAGAAAGGATAACTTTGAGGTGGTTTCGTACCCTACCATAATCTCTTTGTTTGTTCTCCGCTATTAGTGGCTTTGGAGTGACTCTTTGTTGCATGTTGAGGGATAGTTATATGATCCAATTATGTTATTATTGTTGAGAGAACTTGCACTAGTGAAAGTATGAACCTTAGGCCTCGTTTCCTACCATTGCAATACCGTTTACGCTCACTTTTATGATTAGTTACCTTCCTGTTTTTATATTTGCAGATTACAAAAGCCTTTATCTACCATCCATATTGCCCTTGTATTACCATCTCTTCGCCGAACTAGTGCACCTATACAATTTACCATTGTATTGGGTGTGTTGGGGACAAAAGAGACTCTTTGTTATTTGGTTGCAGGGTTGTTTGAGAGAGACCATCTTCATCCTACGCCTCCCACGGATTGATAAACCTTAGGTCATCCACTTGAGGGAAATTTGCTACTGTCCTACAAACCTCTGCACTTGGAGGCCCAACAACGTCTACAAGAAGAAGGTTGCATAGTAGACATCAATGCGCTCTTGTAGTGGTAGAGGTAGAATGTCCAATGGGGACAATAGGTTGAAGCCGTAGAGGACCTCAAAGGGGGACTTGCTGGTCGTCGAATGTCTTGCACGGTTGTAGGCGTACTCGGCGATGGGTATACACTCCTCCCACTCCTTGATGTTCTTCTTGATCAACATGCAAAGTAGAGTGGAGAGTGCATGGTTCGTCACCTCCGTTTGGCCGTCGGTTTGAGGATGGTATGCGGATGAGAAGAAAAGCTTGATTCCGAGTTTGGCGCATAGCGTCTTCCGAAAGTAACTCAAGAACTTCACGTCGCGGTCAGAGACGATTGTCTTTGGTACTCCATGGAGTCGCAAGATTTCCCTACAAAAGAGATTGGCAACATGAAGCATCGTCTATCTTGTTGCAAGGAATGAAATGTGCCATCTTAGTAAATCGGTCCACAACAACAAACACGGAGTCCTTGCCATTTTGAGTTCTAGGCAAACCAAGTACAAAATACATGCTAATGTCTTCCCAAGGTTGATAAGAAATAGGAAGAGGCATGTAAAGACCATGGGATTGAGCTTTAGACTTAGCTTTGCGACATATAGAGCATTGGTTGGTGAAGCGTGAGACGTCGCGGAACATCTTGGGCCAAAAGTAGTTCTTGGAGAGCGTGGAGAATGTCTTGTCACGTCCAAAGTGTCCCATGATTCCGCCTCCATGAGCCTCTTGCAGAAGGAGCAAACAAAGAGAAGACTCGGGAATGCAAAGTTGGTTAGCTCTCATAAGATAATCATCCTTGATGTAATATCGTTCCCAAGAAGTATCAGTCAAACACTTAGCATAAGGAGTAGCAAAAGATGGATCATTAGCATACAAGTCTTTTATGTGCTCAAAGCCAATAACATTCAACTCAAGTTTAGTGACAAGAGTGCATATGCATGAAAGTGCATCCGCAACTACATTTTCCTTACCCTTAATGTACTTGATCACATACGGGAAAGATTCAATAATTCACTCCATTTGGCATGACACTTGTTCAACTTTGTTTGGCATTTCAAGTACTTAAGCGTTTCATGATCGGTATGATGACAAACTCATGAGGTCTAAGGTAATGCTCCCAAACATGTAGCACACGCACTAAAGCATACAATTGTTTGTCATAAATGGGATAGTTAAGTTGAGCACCGGAGAGATTCTCACTAAAATGCAATGGCTCGTTTTTCTTGCATCAAAACTCCGCCAATTCCGGTACCACTTGCATCACAATGAACCTCAAAAGTTTTGTCAAAGTTGGGCAAAGCAAGAATCGGAGCATGAGTAAGCGGTGGATTGCAAAGATCCCCAAACAAAAGGAGCATTCTTCTTAATCAAGGAATGCAAAGGAGCGGCAATAGTGCTAAAATCTTTCACAAAGCGACGATAAAAACCCACAAGGCCAAGAAAGCTACGCACTTGTTGCAAATTGGTGGGTTGGGGCCAAGTTTTAATTGCTTCAATTTTAGATTCGTCAACATGCACACCCTTGGAAGAGACAACGAAACCCAAGAAAACGAGCTTGTTAACACCAAACGTGCACTTTTCATTGTTGGCGTAAAGACGTTCCTTGTGAAGCGTTTGCAAAACAGCCCTAACATGCTTTACAAGCTCTTTCATGTATTTGCTAAACACAAGAATATCATCAAAGTAAACCACAACAAACACCCCAATAAAAGGTCGAAGCACAAAATGCATAAGACGCATGAAAGTACCTGGAGCTTCCGACAAACCCATAGGCATAACCAACCACTCGTACAAGACGAATTTGGTTTTGAAAGCGGTTTCCCATTCATCACCTTCTTGTACGCGGATTTGGTAATAGCCACTTTTAAGATCAATTTTTGAGAAAAAGGTGGCACCGCTAAGTTCATCAAGCATATCATCTAAGCGAGGAATGGGATGCCTATAACGATTGGTAATAGCATTGACGGGTCTACAATCGGAGCACATGTGAAAATTACCATCTTGCTTGGGCACAAGTATAACGGGAACGGCACAAGGGCTTAAGCTTTCACGTACATGACCATTGTCAATTAGTTGTTGTACTTGCTGTTGGACCTCCTTATTTTCTTCGGGGTTGACGCGGTATGGAGCTTTGTTTGGTAGGGGTGCTCCGGGGATGAGGTCGATTCGATGCTCAATGCCTCATAGAGGAGGTAGACCCGGAGGTAGCTCATCGGGGAAAACATCTTGGAATTCCTGCAAAAGAGATTGAAACACTAAAGGTAGATCGTGAGAGGTGTTAGTTTTTGGTTCCCCATCCTTGCACACAAGGACAAAGTGCATAACACTCGATGGGTTCTCACACACTTCTCTCATCTCACTTTTGGTGGCAAATAGGACTAAGTTTTTCTTGTCGCTCATCGTGGAGGCGCTCGGTTTTGGCTTGTGGCTCTCACTCTCTTTTGGGTGGATCACTCTCTCACTCTTCTCTCCAAGATGGGTGGCTTGCTTGTCGGCTATCACTTGACTAGGAGACATAGGTCGTAGCACATATTCCTTCCCTTTCATCTTGAAGATATAGTGATTGGTACGCCCGTTGTGGATGACTCCGCGGTCGAATTGCCATGGTCGACCAAGAAGGAGATGGCAAACGGACATCGGGATGACATCACACTCCAAAGTGTCCTCATATGCACCAATTTTGAAGGAGACTTGGACCTTATGCTCAACTCGTATAGTGCCGGAGTCACTTAGCCATTGGACTTCGTAGGGGTGCGGGTGCTTCATCTTGACCAATTGAAGCTTGGAGCATAGTTCTTCACTTGCCAAGTTGTGACAACTACCTCCATCGATGATGACCTTGACAGACCTTCCATTGATGCTGGCCTTTGTGTGGAAGATGTGGAATCGTTGGTCTTCTTCTTGTTGATGTTGAAGAGTCAAGACTTTGGAGACAACGAGAGCACGTCTCGAATCCTCGTCACAAAAGACTTGATCATCTTCATCCTCGTTCACGCGTCGGTGCATGGCCACTTGCTCAAGGTCTTCCATCTCCTCGTCACTCATGGAGTCATAGGTTCCATCATCGTTGAGGATCATGGTGCGCTTGTTTGTGCATGGGAAGGACTTGTGGCCTCGGCCGCCGCAAGTGAGACACTTGAAGGAGCTTGTCTTAACGGTCTCATCGGTCGAAGTAGATGATGAAGCGCGCGGCTTGAAGTTGCTTGTAGTAGGAGGAAGACGACTTGAGCTTGTCGAAGTTTTCTTGTAACTTGACTTGTTGTCATTGGTTTTAGATGGCTTGGTTGAGGTAGAAGTTGGGGGAGTCGTTGAAGCTTGGGTGTTGGAGAAGCCGTAGGTCTTGGATGAGTACTTTGCGTACTTGAAGTCATATTGCACTTGACGTTTGGCTTTGGTAGCTTGATGCACGAGCTCAATGAGGTTGGAGTAGGGTTGGAAGTCGGCAATCTTCTTGATGGGATGATTGAGTCCATTCATGAAACGTGCCATAGTTTGCTCATCATCTTTCGTGACATTGGCTCGAATCATAGTTATCTCCATTTCCTTGTAGTATTCTTCAACACTCTTTGTTCCTTGCTTGAGTAGTTGGAGCTTCTTGAAGAGATCGCGGTTGTAGTAGGTGGGCACAAAACTTGCTCGCATGACATTCTTCATTTGAGCCCAAGTGGTGATAGGTGGTTCACCTCTTGCTGCTCGGCGCTCAAGGACTTGTTCCCACCATATGAGCACATAGTCTTGGAACTCAAGTGATTCCATAGCGATCTTTTTCTCTTCCTCATAGTTGTGCAAACGAAAGATTTTGTCGACCTTCAATGCCCATGATAGGTACTCTTCGAGATCATTGCTTCCATTGAACTTGGGCATTGTGAATTTTAGCTTACCATAGCGTTGCTCTTCATTGTGTTGTGGTCGATGGTGATGATGACGCCCTTGACGGTGAGGGTAATTATCCTCATGTTGCTCTTGGCGTGGAGGAAGTCCATCATCTTCTTGATCATGTTGAACTTGAGGTTGAGGAGGAGCTTGTCGAGCTTGTGGAGGAGCTTGTCGAGCTTCAGGAGGAGCTTGTCGAGCTTGAGGAGGAGCTTGAGGAACTTGATGTTGCACTCGCGGTTGGTAGTTCCGCTCTTGGATTTCTTCTCGAAGTGCTTCCTATTGATTGTGCCAATCTTGGTTGCGGTTAGCAATGGCTCGACTTGATTCTTGAAGGGCACATTGCGCCTCAAGAGCTTGTGCTTCACGTTGTTGTTGTTGAAGACGTTGAGCCTCGGCGTCTTGTTACTCTTGATGTAGACGCGCTTGTTCTTCCTCTTGGCGTCGTTGATGTTGTCATTCTTGAGCTTGTGCAAAAGCAACTTGGTGTGGTAGAGGACGAAGTACTTTCTCGTCGAGTTGCTCTTGTGAATGCTTGTCGTGTAGAGGATTGCGAGATGCATGACAGTCTTGACACGCAGCTCGTCGAAAAGTGTTCGATGTCCGTGTACTTGAGCCGGAGAAGGTGTCGTCGGAGTGTCGACTTGAGCAGCTCCGTCTTGAGTATGAAGATGTAGAAGGAGGACGGTAAACCAACCAGGCGCGGATCTCGTCCATCCTTGCATTATTCTCTTGCTTGTGAGCGTCGAGCTTGTTGTCGAAGTAGTCCCTTGTACGTTGCTCGGAGAGTCGCAAGTCGGGGGCGAGGTTGTCGATGCGATCGGTCATTGCTTGTTGCTGTTGATGCAACGCTCGTTGTGCACCAAAGAGGTGGCTCTTGGTGATGAATGATCACATGTCGTTGTCTTGCTCGATGAAGAGTGGGTTGGTAGAAGTACTTGGCCCATCCATCATTCCAAGCAAAAATGTGAGTGGTAGAAGGAGAACTTATACCAAATGTACCTTGACCGATGTTGACGATGAATCAAGATCACTCAAATACGGACAATGAAATAGCACAATTGGTACCAATTCTTGTCGGTTCTCACACCTACAAAAGTAAAAGCTTATGGTGGAGCTTGGTTAGGATGGCGGCACAAAATTTGATGCAATTGTAAGTGAGCTTCAATAATGTTGGAAAAGATTCACGAATTGGCAAATGCAACAGGTAGACCAAGCAAGTAGTGGTACACGGAAACACACACGCAAATAGACAAGTGGGATTGTGCAAACCAAAAATGAGCCAAAATGTGGAATCCACGAAAATGCTCTTGTTGCACAATGCACGAGAGACGCTAGCATGATTGCACAATAGGCGGATACATAACTTGTGCACAACCTACTAGGCAAAAATGCAACGACCTCTATCCCAAGTATGCTATATGTATGGTATTTCGGTGATATGATCCAAGATGATCGGATATGATAATCTTAATGTAGTATGATGCTATGGTTCTTGCTTATAAGCTCTTTGCTTATCTTTCCTCTTTGCTTAGAAGCTTGGTTGGCTCTTTCACTTTTGAGCTCTTTTCTCATGCAAAACTTCACAAACCAAGATAGCAATTGTGTATGCGATGACAACTTTTTGACACAAAAGATGATGCCAAGATATGCACCACTATGGTATCGTATGTATGCTATGGAGTATGATCACTAATGTGCACAAGTCACGTTGCCGGCAATACTCAATGGCTAGTCTTGATGGGTAAGCAACGCAAAAGTAAGGCTATGTGGTTATCATTGCAATTGCGAGGTATGACAAGGATGTCGTCGAGGTTACCGTCCTTGGCGATGATGAGTCCTTTGCGAAGATGAGCGGTGGTGATGTTGACGTCGAACCATACCTATATAGCCAAAACACAATAGGACACGGGAACCACAACCTGAAATCTCAAAGACCAAAACATGTCAAAATCGTCATAGGAGGTAGCGGTGAGCAGTGGTGGTGCTTGCGAAAAGCGGTGGTGGTATGCGGAAGTATGAGTGGGCTCCGGGGCAAAATTTGGCGAAACTAGGCGGAAAATGGCGCGGGGGGATGGAGTTGCTGCTGCCAGGCGCCGGATGTCCGAGCCAGTAGCCGGATGTCCGGGACACCAGATGTCCGGGGACTCGGGCGGATGACCGGGCGTCTGGATCGTGGCCGAACAGGATGAACTCCACGGGAAAAAGGGCAACTCCGGGGCAAAATTCTGACGAGTTTGTGGATGGAAATTGTGGGAGAGATGGGAAAAAGCTAGATACACTCGATGCAAAGCAGATCCGTGGATCAAATCCAACAAAACTTCATCACATCAACAAATCACAAAAAAAATTAGGGGCTATTTTTGGTGGGGATTTTCGGATTTAGGACGAAAACAACAAAATCAAGCTAGAAAACACGGGGTAGGGGCTCCAAAAACGTGATCAACGTGGCTCATGATACCAAGATGATGTAGGGTGGAACCCTAGGGGCCGATCTTTCATGTTTGGAGAGGATCCCTACGAGGAACACGAAGAACGCGCGGAGGGGAACGAGGGAAATCACGGGGAAAACGCAAGAGAAAACACTCAACCAACTCGAATATGATCACACATGTGCTAGATCATCGAGGCACAAAGTAACATGAGATCCAAAGTCAACAAAGGACGATACAAGGGTAACCGTTCTTCTCCGTGAGGAGGTCTTGATTGTCTTCTCTGGATGGAGGTCTTGAATCCGGATGGATCTTCTCCGAAGAGGTGTGGTCTCTCACGAGGAGTAGATCCATGCGGATGAGCGATGCTCTATCTCAAATGAGCTAAACCAATGCTAACCCTAGAACGTAGGTGGAGGGGAGTATATATAGTCTACGGGGCGTAGGGGTACATAGGCCGTGGCCCGGATGCGCTGCACGCAGGTAGGAGGGGGCCGGATGTCCGGGCGTCGGGCCAGATGTCCGGGCGCTCATGAGGGGCCGGATGTCCGGGCTGTCGGGCCGGATGTCTGGGCTGGTGGAGTTGGCCTTGCTGCTCTCTGGATGGACAGGGACGGCTGTCCGGGAGGAGGGGCCGGATGTCCGGGGCTTCGGGAGGCGTCGGATATCTGGGGTGACGGCCAGATGTACGGGCTGTCGGGGCATTCTTCTGTGCTCCCTGGACGGCGTGTCCGGATGTCCAGGCAGGCTGCCGGATTTCCAGGGTGGAGGGTTGGATGTCCGGGCTGGATGCCGGATGTCCGGGCCCTGTATCTTCTGCTGCAAACTCCTGGCTGTGGGGAAGATCTCCAGGGGCCGGATGTCCGGGCCATGGCCGGATGTCCGGTGCCTGGAAGCTGTCCTCACCTTCCTCCGTTGGTTCTCTTCTTCCATAGAATTGGGGGCTTGAACATCTTCATGTGCATCCTCGGGAGGGTCCTCTTGGTACCTAATCATGCACAACATTTTGGACTTAGGTAGTAGCCATGTCTCATGAGGATCATATGAGATATCACTAAGGAGAGAAGTCACCTTGGTCTCGAGAGCTCTAGCTCGTGCTCTTGTCGTGGGTCCTCTTGGTGCTTGGTGAGATGATGGAAGGTCCATGGGGATGACCAATGAATGCTCCGCATCACTAAGCTAGTAGATTTGTTTCTTCATTCTTGAGGAAGATAAATATTTCCGAAGTCATAATCCACACACACATGATCCCGAGGGGACTAAAACCTGAGATATACTTGACAAACTTTGTTAGTCCCCTATGAGTATATTGTCATCAACATCAAAATAAGATTTAGGGCATGATTGCACTTTCAGCTGAGGGTTGTCGTTCGATCTGGGAGCATCCAACGGTGCAGACGTATGATCCGTGGGGTTTGGGTTCTGGCCAATCAGAACGCACGACTCAGATCGCGCGCGTAGCAGGGGGAGGGGGCATCGGCCACGGTTTGGTAGGAACACGGCTTTCGTGAGTGAACCGTGTGCTATTTGAAAACATTTCGTGAGAAGAATCTTGGTTTTTAAATCCCAATAAATCCAAAACTCACCCGAAAATCGTGAAACTTAGCATGGTGTCACGACATGGCACATATATGTCGAGGAATTTTTTTCGTCCATTTTGGCGCAAGTTTTATTACAAGCCTCTTACAAACCGGAGCTTCTCTCAAAGAAGCCCCGTGGTTCCGATAGGGAAACGTGTCCCCTTCTGGGGGAAATGATAATCACTGCCTCTTTTCGCCTCGTATTTTCTTCTACCGGCAACATGGAACGACAAGATATCCATGCTAAAATTTAAGCTTATTCATGGTTCGTTTGGCCTTTTTATACACTAATTGAGTTTCCTAGGTATTTAATGTCCATAATTCAAATCTGAACCTCAAATACATGCTCTGTTTCACCAAAATGGCTAGAAAAATTATACATGCATGTGTCCTTGGGTGCATGTTTAGGTCCCATGCCAGGAATGGGAACGAATTACAACTGTACCGGTGTCCTGGCTCGTCCTCAAACATTTGGAATCTCGGTTTTTAAATCCCCGTAAATCCTAAACTCACTAGAAAGTCATGAAAGTAGGCACGGTGTCACATCATGGCACATATATGTTGTGATAAAAACATTGTCCAGTTTGGGCCAAGCTTTATTATAAACCTCTTACAAACTGGAGCTTCTCTCAAAGAAACCTCGTGGTTCTGATAGGGAAACGTGTTCCCTTGTTGAAACATAATCACTGCCTCTTTTCGCCTTCTATTTTCTTCTACGGGCAACATTGAACGACAGGATATCCGTGCTGAAATTTAAACTTATTCAGGGTTCGTTTGGCCTTTCTATACACTAATTGAGTTTTCTTGGCATCTAATGTCCATAATTCAATTCTGAACTTCAAATACATGCTCTAGTTCACCAAAGTGGCTGTAAAAATTATACATGTGTCCTTGGGTGTATGTTTAGGTCCCATGCCAGAAAGGGGAACGAATTACAACTGTACCGGCGTCCTGGCTCGTCCTCAAACATTTAGAATCTCTGTTTTTAAATCCCCATAAATCCTAAACTCACGAGAAAGTCATGAAAGTTGGCATGGTGTCACGTCATGGCACATATATGTCATGGTAAAAACATTTTCCAATTTGGGCCAAGCTTTATTACAAACCTCTTACAAACCGGAGCTTCTCTCAAAGAAGCCTCGTGGTTCCGATAGGGATACGTGTTCCCCTTGTGGAGAAACGTAATCACTGCCTATTTTCGCCTTGTATTTTCTTCTACGGGCAACATGGAATGATAGGATATCCATGCTGAAATTTAAACTTATTCAGGGTTCGTTTGGCCTTTTTTCACTAATTGAGTTTCTTAGGCATTTAATGTCCATAATTCAAATCTGAACTACAAATACATGCTCCAGTTCACCAAAATGGCTAGAAAAAATTATACATGTGTCCTTGGGTGCATGTTTAGGTCCCATGCTAGGAATGGGAACAAATTACAACCATACCAGCATCCTGGCTCGTCCTCAAGCATTTGGAATCTCGGTTTTTAAATCCCTGTAAATCCAAAACTCACCACAAAGTCATCAAAGATGACATGGTCTCACGTCATGGCACATATAAGTCGTGGTAAGAACATCGCCAATTTGGGACAAGCTTTATTACAAACCTCTTACAAACCGAAGCTTCTCTCAAAGAAGCCTCATGGTTCCGATAGGGAAACATGTTCCTCTTGTGGAGAAACGTAATCACTACCTCTTTTCGCCTAGTATTTTCTTCTACGGATAACATGGAACGACAGGATATCCATGCTGAAATTTAAACTTATTCATGGTTCGTTTGGCTTTTGATAGAGGCGGAGGTGTCCCAATTTTTTGATGAGATGGTGGCTATCATTTTCTGTGGGTGTCGACCTTGACGATCCGACTACGAACGTGCGAGACGTCGCGCCTTAGCAATCGTTAAACCAACTTCTGAGGGGTTATTGACCACGCTGGAGCATGATCAACCTGACCATGAGGGTTTGTTTCCTACGACCAAACGAAGAACAAGCAAGAAACTGAGATTGCAATCTGGATATTGCAAATATAAGAGGAAAGCTTTACTAATGAAGGTGGGGTTTTCTGTGGGTCTCAACATAGCCGGTCCCAAGCCCGGGTAAAGGAGGAGGGTTGTGATAGGCTTGGCGAGCCAACGTAAAAACTCAGCCACTCTTATGGAGATGAAACCCAAAAGATTTTCGTTGGGGCGTAGATTGGAGTATCGACAAAGAGCGAGCTATGGACAGGGGTGCGTGGAAGCTTGCTATCCATGTGCTAGAGCCATGAGTTGGTTGCGAGATCTGACGGGTTTCACCTCTAGCCTACCCCAACTTGTTTGGGACTAAAGGCTTTGTTGTTGTTGTTGTTGTTGTTGGTCTGGTCGTTGGACACAAACAAAGTACGCGAAGTTGCAGCTATGGCAAACTTTTAATCTAAACAAAACCCAAAGTCTAAATGACGCCCTAAGGGATGTATATATGGAGGAAGAGGGGGGAATTTCGTGGCCCTTGATGGAGGGTCCGAAACCAACCCTAACTCTTGTTTCCCCACACGTACAGACTTACATGGGTTGGCCCAATAATAAGGTGACGCAGCACCTAGAATAGCCTGTGGACGAAAATTATGAAGTAACATCTTGTATATTTCATCCAAGGCTTCATGCACTCATTATGGTGGCTTCAACGTCCTGAAATCATCACTTGTAACTCTGTTCTTGTTCCCCTTGTGCACGCCATCATCTTCATGCTTGTTCTTGCTCCAATGTTCATCCTTCTCCCAGCTAGGCCCTTCATTTGTAAGCAAAACAAATGTATCCAGTTTAGGCAACATCATATTCTCATGAACATTAGAATCATTATCAAGAAACGGAAGTACCTGGTAATTTAATTGGTGTGCGCGAGCTCTAGTAATTGGTCCAGTATGTATAGCAGCAGGGGCTGTGGGTGTAACAATGGTATTGATGTCCTCATCATCCTCCCCTTCTTGAAATGAAGTCGTCCTCGAGGGAAGTTCATATTCCTCTCCCAAATAAGGCTTCAAATCTGCAATGTTAAAAGTGGGACTAACCCAAAAATCTACAGACAGCTCAAGTTTATATGCATTATCATTTATTTTCTCTAACACCTTAAAAGGTCCGTCAACACGTGGCATTAGCTTTGGTTTGCGCAAATCAGGAAATCTATCCTTACGCAAATGTAACCAAACAAGATCTCCAGGTGCAAACACAACATATTTTCTGCCCTTATCTCCAGCAAGTTTATATTTAGCATTCATACACTCAATGTTTTCCTTAGTTAACTCATGCATTTTTAAAATCAATTCAGCACGTTGTTTAGCATCAAAATTAACCTTCTCCGAAGATGGAAGAGGCAACAAATCAATAGGTGCACGAGGTAGGAAACCATACACAACTTCAAAAGGGCACATCTTAGAAGTAGAATGCAATGAATGATTATAAGCAAATTCAATATGAGGCAAGCATTGCTCCCACATTTTCTTATTATTCTTCAAAACAGCCCTAAGCATAGTAGACAATGTTCTATTGACTACTTCAGTTTGTCCATCAGTTTGGAGGTGACAAGTAGTACTTAAAAGCAGTTTAGCCCCCAACTTAGCCCATAAACATCTCCAAAAGTGACTAAGAAATTTAGTATCACAATCTGAAACAGTAGTATTTGGCACACCATGCAAGCGAATAATTTCATGAAAGAACAAATCAGCAACATTAGCATCATCATCGCTTTTATGACATGGTATAAGGTGTGGCATTTTCGAGAATCTATCCACGACAACAAATATGCTATCCCTCCCCTTCTTTGTTCGTGGTAAACCTAAAACAAAGTCCATAGATATATCCTCCCAAGGAACACTAGGTACAGGCAAAGGCATATATAAACCATGAGGATTGAGTCGTGACTTAGCTTTTTGACATGTAGTGCAGCGAGCAATAAAACGCTCAACATCCCGTCTCATCTTTGGCCAAAAGAAATGTGTAGCAAGTACATCCTACGTCTTCTTCACACCAAAGTGTCCCATTAATCCTCTTCCATGCACCTCCTGCAACAACAAAAGACTAACGGAGCTAGCTGGAATGCATAGCTTGTTAGCACGAAACACAAATCCATTGTTAACGACAAACTTGTTCCACATTATTCCTTCTTTACAATTCTGCATTACATTTTTAAAATCAGCATCATGCACATATTGATCTTTGATGGTCTCCAAACCAAATATTTTGAAGTCAAGTTGTGAAAGCATAGTATAGCTACGAGACAATGCATCAGCAATAACATTTTCTTTACCCTTCTTGTGTTTAATGACATAAGGGACAGTCTCAATGAATTCAACCCATTTAGCATGTCTACGATTCAGTTTAGCTTGACTTTTAATATGTTTCAAAGATTCATGATCAGAATATATAACAAATTCTTTGGGCCATAAATAATGTTGCCATGTTTCTAAAGTCCGAACAAGAGCATATAATTCTTTATCATAAGTAGAATAATTTAGACTAGGCCCACTCAATTTTTCAGAAAAGTATGCAACAGGTTTGCCATATTGTAATAACACACCTCCTAATCCAATTCCTCTAGCATCACATTCAAGCTCAAAAGTCTTACTAAAATCAGGAAGTTGGAGTAAAGGAACATGTGTCAACTTACCTTTCAATAGTGTGAAGGCTTCTTCCTGTGCGGTACCCCAAACAAAAGGCACATCTTTCTTTGTAAGCTCATTGAGAGGTGCAGCAATGGTGCTGAAATCTCTCACAAAACACTTATAGAATCCAGCAAGACCAAGAAAACACCTCACTTATGTGACCGTTTTGGGTTGCGGCCAACTCTCAATAGCTCCAATCTTGGCTTTATCAACTTCAATTCCCTGTGGAGTAACAACATAGCCAAGAAAAGATACGCAGTCGGTGCAAAAGGTGCACTTCCCAAGGTTACCAAACAAACGTGCGTCACATAGAGCAATAAAAACAGCACGTGAATGTTCCATATGTTCATCCAAAGATATGCTATAAATCAATATGTCATCAAAGTAAACTCCCACAAATCGTCCAATCAAAGCACATAAAACTTTGTTCATTAATCTCATGAAAGTACTAGGTCCATTAGTTAACCCAAAAGGCATGACTAACCACTCATATAATCCAAACTTAGTTTTAAATGTTGTTTTCCATTCATATCCCAATTTCATATGAATTTGATGGTATCCACTACGTGAATCAACTTTGGAGAATATTGTAGAGCCACTCAATTCATCAAGCATATCATCTAGCCTAGGAATAGGATGATGATAACGAATAGTAATATTATTAATGCCTCTACAATCAACGCACATATGCGAAGTACCATCCTTTTTCGGCACTAAAATGATAGGAATAGCACAAGGACTAAGGGATTCGCGTATATAACCTTTGTCGAGTAGCTCATGTACTCGAAGCATAATCTTCTTGGTCTCCTCTGGATTGGTACGGTATGGGGCACAGTTGGGTAATGATGCACCGGGAATTAAGTCAATCTGATGCTCAATCCCTCGAATGGGAGGTAATCCCGGCGGCCCGTCTTGTGGAAATACGTCAGCGAACTCCTGCAAAATGTTAGTGACAGCAGGAGGCAAAGAGGAAGGCACGTCCTCGAATGAAAATAATGCCTCTTTGCACAAAAAAGCATAGCAAACAGATTTGCTGAAATCTAGCTCATCAATATCAGATTTGGTGGCAAGTAAACATGCACTTTTCAATTTAATTTCAGAAACAATAGTAGATGGTTTATTATTAGGCTTCATTTGTTGCTCAAATTCTTTTGCCACAATCTGATTTGCACTCTTAGGTTTCTCCTGTTTTGCTTTACTAGCTCTACTAATATCATCTTTCATAATGGAATCAGGACTCATAGGAAGCAAAGTAATATTTTTATCCTTATGAACAAGAGTATACTGATTGTTTCTACCATGGTGTACAGAATTTTTATCAAATTGCCATGGTCTACCAAGTAATAAGGAACATGCTTGCATAGGTACCACATCACAATTAACATCATCAACATATGCAGAGATACTAAAATGCACATGAACAGTACGTGTTACCTTAACCTTGCCGCTGTTGTTGAACCATTGGATGTAGTAAGGATGTGGATGTGGTCTTGTGGTGAGAGATAGCTTCTCCACCATCTCCATGCTAGCCAAGTTGTTGCATCTCCCTCCATCTATGATGACGCGAACAGAACATTCCTTCACAACTCCCTTTGCATGGAAGAGATTATGCCTTTGATTTTACTCAGCTTGTGTAACCTGCACACTCAAAACACGTTGAGCAACTAAATATTCAAACCTATCAGCGTCTTCAGGAGCCATGTATTGTGTCTCATGATCAGAATCGTCTCCACCGTGTTCTTCACTTGTAATAAGAGCCAAAGTCTCCTCATCATAGTCACTAGCGGACTCATACCCACCATACTCGGTAGCAATCATCACATGCTGAGATTTGCATTCTCTCGCATAATGACCTCTTCCCTTACAACGACGACAAATAATATCACTTGTGTGGCCTGTTGATGCCATGGAAGAAGAAGAGCTCTGTGCAGGCCTAGCAGGTGCGCTCTTGACAGATAGTGGTGGTTGTGCCTGCTTTCTTGTATCATGGTTGGAGGTGGCACCTGAGGTGCAGTGGAAGTAGAAGATGCACACGGTGTCCATGATGGAGGTCGACCTACAGAAATGTTAGTTCACGCCAATGCTTGTCAATACTGCACTTCACGTTCATCTTTACAAGCAAGATGGAATAAACGAGTGATATTAGTATACTCCTTATACTCTAGAATGGTCTGATCTCTCTATTTAATCCACCCATAAAACTTGCAAACATAGCTTCATTCTCCTCAACAATACCACATCTAATCATGCCAGTTTGTAATTCCTGATAATATTCTTCTACAGAATTTTTCTTTTGTCTCAAACGCTGCAGTTTTTGAAGTAATTCACGTTGATAATATGGTGGAACCCAACAAGTATGCATAGCAGTTTTCAAAGCAGCCCAAGTAGCTGGAATAGGATATAATCTATAATGTTCAGACCACCATACACATGCAAAACTAGTGAAAGCACAAACAGCAGCAGGAACACGTCTCTCCTCGGGATATTGTAAACATGTAAAACGTTGTTCAGTTTCTAACTCCCAAGTAAGATATATATAAGGAACATATCTACCCTCAAATGGTGGAATATTCAATTTTAGTTTAGGAAAATGGTCATGATCTCGTACCTCAGGTGGTGGTGCAGCCCTACCATTGATGATATGCATGAGGACGACCTGGTGGTGGTGGTGCTGGTGGTTGCATGTAGTTCTGATTTTGATCAACCTCATCCTCGTACTGGTCCTCCACCTCTGCAATAGCAGCAGGAGCTACAGAAGCATCAACAGTAGGTACAACGGCACCAGAATTTTGCCAGGTTCAAGGGGAACGCGCACTGCTCGTCCCACTTTATTTGGAAGGCGATGTTGTTGTTGTTGTTGCTGTAGAGGTACGACAGGTGCAGGGGGCGGTGGTTGTGGAAGACGCGCGAGCAATTCATTAAACTTGTTATCGAGCTTTGTTTCGAACGTCTTCTCAATGCCGTCTATCTTCTCCATGGCCTCTTCAAATCTATTTGGCACATCCTCCACCTATACACTCATCATTTGCTGAAACTTATCATCAAGCTCCTTGTTCGTTAAGGTCTCCTAGTCAATCTCATCGGCTTGTGATCCTGACATGGTTAGCAGCAATAGAAACACACAAGAATATGATCCTACGGACTACTAACAAGTGGTGGTGGTGGGTGTCACAAATCCGTCAAGCAAATCTCAAATTCTTACCAGTTCTTACCCAGCAGCAGGCGGCGATCGGCAACCGTAATAGTCGAAACTCTCAAAGCTTGGATAGAGTGATTACCAGAGAGAGTCCAACGCATGACGTAGATGTACGTGGAGCTAGGAAGGCTTATAATATGGTAGCAAAAAGGGTCAGCAATAATCAATTCAGAGATGTAAAGTTGAATAAACACTCAACGACGGTACTGTGCTGGTTCTAGGCTAGTTCATGCTAGAGACGCGAGCCTAGAACACTAACAAAATCACGGCGGTGCACGTAAACAAGGGAGGAGCACGCTCTGAATTTTTTTCCTTTTTTCACCTTTTTTTCCTCTTTTTTTGCTCCGCAACAAAAAAAAATCGAAAAAGTCTAGAGATGGTCTAAAAACTGCCTAGCCAGAATTTTCCAGACTTAGTTTTTTTAACTAGAACTATTTTTCTACTGTGGGTAGCACGACAGTTCGGGAATCCTACTCTGTCACGACTCGGAGTATGGCGTGATCTTCAAATCCAAAACAGAGTAGCAAAATACTGGACTCAGACTCGGACTGGTGGCGGAGATGAATCTGGTGGAACCCGGACTGGTGGCGGATATATGTTGCAGGCTGACTTGGATTGGCGTGATGGCAGCGGAAATGTGGTGGCGTATATGGACTCAGATTGGCGGTGAATATGTGGAGGTGGTATATGGCAGCTGCGATGAAGTTGGTGCAGTGGTGGTATATGGCAGCAGCAATGATGATGATGCAATGCTGATATATGGCAGCAGCGACGTAAAAACCTGTGAACAGAACTCGAAACTCTAAAGGACTAGATGCTAAGACCAACAACTTGACACGATGATGCAACCACAAATTCAACAAAGCAAATACAGAAAAGATTATGCAAAGGCTCAGATTAGTTCGGATAGGATGAACTAACCCTAATTTTTTTTGGCTTTTTCGTGGACTATAGGTATGAAGAAACAAACTCGATAAACTATGAAAAACTGTAAAATCTCACCGAGCAACCTGAAAATCTGATACCACTTGATAGACGCGGAGGTGTCTCAATCTTTCGATGAGATGGTGGCTATCATTTTCTGTGGGAGTCGACCTTGACGATCCGACTACGAACGTGTGAGACGTCGCGCCTTAGCAATCGCTAAACCAACTTCTGAGGGGTTATTGACCACGCTGGAACACGATCAACCAGACCACGAGGGTATGTTTCCTACGAGCAAAGAAAGAAAAAGCAAGAAACTGAGATTGCAATCTGGATATTGCGAATATAAGAGGAAAGCTTTATTAATGAAGGTGGGGTTCTGTGACGTAGTGGTTTGGTTGTTGAACACAAACGAAGTACGCGAAGTTGCAGCTATGGCGAACTTTTAATCTAAACAAAACCCAAAGTCTAAACGATGCCCTAAGGGCTATATATATGGAGGAAGAGGGGGGGATTTCGTGGCCCTTGAGGGATGGGTCCGAAACCAACCCTAACTCTTGTTTCCCCACACATATGGACTCTAAAAACAGCCAAGTATTTCGAAATTACATGGGCCTGGCCCAATAATAAGGTGACGCGGCACCTAGAATAGCCTGTGGACGAAAATTATGAAGTAGCATCTTGCATATTTCATCCAAGGCTTCATGCACTCATTATGGTGGCTTCAACGTCCTGAAATCATCACTTGTAACTCTGTTCTTGTTCCCCTTGCGCACGCCATCATCTCCATGCTTGTTCTTGCTCCAATGTTCATCCTTCTCCAAGCTAGGCCCTTCATTTGTAAGCAAAACAAATGTATCCAATTTAGGCAGCATCATATTCTCATGAACATTAGAATCATTACCAAGAAACGAAAGTACCTGGTAATTTAATTGGCCTGCGCGAGCCCTAGTAATTGGTCCAGTATGTATAGCAGCAGGTGTTGTGGTGTAACAATGGTATTGATGTCCTCATCAGCCTTTTTGTACACTAATTGAGTTTCCTAGGCATTTAATATCCATAATTCAAATCTGAACTACAAATACATGGTCAAGTTCACCAAAATGGCTAGAAAAATTGTACATGTGTCCTTGGCTGCATGTTTAGGTCCCATGCCAGGAATGCAAACGAACTACAACCGTATCGGCATCCTAGCTCGTCCTCAAAAATTTGCAATCTCGGTTTTTAAATCCCCATAAATCCAAAACTCACCAGAAAGTCATCAAAGGTGGCATGGTGTCACATCATGGCACATATATGTCATGGTAAAAACATTGCCAATTTGGGCCAAGCTTTATTACAAACCTCTTACAAATCGAAGCTTCTCTCAAAGAAGCCTCGTGGTTCCGATAGGGAAACGTGTTCCCCTTGTGGCAAAACGTGATCGCTCCCTCTTTTCACCTTGTATTTTCTTCTACGGGCAACATGGAACGACATGATATCCACGCTGAAATTTAAACTTATTCGGGGTTCGTTTGGCCTTTCTATACACTAATTGAGTTTCCTAGGCATTTAATGTCCATAATTCCAATCTGAACTACATACACATGTTCTAGTTCACCAAAATGGCTAGGAAAATTATACATGTGTCCTTGGGTGCATGTTTAGGTCCCATGCCGGGAATGGAAACAAATTACAACCTTACCGGCGTCCTGGCTCATCCTCAAACATGTGCAATCTCGGTTTTTAAATCCCCATATCCAAAACTCACCAGAAAGTCATCAAAGGTGGCATGGTGTCATGTCATGGCACATATATGTCGTGGTAAAAACATTGCCAATTTGGGCCAAGCCTTATTACGAACCTCTTACAAATCGGAGCCTGTCGCATGAACCCTCGTGGTTTTGCTAGGGAAATGTGTCCCCTGGTGGGCCAAACAATAATCACTCCCTCTTCTAGCCTCGTATTTTCTTCTAGACGCAACACGGAACAACAGGAGTTTCGAGCTGAACTTTGAAATTATTCAGGGTTTGTTTGACGCTTTTTATTCATTGATTGAGTTTTCTAGGCATTTAATGTCCATAATTCAAATCCGAACTACAAATACATGCTCCAGTGCACCAAAATGGCTAGAAAAAATGTGCATGTGTCCTTGGGGTGCATGTCTAGGTCCCACGGAATGAATGGGAATGAATTCAACCGTCTCGCCATCCTGCCTTGGCCACAAACATTGTGAATCTCGGTTTTTAAATCTATATAAATCCAAAACTCACGAGGAAATCATGAAACTTGGCAGGGTGTCACTACATGGTACATATAATTTTCCAATTTGGGTGAAGCTATATTACAAGCCTCTTAAAAACCGAAGCTTCTCGCAACCCTCGTGGTGTCGATAATCGCTGCCTATTCTCGCCTTGAACTTTGTTTTCTACAGGCAATATAGAATAACAGGAGTGTCGTGCTGAAATTTGAAACTATTCAAGATTCATTTGGCCATTGTATATATTACTAATTAAGTTTTCTATGCATTTAATGTAGTCCATAATTCAAATTTGAACTACAAGCACATGCTCTAGTGAAGCAAAATGGGTGGGAAATCGTGCATATGTCATTTGGTGCTTGTTTAGGTCTCATTTAAGGAATGGGAATGAATTACAAACTTGTCGTCGTCCTGAAACATTGAGAATCTCGGTTTTTAAATCCCAGTAAATCAAAAACTCACCCAAAAACACATGAAACTTGGCATGGTTTCATCAAATGGCACATATATGCCGTGGTAAAAAAAATTGTCCAGTTTGAGAAGAGGCGCACACATTAGTAGCCAACGAAGTCCTTTTTGAAACAAAAAGCTGACACGTTAATATCACAAACGGTTGTATTATATGAACTGTGTCCAAATTTAACCATTCTCGATGGAGTGCGTGCAGCTGTTTGATTAGACAGGACGAGCACGAGAAGTCCGCCGTGCAGACTTGACGGGACGCGTGCGAGCAGTCCGCCGCGTAGGCTCGACGGGACGCGTGCATCCTGTCCACCTCGCAGGCTTGACAGGATATGTGCGAGCAGCAAGGCCGCCCATGCTCACCGGGAAGCAAGCTCTTTGACCTCCATGCACCAGCCGCCGCCTGCCTCGCTCACAACTTCTCCATTAATGGGTTAATTAAAGCACCCGGACGGAGCGTATTTTCTTGTGATCCCAAGGCAGCATTTTCTTTGTTCGTGTTTTCCACTCATATACTGGCCTAATTTAAATTGCCACATAGGGCAACGGATAATACAATGACAAATAAAATGGGAACAAACAGTATGACGACAAATTTACAATGGCACAGATAATAATTGTCTTACATATTCCGGATAATTTAAAATGCCACATGCGGCAAAGCCTGGAAGAAATGGGGGCAAGAGAAGAAGGAAATCACAGACAACGATCTGGATCTCTACTATATCTACTCTTTGATGGATCACCGGGTGACGACATCCTCTAGTTCCTTCTTCAATTCCTCACGACTTAGCTTGAAAGTAGCCACGGATTCCTCCACCTCCTGCTCGCACTCGATCCGGAGCTTCCTTAAGTCACCCATAAGTTCCTCGACGACCACTGTCAGCGTCATCCCTGAGGCACTGCTCTATTCATGCAACATCTTCCAGCCAGTGGCCTCCTCCTCCTTCTCGGCGAGCGCCTTGAGGAGCTTCGCATTATCACCCATGAGTTGCTCAACGTGGCCGGTCTCCTTGTCAATCAAGGCCTTGCTGATCTTGAGCAGCTTCATCAAGCCATCGACCAGCTCTTCTTGCTTAATGAGGCCAGCGAGAATGTCGTCGTCACCGGCCAAGGACTTCAGCAACACCAGCTCGTCGCGATCGCTGACGCGGTGAATGCTCTTGTGAGAGCCCTCGCGTGCCCGTGAGAGCTCGTTCGAGGGCTCCGCGGCGCGCCGGGACATCTCTGTTGCGGCTGCCGCTTCGTGGAAGGACCTCTCTAGTGCTTCCGCAGCCTTGGTCTTTGCTGCCTGGTTATATGTCCGCTCGAAACTCCTCCTACCGGTCATGGCAAAACGACTTCACAGGAAATACTAGTTTTGTGGGCCATGAGGAGAGGAACTGTGAAGTAATTTTCAAGTGGGTAGTTTTTATAGCCCGGTGCTAAGTGTGAACACATATTAGTTTGATCGGTGTGAACACATATTAGTTTGATATGTGTGAAAAGATTTGCAATTACTTATTGCGTTGTAATCTACAATGTGACGAGAAACAAAGTCAAAATTTATTGATGGTTCTGGTCCTACAAAGCCCTGTTTCTGTTGTCCTGCCTCATCGCAAACTGTTCTTTTGGATCAGTCGTATGCCACGCATCGGAAGCCCGAAATGTGGGCCCTTGTTCTTGGATGTATGTGTACGTGTCTGCCCACTATCACACACGGTCATGATATCATCATTGTGTCCTATAGACGCGTCGTCGCGTCTCCCACGGGGTGCCAGAAGGTTGACCACGTGCTTGCTCGCCATGGCGTCCCTGCGCGCTTTGCTCACCATTGAGGCAAATTTACAATGGAAAGGGTTAATAATTATCTTGCATATTCAGGATAATTTAAAATGCCACATGTGGTAAGGCACAAAACACTAACGACCTACTTATGCATACAATTATAATAAAATATAGGCTAAAAGGCTGAGCCGGCGGCCTTCCAATGACGGTCTTCTCAGACTCCATGATCAGCATATCACCCTTGCAGCTGTTCATTATGTGTAACTTACTAATCATCGCACACGAGTACTCGCAGACGGATCGTGTGAGATACTCCTAGCCACCGCAAGCAACTAGTTTGCATTTTTCGAAGTTTTTTGTACGAACAGAATCACACACGAACTTACTATAGTAACAGTCTGTGTTATAATTTCTCATTGCAAATAGTTCATCCGAGTGGGTTGTTTGCTGCGTATCACACACATCTGGTTTACACGAATCGTTTATGTTCTTTTGGCTCATCGCAAATGCCGCATATCACACACATCTTGTTAAGATGAACTGTTTCCATTGTCTTGCCTAATCGAAAACAGTTTGTCCGAGTGAACCGTATGCCGTATAGCACACACACCTTGATCTGGTTGATCATTTATGTTGCATTCCCTAATAGCACACAGTTCATCGGACCAAACTGTATGTCGTATATCACACACACACATTGATATGGTTGCCCGTTTCTGTTGTTCTTCCTCATCGCAAACAGTTCTGATGGATCAACCGTATGCCCAGCATCGCACACGTAACTAAAATCTGAATTGTGTTTGATGTCTCCGCCATCACAAACGTTTTGCATCTTTTTTGACGGGTTTTTTACATCCCCGTTTGCGATTAATGCATCGCACATAGTTTCGTCAAAGGGTCTCTGATTGTAGTGTCGTGTTAGCAGCATCCTGCAATAGTGATGGGGCAATGAGCACTTTTCATCTGCAAAGGCGTACAATGTTATGATTGGCTTCAAACAAGTCCCTCCACACTTTAACTGGATCTGGAATTCTTCATGTCAGCCAAATATAAAATGTTCTTTTGGATGTTGTTACATGATAGGTTCAATACAAGAAATCTTCTAAGAAGAAAAAACTTTGTGCTAGAGGAATATAATTGTGTAGTCACAGGATGTCCACAGGAGGAAACACTACACCACCTATTTTGGGGATGTCCTTTTGCCATGAGGTTTTGGGATTACATTTGTCCCACCAGAGCACAATTATCTGTCTTAGAAACCTTTCAAGACATTAAAGACAAACTGAGACTCCTCTTCTTCATGGAAGTAATAATCCTCGGCTCATGGGCAATTTTGATTTCCAGAAATGACAAGATCTTCCAGCATATTCAGCCCACCTTGCAAGGATGGAAACAAATTTACTTGCAGGAGATGAAGTTGCCCACACACAAAATTAGGCCAAAGTATGCTAATCATGTCATTTCATGGCTACAACTCCAAGGATAGAGTTTGAGGCAGCTCTCCTACCTCCTTTGTACATTTTAGTTGTTTAGTTATTTCTTTCTTTCTTTTTAGTTCTTCAGTTTTTTAGGTCTATTTTTTCAAGGGGGCTTCCCTCAAGCCCTTGCTACTGCTTGTATCGGGCCTACGTTGGACCTTGCTATTTTTTATTTATAAAAATTGCAGTGGGGTGTTTACTCTACTATTTATAGTAAAAAAACATGGTGCGGATACCCAAGACAGTCTTATTCCGTATCAATTACCAGGAACATACGCCCAAGGGGTCTACTCTATTTTCATAAGGACCTCACATCAAGGTAACCCGCTTGTCCAAACATGAATGCCCAGAATTGTCAATCTGGAATATCCAAGTATGTTAACTCAAAGATCCCTTAGCCGGCTCCGCAGTTTGACTTCAGCGACCAAGTTAAAATATTGCATGGCCTACTACACCATGTGGATATACCGTCAGAATGAGTAACCAAATGATGAATAACAAGCTTACATCATGTGTCCTCACATATGGAAACCAACAAAAAGATAGTCTGTCAGGAACAACATTCTTCTGCAAGAACCACCGTCGGTCAAGTTTATGGATGCTATCATTATAAGGTCGTACACCTTTATGCTCGTCACAATAGGCGACAGTCAAATCTTAGGTACGGATTTGATACTAAAGATAGTGGAGCTTGCCAAGATGATTCAGAATTCCCCGAGGGAAGTCAGATTCCCCCAAGAGAATAGTTATGATCCCTAACACTGTTTTGAACCCGGAAGACATGCACCTATTTGAGTAAAATGAAGCAAGGATTAAAAAGTTTTCTTGTTCGCCGAGAGAATTGTTCACAACTCCATTGGATACTCCCTGTGTTGGATATAAGAATGACATGTCCCTTAGAAATCACTCTAGCATTTATGGAAAGATGACCCATTCAAGTCATGATAATATATCAGCAGAGTCAACAGACATAAAATAAATTGTGGTCAGTGTAAGGTTGAACATATGAGGTAAGACCTATCAGAATAAGGATACAGTGAAGCAAACCATACTAGAGCAATGTAGTCAGACATATGGGATTCAGTGGAAATATCATAATAAGGAAAACGGATACCCTAATTGGAAATAGTTTCTTTAAGACAGAATATTCATACTTGTTCCCTGAGCAACCAAATCTCGAGGACGAGATTTTTCTAAGGGGGAGGGTCTGTGACACCCTAGTTTTTGGCCCTTTCTTTTTATTTTGGATTTCTTTGACTTTTTGTTTGGATTTCTTTTATGTGGCTATGTGGTCTGGAAATCCAGGGAGATCATCCCTGATTCCTCTCCCTAGTGGCTTGTCAATCTCAAATCCATCATAAGACCATGTCATTTCCATCTTAGCCCAACCCCAATAATCATTTCTTGGGAATATTCATTTTTTTTATTAAAGGAATAACCCTGTTTGCTCTAGGTTATGAAGCAACCTATATTTCTATCTTTCCCGAAATTCCCACAAAATTTTCAAAATTCCTTTGGACCTTATGAACCTTGGATATGTAAACATATTCTACATTCCATTGTCATGGTGAGCACACCATTCAATCTTTGATTCTGGTCATATTTTCATATTGTGGAGCAACTATATTTTATATTGCTACTTAATTTCTGAAAATTTACCAGGACATTCTCCTGTCAATATAACCTCACTCTACCAAATTTGGGCTTATTCCATCTAGCCAATATTTCTCCATAACTTTCCCAAGTTTCTATCCAGGAAAGCATTATGAACGAAGTAACATTTATATTTATCCAAATGGTATGGAATTTTTACAGTGCTTTCATATGCCCAAATACATCCTCTCCAATATCAGCTCAATCCAATCATCTGTGTGAATGCAACATCAACCTTCTCATTTCTGCCCAGTAGGGAACATTGCAAAGCAAGTGCTACCTAAACCACTCCATTTGAGCTCAAACTTTGCCACAATGGTCACCTTAGTGAGTGATCAACCACATCTTAAGCTTAGCACCCCTCCCCAAGCGAACCTTCCCTAGTTCATCACAAACACCTTGCTGTTGAAATAGATTTGAGCAAGTTGTAGTCTTTTCATGGGTCCCTTATCTTGTCCCTTTGCTTGTTGAAGCTATCTAATGAATGACCCATTGCCCAGACACGGTTTGGACGACCAGAGTGTGTGGCAGCATCGCGTTCATGCGGTGAACACGTGGATGGCATGCTCGTTCACGTGTTCTGGTAGTTGGGGCCCTCAGTCTCATCTGTTTCCTTGAGTTCTTGCCACCTAGCAATGTACAATAGCTCCGCGGAGGCCATGCCCTCGCCATGTACCACTCTACCCCTCCTCTCTCTTGCCTGCCGTGTCACAGCGACCGCGTCCGGGAGCAGACCACGTCTGCTCTACCATGGCCGCTCGACCACGTCGCTCCCGAGCTTTCCAGATCCCTCTCCCGGCTACTTAGCGTGTCCCCGAGTGCCCCCTCGCCACCCACGGCCCTCCCAGACCTCTCCAACGAGCTCTAGAGCCCCAGTTCCTCCACCATGGCCGCCTCGGCCTTGACCTAAATTCCGACTGCCCGAGCCTCGTCTCCTCCTCTAGCCCTCGCCACGTCCCTCCCCTAGCTACTGTGGAGCTCTTTCGAGCATTGCCTCTGCCTCCTCACCACCGGAGCGTCGTGCCCAACGACGCCCCACACCACCATCCGCCACAGCCAACCCCCGCCCTTTCCCCAGCTCCTCGGCGGCCATGTGATGGCCCATTCAACGCAGCTCTCTCCCCTGAGCATGTCGGTAGGCTAGGCATCGCAATCAGTGGCCTACATTGCCGGCAACTGCCCCTAGAGCCCACCCCTGCCATCTGCCACGGCCGGCACCACATCCCTCCATCGCAGCTCTTGCTGGACCCTCCCGATGCAGCACTCCACGGCGAGCACTCTGGTTGTGCCATGTTCATGTGCATCTTGTTAGATAAATGATTATTTGCTAGTATTATTATTCTCATGATCAGTTCTTGTAATCATTTCATTTGCTAGTGATAATGATATGCTCACATGTGTAGTTATTGTTTGCTATGAAAATACTTGTGATATTCATGATCATCGCTATGCCATGCTCATTTGCATCTAGTAGATTAAATGATTTATTGTTGTTTATATGTTAAATTTTTATGCTACCCATCCATGATCATGTTGATTTCATACTCATATGCATTGTTATGACTCAGCTCACCACCATTCAAATTTAACTAGCAATTAATTGAACTTGAAGTAATATGTTAGCCGAGTCATAGGGCCATCGAATCGAGCTGACCAGAGCAGCCACACTTTCCTTATGGGGGGGGGCCTAATTCGGTCTATTTTCATACCTCTCGCTGGTGCCTCCAACTAGGTAAGATTATGTGCGCGCGCTGCCCTGATCAAGATGGCGGCCATAAGCCTTGTGTCCCGAGTTGTGTGTGCGCTTATTGTCCCCGTATCAGACATTTTTGTTTTAGTTTGGCCACGACGGTGGCCGGCCACGAAAGTGGCGGATTCAATAGTTGGCATCAAGGCCACCCATGACATAGCCCAAAGGGGAGTTTGTCGGAGTGGCCGGAAGAGTGTCATGCAATATATTTGTTTTTTCGGAATGTCATTGGTCCACCCGAAGGGAGCACGAGGCTATGAATTCTGTGGTGTGCATACAGTGTACTAACCTTTGTAGAGTGTATAATCTATCGATAGCCGCGCCCTCGGGTATGGGCCCAGTTCGTAGTAGGTCACACTATGGGTCAACAGTAATAATAACCTAACTAATAAACAACCCCAGTTTGATGAGGAAAGAAGTTGGTTGATCTTTATGTGGTCAATGATCATGATGGTATTCTTGATGATGTTGAGGTGATCTTGTGATGATCACTTTGGTGTTATTGATGATGGTTGATCATGAGGTGATCATGTGATGATCACGGCGGTAAGAAATGTTGCCATATATATGGTGGTTATGAGATAACCTCCAAGAGACTAAGTTGGTCCAAGAGACCTTCAACATCGACCTCCTCTCATGCATTATCATTAGGTTCATATCATAAGTAAAATGTTCATGCCATGCTCATCTCGTATTGTTCGCATCAGTATTTAACATGTAAATGCCATGTTGTTGTTTTTCTTGATTGCTTTGGTTGATGTGAGCTTGCGAGTACATTCAAAGTACTCACCTGGCATGTCATGCCTTGCTGGTCAGGCCGTGATTGATTGCTTGTCGAGGATCCCGATTTCATCACCGTCGTAGTTGTTCCGCTGCTAGAAGTTATTCCGCTTCCATGAGTTGTCCCGCTGCTAGCATAGAGCTACCATAGCAGGTGTATGTCGCCGTGCCGATGTAATCCTTTGTAATACCCAAACCCTTGTACCTCGATTATTTATAATAAAGAGTTGATTTGTTCTATGCCAAGCAGTGCCGTATTCTAGAAGACTTGATCTCTAGGCTGGAATACGGGGCGTTCCCATCTCTCTGAGCCGGGGTGCCACACCACCTCTCTGGGCGTGCCCTGGTGCCTCATGGGGCCCACGTGGCTCCACTGACTCTAATTTCAAGCCTATAAATTCCTATTTCCCGAGAAAAATTAAGAGAGGAAGTTTTATTGTGTTTTACGATACGGAGCCACCGCCACCTCCTATTCTTCGTCGGAGGCTAGATCTGGAGTCCCTTTGGGGATCCGAAGAGGGGGATTCATCGCCATCGTCATCATCAACCATCCTCCATCACCAATTTCAGGATGCTCACCGCTGGGAGTGAGTAACTCCTTCATAGGCTTGTTGGTTGGTGATGGGTTGGATGAGATTTATCATGTAATCGAGTTAGTTTCGTTAGGGCTTGATCCCTAGTATCAACTATGTTCTGAGATTGATGTTGCTATGACTTTGTTGTGCTTAATGCTTGTCACTAGGGCCCAGGTGCCATGATTTTATACCCGAACCCTTTATTTTTTCATGAATATATTTGTGTTCTTGATTCGATCTTGCAAGTTGTATTCACCTTCTATGTGTTATGATCCGCATACCCCAAGGTGACAATAATTGGGATTCTTTCTGGTGATTACCGTAGTTTGAGGAGTTCATGTATTCACTATGTGTTAATGCTTTGTTCCGATTCTCTATTAAAAGGAGGCCTTAATATCTCTTAGTTTCCTTATGGACCCCACTGCCATGGGAGGGTAGGACAAAAGATGTCATGCAAGTTCTTATCATAAGCACGTATGACTATATACAGAATACATGCCTACATTACATTGATGAATTGGATCTAGTTTTGTGTCACCCTAGTTTATAAATGTTACATGATGAATGTCATCCTACATAATTTTCCATCACCGATCCAATGCCTACGAGCTTTTCACATATTGATCTTGCTAAGTTACTACTGTTGATGTTGCTACTATCACAATTACTACAAAACTATTACGGCTGTTATTGCTATTACTGTTGCTATCGTTGCTATTGATGTCGCTTGAAGCTACGTCGGTTTTCTCCCCAAAGAGGAAGGGATGATGCAGCACAATGGTGGTAGGTATTTCCCTCATATATGAAACCAAGGTTATCGAACCAATAGGAGAACCAAGCAACACAACGTAAACAACCCCTGCACACAAATAACAACACCTCGCAACACGACATGTTAAAGGGGTTGTCAATCCCTTTCGGGGTATGGCACCTCAAGATAGGCAAAGGACGTGAGGTAAATTTGTAGATAGGATAAATAGATCGCAGAACAAATAAATTGCAGCAAGGTATTTTTGTATTTTTGGTTTAATAGATCTGAAAATAAACGCAAGGAAAAAAGTAGATCGCAAGGAAAATATATGAGAAAGAAGACCCGGGGGCCGTAGGTTCCACTAGTGGCTTCTCTCGAGAAAAATAGCAAATGGTGGGTGAACAAATTACTGTTGGGGAATTGTAGAACTTCGAATAATCATGATGATATCCAGGCAATGATCATTACATAGGCATCACGTCCAAGATTAGTAGACCGACTCCTGCCTGCATCTACTACTATTACTCCACACATCGACCACTATCCAGCATGCATCTAGTGTATTAAGTTCATGGAAAAATGGAGTAATGCAATAAGAACGATGACATGATGTAGACAGGATCCGTTTATCTATTGTGGCAGATATGGATCTCGTCTTTTTATCCTTAGTAGCAATGATACATACGTGTCGGTTCCCTTTTTGTCACTGGGATCAAGCACCATAAGATCGAACCCACTATCGGGCACCTCTTCCCATTGCAAGATAAATAGATCAAGTTGTCCAAACAAAACCCAAATATTGGAGAAGAAATACGAGGCTATAAGAGATCACACATATAAGAGATCAAAGAACTCAAATAACTTTCATGGATATAAAAAGATATAACTGATCATAAACTCGAAGTTCATCAGATCCCAACAAACACACCGCCAAAAGGACTTACATCATATGGATCTCCAAGAGATCATTGTATTGATAATCAAGAGAGAGAGAGAGAGAGAGAGAGAGAGGAATCCATCTAGCTACTAACTACGGACCCGAAGGTCTACAAAGAACTACTCACGCATCATCGGAGAGGCACCAGTGGAAGTAGTGAACCCCCTCCGTGATGGTGTCTAGATTGGATCTTGGTGTTATGGACTCTGCGGCGGCTGGATGAAAATTTCATCAACTCCCCTAGGGTTTCTGGAATATTGGGGTATTTATAGAGCAAAGAGTCGGTCTAGGGGGCACCCGAGGTGGGCACAACCCACCTGGGCGCGCCAGGTGGGTTGTCCCCTCCTCGGGACTCCCCCCAGGTGCAACTAGGGCCCGTTGTGTTCCTTCTGGCCCATAAAAAATCATCGTAAATTGGCGTGGTATCTGGACCCCTTCCGATATTGATTTCCTGTAATTAAAAAAACATGCAGAAAACAGCAACTGGCACTTGGCACTATGTCAATAGGTTAGTACCAAAAAATGGTATAAAATGACTATATAATGATTATAAAACATCCAAGATTGATAATAAACAACACGGAATAGTCAAAAATATAGATATGTTGGAGACATATCAGCATCCCCAAGCTTAACTCCTGCTCGTCCTCGAGTAGGTAAGTTATAAAACAGAATTCTTGATGTGGAGTGATGTTTATCATGTCATATCATATTCTTTTCTTCCTACCATGGACATTTGGACTTTTATGTGATTCAAAGCAATAGTCTAGTTTTGACATAATAATTTAGATACTCAAGCATGTCAACAAGCAACCATGTCTTTCAAAATATCAATGCTAAAACAAGTTATCCCTAGCCCATCATGCTCAAACATTGATCCATTCATGAAACACACTCGAATATTAGCTACACCCAATACTTAAGTATGGTCATATTGTCCCTTAGTTGGTGCTTTTATAAGAGAGGATGGAGACCCAATTTCAAAAATAAAAATTGCATAAAGTAAAAGAAAGGCCCTTTGCGAGGGAAGTAGGGATTTTTAGAGGTGCCAGAGCTCAAAGCGAAAAATTAGAGATAAAAAACTTTTTGGGAGGTGTATCCATCCCACCAATGCAAACGACTTGGAGCATCCCAGCACTTTCCATGTTAGATATATCATAGGCAGTTCCCAAACAGAAAATAAAGTTTATTCCTTTTTCCACCATAACTTTCACTTTCCATGGCTAGCCGTATCCACGGGTGCCCTCCATACCAACACTTTCCAAGGAATTTATTATTTGCCAACATAAAGTAAATTCATTTTTGCATTTCGGGACTGGGCATCCCTAAAACCTTTGCCTCACTCTCGTGCAATGACAAGTGAATAAACACTCATCATGAGAATAACACATCTAGCATGGAAAATATTAGCTACCCGTTACCGTTCCGCGAGCGAAACAAACACACAAAAGAGAAGTTCATTTTGAAAATTAGAGATGGAACATGCAAATTTTCTTAGAACGGCAAAAGAATACTGCATATAGGTAGATATAGTGGACTCATGTGGCAAAACTGGTTTAAAGGATTTTGGATGCACAAGTAGAGGTCATACTTGGTGCAAAATGAAGGCTAGTAAAAAGATTGAGAAGCGACCAACCAAGAAACGAATAATCTTATAAGCAAGCATTAAGCATAATTAAAACCGAATAATGCACCACAAGTAGGATATAATTTTCATTGCATGATTATTGACTTCCGTGCATGCATAGGGAATCACAAACCTTAACACCAATATTCTTACTAGAGCACATTTACTCACCAACATGACTCACATATCACATCATCATATCTCAAAACTATTAGTAAAAATCAAGTTTATTTTGTCCAATGATCTTCATGACATATATATATATAATTTTAACTTCTTTATCCTTCTTGGATATCTATCACTTTGGGACTAATTTTCAAGTGTTGCTTTTCATAAGCTCAAACAAATATAAGTGAAGATCATGAGCATAACATTTTTTTCTTTCTCTCAAAATAATTTAAGTGAGGCAAGAGAGAATTTCTTCAAAATTGTACTAACTCTCAATTAAATCTAAGTGAAGCAAGAGAGCATTTTTTTAAAAAAATACTAAGCACACCGTGCTCAAAAAGATATAAGTGAAGCACTAGAGCAAGTCCATTGCTCATAAAAGTTTAAGTGAAGCATAGAGAGCAATTCTAATAAGTAATGGCATAATTTTGGCTCTCTCAAATAGGTGTGTCCGCAAGGATTGATGACTTAAAACACAAAATAAAACAAGCAAAGACACATATCATACAAGACGCTCCAAGCAAAACACATATCATGCGACAAATAAAAACATAGTCTCGAGTAAAATATCGATGGTCGTTAGAAGAAAGAGGGGATGCCACTTGAGGGCATCCCCAAGCTTAGTTGGTTGCTCATTCTTCGATAATAGATTGGGATGCCAGGGCATCCACAAGCTTAGGCTCTTCTATCCTTCTTTCATCCATCGTAAGATAACCCAAAACTTGAAAACTTCAATCACACAAAACTCAACAAAACCCTTGTGAGATCCGTTAGTAAAAGAAAGAAAACCACTCCTATAATTGTTGTGTCAAACCAATTCTTATTTTATTTTTGTATTATATCTACTATATTCCAACTTTTCTGTGGCAAAAACTCATCAAATAAAACCATAGAGCCATCAAGATAAGCACACAACACAAAGAAAACAGAATCTGTCAAAACAGAATAGTCTGTAGTAATCTGTAACTTTCGAATACTTCTGTAACTCCAGCAGCATTTGTATATTAATCTTGTGCAAATAGAATCAGGGTAAAAGCTCTTTTCTATGATTTATGAGAATTCTTTTTGTGAGCGCAAAGTTTCTATGTTTTTCAGCAAGATCAAACAACTATCACCCCGGAAGATCCTAAAGGCTTTACTTGGCACAAACACTAATTAAAACACACAAAAAAACAATCATAACAGTAGCATAATTGTGCTAACACTCAAGAACAGAAAGCAAAAAGAAAAAATAGATTTTATTCATTGGGTTGCCTCCCAACAAGCGCTATAGTTTTACGCCCTTGGCTAGGCATAAAGCAAGGGTCTAAGTTTTGTTATTTTGGGTGCTAGATCCATAAGATGCCCTCATGATTGATTCATATGGTGGCTGAATTCTTGTTCTAGGAAAGTGTTCCATACCCTTCCTCAAAGTAAATTGGAACTTAATATTGCCTTCTTTTATATCAATCACTGCACGGATAGTGAGTAAAAATGTTCTACCAAGAATAATTGGACAAGACGTATTGCAATCAATATCAAGAACAATAAAATCTATGGGCACATAATTTCTATTTGCAAGAATAAGAACATCATTAATTCTTCCCATAGGCTTTTTAATAGTAGAATCCGCTAAGTGCAAATTTAAAGAGCATTCCTCAATATCGGTAAGACCAAGCACATCACATAAAGATTTCAGAATTGTAGAAACACTAGCACCCAAGTCACACAAAGCAAAACACTCATAATTTTTAATCTTGACTTTGATAGTAGGTTCCCATTCATCATGCAATTTTCTAGGAATTGAAACTTCTAATTCCAAATTTTCTTCAAAATCTTTCATCATGGCATCAACAATATGTTTAGTAAAATCTTTATTTTGTTCATAGGCATGGGGTGAATTTATCATGGATTGCAACAAATAAATACAATCAATCAAAGAGCAACTATCATAATTAAAGTCTTTGTAATCCAAAAGAGTGGGCACATCACTAGTTAAAGTTTTGACCTCTTCAAACCCACTTTCATTAATTTTTTTCAACAAGATTTTCACCCTCCAAAATATTGGGACGCCTTCTACCTAAAGTTGACTCTTCTCTGGTCCCTTTTTCATCAATCTTATTTTTACTAAACAAGGAATCAATAGAAGAAACACCAATCATTTTAAGATCTTCATCACTTTTGCGAAAGAAATCACTAGAAAATGTTTTTTTTCTAAAAAATTCTCTTTTAGCTCTAAGCATAGCGGTTCTTTTCTTACTTTCATCCATAGAAACATAAAGAGCTTTCAACACTTGAGGTTTTCCACATCATGAGCAATTCTATCAACACTTCTAGGCAAATCATCAATCTTATTCAACTTTTCTTCTATGGAAGTGTTGAAAACCTTTTGTGTGTTGATAAATTCTTTAATATTATTCTCAAGATCAGAGGTGTTCCTATTATTATTGTAAGATTGATTTCCATAGGAATTACCATAATTATTAGAGGAATTACTAGGATCTCTTTGTGTTTCTTCTAAATATTGTGTATCTCTTTGTGTTTCGAGGATCTAGCACATGTGTGATTGATCTTGTTGGTTGAGTGTTTTCTCTTGTGTTTCCCCTCGTTTCATCCTCGTGTTCTTCGTGTTCTTGGTAGGATTCCCTCCAAACGTGAAAGATCGGGCGTCTAGAGTTCTACCCTACATCACAAGAGCTTTGGGTGTTTAATGACTACGCCTCTTGAATCCCTAAAGATAGGATCTGTTTTACCGTACTAAAACTTTCTGGAGCTGGTGTTCAAAATAACACTTCATGGTCTGTCTGTCCTTTAGCCTCTCCGCAGCCCACCCACCATGATCCTGGGTACCTATAGGGATGAAGAACACAGACGAGACAAGAGACATCTATGAAACAATTTTATTTCACACATACGGGACGTTAATTCAAAGCCCTTCCGTTGATCCCCGCAACAAATACATTGGGTTGCAAGGCTCTTGCATCAACCCATACCTTACCTACTCACACATGGATATCGGAACACACGAAGAACACATCATAGAACACATCATGAAGGTAGATTGATTGATAATATGTCTTATAATGGATGCCGTGTGTGATACACGTTTACAAGTATGATCTAGTGGAGAAAGAACTATGGTGGTGACGGATATGCCGGCTATGGAGATGGGAAATGGCGACGGCTAGGGTTGACCAAGATGGGATGAAGATGACTCTGTTCTAGCTCCGCACACGGTTGTTCCTTTGACATTTTAGCCTCGGCCCCTTTATAAACGTTGTTCAGGTGGATGAGGAGCATCGGTTTCCATGCCATAAGACCGCCCATGTGAGCGATCGCGGTCAATGTCGCATGAAACATTGTCTTCTCCTCTAGAATTGCTTCAAGTGCAGAAGACAGAAGTCATAGGACATACCTTCACGGTCATGAATGTACACACTTCTCTTCCTTAAGCTTGCATTCCTCGTTGTCTGGCCCAAGGGGAAAAAGAAAAGAATGAAACAAAGCTTATTCTGTTTCTGGTTTTTTGGGGTTTCAAAAACTAACTTGCAAATGAAAAATCACAATGGCAAAAAAATGAAATCAAATAAAAAAAGCAAAGTGTTGGAACAAACCAACGCGAGTGTTTTGAAGCTCAGCGAACCACTTGCAAAGCATTTGTCTTGGTTGCATGAAATGTCGTCTTCTGCTCTAGAATTGCTGGCGCGCCTCCTCCTATTTTCTTCTATCTCCTCATTTACATCTTTCCATGTTCTCACTTGATTTCGTCCATATTTAGCCCATTTTCTGTAGAAACACAATAAAGAGAGGATTAGTGGAATCCTATGCATTCATTAGTCACTAGTGGCAATATCGAAGCGAATCTCGATTTTAATGAAATACATCGGTTTAAACAAAGGGTAGAGGAGTGTAAAATATCACTCATCATTGTTATCGGTGGCTGATCAATGCTCACTGTCAGCCTGACGCTCACATTTAGGACTGACCTTCCTCTGCCTGGATTATTTTCCATGCTTTACGGCTTCGGCGGCCACTGGCCAACATCAGAGGTGAGTAATGGTATGGTATCTTGGTGCTAGACTGGAGTTGCATGGTGATCTGATCTGATTCTTCTTTTTTTTGCAGAAAGGATCAGATCTATTATAAAGTTACAAAGCATCAGAAACAAAAGAAAAAAATAATGACCACCACCGAACGGCTACTACTACCGCCAGAACGAGCCGTCGACACGCCACTGTCGCCGCTCCACTACCGGAGCTGGTTTGATCTTGTCAATGACAGTCGGGAAGTCTTCATGCACAAGCCCATAAGGACTAGCACCCTATATCCGCAGTCGTTGCCGTTGAAACATTGCATAGAAGCACCATACACCAAATCTCACCACATGATGAGAAACCCTAACTTCATTGTCCCAAGGAGATGACACGAATCTACTCTGGAACAACCACGACTACATCCAAACGAACGAACTCGAGGAGGATCAAAGACCAGATGACAAACTCAAAGAAGAAGCGCCGCCATCAAGTCAAGCACCGCACCTGCGAGGACTAGAAAACCCTAACCTAAACTACTAATCGGAGCAGAGATATTGGGATGCCCCTCCCTGTCACCGGCATCCGGAGCAGCATGTGGAGGGAGGCGAATCCAAGGACTCGGCGATAAAGTCTGAAGGGAAAAGTTTGACCTAGCCGCCTAGGGTTACAGAACGAAACGAGAGCAAGTCAATATGGTCAGATACGATTCAAGGATAATAGTGAGTCGTACTGTTTAGAGCATCTCCAATAGACGAAGTAAAATAGCTCGGGCCACTTTTTACATCACAAGAGGGCAAAAAACACTGATCCAATAGATGATGTAGATGCAAATATTTTTACTCCAGATTTACTCTAGTTGTAAAAATAGGGCACCAAGTGATTCAAAGTTGCATCACTTAGGGGTTGTTTGGATTAGAGGGATATACAAAACATGTTCTCTATAAACTAGGAAACGGTTCTAACAGAATAAAATCTTGTTTGGATCATCTAACAAACTCGTAGATATAGAAAACCTGGTTCTCTGAAACCCAGGAACTAGTTGCTTGATCGTCTGGTTCTGTGCATGCACGGCTAACAATTTCTGGTTCAGCTTGGTCGTGGCAGACCGCAGACAACGTCGACGTGCACTGAGCTTGGCCGCTGCTTGTTTTTTCATGCGAAAACATGTCGCCAGGTCATGCTTCGTCGCCATGACCGTGTGCTCAGCCTGGTCGTGTCTAGCATCGAGTCTGCCTCATGCGGGCGGGCCCTTGGCCCATACGCCCGTGTTGTTCTTGCTGCTGCGGCTGCAACATATGAGGGCATCATGCCCAACTTCCATGATGCACACAACATTATCTCATGTGCTCTAGTGCTTGGTCTCGTGACCGGCGTCCTCACCACCATCCTGCCCGGAGCGACGGAGCGGGACAGGAGGAGTAAGCAATCTACGGAGGCAACTGCATAAGTGCCAACCCAATCAAAGAATTGGTAAATCTTGTGTTCCTAATTTTTACATCCAAACAAGGAATTATATAAACCCATCGTAACAGAAAAAAATAAGAAAAACCGATTTTGCTAAAAATCCTCCAAAAGCCCGTTTCCTATAATCTCACAACTAATTCTCATTATTCAAACAACCACATAATGTTGTAGAGCAAATTTTACATCACCAGGGAACCATGGGACTATGTGGCTGTAGCAAAATTTGCATCACCAAATGCTTTTTTTACAACACCAAGTGCTCTAACTAATTTGTTGGAGTTGGAGTTTTTTTATGATGAAATACTACTGTGCTTTTGGTGCATCATCTACTGGACATGCTCTTAGGCCAACTCCACCGCGCGACCCTATCTTGTCCGGCCCCGTCCGTTTGGGGCAAAACGGACAAACCAGGCGGCCCAGCGCGCGACGGCCCGGACCCATCTGGTCCATTTTGTGTCCGGGCCGACCCATTTCGAGCGCAAACTTGCGCCGGGTTTGGGTCGCGGCGGACAGCGAACGGACGCTTCGAACGTCCGCGTTGGGGCCGCGTGGCAGGCGGCCACCTACCTCCCACCCGCCAACATAAATGCGCACGGGCTGGTGGCCCCACCTGTCATCCTCACAGCGACGGGTCGTCGTCCTTCTTAAATGGGACCCGTGGACCGGTCGTCGTCCTCACTTTCCCACGCCGGCCCCTCTCTGCCCCCTCGAAAGCCGACACGCCCAAACCCTAGCCATTCCCCGTCCTCGAGCTCGCCGGCCGGCCGCAGCCATGGGTCCGTGGAACCGCAAGGGGAAGCACGACCGCGAGGCCAGCTACTCCTCCGGCCGCCGCCGCGGATACGTGAAAAAGGAGGAGCACGCGTCACCGCCGCGCTCCTCCCGTCGAGCCCCCGCGTCACCGCCGCGCTCCTCCCGTCGAGCCCCCGCGCCGGCCCCCTTCACCATTGCCCCTAGGCCCTCCGGCGAGCGTGACCGGCAGTACATCTGCGCGGACGTGTGCCAGAGGTACTGGGAGACGAGGACGCCGGTCCCGTGGAGCGACGCCCACCTCCCCAATGGATGGCACCTCTCCGCGGACCGGGTCCCCATCCCGCCAGTGCCGGCGACCGGCCGTGCACGGCGCGATGAGATCACCCGCCGTCGCCGCCTCCTCCGCGACGACCTGTACTACGACCACATGTATGCCCCCGACTCCCCGCTGTGGGACACATGGCTCCAGGACGAGCACGACGTGCGGCGCGCATCCTACTTCGCCGGCACCGTGTCGGGGCCGCAGAGGCCACGTGCAGAGGCGCGCTGTCAGACGCTGGTGCGCTGCTCGACGCCCACGCTGTCGCCACCTCCCCTCCTCGCATGACAGCGGAGGAGGAGGCCCGTCTCTGCGGCGTGTCATGGGCGACTCCATGAACACGCACGACGAGCGGCGGTGGGGACGGCTGGAGGAGGCCATGGCCTCTCTCCGCCGGGACGCCGCCTTCCGGAGCTGCGGTGGCGGCCGCCACGGAGGAGCCGATGGAGGAGGACCGCCGCGTTCGAGCAGCTGCTGGGCGAGGGGTGGGGCTGGTCCTGCACTGCCCGGAGATGGCCGACGGCGTGGGCGTGAACTGGTGCCCCACTCTGCAGCGGTCACCGGAGCGGGAGGAGTCGCCGCGGGAGGAGGTGGTGCAGGCACCTCCGGCCGTCCAGCCCGCCCCCGTCTACCACGCACCGCCGCCCCACCTCTAGACGCCGCCGGACTACGTCGACCTCGTCACCGGCGGCCAATGACACCGGTGGTCAGTGAAGACGTGATGCGGAGCATCCTACGGTCATCACCATGTCAAGAGTCCGTTTGACAAGTGACACGTGCGACCTCTACTTCTCATACATAAAGGTGAATCTTCTCCTTTACACGTGCTCACTTGACCCCTTAGAGGATGGTATACTACTTGACACTCCACTCGTGTGTATGCATAGGTATTGCCGGAGCTTCACGGATGACGAGGAGGAGTGCAAGCGCCGAGGAACACCTACACCATCCGCGAGGGAAGCATGGAAGAGAAGACGGAAAAAACGGAGCTGCTACATGCTACAGCCACCGGACGACCGGTCGGGACCAGACGTCCGACGCCTGGAAGCCGCACCAGCCAGAAGGCCCAGCCAACGCCAGCTACAGCACCTCCCAACGAGCGGACGTCCGGCCCCCAGCGGACGACCGGTAATATTAACGGAAGACCGAAGATACCGGACGTCCGGTGCCACCAGTCCAGAAGGAAAATAGCGGAAGTCCGAAGACTTCCGGACGTCCGGCCCGTCCCGAGCCATCGGACGTCCGACCCCACCGGACGTCCGGACGCTGTGTGGCAGCAGCTGGCCTTTGGCCTTGTATCTCTCCCCCACTTACCCCTTCGAGGCTTAGACTATAAATAGACCACCTCCACCTCTTTTCTAGGGTTAGCAAAGTGATAGCTCATTCTTAGGTGAGCTTTGCTCCTACCTATCTCTACTCTTGAGAGAGAGAGACCACTACTCCATTGGAGGCCAAGACCTCCATCTAGGAGAAGATCCCGTGGGATATCATCAAGACCCCCTTGTGGGAAGATCCATCTAGGATATCATCAAGACCTCCTCTTGGAGATGAACCTTACCTTGTATCTTTCCCTTTGTTGTTCATGTACCTTGTGACCTTGTGTGTTTGATTGTCTAGTGGATGTGTGATTTGGACTTGTTCTTGAGTGTTTCCCCTTGTGATTTCTCCCCGTTCTTCCCCGTGTTCATCGTGTTCTTCGAGGGATCCCACTCCAAACGTGAAAGATCGACGCTATAGGGTTCCACCCTACATCAATATCGTATCATGAGCCACGTTGATCACGTTTTTGGAGCCCCTACCCCGTGTTTTCTAGCTTGATTTTGTTGTTTTCGTCCTAAATCCGAAAATCCCCACCAAAAATAGCCCCAATTTTTTTTGTGATTTGTTGGTTTGATGATGTTTTGTTGATTTTGATCCATGGATTTGCTTGGTTTCAAGTGGATCTAGCATTTCCCCAAGTTTCCCCATCTTCCATCCACAAAATCCTGCGAATTTTGACCCCAAAATCTCCATTTTCCGTCCAAAATCGCGCCCCCGAACTCGCATCTCGCGTTGACCCAGACCCACCGGACGACCGTCACTTTACCGGACATCCGGAGCCGCAGGACCGACCGGACGTCCAACCTTTCCGGACGACCGGAACATCTAACCCGAGCTGAAATTAGCGGATTTCCGACCCGACCGGACGTCCGGCCACCGGACATCCTTTATTTCCGGACGTCCGTAACCTGTAGGTTTTGACTTCGGCTGATTCTTGTTTCGTCCATAACTAATTCATCCGAACTCCGATTTTGACGTTCTTTAGCTCGTTTTGAAGCTCTTGACATCCCCCATCCCACAAAAATACCACCAACATCATTTGACTCCATCATATTTTCTGAAATTTGGCAAGTTTGCCTAGGCCCTCCACCATATCATCCACATTTACCACCACCGACTTCCGCAACCTAACCCATTTTGTTCACCATAGCATTAGTGGTTGCTTGAGTAGCGATTCGAGTCTCCTAAGGTGTTTCAGCTACTTAGGGACGATTGCTTCTTCATCAACCACCTCCACCATTTCCGCATAACCGTGCCAACCATACACTTCCGCCACCACCAACTTAACCCAATCTTGTTTGAGTTGTGGCTTGTGTATCCTAAGGTGTTTCGGCTACTTAGGGACGGCAACTTCAACTCCGACACGTGTATAGCTCATCATTCCACTTCCGCATTGCCTAGTGCAAAACCACCTCCGCTTTCCGCTACCACCATTTGTCATTTGTCATTTGAGATTTTGAGTTTGCGGTTTTTCCGTTTCCTAAGGTGTTTCGGCTACTTAGGGACGAGTCTCCATCATCTTGGTATCTACACCAAGAACACCGCCACTCATCATCGCAAAGGACGGTAACCTCGACGACACCTTTGTATATTCCCTTGCAATTGCATTAATAACCCCCTAGCCCATTTTGCGTTACTTGCCTATCGAGACTAGCCATTTGAGTATTGCCGGGCCACGTTACTTGTGCACATTAGTGATCTACACCATCCATTACATACATATCATATCATAGTGATATCATCCATTGTGCCTCAAGTTTGTTCCCGCATATACACAATTGCTATCTTGGTTTGTGCATTGTGCATAAGTGGCCATTGAAAAAAAAAGCTTTTAAGCAAAAAGAGAGAGCAAAGAGCTCGTGAGCAAGTGCCATAGCATCATACCCCATTGCACATAAGATTGTCAAATCTACATCATATGGTATCATGCTTGAGAGGAACACCGGGAACCATACATACATAGCATACTTGGGATAGAAGTTTACCCATCTTGCATCTATAGGTTGTGCACAAGTGTCGTATCCGCCTATTGAGCAATTGTGCTAGCGTCTCTCTTGAGTTGTGCAACACGAGCGTTTTGGTGGATTCCACATTTTGAGCTCATTCCTTGGTTGCACGACCCCATTTATCTATCCGTGTGTGTGTTTCCGTGTACCATCTGCTTTTGGTCCATTTGTTTCACTTGCGAATTTGTGAATCTCTTTCAACATTATTGACTCTTGCTAACATTTTGCATTAAATTTTTGTGCCACTATCCTCACCGAGCTCTACCATAAGCTTTACTTGATAAGTGTGAGTGAACAAGTCCGATACCAATTCCACTATTCTTTCATCTCACATTGAGTGACACGCGATACATCCTCAACTTTGGGAAAAGGTAACTTGGTATTCTTTATCTCATTTCCTACTCACCTCTACTCGAGTCTTGTGATGGATAGGTAAGGCATTTCACCTTCGGTCTACAACAAAAACGACGAGTTCGATGCCATGAACAACTCCAACGACGCCAAGATGAAAGCTCAAATGGAGGAGATCAAAGCCCTCATCAAGTCCTACAAGCGATCTTCCTCATCTTCGAGAAGACGCTCAAGAGCACATGCTTTCGAGCTACCATCTCCGGCAAGATCACATCGGCATCGACACCATCACCAACAAGAACGTGAAGGTCAAGAGCTCTACATCAACAACCGCTCAATGACTTCACCATCTCCCTTGGCATCTTCGCCAAGCGACTTCAAGGCATCTTCACCTACGGACATACGGCATCTTCGCCAACAAGAACCCCAAGACTCCGCTCAAGAGAAGCTCCCCAAGCTCAAGTCCGCGACTTCCACGAGCTACTACGACCTCGACATCGACCACGCGATTCCTTTCTATGGGACTCAAGAACCCGAGGAGTACCTCGAGTGGGAGCGTTTGATGGACGACTACCTCAAGCTACATCAAGTTCGCCCCGAAGATCAAGTGAAGTGCGCCACAAGAAAATTCCACGACTACGCCTCGACATGGTGGCTTCACACACCTTCGGAGAGCTACGAGATGAGTTGGCCCAAGATGAAGAGAGCTTTACGGCGAGAGTTTGTGCCTCCAACCTACACGGAACAACTTCGACGCCAATTGGAGAACACCACCCAAGGATCCAAGTCCATCGACAAGTACTTCAAGGAGATGATGATTGCCTTGCGACGAGCGGGCGTGGACGACCCCATTTGGATGAAGTTCCACTTCATGATGGGATTGCACAACGACATCTCCAAGACCATCTTCCTCGAGAACTACAAGTCCATCGACGACTACTACATTGGTGCTCTCAAGGCGGAACAAGAACTCATGAAGGCCAAGGCTTCTCCACCCCAAGCAAACTTCGCGGCGACCAAGTTCTACGACAAGCATGAGGCTAGTACCACCAAGATGTCCAAGCCCGACGAGCTCCAATACAATGCTCCCAAGGACCAAGCTTTGGAGGCGAGCGACAAGGTGGCGAGCAAGGATGATGCTTCCATCTTAGGAGGCGAGAGTGATGATGTGCCATCTTTGGCCTTCATCTACGGCGATGGTGACGAGATGATCGAGCATGGGATTTTCCCTTCGGTCATGGAGGAGAGTGATGATGTGCCATCTTCGGCCTTCATCCACGGCGACCACGACGAGATGGTTGAGCATGGGATCTTACCTTCGACCACGGCGATGTATGATGACTTGAGTGACTTGTGCCACCATATTGAGAGTGAGAGTGACTTCACCACTAGCCCCATATATGATGAGTTGCCACAATTCACATGTGAGGAGAGCCACAACCCCCACCACTTGTGTGAGATGAGTGACTCCACCATATGTGAGATTGAGCGCACCTACTTTGAGGGAGTGAGTGAACCACCACATAGAGAGAGTGAGATAGTTGATAGGTCTTGTGAGGCCATTTGCATTTCTAACAACTTGACCTCTACCTCTATTGTGTCTTCTCATTTGGTGCTAGCTCCCATTTATGATGACGCGCCGATCCTCGACGACTTCGTCCTCCCTTTGGACAAGACGATGGCCATGGTGGATTATGATGCACCCCCTACATGGTTCCATCAAGATGAAGATGACCACCATTTGGTCTTTCCCACCTCACCTACACCACTTGAGTGGAATGACAAAGGTAACATAGGTGAAGGTGATGCTCTAGTCCCACTAGTGGACATTCTTGACATTGATTGCTTGCATGATGTTGATCCACCTAGTGCCATGCTTCATGCTAGTATGATTTCCCCATGTGATGATTTGCCCATTTATGATGAATATGATGATTCTCATGTGGAGTCTATTAGTAGTGATGCCATGTTACATAGGATTTCTTGTGACAATTCTTTAGGTCACATCATGTTTGATAATCCGCTTGACTTGTCATATGCTATGCATGAGATCAACCATATGTCTTATTTGCAATCTCTTCATAGTGACTATGCATATGCCATTAAAATAAACCCAATTTGCACATATGGCATAGATGACAAGCCCATGGTTATTGGCATTTGTTTTTCTTGTGATGATATTGATATGCTCCCTTTGCATCATCTATCTCATATGCCATGCCATGACCACCTAGCTTCGGATATGCATTGTTTTGGATGTTGTCCATTTTCTCCATATGACGTTTCCGATATTGCTCATAAGGAGACCCCCATAGTTTTCTCATACATGTTAGGAGAATTTGATCCATCCCATTCATTGCATGACCCCAATACTTGTGTGCATCATATGCTCCCCATGAATAAACATACTATTGATGTGCCATATACTTGCATTCTCAATTTGTGTCCCCATCGTGTCATACATAACAACTATTCTTTCATGATGGATGACATGTTCATATACCATGCCTCAAATTTCTTTGAGCATTGCTTATCTTGTGCTAACTCACACGTGCACATACACATCATGATGGATGATGTGTACATTTACCACACACACACAATTTCTTTCGTTTGTGTCTCTTTTGTGTAGGTACCCATGAATACTTGTCAACCTCGCAATCCCACGAGTTGGAAAAACGAGCTCTAGAGAGCAACGATGATTTGGGATCACATGGATTGTCTTCACCACCGCTCTCTTCACGCAAAGACGACGCACAACAACTCTACTTGGCTCTCACACGGCTATGGGCCATTTACCACTTGTCACTTTATGCTCATTTTACCGTGTTCACTTTGCATGCTATGCTTGCTTCTATGCCTTTGCCATGCAATTGTGACCCTTGCTTGCATCTACCCATGTTTCATCATTATGCTACTTCTATGTGTATTTGCATGCTTGGTAGAGATCCTTGTTGCTATTGCCATGTTTATCATGTGCCCCATGCTATTGTCCTCATATCTTGCTTTCATGCTTGTGCTATGACATGTGAATTATTCATGCTCACTATTTGCACCAATGACATGTTTGCCATGATTCCTTCTAGTATGTTGCATCTTCGCACTACTGGCATACTTGACTTGATTGCTATGATTGCTCGCTATGTTGCATCACCCATGTTCCACTACTTGCTTTCTTGGGTTGATGACATATATGCTCATCCCTCTCACATGTGTTGTCTCTTGTGTCATACTTGCTCATCTCATGCGGTTGATGACAACCATCTATATGCTTTGCACATGATTCATATTGCTTCTTGTCATATATCTCCATGTGTTGCCTCTCTCATGCTAGATGATTTGCCATGTATTGAGTGCAACAATGATTCTCTTCTTGCTTATGAGTTTGCCCCCATAGCATTCTCACATATGTTTGGAGATTTCGACATATTACTTGTGAAGCATGCTTGTCTTACTTCTTTGCACCATATACCTAGCGCCATGAATATTGCCATTGTTGCATCATATTATTCATGCACTTGTGCTTCTAATGGTTTTGTGCAAAAGATGAGAACCATCAAGATGGATGATGTGTTTATTTACCATGTGCATACACTCTTTGTTTTGTTTTGTGCATGTGTAGGATATTTGGACTTTGTGTCGACTTCCACTTCACGTGAGTTGACCATTCGAGCTCTTGAGAGCGAGCCTCTTACATTCTACCACGACTCGCTTCTACACCACCTTCCCTACCACTTCGGCATTGTGAAGAATGCACAAGGACACGCTTTCAATGTGACATCCTTCTTGAGCTTGGATATTGTGGATCATACTTCATGTGTTGCTTGCACCATTGCTTTCACCCATGATTGCCACATTCCCATGCTCCATGACATAAATACCTTGTGTGTTGCATCCAATTCTTGGACTACTTGCTACTATCATATGGTTGGTTGCACCAATATCATTTCTTCACATATGCCATGTCCCTTTGCTTGTCACATGATTCACTTGATTGCCTCACACATTATGAACAATTGCTATTTCTATTGTGTTGAGTGCCACTCCATCTTCACTACACCTTATGAACATTATGCTTGGATTGTCTTGCACTTGACCCATGTGTTTAGACACTTCATTTTATTCGGTGTTGTGAATGATTCTTATGCCTACCATAAATCTTTCATTGAGCAATTTGTGAATGCTTGCTATGACCTTGAGGTAGATGCTTATGCTCTTATCACACATATTTGCATCTCTATCTCACATTTACATGCTTGTTTCTATGATGACCTTGATTTTGCTCAATTCATATGCTTACATGCCATGTCGCAATCCTTTGTCACACCCTATGCTATGCTTGATGACAACACTTTTGGTGAATCACCTCTTGAATGCTTGGTTTTGCACTAACGCTAACCACATTTGTTTTTCCAAGTGTTTGTTCTATTTGCTACTTTTGAAGGAATCACAAGACGGTGCGACATTGGAGAGTGCCTATTTCGAGCTTCAAGATGTTGAGTACTTGGCGATCGACCGCTTCGACACGGCAACGCCATCTCTTTCCCATGGTGATTTGGTTTTCGATCCGAGGTCGGATCTTTTCCAAGGGGGAGGGGATGATGCGGAGCATCCTACGGTCATCACCATGTCAAGAGTCCGTTTGACAAGTGACACGTGTGACCTCTACTTCTCATACATAAAGGTGAATCTTCTCCTTTACACGTGCTCACTTGACCCCTTAGAGGATGGTATACTACTTGACACTCCACTCGTGTGCATGCATAGGTATTGCCGGAGCTTCACGGATGACGAGGAGGAGTGCAAGCGCCGAGGAACACCTACACCATCCGCGAGGGAAGCATGGAAGAGAAGACGGAAGAAACGGAGCTGCTACATACTACTGACCACCGGACGACCGGTCGGGACCGGACGTCCGACGCTGAAGCCGCACCAGCCGAAGGCCCAGCCAACGCCCACTACAAGCGCTCCCAATGAAGCGGACGTCCGGCCCCGGCGGACGACCGTAATATTAACGGAAGATCAAGATACTGGACGTCCGGTGCCACCGATCCAGAAGGAAAATAGCGGAAGTCCGAAGACTTCGGACGTCCGCCCGTCCCGAGCCATCGGACGTCCGACCCCACCGGACGTCCGATGCACGTGTAATGCAGCCGCTGGCCTTTGGCCTTGTATCTCCCTCACTTACCCCTTCGAGGCTTAGACTATAAATAGACCACCTCCACCTCTTTTCTAGGGTTAGCAAAGTGATAGCTCATTCTTAGGTGAGCTTTGCTCCTACCTATCTCTACTCTTGAGAGAGAGACCACTACTCCATTGAAGGCCAAGACCTCCATCTAGGAGAAGATCCCATGGGATATCATCAAGACCCCTTGTGGGAAGATCCATCTAGGATATCATCAAGACCTCCTCTTGGAGATGAACCTTACCTTGTATCTTTCCCTTTGTTGTTCATGTACCTTGTGACCTTGTGTGTTTGATTGTCTAGTGGATGTGTGATTTGGACTTGTTCTTGAGTGTTTCCCCTTGTGATTTCTCCCCGTTCTTCCCCGTGTTCATCGTGTTCTTCGAGGGATCCCACTCCAAACGTGAAAGATCGACGCTATAGGGTTTCACCCTACATCAAGACGACGACGGCCACGGCACCGACAGGCGCGGCAGGAGCGCGGGAGGAGTTATTTTATTTTTTTATTATGTTAATTATGAAACTGGGCCTTTTAAGTGGCCGTTGAAACAGGCCCGTTTTGTGGCCGGCCCCTATATATGCTTTATGTTTTTTTAAATGCGTTTATTTGCTTTTTTTAGTTATTTCATTCCGGTTTTTATATTATTATTTTTATTCACGTCCACCCCGGACACGATTTGGGATGCGGCCGCACGGTGGGCGCACGCACGACCCAACGGACAAAGCCGGACACGGGCGAACCCGTCGGTGCCCCAAAGGGGCAAATTCTGACCAATCCAGACGTCCGTTTGGGGTCGCGCGGTGAAGTTGGCCTTAATCCGCATACAAAATCATGTACACACCCGTGCGCTTAATCCGCGTACAGAATCATGTACACACGCCCATGCATGCTTAAAACATTGCCTGGCGCTCGATCGCTCATGGGCAGCTTGGCGCCCACCATCTGCCACTACCAAACAATGAACATCAATTCCGTAACAACTAACGATTCCATCTTTACTTCTCCCTAAATCATAATCACTTCCCACGTGGTCGCCGAAAGCAGCTTACATATGGGCCCCCTGCACACGGAGCGCATACAAAATTCCCTTCGGTCTCTCTCCGCCTTGGCTTTCCTCCTCGCCTCCTCCGCTTCCACCTAATTCGCGCGCGCCTCCGGGCTTCCTCCGGTCCTCTCCCGCCGTCGCTCCAGCGAGGAGTGAGGGCGGGCGGGCGAGACGACCCAGGCGGCGGCGTCATGGAGGCAGCGGAGAGAGGCGGCGGGGCACTGCCGCTTGCCGTGCGGGAGCTCATCGCCGGCGGGGTCGCCGGTGGCGTCGCCAAGTCCGCCGTGGCGCCGCTCGAGCGCGTCAAGATCCTCCTCCAGGCACGTATGACCGATCCTCTATCTCCATCGCAATTCATTCCAGCTCCTGATTACGCTCTCTCAGGATGGGGAATGCGATTCCTGAATATGCTCTATATCCTTGTCGAATGTTCCCGTGACATATTTTGCTACAATTTTAGATGCGATTTTGTGAGGTTGGTGTTACCGAAGAATCTTGGACGGTCGGCTCTCTGTCAGAGGAGGGCGCATGCTCTTCTTTCTTGCTAGGGCGCATGCTCTTCTTTCTTGTTAGGTTATGCAGTTCTTGTCGCCCGGAATAATGCAGCGAGGGTTTTGAGTCATCATCGTTAGATGCTTTCTAATGTGATAAGCTAGGCGGTAGCATTCGCATTCTCTCTTGGGTATGTGAGTTAAAATTCGCACATGATCCTTAGATGGTTTATACTGTTACAGAGCATGTGCAGAATTCGGTACAAGTGTTTTGCAGGTTTTGGCATGGTTCTTTGCAACTTTGTTTTGTCGAAATATGCAATCTGATAACTATTTGTATTGAACTATTTATGGATAAATGTCTTCAAGTTTTTGACACAAGTATGTGATGTATTAGAGTAGACACATACTACAAGTTAGGTGTGGATTTATTCAAACTGTGACCTCAGTTAATTCCTGCTCTCAAGGATATTAAGTTCGGACCTCTAATAAATGGAGATTTGGAAAAAATAAAATCGAGAATTGTTTACTGTTAAATTGTAACCGAGGTTCTAGGTTGGGAAGCGTTGGTATCCTCCTCAGTAAACTCTTGCTTCCTGAACTACTGCTTGATCGCAAACCCTATTTATGCTTAGCTCCAACAGTATTATTGAGTATATAATGATCAGATAAGGCAATATCAATTCTTGAAATGAAAAACTTTGCAAGGAAGAAGTCCCTGGGGCTACTATTTTTTTTTCTGGGAGGGGAACACTCATTGGGTATTGGTCAGAAAATCATGGTCTAGAAATATATTTGGAAGGAAAGAGGACCTAGATTAGCAAACATCTGTGATTGAACTGATGTTAACATGGAGTACTGCTAGTATATTTCTACTTTTGCAGTAACCTTGGATGAAGAGGATTAGGTTGTGGTCATGAAGAAGATAATAATCTAACTAACTCTATGCAAAATGGAATCCCATGGGGATTTTCACACAGCAAAATTGGTCCCAACTTGAGTTACCTCCTGGCCAAACCATAATAATTCCAAATCACATGGTGTGCAACTGAAGAATGTTGCATTATGAGTTTTTCAAACAGCAGCATAAATTGTCTGTTTTTTATGATCCTACTCTTAAACTGGTCATAGATCAAATGAGTAAACAAAAATAATTATAATCTCAGTTTCAACCACTTTCTTGGTACGACTTTGACATTTATGCTTGTACAGAACCACCTCCTTGCAACTTTGCATGGTAGTTGTTTAAGCCTCGTATGGTTAAAATTTCCTGTTGGTGGTTTCAGACTAGAAGAGCAGAATTCCGTGGGTCTGGATTGGTTGGATCGTTTCGGACAATCTATCAGACAGAAGGTCCCTTAGGGTTTTACAGGTTTATCACTTCTTAGTATATACGTAACAAATGTAGCCTAGCAATATATACTTGTATAGTGTAAACTTAAGCTGACTTTTGAATTGCTTTTCATAAGGGGCAATGGTGCCAGCGTTGCTAGGATCGTTCCTTATGCAGCTTTGCATTACATGGCATACGAAGAGTATCGCCGATGGATCATTCTTGGCTTTCCTAATGTTGAGCAAGGGCCTGTTCTTGATCTAGTGGCCGGATCAATAGCTGGAGGAACAGCAGTCGTATCCACATATCCGCTTGATCTGGTTCGCACAAAGTTGGCTTATCAGGTTAGCTTAGCTCTTGTATCCTTAACTGCAGAGGAAAACAATACTTCTCCAGTATGGTTCTATAAGTTAGCTTTTGATGTTGTTCTATGAAATAATATAACATCAACGTTTTTGGGTGATACTGATGTTGCTGTGTTTGAGTGAACCTGTCTAGCTACTAGTTTGCTCTCAGTCTTATATGAGTATAGACTCATTTCGTTCAGTTTGTGGTACTGTACTGTTCAACTCAGCACTAAGTGATTAATAATCAGCTGCAGGTCAAAGGTGCAGTGAACCTCAGCTTAAGAGAATCTAAGCCCTCTGAACAGGTTTATAAAGGTATCCTTGATTGTGTGAAAACAATATACAGGCAAAATGGCTTGAAAGGCCTATACCGTGGCATGGGTACGCTATATTTTTTTTAAATCCAAATTTTGCTCAAGGCCAAGATTTCATTCTTGGGACAAAGGGCTTTGTTGTTATTGCCAAGATTTCATTATGTTGCTGTATTAACTAACTTCTTGTCCAGCTCCATCATTATATGGAATCTTCCCTTATTCCGGTCTTAAATTCTATTTCTATGAGAAGATGAAGACTCATGTTCCTGAAGAGCACAGAAAAGATATTATACCGAAACTTGCTTGTGGATCAGTTGCTGGTTTGTTAGGACAGACAATAACGTATCCCCTTGATGTTGTTAGGCGGCAAATGCAGGTATAATTACCTTCGTTGTTTGTGGTTGTTAAACATCTTGGTTGTTCTAAAGAAGATTTTGATGCATTGGTTTTAGGTTCAGGCGTTCTCATCGTCCAACCTCATGAAGGGGAAAGGAACATTTGGAAGCCTTGTTATGATAGCGAAATATCAAGGTTGGAAGCAACTGTTTTCAGGACTATCTATCAACTATTTGAAGGTGAGACACTTATAACACTAGTAAGTAGTAATTGTGTACGCCCATTGTACGTTAATATTGGGAAAGATATTAATTGATTCTTAATTGTATTGCATGTTAATATTAGGTAAGATGTAAATTGCATGTTAATATTAGATAGGATATGGTTACTCAATTAACGCTGACATTGATATTAGGCATCATATTAAGGGAGGGCTGTAAATGTGTCTAGCGGTAAACATGTTTAACGTTAAACACTAGTGTGACGTAAACCATTGGATAGACATAGACGCGGTTGAACGGTTAAGATTTGTTGAATTTGTGCAACTCGCTCAGATATAGATAATTAATTGTCATTAAAATGCCCATCTATTTGCTGACGACAAATGTAGACATATGCGGCTGGAACACAGCAGTACCCGTTTGTCGTCAGTGTGGGCAGCCTTGTACTTATTATCAAAAATTTAAAAAGGCTGGCCTATAACTTCTTGAGTGTACTGTCATTCCAAATCTCCACATTCCTTTGTTCATTTTGCACTTGTGCTGTTATGTCAATTTATTAATCCACTAGGCTCAGATTTTCTTGGCTCGGAATATTTCATTAACAATTGTTGCTCCCTCTATGTGATCATGCTTTAAGACGTTCTAAATCGGAATATTCAGTGTATTTTTGTCTTGGTCTATTTTATAGGTAAATTGGTCCCATGCTTAACAACTATTGATGTATATAGTTATGCACATTGCATATGTAACGTGTGTCTTCTTTTAAGTACAGTTTGTGTTAAAGGTGAAAGCATAAATTTTCTTAATTTCTCCTTGTTTTTTACAGGTCGTCCCATCAGTAGCCATAGGGTTCACTGTGTATGACTCGATGAAGGATTGGCTTAATGTTCCATCTAGAGAGCAGGCAGCTGTGGTTGTCCCTGTGTTGTCAGAAGACGGAAGTAATGCTGCCCCTGTTCACTCCAGTTAGAACTACTAGTTACCGTTTCTGGTGGCGCAACGCCTTCAGTGCCTTATATTCAATTGGCATGCAGCATAGTATTCTTTCTTGGAGCTGCATCCTCGCAATTTTTAGGCTCGTCTCGTATAGTACAAATAATAGCTCTACCCTTCAGTAAGCCCATAAGCAGCGCAGCTGCAGATGCCCAAAAAGAGAAGGTCTCGACTTTTATCAAGAGAAGTAGAAGTAGAGGTACTGAGCTAGAATTCCTTCCTGTCGAAGAAAGGTAGAATTCCTTGCTGTAAAAAAAAGCAAGCATAATTCCTTGCATCTTAGTATTGATTATTGTGGAAATTCACATTGTATAGTTTCTGTATATATGATCGGATAGTTTCTACCAACATGTAAACTTCTTGGTGAAGTCAGAATTCAGAGCCTTTTGCTGCCTCTGCCTATTGTAGTATGGGACCGGCTATACGCAAGTCCTTGAAAATTTATTTTGGGTAAGCCGATTTTCTGAGCCATTAGATTGAGATCTGACAGCAGTCCTTCTTTCTTCTTCCTCCTACAAAATCGACTTGCCCAAATTTTAAACCCAGTTAACTTAGAGCAACTCCAATGGGGTGACTCAAACGGACGGCGATTTCACCCGCTATTTTGACCGCTTTTTGTCCGTTTGAGTCGGCCGCCTGCCCGGCGTCCGCCCTGTTTTATATATGGGTCGACAGCGAGCCCAACGCGCCGACCCATATGTGGTGGCCGGCTGGCCCCCTATTTTTTGCATAAATTTGCATAGTTTGAATTAAATAACATAGTTTTGGACCGAACAAAATAGCATAGTTATTACAAGCCGAATGAAAATAAAAATGTCTCACATAGTTCTCACATAGTTTTGCAAACGAATAAAAGAAGATACATCTATTGATTGCCAACATGAGTCCACATATGCACAACCAAATCATTTTGCAGTTGCACGTGAGTTTCTCAACCACGCATGTCTTGATGAAATTGGGTGAAATGTTCAAACGTTGCCGCTCCTTGATGAGGACATCAATACCATTGTTACACCCACAGTCCCTACTGTTACATATACTGGACCAATTACTAGAGCTCGCGCACGCCAATTAAATTATCAGGTACTTTCGTTTCTTGGTAATGATTCTAATGTTCATGAGAATATGATGCTGCCTAAATTGGATACATTTGTTTTGCTTACAAATGAAGGGCCTAGCTTGGAGAAAGATGAACATTGGAGCAAGAACAAGCATGGAGATGATGGCATGCAAGGGGACAAAACGAGTTACAAGTGATGATTTCAGGACTTTGAAGCCACCATAATGAGTGCATGAAGCCATGGATGAAATATACAAGATGTCACTTCATAAATTTCGTCCAGAGGCTATGCTAGGTGTTGCATCACCTTATTATTAGGCCAGACCCATGTAATTTCGAAATACTTGAATATAGGCTGTTTTTAGAGTCCATATGTGTGGGGAAACAAGAGATAGGGTTGGTTTCGGACCCCTTACCCAAGGGCCATGAAATCCCCCCCCCCCCCACCCACCTCTTCCTCCATATATACAGCTCTTAGGGCGTCGTTTAGACTTTGGGTTTTGTTTAGATTAAAGTTCGTCATAGCTGCAACTTTGCATACTTCGTTTGTGTTCAACGACCAGACAAAGACGTCACAGAACCCCACGTTCATCAATAAAGCTTTCCTCTTATATTCGCAATATCTATATTGCAATCTCAGTTTCTTGCTTGTTCTTCGTTTGCTCGAAGTAAACAGACCCTCGTGGTCAGGTTGATCGTGCTCCGGCGTAGCCAATAACCCCTCGAAAGTTGGTTTAGCGATTGCTAAGGCGCGACGTCTCGCACGTTCGTAGTCGGATCGTCAAGGTCGACTCCCACAGAAAATGATAGCCACCATCTCATCGAAACATCAGGACACCTTTGCCTCTATCAAGTGGTATCAGATTTCCAGGTTGCTCGGTGAGATTTTACAGTTTTTAGTAGTTTAGATCGAGTCTGTTCTTCATACCTATAGTCCACGAAAAAGCCACAAAAAAATTAGGGTTAGTTCATCATATCCTAAATAGTCTGAGCCATTGCATAGTCTTTTCAGTATTTTGCTTTGTTGAATTTTCGGTTGCATCGTCGTGTCTACTTGCTGGTCTTAGCGTCTAGTCTTTTAGAGTTTCGAGTTCTGTTCACGGGTATTCACGCCGCCGCACCACCATCATTATCCTCTGCCATATACCACCACCACCACACCAGATTCATCATCCGCTGCCATATACCACCAGCACACCAGATACATCGCTCCGAGTCCATATACTAACACTGATCCGAGTCCATATACCACCATCGACCCACATCTATATACCACCACCGATCCGAGTCCATATACCACCACTGATCCGTATCCATAAACCACCACCACTCCGAGTCCATCTCATATTAGGTTCACTTTCGAGATCCATCTGTTTCCAGATTGGTGTTTTCCTTGTCTGAGTAGGTTTCGGATTCCAGCAATCTTTTGCCGTCCGTAGAAGAGGTTGGTTTAAAAAAAAGAGTCCGGAAACCACCCTCCTTTAGGCCCAAAATTTTCCAAAAATGCACTCGACAAAAAAATTTCTGCCTATCCTATTTTTAGGTGTTTCCAAGAGTATAAGGAGTATACTAATATCACTCGTTTATTTCATCTTGCTTGTAAAGCTGAACGTGAAGTGCAGGATCGACAGGCATTGGCGTGAACTAATTTTTCTGCAGGTCGACCTTCATCATGGACACCGTGTGCATCTTCTACTTCCACTGCACCAGCACCTCCATCAGGTGCCACCTCCAGCCGTGATACAAGAAAGCAGGCACAACCACCACTATCTACCAAGAGCACACCCGCCGGGCCTGCACAGAGCTCTTCTTCTTCCATGGCATCAACAGGGTACACAAGTGATATTATTTGTCATCGTTGTAAGAGAAGAGGACATTATGCGCGAAAATGCAAATCTCAGCGTGTGATGATTGCTACTGAGGATGGTGGGTATGAATCTGCTAGTGACTATGATGAGGAGACTTTGGCTCTTATTACACGTGAAGAGCATGGTGGATATGATTCTGATCATGAGATGCAATACATGGCTCCTGAAGACGCTGACAGGTATGAATGTTTAGTTGCTCAACCTGTTTTGAGTGTGCAGGTCACACAAGCTGAGCAAAATCAGAGGCATAATTTGTTCCATACAAAGGGAGTTATGAAGGAACGTTCTGTGCGCGTCATCATAGATGGAGGGAGCTGCAACAACTTGGCTAGCATGAAGATGGTGGAGAAGCTATCTCTCACCACAAGACCACATGCACATCCTTACTACATCCAATGGTTCAACAACAGCGGCAAGGTTAAGGTAACACGTACTCTTCGTGTGCATTTTAGTATCTCTACATATGCTGATTATGTTGATTGTGATGTGGTACCCATGCAAGCATGTTCCTTATTACTTGGTCGACCATGGCAATTTGATAAAAAATTTGTACAACATGATAGAAACAATTAGTATACTCTTGTTCATAAGGATAAAAATATTACTTTGCTTCCTATGACTCCTAATTCCATTTTGAAAGATGATATTAATAGAGCTAATAAAGCAAAACAGGAGAAGATAAGAGTGAAAATCAGATTGTGGCAAAAGAATTTGAGCAACAAATGAAGCCTAATAATAAACCATCTAGTGTTGCTTCTAAAATTAAATTGAAAAGTGCATGTTTATTTGCCACCAAATCTGATATTGATGAGCTAGATTTCAGCAAATCTATTTGCTATGCTTTTGTGTGCAAAGAGGCATTATTTTCATTCGAGGATGTGCCTTCCTCTTTGCCTCCTGCTGTCACTAACATTTTGCAGGAGTTCGCTGACGTCTTTCCACAAGACGTGCCACCGGGATTACCGCCTATTCGAGGGATTGAGCATCAGATTGACTTAATTCCCGGTGCTTCACTGCCAAACTGTGCGTCATACCGTACCAATCCAGAGGAGACGAAGGAGATTATGCGTCAAGTACAGGAGCTTCTCGACAAAGGTTATATACGCGAATCCCTTAGTCCTTGTGCTGTTTCTATTATTCTAGTGCCAAAAAAGGATGGTACATCATGTATGTGTAGAGGCATTAATAATATTACTATTCATTATCGTCACCCTATTCCTAGGCTAGATGAAATGCTTGATGAATTGAGTGGCTCTACAATATTCTCCAAAGTTGATTTGCGTAGTGGATACCATCAAATTTGTATGAAATTGGGGGATGAATGGAAAACAACATTTAAAACTAAGTTTGGATTATATGAGTGGTTAGTCATGCCTTTTGGGTTAACTAATGCACCTAGTACTTTCATGAGATTAATGAACGAAGTTTTATGTGCTTTCATTGGACGATTTGTGGTAGTTTACTTTGAAGACATATTGATATATAACAGATCTTTGGAGGAACATTTGGAACATTTACGTGCTTTTTTATTGCTCTACGTGATGCGCGTTTGTTTGGTAACCTTGGGAAGTGCACCTTTTGCACCGACCGAGTGTCTTTTCTTGGCTATGTTGTTACTCCACAGAGAATTGAAGTTGATAAAGCCAAGATTGAAGCTATTGAGAGTTGGCCGCAGCCCAAAACGGCCACACAAGTGAGGAGTTTTCTTGGCCTCGCTGGATTCTATAGGCGTTTCGTGACAGATTTTAGCAGCATTGCTACACCTCTCAATGAGATTACAAAGAAGGATGTGCCTTTTGTTTGGGGTACCGCACAGGAAGAAGCCTTCACGGTGTTGAAAGATAAGTTGACACATGCTCCTTTACTCCAACTTCCTAATTTTAATAAGACATTTGAGCTTGAATGTGATGCTAGTGGAATTGGATTAGGAGGTGTGTTATTACAAGATGGCAAACCTGTTGCATACTTTTCTGAAAAATTGAGTGGGCCTAGTCTGAATTATTCTACTTATGATAAAGAATTATATGCTCTTGTTAGGACTTTAGAAACATGGCAACATTATTTATGGCCCAAAGAATTTTTATACATTCTGATCATGAATCTTTGAAACATATTAAAAGTCAAGCTAAACTGAATCGTAGACATGCTAAATGGGTTGAATTCATTGAGACTTTCCCTTATGTCATTAAACACAAGAAGGGTAAAGAAAATGTTATTGCTGATGCATTGTCTCGTCGCTATACTATGCTTTCACAACTTGACTTCAAAATATTTTGTTTGGAGACCATCAAAGATTAATATGTGCTTGATGCTGATTTTAAAGATGTCTTGCAGAATTGTAACGAAGGTAGAACATGGAACAAGTTCGTTGTTAATGATGGATTTGTGTTTCGTGCTAACAAGCTATTGCATTCCAGCTAGCTCCATTCGTCTTTTGTTGTTGCAAGAGGCGCATGGAGGAGGATTAATGGGACACTTTGGCGTGAAGAAGACGGAGGACATACTTGCTACACATTTCTTTTGGCCAAAGATGAGACGGGATGTTGAGCGCTTTGCTGCTTGCTGCACTACATGTCAAAAAGCTAAGTCACGACTCAATCCTCATGGTTTATATATACCTTTGCCTGTACCTAGTGTTCCTTGGGAGGATATATCTATGAACTTTGTTTTAGGTTTACCTCGAACAAAGAAGGGGAGGGATAGCATATTTGTTGTCGTTGATAGATTCTCGAAAATGGCACACTTTATACCATGTTATAAAAGCGATGATGTTGTTAATGTTGCTGATTTGTTCTTTCGTGAAATTATTCGCTTGCATGGTGTGCCAAATACTATTGTTTCAGATCGTGGTACTAAATTTCTTAGCCACTTTTGGAGATGTTTATGGGCTAAATTGGGGACTAAACTGCTTTTTAGTACTACTTGTCACCCCAAAACTGATGGACAAACTGAAGTAGTCAATAGAACATTGTCTACTATGCTTAGGGCAGTTTTGAAGAATAATAAGAAAATGAGGGAAGATTGCTTGCCTCATATTGAATTTGCTTATAATCGTTCATTGCATTCTACTACTAAGATGTGCCCTTTTGAAATTGTGTATGGTTTCCTACCTCCTGCACCTATTGATTTGTTGCCTCTTCCATCTTCGGAGAAGGTTAATTTCGATGCTAAACAATGTGCTGAATTGATTTTAAAACTACATGACTTAACTAAGGAAAACATTGAGCGTATGAATGCTAAATATAAACTTGCTGGAGATAAGGGTAGAAAACATGTTGTGTTTGCACCTGGAGATCTTGTTTGGTTACATTTGCGTAAGGATAGATTTCCTGATTTGCGCAAATCAAAGCTAATGCCTCGTGCTGATGTTCCTTTTAAGGTGTTAGAGAAAATAAATGATAATGCTATAAACTTGAGCTGCCTGCAGATTTTGGGGTTAGTCCCACTTTTAACATTGCAGATTTGAAGCCTTATTTTGGTGAGGAAGATGAGCTTCCGTCGATGACGACTTCATTTCAAGAAGGGGAGGATGATGAGGACATCAATACCATTGTTACACCCACAACCCCTGCTGCTATACATACTGGACCAATTACTAGAGCTCGTGCATGCCAATAAAATTACCAGGTACTTTCGTTTCTTGATAATGATTCTAATGTTCATGAGAATATGATGTTGCCTAAATTGGATACATTGGTTTTGCTTACAAATGAAGGGCCTAGCTTGGAGAAGGATGAACATTGGAGCAAGAACAAGCATGGAGATGATGGCGTGCGCAAGGGGAACAAGAACAGAGTTACAAGTGATGATTTGAGGACGTTGAAGCCACCATAATGAGTGCATGAAGCCTTGGACGAAATATACAAGATGCCACTTCATAAATTTCGTCCAGAGGCTATTCTAGGTGCTACGTCACCTTATTATTGGGCCAGGCCCATGTAACTTCGAAATACTTGAATATAGGTTGTTTTTAGAGTCCGTATGTGTGGGGAAACAAGAGATAGGGTTGGTTTCGGACCCCTTACCCAAGGGCCACGAAATTCCCCCCCTCTTCCTCCATATATACAGCCCTTAGGGCGTCGTTTAGACTTTGGGTTTTGTTTAGATTAAAGTTAGCCATAGCTGCAACTTTGCGTACTTCGTTTGTGTTCAACGACCAGACAAAGACGTCACAGAACCCCACGTTCATCTATAAAGCTTTCCTCTTATATTCGCAATATCCAGATTGCTATCTCAGTTTCTTGCTTGTTCTTCGTTTGCTCGCAGGAAACAGACCTTCGTGGTCAGGTTGATCGTGCTCCAGCATAGTCAATAACCCCTCGGTAGTTGGTTTAGCGATTGCTAAGGCGCGACATCACACACGTTCGTAGTCGGATCGTCAAGGTCGACTCCCACAGAAAACGATAGCCACCAACTCATCGAAACATCGGGACACCTTTGCCTCTATCACTCCTCCATGCTCAGGCACAACATTCTCATCCTGAAACTGAAACCCTTGATCGTACATATGTTCTGGGCGCTCGTCTTCTACGATCATATTATGCATGATCACACAAGCAGTCATCACCTCCCACAGTTTCTACATGCTCCAGGTATTAGCAGGATACCGAACGATGCCCATCGAGATTGCAAAACACCAAAGGCACGCTCGACATCCTTCCTAGCACTCTCTTGCTCTTGGGCAAATCTTTTCCTCTTCTCTCCGGTAGGGTTGGGTATTGTCTTGACAATAGTGGTCCACTGAGGATAGATACCGTCACCTAGATAGTATCCTTTGTTGTAGTTGTGGACGTTGACAGTAAAGTTAACCGGTGGGCTGTTGCCTTCGGCAAGCCTGCAAACACCACCGAGCGCTGAAGCACGTTGATATCATTGTGTGATTCGGCCATGCCAAAGAAAGAGTGCCAGATCTAGAGATCTTGAGATGCCGTGACCTCTAGTATGACAGTGCAATCCTTGACATGGCCCTTATACTGCCCTTGCCAAGCAGAAGGGTAGTTCTTCCACTCCCAATGCATGCGGTCTATGCTACCAAGCATCCCTGGGAAGCCCATGCTGGCATTCATCGCCAACAAACGGGATGTATCTTTAGCAGTCGGCTCTCTCAAGTACTTAGGGCCAAACATAGGAATAACAGTCTTGCAGAACTTATACAGGGACTCTAGGCAAGTAGACTCGCTCATACGGACAAACTCGTCAATGAGATCATCGGGCACTCCGTATGCAAGCATTCGGATGGCGGCAGTGCATTTCTGATAAGAGGAAAAACCAATCTTGCCAACGGCATCCTCTTTGCACTAGAAATAGTCATCATAGTCGACCACCCCCTCTCTAATACGGTTGAAAAGATGCCTAATTTTTTATGTTTGAACAACGAGTTTGTTGTATCAAAGTAGTCCTTCCAAAGAAGGAAATGCCCGCTCTCTCGATTGCGATTCAACGTCGGAAGGTGGCTCAGAATGGAGCCAGGGAACAACGGCCGCTGGCTGTTGAGGTGGTGATGGACCAACATGGCAGCCAATATCTCCTCTCATCATCAGAGGATGAATCGTCGGAGTCGAAAAGGAAATTGTGAAAAAAGAACTCATCAGCGAAGTCCATTTTGTACCTTGGCAAACTGTCGAACAGCTTGTGGGCGTCGAGAAGGAGACGACCGGCGAAGGAAGTCGCGGTGCGTGATACGTCCATTTTGCATCATGCTTTTATATCGATATTTATTGCATTATGGGCTGTTATTTCATGTTATGTCACAACACTTATGGCTATTCTCTCTTATTTTACAAGGTTTACATGAAGAGGGCGAATGCCGGCAACTGGAACTCTGAGCTGGAAAAGGAGCAAATATTAGATACTTATTCTGCATAGCTCCAAAAGTCGTGAAACTTCACGAAAGTCATTTTGGGAATTAATAAAAAATATTCAGCAGAAGAAATACCTGAGGGGGGCCACCCACCACCCACGAGGGTGGGGGGCGCCCCGCCCCCCCTCCCCCCGCCTCGTGGGCCACCTAGCAGCCCTCCGGTGCCCATCTTCTGCTATATAAAGTCTTTTACCCTGGAAAAATCAGAAGCAAGCTTACGGGATGAAACTACGCCGCCACGAGGCGGAACCTTGGCGGAACCAATCTAGGGCTCCGGCATAGCTGTTCTGCCGGGGAAACTTCCCTTTGGGAGGGGGAAATTATCACCATCGTCATCACCAACGATCCTCTCATCGGGAGGGGGTCAATCTCCATCAACATCTTGACCAGCACCTCAAAAGCTTCATCCACAACAAACTCAACAAGAACTCGTGAGATAGGTTAGTATAAACCAATGAAAAAACCTTATCATTTTCTACTGTAACAAATCACTAAAATTATTATTCAACATTGAACACTAAATTCCTCTGCATATTTAATACTCCTATCCTCAAATAGAATCATTAAACAAGCAAACATATGCAAACATAACAGCAATCTGTCAAAACAGTACAGTCTGTAAAGAATGCAAGATTCGTCATACTTCACTAACTCCAAAAATTATGAAATAAAATTCCCACTATAGTAAATTTATCAGAGCTCATTATGCAAATGGTTTCATCATTATATCATGCTCTGACTTTTCTAGGGAATTTTCGCAACAGCGGTAAACTTTCTGTTTTCAAACAGCAACATGTGAAATCGCAGAATAAGCATGGTAAAGGCTACCCTTGACATTTTTATTGAAACTAAAGATGAAAAACATAAATCTAAACAACATCAAGCAAATACTAACAAAAGAAAATGACGCTCCAAGCAAAACACATATCATGTGGCGAATACAAATATAGCTCCAAGTAAAGTTACCGATAAACGTAGACGAAAGAGGGGATGCCTTCCGGGTCATCCCCAAGCTTAGGCTCTTGGTTGTCCTTGAATATTGCCTTGGCGTGCCTTGGGCATCCCCAAGCTTAGGCACTTGCCACTCCTTATTCCATAGTCCATCGAATCTTTACCCAAAACTTGAAAACTTCACAACACAAAACTCAACAGAAAACTCGTAAGCTCCGTTAGTATAATAAAACCACCACTTAGGTACTATAATGAACTCATTCTAAATTCATAATGGTGTAATATCTACTGTATTCCAACTTATCTATGGTTCATACCACTTAATACTAGCTATAGATTCATCAAAACAAGCAAACAACACATAGAAAACAGAATCTGTCAAAAACAGAACAGCCTGTAGTAATCTGTATCAAACGTATACTTCTGGAACTCCAAAAATTCTACCAAATTAGGAAGACCTAAGAAATTTGTGTACCAATCCAGAGCAAAACGAATCAGATCAGAAGCACGTTTCTCTGAATTAAAAAACTAATTTACTGGGTGCATAAGTTTCTGATTTTCAGCAGGATCAACACAACTATCACCGTAAGCCATTCTAAAGGTCTTACTTGGAACTTTATTGAAACAAAAGCTATAAAACATGATTACTACAGTAGCATAATCATGTGTACACACAAAATCAGTAAGGATAAATATTGGGTTGTCTCCCAACAAGCGCTTTTCTTTAATGCCTTTCTAGCTAAGCATGATGATGACAATGATGCTCACATAAAAGATAAGAATTGAAACATAACGGGAGCATCATGAAGCATATGACTAGCACATTTAAGCCTAACCCACTTCCTATGCATAGGGATTTTGTGAGCAACAACTTATGGGAACAATAATCAACTAGCATAGGAAGGTAAAACAAGCATAGCTTCAAGATTTTCAACACATAGAGAGGAAACTTGACATTATTGCAATTCCTACAAGCATATGTTCCTCTCTCATAATAATTTTCAGTAGCATCATGAATGAATTAACAATATAACCAGCACCTAAAGCATTCTTTTCATGATCTACAAGCATAGAATTTTTACTACTCTCCACATAAACAAAATTCTTCTCATTCAGAATAGTGGGAGTATCATAAGAGACTTGAACACTAAAAATTGTTTCCACATCAAAAGAGTAATGTTCAGAAAAAGGGTAATCATAATCATGACAAGATTCGTAAATATAATCATCACTACTTTTTATATCATAAGTTTCATCACAATAATCATCATAAGTAGCAACTTCGTTCTCATCATAATCGATTGAAACCTCTCCCAAGATAGTGGAATCACTAAATAAAGTTGACACTCTTCCAATTCCACTTTTGTATTCATCACAATAAAATTCAACATCCTCCAAAATAGTGGGATCACTACTTCCTAAAGTTGACACTCTTCCAATCCCACTTTCATCAATATAATCATCATACGTAAGAGGCATGCTATCATCATAACAACTTTGCATATCAAAACTTGGGATGCTAAAAATATCATCTTCATTAGACATAGCATCCCCAAGCTTGGGACAAATATTAATTTCAGAAAATATATTCTCAAATATTTCATCCTCATCAAACATAGCTTCCCCAAGCTTGGGCCTTTTCATATCATAAGCATAATCACTCTCATCATTAATAGTATGGATAGCACCAATAATATAGCAATTATCATCATCACAATGAGTAGTAGGAGCAACATCATTTGGGAGGGATACCTTTTTACCTTTGTTGCCCCTTCTTTTCCTTTTCTTTTTCACATTATGTGTGGGTTCAACCTTCCTCTTTGAGCTCCTTATTGACGAGATTGGTTGAATAGAAAGCTCCTCCTCGTTACCTGATTCATCATAAGAAATAATAGGAGGATATTGGGAAGTCTCTTCCCATTCATTAGTATTCTCATCATATTCTATTTGCTTTCTTTTCTGTATGTAATTGGCAATATAAGGATTTTCAATGCAATTCATCGCACAATACAAATGAATCTTCTCTAGATCAATATCAAGGAATTTCTTATGGGCAAATTTTGGAAGGTCCTTAATTAAACGTTTCAATTCTTCATAACCCAAAAGTAAACTAAGTTCATTGTAATGTGCAAGGGAAATCAAATCATCACAATTTTTGGACACGATTCGATCATGAAATAATTTGCATAGGAGATGTAGATGACCACGTTCATTGCATAGTTCACAAGTACAGCAAAGGAAATTTAAATTTTCAGCACTCACATTTAGCCTTTCTTGCAACCATTTAGTTTCTAAGTGCTTATGCCTATTGCAATATATATCTTCTTTATTTGGTGTGTTCATGCAAACATGCACTCCACAAAAGTTGACATGCGTATAAGAAATATTTTCATCATGACTAGAGCAATCATCATTAGTACTATGGATATTCAAGGAGTTCATACTAACAACATTGCAATCATGCTCATCATTCAAAGATTTAGTACCAAGCATTTTAATGCATTCTTCTTCTAGCACTTGAGCACAATTTTCCTTTCCATCATACTCATGAAAGATATTAAAAAGAAGAAACGTATGAGACAAACTTAACTCCATTTTTGTAGTTTCCTTTTATAAACTAAACTAGTGATAAAACAAGAAACTAAAAGATTCGATTGCAAGATCTAAAGATATACCTTCAAGAACTCACCTCCCCGGCAACGGCGCCAGAAAAGAGCTTGATGTCTACTACACAACCTTCTTCGTGTAGACGTTGTTGGGCCTGCAAGTGCATAGGTTTGTAGGAAATTAGCAAATTTCCCTCAAGTGGATGACCTAAGGTTTATGAATCCGTGGGAGGCGTAGGATGAAGATGGTCTCTCTCAAGCAACCCTGCAACCAAATAACGAAGAGTCTCTTGTGTCCCCACCACACCCAATACAATGGCAAATTGTATAGGTGCACTAGTTCGGTGAAGAGATGGTGATACAAGTGCAATATGGATGGTAGATATAGGTTTTTGTAATCTGAAAATATAAAAACAGCAAGGTAACTAATGATAAAAGTGAGCGTAAACAGTATTGCAATGGTAGGAAACAAGGCCTATGGTTCATACTTTCACTAGTGCAAATTCTCTCAACAATAATAACATAGATAGATCATATAACAATCCCTCAACATGCAACAAAGAGTCACTCCAAAGACACTAATAGCGGAGAACAAACATAGAGATTATGGTAGGGTACGAAACCACCTCAAAGTTATTCTTTCGGATCAATCTATTCAAGAGTTCGTACTATAATAACACCTTAAGACACAAATCAACCAAAACCCTAATGTCACCTAGATACTCCATTGTCACCTCAAGTATCCGTGGGCATGATTATACGATATGCATCACACAATATCAGATTCATCCAACCAACACAAAGTACTTCAAAGAGTGCCCCAAAGTTTCTACCAGAGAGTCAAGAAAACGTGTGCCGACCCCTATGCATAGGTTCATGGGCGGAACCCGCAAGTTGGTCACCAAAACATACATCAACTGGCACGTGATATCCCATTGTCACCACAGATAAACACGACAAGACATACATCAAGTGTTCTCAAATAAAGACTCAATCCGATAAGATAACTTCAAGAGGGAAACTCAATTCATCACAAGAGAGTAGAGGGGGAGAAACATCATAAGATCCAACTATAAAAGCAAAGCTCGCGATACATCAAGATTGTGCCATAGAGAGAACATGAGAGAGAGAGAGATCAAACACCTAGCTACCGGTACATACCCTCAGCCCCGAGGGTGAACTACTCCCTCCTCGTCATGGATAGCGTCGGGATGATGAAGATGGCCACCGGTGATGGGTTCCCTCTCCGGCAGGGTGCCAGAATGGGCTCCCGAGAGGTTTTTGGTGGCTACAGAGGCTTGCGGCGGCGGAACTCCTGATCTATCTTCTCCGTGGATGTTTTTAGGGTACGTGGGACTATATATGCAAAAGAAGTCGGTCGGGAGGTGCTCGAGGGGCCCACGAGATAGGGGGCGGGCCCCCCCATCTCCTGGCCTCCTCGAGGATCTTCTGACCTGAACTCCAAGTCTCCCGGATCACATTCTTCCCAAAAATCACGCTGCCGGAGGTTTCATTCTGTTTGGACTCCGTTTGATATTCCTTTTCTTCGAAATACTGAAACAGGCAATAAAATAGCAATATGGGCTGGGCCTCTGGTTAATAGGTTAGTCCCAAAAGTAATATAAAAGTGAATAATAAAGCCCGTAATCATTCAAAACAGATAATAAAATAGCATGATGCTTCATAAATTATAGATACGTTGGAGACGTATCACTAGGCAGAGTAACTAGAGAAGAGAAGAAGCAAACGTTGGATATGTCAGTTTCATTACTTGCAGAGTAGCATAGCACTATATATAGTCATAATCTAGGTTTGGATTCGAACCAGCTATAGGAGCACGTCTCTCTTTTTTTCTAAAACTCTTCAACGTCTCTTTACTGGTACACTAGCTTGTTATGTACACCTTCTCAAGTCTTTGATTTTCGGTAATGTTATGTGGCAAACGTTCCCTGGGAGGAGGACGCAAACGAACGCATTTTCCTAGCAGTTTTAGTTGCGACGCAAGATCAAACGGTGTCCGTTTCAGGAATGTTATCTGACGAACGAGCCTAGTTTTCTTTTCTTCATATAAAAAATTATGCTACGTGGTGTCGGCTTAGTCAATAAACGATTGTGCCAACCTTGACCGTTGGATTGACATTCAACGTCTATCGTGTTTCTTCAGTCTCTTCTTCCTCCAGCCGCCAAAGCCAAACCAGTGCCAGCGGGACTGCCTGCTCCCGCCTCCCATGGTGCACACGCATCACGGCCACATCGTGCCCTAAAACTCTGTGCATCTTCCTTGGCTCCTGTTCCATCTGAGGCCTCACCATCGTCCTCCGCCTTGGTTCACTCGCTGCGGCACCGCCCTCCGGTGTTGTCAGCATGGTAAAAAAACTGAGAGGAATAAGGAGATAATTGTACATGGTGAGGATGACAGTTGTGACCCACCAGGATCATGGCAGTAGGCAAGCAAGTGCCTCCTTTATTACAAGCAAAAAATGGTTTCTCCTGATGGTTTCCTGACATCTGGGTCGCACGCCACTGTCAACGTAGTCAATAAGCGAGATAACTGCACAAGGAGCGTGATGCGGAGCATCCTATGGACATCACCATGTCAAGAGTTCGTTTGGCAAGTGACACGTGCCACATCTACTTCACATACTCAAAGGTGAATCTTCTCCTTTATACGTGCTCACTTAACCCCTTCGAGGATGGTATACTACTTGACACTTCTCCCGTGTGCATGCATAGGTATTGTCGGAGCTTCACGGATGTTGAGGAGGAGTGCAAGCGCCAAGGAACAACTACACCATCCGCGAGGGAAGCCTGGAAGCGACGATGAAAGAAGATGGAGACAACCCCAGACCGGACATCCGCCCGGGACCGGACATCCGGCCCCTGGAGCATCACCCACACCAGCCGCCCAGCCGCCAAGTACCTACAGGCCCCGGACATCCGGCCCGCAAGCCCGGACATCCGGTGCTTCCCGACAGCCCAGACATCCGGCCATAAGCCCGGAAATCCGGCGCCCCTATCCAGAGAGCTCCGAGGCCGACCTCACCAGCCTGGACATCCGGCCCATGCCCCGGACATCCGGCCTCCCGCGAATGCCCGGACATCCGGCCCCCAGCCCGGACATCCGGCGCCTGCCTGCGCGCAGAGTCGGGCCGAAGGCCCATGTATCCCCTCCTCACTTACCCCTTCGTGGACTAGCCTATATATACTCCATCCCCTTCCTCTAGTTAGGGTTAGAAAAGTGATAGCTCATTCTTAGGTGAGCTTTGCTCCTACCTATCCCTACTCTTGAGAGAGAGAGACCACTACTCCATTGGAGGCCAAGACCTCCATATAGGAGAAGATCCCGCGGGATATCATCAAGACCCCCTTGTGGGAAGATCCATCTAGGATATCATCAAGACCTCCTCTTGGAGATGAACCTTACCTTGTATCTTTCTCTTTGTTGTTCATGTACCTTGTGGATCTTGTGTGTTTGATTGTCTAGTGGATGTGTGATTTGGACTTGTTCTTGAGTGTTTCCCCTTGTGATTTCTCTCCGTTCTTCCCAGTGTTCTTCGAGGGATCCCACTCCAAACGTGAAAGATTGCCGCTATAGGGTTCCACCCTACATCATATGGTATCATGAGCCACGTTGATCACGTTTTTGGAGCCCCTACCCCTCTTTTCTAGCTCGATTTTGTTGATTTCGTCCTAAATCCGAAAATCCCCACCAAAAATAGCCCCCAATTGTTTTTGTGATTTGTTGGTTTGATGATGTTTTATTGATTTTGATCCATGGATTTGCTTGGTTGCAAGTGGATCTAGCACCTCCCCAAGTTTCCCCACCTTCCATCCACGAAATCCATCAAATTTTGCTCTTGAAATCATCCATTTCCGCCCCAAATCGAGTTTTGAAGTCCAATTCCCGATCTGGAATCGTCGGGCCGGACATCCGGGCCATCTGGCCGGACATCCGGGCCCCAAGCCGGACATCCTGCTCCTGGAGCGCCAAATCTGCTCAGTTCTGGACAAACAGCCCCGGAAATCCGAGCTCAACCCCGGACATCCGACCCCTGGGATTTCAGATTTTCCCGTTTCACTGTTTTGTGCATAACTAATTCATCCGGAGTCCGATTTTGACGTTCTTTAGCTCGTTTTGAAGCTATTGACATCCCCCATCCAACAAAAATACCACCAAAACCATTTGACACCATCAAATTTTCTGAAATTTGGCAAATTTGCCTAGGCCCTCCACCATATCATCCGCATTACCACCACCGACTTTCGCAAACTAACCCATTTTGTTCCCCATCGCATATGTGGTTGTTTGAGTTGTGATTAGAGTCTCCTAAGGTGTTCCGGCTACTTAGGGACATTTGCTTCTTCATCAACCACCACCACCACTTCCGCATAACCTTACCCACCATACAGTTCCACCCCAACTTAACCCAATTTTGTTTGAGTTGTGGCTTGTGTCTCCTAAGGTGTTTCGGCTACTTAGGGATGGCAACTTCAACTCCGACTCGTGTATAGCCCATCATTCCACTTCCGCATTACTAGTGCAACACCACCACCGCTTTCCGCTACCAGCATTTGACATTTGTCATTTGAGATTTTGAGTTTGCGGTTTTTCCGTTTCCTAAGGTGTTTCGGCTACTTAGGGACGAGTCTCCATCATCTTGGTATCTACACCAAGAACACCGCCACCCATCATCGCAAAGGACGGTAACCTCGACGACACCTTTGTATATTCCCTTGCAATTGCATTGTTAACCCCTAGCCCATTTTGCGTTACTTACCTATCGAGACTAGCCATTTGAGTATTGCCGGCAACATTACTTGTGCACATTAGTGATCCACCATTCCATTGCATACATACCATATCATATTGGTATCATATCATACATTGTGTCACAATATCGTTCCCGCATATACACAATTGCTATCTTGGTTTGTGCATTGTGCAAAAGTGGCCATACAAAAAAAAGAGAGAGAGAATAAAGCTTTTAAGCAAAGAAAAAGAGTGAGCAAAGAGCTCGTGAGCAAGTGCCATAGCATCATACCCCATTGCACATAAGAGCCATATCAAAATCTACATCATATGATATCATGCTTGAGAGAAACACCGGGAACCATCCATACATAGCATACTTGGGATAGAAAGCTTATCCATTTTGCATCTTATAGGTTGTGCACAAGTGTCATATCTGCCTATTGAGCAATCGTGCTAGCGTCTCTCTTGAGTTGTGCAACACGAGCGTTTTTTGTGGATTCCACATTTTGTGCTCATTCCTTGGTTGCACGACCCCATTTATCTATCCGTGTGTGTGTTTCCGTGTGCCATTCATTGCTATTGGTCCATTTGTTTCACTTGCGAATTTGTGAATCTCTTTCAACATTATTGAATCTTGCTAACATTTTGCATCAAATTTTTGTGCCACTATCCTCACCGAGCTCTACCATAAGCTTTACTTGATAGGTGTGAGTGAACAAGTCCGGTACCAATTCCACTATTCTTTCATCTCACATTGAGTGAAACGGGATACATCCTCAATTTTGGGAAAAGGTAACTTGGTATTGTTTATCTCATTTCCTACTCACCTCTACTCGAGTCTTGTGATGGATAGGCAAGGCATTTCATCTTCGGTCTACAACAACAACAATGAGTTTGATGCCATGAACAACAACTCCGACGCCAAGATGCAAGCTAAAATGGAGGAGATCAAAGCCCTCATCAAGTCCTACAAGCGATCTTCCTCATCTTCGAGAAGACGCTCAAGAGCACATGCTTCCGAGCTACCATCTCCGGCAAGATCACATCGGCATCGACACCATCACCAACAAGAATGTGAAGGTCAAGAGCTCTACATCAACAACCGCTCAATGACTTCACCATCTCCCTTGGCATCTTTGCCAAGCGACTTCAAGGCATCTTCGCCTACGGACATACGGCATCTTCGCCAACAAGAACCCCAAGACTACGCTCAAGAGAAGCTCCCCAAGCTCAAGTCCGCGACTTCCACGAGCTACTACGACCTCGACATCGACCACGCGATTCCTTTCTATGGGACTCAAGAACCCGAGGAGTACCTCGAGTGGGAGCGTTTGATGGAAGACTACCTCAAGCTACATCAAGTTCGTCCCGAAGATCAAGTGAAGTGCACCACAAGAAACTTCCACGACTACGCCTCGATATGGTGGCTTCACACACCTTCGGAGAGCTACGAGATGAGTTGGCCCAAGACGAAGAGAGCTTTACGGCGAGAGTTTGTGCCTCCAACCTACACGGAACAACCGGCGCCAATTGGAGAACACCACCCAAGGATCCAAGTCCATCGACAAGTACTTCAAGGAGATGATGATTGCCTTGCGACGAGCGGGCGTGGACGACCCCATTTGGATGAAGTTCCACTTCATGATGGGATTGCACAACGACATCTCCAAGACCATCTTCCTCGAGAACTACAAGTCCATCGACGACTACTACATTGGTGCTCTCAAGGCGGAACAAGAACTCATGAAGGCCAAGGCTTCTCCACCACAAGCAAACTTCGCGGCGACCAAGCTCTACGACAAGCATGAGGCTAGTACCACCAAGATGTCCAAGCCCGACGAGCTCCAAGATGATGCTCCCAAGTTTGACTTCACCGCCATCCCTCTTTGTGGCATTGATGGTGCCGAGTCTACTTCGACTCTTTTTCAAGACGGTGCGGCGACGAGTACGACTACGGAGACCCTCAAGGACCAAGCTTTGGAGGCGAGCGACAAGGTGGCGAGCAAGGATGATGCTTCCATCTTTGGAGGCGAGAGTGATGATGTGCCATCTTGGCCTTCATCTCTGGCGACGGTGACGAGATGATCGAGCATGGGATTTTCCTTCGGTCATGGAGGAGAGTGATGATGTGCCATCTTGGCCTTCATCTCTGGCGATGGTGGCGAGATGATCGAGCATGGGATTTTCCTTCGGTCATGGAGGAGAGTGATGATGTGCCATCTTGGCCTTCATCCACGGCGGCAGCGATGAGATGGTTGAGCATGGGATCTTCCTTCGACCACGGCGACGTATGATGACTTGAGTGACTTGTGCCACCATATTGAGAGTGAGAGTGACTTCACCACTAGCCCCATATATGATGAGTTGCCACAATTCCCATGTGAGGAGAGCCACAACCCCCACCACTTGAGTAAGATGAGTGACTCCACCATATGTGACTTTGAGTGCACCTATTTTGAGGGAGTGAGTGAACCACCGCATAGAGAGAGTGAGATAGTTGATAGGTCTCATGAGGCCATTTGCATTTCTAACAACTTGACCTCTACCTCTATTGTGTCTTCTCGTTTGGTGCTAGGTCCCATTTATGATGACGCGCCGATCCTAGACGACTTCATCCTCCCTTTGGACAAGACGATGGCCATGGTGGAATATGATGCACTGCCCACATGGTTCCATCAAGATGATGATGATGACCACCATTTGGTCTTTCCCACCTCACCTACACCACTTGAGTGAAATGGAAAAGGTAACATATGTGAAGGTGATGGTCTAGTCCCACTAGTGGACATTCTTGACATTGATTGCTTCCATGATGTTGATCCACCTAGTACCATGCTTCATGCTAGTATGATTTCCCCATGCGATGATTTGCCCATTTATGATGAGTATGATGATTCTATTGTGGAGTCTATTAGTTGTGATGCCATGTTACATAGGATTTCTTGTGACAATTCTTTAGGTCACATCATGTTTGATAATCCGCTTGACTTGTCATATGGTATGCATGAGATCAACCATATGTCTTATTTGCAATCTCTTCATAGTGACTATGCATATGCCATTAAAATAAACCCAATTTGCACATATGGCATAGATGACAAGCCCATGGTTATTGGCATTTGTTTCTCTTGTGATGATATTGATATGCTCCCTTTGCATCATTTATCTCATATGCCATGCCATGACCACCTAGCTTCGGATATGCATTGTTTTGGATGTTGTACATTTTCTCCATATGACATGTCCGATATTGCTCATGAGGAGACCCCCATAGTTTCCTCATGCATTTTAGGAGATTTTGATCCATCCCATTCATTGCATGATCCCACTACTCGTGTGCACCATATGCTCCCCATGATTAAACATGATATTGATGTGTCATATACTTGCATTCTCAATTTGTGTCGCCATCGTGTCATACACAATAACTATTCTTTCATGATGGATGACATGTTCTTATACCATGCATCAAATTTCTTTGAGCGATGCTTATCTTGTGCTAACTCACACGTGCACATACACATCATGATGGATGATGTGTACATTTACCACGCACACAATTTCTTTGGTTTGTGTCCTTTTTGTGTAGGTACCCGTGAATACTTGTCAACCTCGCAATCCCACGAGTTGACAAAACGAGCTCTAGAGAGCAACGATGATTTGGGATCCCATGGATTGTCTTTCCCACCGCTCTCTTCGCGCAAAGACTTCACGCATTTCTTCTACATGGCCCTCACATGGTTATGGCTTATTGTCCATTACATATCATATGCCCATCTTGCCATGTTCACTGTGCACGATATGCTCATTCCTATGCCTTTGACATGCATTTGTGACCCTTGCTTTGTATTACACATGATGATTGATTCTAGTACTTGTATGTGTATTTGCAAGCTTGGTGGAGATATTGTTTGTTCTTGCCATGTTTACTTTGTGCCCAATGCTTATGATCATGCTATGATCTTGCTTCGTGTTCGTGCTTGCGATATGTCATGTGCATTCCCTATGCCTATTATTTGCTTACATGGCATGATTGCCATGATTTACTCTAGTGTGTTGCATCTTCGCTCCACCAGTTTGCACGACTTGATTACTATGCTTGCTTATGTTGCATCACCCATGTTCCACTACTTGCTTTCTTGGGTTGATGACATATATGCTCATGCCTCTCACATGATATATCTTGATCATTGTATCTTGTGTTATAAGTGCTCATCTCATGCGGTTGATGACAACCATCTATATGCTTTGCACATGATTCATATTGCTTCGTGTCATATATCTCCATGTGTTGCCTCTCTCATGCTAGATGATTTGCCATGTATTGAGTGCAACAATGCTTATAGTCTTGCTCATGAGATAGCCCCCATAGCATTCTCACACTTGTTTGGAGATTTTGACATATTCCTTGTGAAGCATGCTTGCCTTACTTCTTTGCACCATATACCTAGTGCCATGAATATCGCCATTGTTGCATCATATTATTCATGCACTTTTGTTACTAATGGTTTTGTGCAAAAGATCAGAACCATCATGATGGATGATGTGTTTGTCTACCATGCGCATACTTTCTTTGCTTTGTTTTGTGCATGTGTAGGATACTTGGACTTTGTGTCGACTTCCACTTCACGTGAGTTGACCATTCGAGCTCTTGAGAGCGAGCCTCATACATTCTACCACGGCTCGCATCTACATCGTATTTGCTTCCACTTCGGCATTGTGAAGAATGCACAAGGACACGCTTTAAAGGTGACATCCTTCTTGAGCTTGGATATTGTGGATCATACTTCATGTGTTGCTTGCACCATTTGCACGCATGTTCAAGATATTGCTTTCACCCATGATTGCCACATTTCCATGCTCCATGACATATATACCTTGTGTGTTGCATCCAATTCTTGGACTACTTGCTACTATCATATGGTTGGTTGCACCAATATCATTTCTTCACATATGCCATGTCCCTTTGCTTGTCACATGATTCACTTGATTGCCTCACACATTATGAACAATTGCTATTTCTATTGTGTTGAGTGCCACTCCATCTTCACTACACCTTATGCACATTATGCTTGGATTGTCTTGCACTTGACCCATGTGTTTCGACACTTCATTTTATTCGGTGTTGTGAATGATTCTTATGCCTACCATAGACCTTTCATTGAGCAATTTGTGAATGCTTGCTATGACCATGAGGTAGATGCTTATGCTCTTATCACACATATTTGCATCTCTATCTCACATTTACATGCTTGTTTCCATGATGACCTTGATTTTGTTCAATTCATATGCTTACATGCCATGTCACAATCCTTTGTCACACCCTATGCTATGCTTGATGACAACACTTGTTTGGTGAATCACCTCTTGAATGCTTGGTTTTGCACTAACGCTAACCACATTCGTTTTTCCAAGTGTTTGTTCTATTTGCTCCTTTTGAAGGAATCACAAGGCAGTGCGACATTGAGAGTGCCCATTTGGAACTACAAGATGACAAATGCTTGGTGATAAATCCACTTCTACAGCGACATCATCTCTTTCCCATGGTGATTTGGATATCGATCCGAGGTCGGGTCTTTCCCAAGGGGGAGGGGATGATGCGGAGCATCCTATGGACATCACCATGTCAAGAGTTCGTTTGGCAAGTGACACATGCCACATCTACTTCACATACTCAAAGGTGAATCTTCTCCTTTATCGTGCTCACTTGACCCCTTGAGGATGGTATACTACTTGACACTTCTCCGTGTGCATGCATAGGTATTGTCGGAGCTTCACGGATGTTGAGGAGGAGTGCAAGCGCCAAGGAACAACTACACCATCCGCGAGGGAAGCACGAAGCGACAGCGAAAGAAGATGGAGACAACCCCGGGACCTAGACATCCGGCCAGGACCCCGGACATCCGGCCCCTGGAGCATCACCCACACCAGCCGCCCAGCCGCCAAGTACCTACAGGCCCCGGACATCCGGCCCGCAAGCCCGGACATCCGGTGCTTCCCGACAGCCCGGACATCCGGCCATAAGCCCGGAAATCCGGCGCCCCTATCCAGAGAGCTTCGAGGCCGACCTCACCAGCCCGGACATCCGGCCCATGCCCCGGACATCCGGCCTCCCGCGAACGCCCGGACATCCGGCGCCTGCCTGCACGCAGAGTCGGGCCGAAGGCCCATGTATCCCCTCCTCACTTACCCCTTCGTGGACTAGCCTATATATACTCCATCCCCTTCCTCTAGTTAGGGTTAGCAAAGTGATAGCTCATTCTTAGGTGAGCTTTGCTCCTACCTATCTCTACTCTTGAGAGACAGACCACTACTCCATTGGAGGCCAAGACCTCCATCTAGGAGAAGATCCCGCGGGATATCATCAAGACCCCCTTGTGGGAAGATCCATCTAGGATATCATCAAGACCTCCTCTTGGAGATGAACCTTACCTTGTATCTTTCTCTTTGTTGTTCATGTACCTTGTGGATCTTGTGTGTTTGATTGTCTAGTGGATGTGTGATTTGGACTTGTTCTTGAGTGTTTCCCCTTGTGATTTCTCTCCGTTCTTCCCCGTGTTCATCGTGTTATTCGAGGGATCCCACTCCAAACGTGAAAGATCGCCGCTATAGGGTTCCACCCTACATCAGAGCGGCTCACATCTGGGACCCGGCAGCTCGTGCAGTATTATTTTTTTGTTTTTGGGATGGAGCAGGGTATCAACTGGGTTGTGCGGGAGTTATGGCCCGTCTACCCAAGGCTTTTATTTCATATGTTTACCACATGACCAGCCCAGTTTTGTTTTTTCTTTCTGAAAATGGCTAGCCCATCTATTTCGTTTTTTGCAGAATAACCAATGGAGGCCAACTTGTTTTTCTACGCCCAGTTGGGCCTGAAATCTTTCAAGACAAGGAGGGATGCATTCAGCTTGCCCAGAAAATGGGCTATAAGTAATAACAAATGGGCTATAAAATGAAAAATGCAGCAAACAAGCAATTAGTTCCAAACTGCTATTTTCTTTCCTATTTTGATATTTTAAATTTCATTATTTTTCTGCGGGTAAAATTTCATTGGGTTTTACATTAAGGTATGTTTATTTTTTAAATTAATTTGAATCTTTCTAGAAATTTCGGGTTGTATGTTGTTCGGGACCGATTTGGAGGCTGACTTGTGGGTCTAAAAGGTTGACGTGTACGAAAGGCTTTGTCAACTTACTCCACAAATAAGTCAAGCAGCGGTGACCGTTGGATTCTTAATCCAACGGCCGTGCTGCTTCTTCAAACTTTGGTCTTCTTGCTCCAGTCGGCCAAACTAGCGCCAGCCGTACTGCCTGCTCATGCCTCTCATGGCTGGTCGTGCTGCCGCGCAGGCCTAACCGCCCCACACTACTCTCATCGCTGGCCTGGCCATCCTTCTATGCACCCACAGTTCCTGTTATTCTCCGGCGACAGCAAACGAACCAGTAAACCCTCGTACTCCCCTCCGTGTGGGAAACAACTACCGAGTCTTCTCTGGCTCCGGTCGTTCCCTTCCTAGGCCTCGCCGTCGTCCACCGCCCTGGTGCTCTCAGCGCGGCGTGGTCAACATGGTCAATGAACGACATCCATCAGAAGAGGACTGTATGTGGAGAGGATGACAGCTGGGTCAACGGCCGCACGCAAGGAAGTGACTCCTTATTACACGCAAAGTAATGATTCCTCCACCTGATGCCGGGACTCACCGGAAGCACCTTTGTATTTCATGAAAAAAACATTCCCCTGCTGACAGCTCGGACCCACCAGCTATATCTTCGCACGCAAGGAAGTGCCTCCTTATTACACACACAAAATGAATAGCCCCGCTGCTAGGTGGGACCCACCATATTTGGAGGCTGACTTGTGGCCTACTAAGTTGACGCATGCAGGGTTTTGTCAACTTAGTCAATATAAACGATTCTAGCTGCGGTGATCGTATGATGTCCATCCAAGGGCCGTTGAGGGAGTCCTAGACTAGGGGGTGTTCGGACAGCCGGACTATCAATATCCGCGGGACTCCAAGACTACGAAGATAGAAGATTGAAGACTCCGGCTCGTGTCCGGAAGGTACATTCCTTGGCGTGGAAGGCAAGCTTGGCAATACGGATATGTAATCTCCTACCATTGTAACCGACTCTGTGTAACCCTAGCCTCTCCGGTGTCTATATAAACCGGAGGGCCTTAGTCCATAGGACGAACATACATCTCAACAATCATACCATAGGCTAGCTTCTAGGGTTTAGCCTCCTTGATCTCGTGGTAGATCTACTCTTGTACTACCCATATCATCAATATTAATCAAGCGGGGCGTAGGGTTTTACCTCCATCGAGAGGGCACGAACACAGGTAAAAACCTTGTGTCCTCGTCTCTGTTACCATCCGCCTAGACGCACAGTTTGGGACCCCTACCCGAGATCCGCCGGTTTGACACCGACATTGGTGCTTTCATTGAGAGTTCCTCGTGTCGTCACCGATAGGCTCGATGGCATCTTCAACCAACAACGCTGTCTGGGTGAGACTTTTCTCCCGGACAGATCTTTGTATTCGGCGGCTTTACTGCGGGCCAATTCTCTTGGCCATCTGGAGCAGATCGAAGCTTCGCCTCTAGCCGTCAGTCGATTTGAAGCTTAAACTTCACGGCCGATGTCGCGGGGACTTCATCTTGACGGACTCGAGCCACAGCCACGCAGCGCCGCCTTTGTGACGATGGGCGCGATCTAGCTCTGCCGCGGACAATGCCTTAGTGGCGACTCGGATCCGCTTCGCCATTAGCGAGCCGATCGCCCATATCAAGGGCGGTGGGTAGGCGCTACACGGGGCTTCAACATCCATGGCGATGGGCGAACACGATCTTGTCCCTGCGAACTTCGTGATTCCGGCGCCGGACTCCTCGTCGGACTCCGAGCCTCCGCGCCCCGCCAATCAATACGGATTAGGCGCTGGTTATGGAATTCAACGCGCGGACATCTTTCGGCTTTTCGCCTTTCGGCGATATCCTGAATTCACTGAAGCACCTCTCGCTATCGAGGAGTCTGGCGGACTATGGGCAGGATGGTTGGAATACGGACGACGAAGAAATTCAGAGCCCACCCACCACCCACTTTGTAGCCAGCGCCGAGGATTTAACCGACATGCTAAACTTCGACTCGGCGACATCGATGCTATGGGCGGCGATGCCGGAGGCGAGCGAGCCGATGCCCACAGGGCGCTGGAAAGGCCACCTCGTCATATGATGTATACATGGTGGATACCCCAAAGGAAGGGATGGCGAAAAAAGCAGCGGAGGCAGATTCTCTAAAAAGCAGCCCAAAGCGCGGCGTCGTGGCGCGCTCTAAATCCCGCCACAGCAAGAATGGAGATTCCGCACGGAGACAATAACACCGGAGAGTGCGAAGGCGATCCCCTCCCGCAAGACTCGGTAGCAGGAGGACGAGAAGCAAGCCCTCACGACAGGCGGCGGGCGAAGGGGTTGAGGACGATAACTACATGCCTCCCTCCGAAGACGAAGCAAGCCTCAACGATGATGAATTCGTTGTACCTGAGGATCCCGTCGAACAAGAGCGCTTCAAGCGCAGGCTCATAGCCACAGCAAACAGCCTAAAGAAAAAGCAGCAACAGCTCCAAGCTGATCAAGATCTTCTGGCCGATTGATGGACCGAGGTCCTCGCGGCCGAAGAGTATAAACTCGAACGTCCCTCCAAAAGTTACCCAAGACGCAAGCTGCTCCCCCGATTAGAGGAGGAAGCATACATACCTTCATCACCAGCGCATGACATGGCTAACCGACCACCTCGTGGTCGCGACAGGGAGGCATCCAGGCCCCCAGCCAAGACTGTACCCCGGCATCGCTCCAAAAGTACGAGGCCAAGAGGGAACGCGCCCGACTTGCGAGACATAATGGAGGATAAGGCAAAGCAATCCAGATCCATCTACGGATCACGTGGGCGCCCTACGACCCACGACGAATACCGTCATGCCGGATACAATAATCCTAGCCGGGCCAAACACAGCAGACAGCGCTCTCTTGAGCTGCGTCGCGACATCGCTCAATACAGGGGCGCCGCACACCCTCTATCCTTCACTGACGAAGTAATGGATCATCAGATCCCCGAAGGGTTTAAACCCGTAAACATCGAATCTTACGATGGCACCACAGACCCCGCGGTGTGGATCGAAGACTACCTTCTCCACATCCATATGGCCCACGGCGATGATCTACACGCCATCAAGTACCTACCACTCAAGCTTAAAGGACCAGCTCGGCATTGGCTTAACAGCTTGCCCGCAGAGTCAATTGGGTGTTGGGAAGACCTGGAGGCCACGTTCCTTGATAACTTCCAAGGCACATACGTGCGACCACCAGACGCCGATGACCTAAGCCACATTATTCAGCAGCCAGATGAATCGGCTAGACAATTCTGGACTCGGTTCTTGACGAAGAAAAATCAAATCGTCGACTGTCCGGATGCAGAGACCCTTGCAGCCTTCAAACTCAACATCCGGGACGAATGGCTAGCCCGACACCTGGGGCAGGAAAAGCCGAAATCCATGGCAGCCCTCACATCGCTAATGACCCGCTTTTGTGCGGGAGAGGGCAGCTGGCTAGCTCGCAGTAACAATCTCCGTAAAAACTCTGGCAGTCCGGATACTAAGGACAACAACGGCAGGTCACGTCGAATCAAAAACAAGCGCCGCGTGCGGCGGCGATAAGGAGGATCTGGCGGTCAATGCCGGATTCGAGCTCTAAACCGGTCGTGGAAGAAGCCATTCAAAAGAACCACTCGGGTCCGTCCAATTTGGACCGAATACTCGACCGCTCATGCGGATACATGGCACCTCCGAAAAGCCAGCTAATCACACCAATAGAGATTGTTGGGTGTTCAAGCGAGCGAGCAAGTTAATTGCGAAAATAATGACAAGGGGCTAAAATAGCGGCGACGAGGAAGAGACCCGCCGCGAACAATAGAAGACGAAGGGCTTCCTCCCACAAGTGCGGACGGTGAATATGATATCTGCGACCCATATACCCAAGAGGAGAGGAAGCGCGCACACGGGGCGTCTATGCGATGGAGCGATCGCCCCAAAGTTCAATCCATGGTCCTCTGTCCGATCATTTCGATCGAAGAGACCATCCGACCAGCATCGCCATGGCGGATTCGCCGCGTGGTCTTAGACCCAATCGTCGTTGGATTTCACCTCACAAGAGTCACGATGGACGGCGGCGGCAGCTGAACCTGCTTTATCGAGGATACGGTCGCAAAATGGGCATAGACCCATCCAGATTAAACCTACAAAGACAACCTTTAAAGGTGTCATCCCGAGTGTAAGCCAAGCTATGCAGCTCGATCCACACCGAAGTGGTCTTGGATCCCGGATAATTTCGAGCGAAGAGTTAATCTTCGATATAGTCCCGTTCAGAAGCGGCTATCATGCCCTACTCGGACGAACGCGTTTGCAAAATTCAGCGGTGCCACATTACGCATACCTAAAGCTCAAGATGCGGCCTCGTGGAGTCATTACGGTCAATGGGAATACGGCGCTCCCTCGAGCGGAGGAACATACAATGCTCTCGCGAAGGCGAGCAGCCTTCTCGAGCAATTCTCAAGTCCGGCGGTTAAAAGCGGATCTGACAAAGCGCCGCCGAGCAATACCAAGCGAGACCACAGTGCGATCGAGCCGCAGCGTAGCAATGCGGCCCCAACCCTCGCTCGCGCATGATCGCAAGAATAACACTCCGCGTACATCATTATGCTCTGGAGATACCATGGGCGCAGGGGAAGGGGCACGATCACAAGGGACCAAGAGTGCGGCTCAACCACACCAGGGGCTCACACGAGCGCCCCCCTTGTTTTTATTTTTATCTTTTCTTCTTTTATGTATACAGGACTCTGCCAACCAGAAGCCCTGTTCGATGGCGAACTTGCCGAACTCATGATGCAAACAGTCAGGGACTAAAGGCGGCCGCGACGAACACTCAGGTAGTCTCAATTACGAGCATTAAATTCGATTACATACACCAAGTCTGCAGCTCATCCTTGGAGGGGGACGCGTTTATTTAGTCCAAATCCCTTGCTTACCGCACTATTTGTACCAGTCCGCTCTACTAGCAGACTTTCTTTCATAAATAATGCAGCACCTCTTTATTGCAATTGCGTTATCTTTTATTTGTTCATGACATCTTGCACCCGTACATTTTGGTACGGCCGAATACGCCAGGGGCTTATGTTCCCCAAATTATGGTGTGATTAAGTCCGAACACTTTCACAAGTGCGGCACCCCGAACTTATAGCATTATATGAATCGGCTCCGAATCATGTCTTGGGTCAATAGTTGGGTTTGCCCGGCTCCCATGTTTTGGTGCCTTACGTTCCGTTCCGTCGGCTAAGTTACCTTGGGAGAACCACTGCGATTGCGCCCGGTTGAGCCGGGTTAACGCCTCGATGGAGAAAGCTAAACCGACCGGCATGATAAGGCGAGAGATGGTCGCTGTTCGAGAGGTTCCTTCGGGTCATAAAGACTCATGCGCTCGGCGAAGTTCGGATGATGTCCGAGCGAAGGCGTGGATAGCGCCGGATTCGGTCTTCGAATACCGGGGCTTCGCCGAAATTTAAAATTATAGAATTCTATGGCTAAGTGAGAGTGTTCAAGCATTATAAGTCCGGTTGCCTTGTCGTCGTGTTGAGCGCCTCCCTAGATGGACCCAATAATGGGAACAAGAGTGCTCAAGTTTATCACGAACACCCGGCACTTTCGTGGCTTGGGGTGAAGCCAACGACTTGCCATCTCTCGATTTTACAAGCGGCCGCCTGAAGGTAATATTTTAAATTAAAACAAGCGTTGCTAATGGCGCATATAAACGAAGTTTTCAGCGCCCAGGATAAATAAACAGCGAGTTCACTCAAAGATTACATTTCGGGAGCACTCATCTGCAATATCGCAGGCTCCCTTCAGGACAACCTTATAATACCGCTCCGGCGTATGATGCTCCTTGCTCGGCGGCGGCGGATCCGTGAGAAGCTTCTCCGCATCCAGTTTGCCGCTTTGCACCTTTATGCGGGCAAGGGCCCGATGAGCACCTACAATACAGGCGGAGCGCTTGATTACATCCAGCCTGGGGCATGCATTCATCAGCCGCCGCACCAGGCCAAAGTAGCTTCCGGGCATGGCCTCTCTAGGCCACAGCCGGACTATGAGACCCTTCATGGCCTCCTCTGCTACCTTGTGGAGTTCGACCAGCTGCTTCAGCTGGTCGCTTGGGGGCACCGGATGGCCGGCCTCAGCATATTGAGACCAGAAGACCTTCTCCGTCGAGCTCCCCTCCTCGCCACGATAGAATGCGGCGGCATCGGGCGACTACTGGCGGCAGATCTGCAAACGCCTCGAGAGCTCGAATTCGGGTAAGTATCCGTAATCCACATTAACATGCCTGCTTTGCATGAAAAATGCCTTACCGCAGCTATCTTCTTCATGTCCTCGACCTCTGAAGGGCCTTACGGGCCTCGGCCTTGGCGGACTTGGCACTTTCGAGAGCCAAGGCAAGCTCGGACTCTCGAGTCTTGAGTCACGCCCAAACTCTCATGCTTTTCCATGAGAGCACGGAGCTCTTCGGAACTTCCGCCACCGGTGCCGCTTGCTTTTCTCGCTTAGTCCGTTCGTGGCGCATTGCGTTCGCCACGGACACAAGATTCTTCGTGGCTGCCACCTCGTTAGTGGCCCTGCAATACACACATTATCCTTGTTGATCTTATTTGCAGCAAAACCCTTTTACGTAAGGAACTTATTTACAGTGGTGTTATTCACCTTCTTTTTCCTTGAGCTGCCTCTTGGCATGGCCGAGCTCTTGCTCCGACCGCTCAAGGTCCTTCTTCAGCGCCTCGACCTCCGCCGTTAATGCGGCAGAGGTCAACAGCGCAGCCTGCAAACCCATATTGACATATTTTTAGAAACCCTGCGTATATCTTGTTAGATCCTTAGTCCGGCTTTTCTTTCCGAACACCGAACTAAGCATCAGGGGCTACTGTCTATGCGGTATTACACTACATAATTTTAACTTCTTACCTCAAAGCCTGTTAGAAGGCTGCTGCATGCTTCGGTCAGCCCGCTCTTGGTGAGCTGGACCTTCTCAATCACCGCACTCATGATAGTGCGGTGTTCTTCCTCGATGGAAGCGCCTTTAAGCGCTTCCAACAGGTTATCCGGCGCCTCCGGTTGGACGGAGGCCGCTGGCGTCACGGTCTTGCCCTTCTTTCGAAGGGGCCGCTTGCCGGACTCTGGAACCGCTGCGGGTTCCGACGTAGAGTCCGGCAGAAAGTCCGGGTGGTCGCCAGACGGCGCCTCTGGAGCCTCCTCCTGATGGGTCCCCCCTTGGGATCCCACCTCGGCGTCCTCATCGGCGCGAGGGGTAGAGGCGGTCGGGACGGAATTTACCTCCGACGAGGCCAACGACCCGCTCATCGAGTCGGGAAGATCATCCTTGGCCGGACTACGGACAGAATGCGGCGTTAGAAGGATACTTTGCGACGTGAAAGATACGGCATATAAATGATCTGAATACTTACGATCCGCCGGGCGCTCGCCCTTGGAAACCATTCATCCTCGCCAGCGCTGATGTTGGCGAACCGTCGAGGGAATAGTCCTCCCCCTCTTGGACCCTTCGGCCGCCTCGATTGGGGAGGCCTTCCTCTTCTTCTCTCCCTCCTCCGGGAGAGAGTACTCCTCCTCCTCCTCGTCTTCGGGGGAGGAGTCCTCATTGTCGTCAGACGCTTGATTACGGGAACTCTTTCGAGTCCCCGCGGCCACCTTCTTGGCCTTCTTCTCCGGCACCACGTGCGGTGCCGGAACCAGCAGCCCTGCTAAGCGGGCATCCACTGGTTCTTCTGGCATGGGAGCCGGGCTGATGAGCAGATCGACCTTCTCCATCCATTCCTGTCAAAGGAAGAGGCAGATTAAAAACCTCACTAGAGTTAATCTAATTACCACGAGTGTCCCGTCATGGGGTTGAATCACTTACCTCGTCAGTCGGGGACTGCGAGCTGAATCCGCGGTCTTCGGTCGCGGATGCGGGGGCTTCGGCGCCCTTGAACAGCACCCTCCAGGCACCTTCGTGTGTTGTATCGAAGAGCCCACTCAACGTCTGGTGCTGTTCCGGATTAAACTCCCACAAGTTGAATGCCCGTTCTTGGCATGGGAGAATCCGCCGGAGGAGCATGACTTGGACCACATCGACGAGCCGGAGCCTATTGCTCACCATCTTCTTGATGCAGGCTCGGAGTCCTGTCACCTCCACCGGGTCAACCCACTGCAAGCCCTTCTCTTTCCAGGAGGTGAGCTGCGTGGGGATTCCAGATCTAAATTCGGGGGCCGCCGCCCATGTAGGCTTGCGCGGCTCGGTGATGTAGAACCACCCGATTGCCACCCCTTGACGGAGTCGGTGAAGGTCCCTTCTAGCCAAGGGGCGTTGGGCGGTTGCCCAACATGGTGCCTCCGCATTCGCTTGCGCCCCTTCACAACCTTTGGCTTGACGTTGAAGGTCTTGAGCCACAGGCGAAGTGGGGCGGATGCGAGAAAGGCCTCGCACCACGCACGATAAACGCCGAGATGTTGAGGATGAAGTTGGCGCGGATCATGGAAATCCAGGCCGTAGTAAAACATGAGCCCCCGGACAAATGGATGGAGCGGAAAGCCCAGTCCGCGGAGGAAGTGGGGAAGGAAGACGACCCTCTCATGGGGCCCTGGGGTAGGGATGAGCTGCCCCGCGTCGGGCAGCCGATGCGCGTTATCGCTGGAAAGGTATCCGGCGTCACGCAGCTTGGTGATGTCCTCCTCCTTAGCGGTGGAGGCCATCCATTTACCTCCCGCTCCGGACATATTCGGAGAAGGGTCGAGGTGAATCTTGCGAGCTTAGGCGTTGGAGCTTGAGTTCGCAGGGATGGATGAGCAAAGGAGGAAGAAGGCATAGGTGAGAAGGTAAATCCTTATTCCTTGTATATAGGCGGACAAAACTATGCGTCCCTCACCGGCCCGGTAAAACTCGCTTATCTCCCAAGCGCCACCATCAATGGCGCGGTTGGGTTACTGCCACCTGCGTATTGATGAGAATCCTGAATAAGGGAACACGATCTCGCTTCGACAAGGCGTGCCAAGGAAACCGCCGCTAAGCGTCGAGGTGGAATAGTAAAAAACGATTCAAACGAGGACTTGGCTGCGATGTGATGTCACGCCGCATAATACGTCAGCAGATTGAGCTAAGTGTATATTTTATTCTCTCTACGGTGGAATGTGGAATTTATTTTGAAGAGCCGGACACTATCCTGGTGTTCATTATCTTCTCCGAATTATTCAAAGGAGGAACCCGCCTTGCAATGCCGAACATTATGCACGCCGGACTTATCGTCATTGAAGACTGGTTCAGGGGCTACTGAGGGAGTCCTGGACTAGGGGGTGTTCGGACAGCCGGACTATCAATATCCGCCGGACTCCAAGACTATGAAGATAGAAGATTGAAGACTCCGGCTCGTGTCCGGAAGGTACTTTCCTTGGCGTGGAAGGCAAGCTTGGCAATACGGATATGTAGATCTCCTACCATTGTAACCGACTCTGTGTAACCCTAGCCTCTTCGGTGTCTATATAAACCGGAGGGCCTTAGTCCGTAGGACGAACATACATCTCAACAATCATACCATAGGCTAGCTTATAGGGTTTAGACTCCTTGATCTCGTGGTAGATCTACTCTTGTACTACCCATATCATCAATATTAATCAAGCAGGACGTAGGGTTTTACCTCCATCGAGAGGGCCTGAACCTGGGTAAAAACCTTGTGTCCCTCGTCTCCTGTTACCATCCACCTAGACGCACAGTTCGGGACCCCCTACCCGAGATCCGCCGGTTTTGACACCGACAGCCGTCGTGCTTCTTCAACCTCTGATCTTCTTGCTCCAGGTGCCCAAACCATCGCGGGTCGTGCCGCTTGCTCCTGCCTCCCATGGTCGGCTGTGCTGCCGCGCAGGCCTCACCGCCCCCTCCTACTCCAACCGCTAGCCAGGACATCCTTCTACTCCCCACAACCCCTGTTATTCTAGGTGACGGCAGCCTCACACCACAGCTGAACCAGTCAACCCTCGTACTCCCTTTTGCGTGGGCTTCCACTGCCGCGTCATCCCCTTCCTAGGCCTCATCCTCGTCCACCGCGTTGGTGCTCTCAGCGTGGCATGGTCAACGTGGTCAAGGAATGACTTACATCAAAAGAGGACTGTACGTGGAGAGGCCGATAGCTGGGTCAACGACCGTAAGTGCCTCCTTATTACACATAAAATAATTATTTTCCCACCTAATAGTGGGGACCCACCGGAAGGGCCTCTGTATTTTGTGAAAAAACATTTCCCCCTGACTGCTGGGACCCACTAGTTATATCTTCGCACGTAAGGAAGTGCCTCCTTATCCTTCCTGATAGCTGGGACCCACCCAGTCGAACCGTATGTAGGGTTGTCTGTCTGGTCACGAAGTGTATGTACATACTGGTTGATCGGTCCCTCTGCAACGATGTACCGTGGTCGACCAAGCAGCGACACGTGTAGTAGTAGAGCCCCCGACGTAGCAGTTTAGGCAGTCCAGTCAAAATTGTGTACACATACGTACAGCCAGATGCCAAAAAATACGGCCACGTACATACATAAAGGTGGGGTCTCGAACACCTACTCACGCATATGTACGGCCTAGGCTCGTGTACATGGAGAGGCAATGGACGGCAGCAACGGCGTCCTGTTCATCGGTAGCCAACTGGCTGAGTCAGAACAGAGACACAACGTCCTGTTCATCAAGAGGCAACAGACTGGGTCGGAATGCATCGTGCTCAATGGGAGCCAACCGTCTTGGACGGAACAGCCGGAATGGGGTCTGGCATACCGCAAACGGAGGAAAATGGCCTTCTGTTCGACCGCGTACGGTCGAAACGGGGTCCTATTCATCGAGAAGGGTCTGGCGTACCGCAGAATGGAGGAAACAACCTTCCGTTCGAGTTCCTACAGTCGAAATGGGGTCCCGTTGATCGGTAGGGGTGTGGCGTACCGCAAAACGGAGGAAACGGACTTGTGTTGGAGCGCCTACGATCGAAACGGGGTCCTATTCATCAAGAGGGGTGTGGTGTACCACAAAACAAGACTCCACGGTCTACTGTTCATCCATCGTCTACTGCCTCGCTCCAGCCTCCATGGGATACTGTTCATCCACCGTCGACTTCCTCCAACCTCCACCTGCTACTGTTCGTCCACCGTTGAGTTCCTCCTGCCTCTACCAGCTACTGTTCATCCACGGGGTCCTGTTCATCCAGCCTCCATCGGCTACTGTTCAACCAGCCCTCCACGGGTCTTGTAGGATCAAAAGTATGTCTAGAGGGTGGGGGGGTGATTAGACTACTTGTCAATATAAATATTCTGCCTTTTGACAAAGAACAGTTTTTGGCAGATTCACAATTATGATCCAGTCAAGCATCACCCTACACATGCAATTTTAGAGTATAGGCAGCGGAAAGTAAATTGCACATGTAGTAAAGAGAGGTGGAGAAGAGCAAACACAATTTTGGAGACGCGGTGGTTTTTTTCCCGTGGTTCCGATAGGTGGCGCTATCGTACATCCACGTTGATGGAGACTTCAACCCACGGAGGGTAACGGCTGCGCGAGTCCACGGAGGGCTCCACCCACGAAGGGTCCACGAAGAAGCAACCTTGCCTATTCCATCATGGCCTACGCTCACGGAGGGCTAGCCTTACTCGGGGTAGATCTTCACGAAGTAGGCGATCTCCTTGCCCTTACAAACTTCTTGGTTCAACTCCACATCTCGACGACGGAGGCTCCCAAGCGACACCTAACCAATCTAGGAGGCACCACCCTCCAAAAGGTAATAGATGTTGTAGATGATGATGAACTCCTTGCTCTTGTGCTTCAAATGATAATCTCCCCAACACTCAACTCTCCTCACTGATTTGGCTGTGGTGGAAGAAAGGATTGAGTGGAAAGCAACTTGGGAAGGCTAGAGATCAAGCTTCATATGGTGGGAGTGGAGCAACTTGATCTCAACACAAGGGTAGGTAGTTCTCTTCTCAGAAATGTAAGGTAGGAGTGGTAGTTCTTCCTGATGGCTCTCTCCACGAATGAAGAGGGGGTGGAGGGGTATAAATAGCCTCCACACAAAATCCAACCGTTACACACATTTCAGCAATCTCGGTGGGACCGAAGTGGACAACTCGGTGAGATCGATAGTTCAAATAATGTGAACGTTGGGATTTTCGGTGGGACCGAATATACAATCTCGGTTAGTCCGATTCGTGCAATGACAAGAGCATGCTAGTTTCGGTGGGACCGACTTCATCATCTCGGTGACACCGATTTGATGATGAATGTTCTGAAGCTTGGCAACTCATGTTTCGGTGAGACCGAGTTGAATCGGAAAATCCGAGTTTACTAGGGTTTGGCTTATGGCTGAGGTGGTTCATCTCGGTGTGGTGAGTTTGGAATATCGGTGGGACCGAGACTACTTATGAATGTCTATGGCGGTGAAAGTTCTTGATAGTTTAGGAGATGTATCACTAAGCACTTGAGCGACGGATCATCATCATAACCTCATCCCTTTTAATAGTATTGGCTTTTCCTATGGACTCAATGTGATCTTGGATCACTAAACCAAAAATGGAGTCTTGAGCTTTTGCCAATGCTTGCCTTAGCATTTTGGGGGTCCACTTCTTGATCCTTGCCATACCCATATCACTTGAACTCTGAAATGATTCTCAAGTAACTATTAGTTCAATGATATATATGTTGTTATTAATTACCAAAACCACCCGGGATTAGTTGCACTTTCAATCTCCCCTTTTGGTAATTGATGACAACATATAGATCAAAGCTTCGACAAAGGATATAATCAATGAATAATATCGTCGCTTTGAGAAGTATGTGATAAGCAAGAGCTCCCCCTAAATTTGTGCATTATTTAAGATTTGCGTTTGAATGCAAATGCACAATCGATTAGGATCATGGGTCACTCTTCCATGTCACATACATCTTGGTGGAGCGCACAAAATGATAAGAATGAACAGCATGCACCCAATCACCAAGACATGAGTAAATGGTCATACGAGATAGGAATGGCATATGATAAGCATTAAGCACACATTAAAGCATAATACGACCAAGCACTCATTAAGGTAGAATCAAGCGGAGTATCAAACACACTGAATGTCTCGAAAACCAAAAGTATCTCAAAGAAACCGCAAAAGAACGAAAGAGCAAAAGCGCAAAGACAACACACTCTCTCTCGAAGCCCTATGATCTATACAATTTCTCCCCTTTGGCAACAAGTTACCAAAAGTTCAAAAAGCATATAGCTAAGCGTCACTGCGGACTCTGCTGGCGGCTCCGTGCAGGTTGATGTCGGAGTGGATATGACAACATCGGCGAAGACTTGGTGATGTCGTCTTTGGAGGAGTGGACACTGGAGCTGGAGCTGGAGTAGGGGCAAGCTCTTTGAAGCTGTGGAGGTGTCTTGAAGCTATAGTCCCGTGTCGATCCTTTGGAATAGCAGTGATCGGGATCCTTTGGGAACCGGAGCGATCTGTCGATGAGAATCTGGACTAAGTCATCCTGCAACTCACGCATAAGCTCGCCTTGTCTGCTTTGCTTCCTCAATGTCTACCTCGAGCTTATTGACGGTCACTTGTACTCCATCGACTTCACGCCCAGGCGTAGATCTTCTCGTCAACAATCCTCTCTAAGCTCTCCGAGACTGTTCAATGCTGGCGGGCATTGTTCAATCCTTTGAGTAGCTTCAAGAATTTTCTCCGAAACTCTTTGGTTTAGCTGCTGCTTTGCTTCCTTGTCGACTTTGGCTTTCTTAGCAGCTGCGATCTTGGCTTGACCTCCAAGCGATGTCGGATCCTCCTCATCCATCACAACAACATTGTCTTCATGCTCGCTGCAATGGTAAATGTTCTCTATCCAACAAGAATGTGCCCGTGCCAAACTTGGCATTGATAAGCATCTGAATCAAGGGCAAATCCACATGACCTTTTGGGTCATTGCAGTCCTCTTAATGGTCTCTACCATCAAGTCCATCACCTTGAAAGGTGCTCTCTCATCAAGTATGTGCAGCATGTTGATAGAGTATCCTCGATCATGCGATCATCTCCAGTTGGGCATCAAGGTATGCCTCAAAATGGTATTAGTGGTAGGTAAGCCTGCACGAGATGGTAGATCGAGCCGAGCTTCCAGATTCCCAAATCCTCTGCTGGAACCTCTTTGTACATGTTTTTCATGGATTCATGATTCTTCTTTGGAATCCCATATACATCAATATCATCTTCTCGTTGCCTTTGGAGCATTGAATTTCTGCCCATTCTTCAACAGAAGAAGAAAACCTTTGACCTTGGTCATCCACATAATCTTTCCATCGGGGTAGAAGTGAGTGTGGCATAAAATTGCATTATCATCTCATTGTTCCAACTGGTCAATTTCGACCTACAAAATCTGCAACTCCACATGCGGTGAAACTTTCATGCACATGTGGAAAGAAATCTCTGTGCTCTTCATTTGTCAATGTACTTCCAATCAACATATCTCGGTGTATGCGACTATGGGCTTCTTGTCCATCAAGACGGTCTCATAGAAGTCCTGCTGCTCTCGGTGTGAAATCTGGGATCTACAACAGTCCTTCTCCTCACGGCATATGGGTCGGTTTGTCTCCATAGCCCGAGACCTTTATCTTTCCTTGCCTTCATATCCTCGGCTTGAGGATGAGCATCATTATGGAGTGGCAGTTTTGGACGAAGTTTCAGCAAAACTGGTCCTTCATCGTCGACTCACTGGTGGCATATCATTCTTGTTCTTTTCAGACTGGAATGTTTCGATGGTCCTCTTGGGCTTGGCAAGAGGCTTTTTGCTGGAGCTGCCTTAGCTGGAGCAGATTTCTTGGGCTTTGATGTGGCTCCAGCCTTAATGGCATCACCCATGAGCTTGGCTTACGAGGAGGAGGCTGGGGTGCTTCCTCACCCTCATCCTCTCTTCTGCATCTGCATGAGGATCAATATACATATCTGCTCTAGCTCGACACATGCACTATCCTCTTTCTCTTGGTGGTTTCTTCACTTTGCTTGCAGTTGCCTTTCCCAAATTCAGCTTCTTAGCAACAGTTGATTGCTTGACTTTCTTTGGTGCCCTTCTTAGATTGTTGATCTTGTTGCTCTTTGGCAACAACCTTCCTTTAGGCTTTGAGGTCACCTCTTCCTCAACAACAAAATCTGAATCCTCATCATCTGAATTCCTCTTCTTTCTAGCTCTGGTGGCTGCAGGAGGCATGCCACTTGGTGTACTCTCTCACCATCATCGGATGAGCTACTAGGATCAGGACTAGTGCACGCCTCTGGAATATCGCAATGGGTGTCTCGACCTGTTCTCACTTTGCCATCCGGCATCGACATGGCTGACAACCTGTGAATAGATAAGGTGTAGGCAGAGAAGAAGAGTCATCACAAACTGCGAAGTTTTTGCAAAAAATGAGTTCAAATTCTAGTATTAAGTTTTCACAGAAGACATTTGGTCGGACCGAGTTTAAGGTTCGTGAATCCGAAGTGTTAAACAGAGCTTGGCACACTACTTTCGGTTTGACGAAGTGGGTTTCGATCTGCGAGAAAACACTAGGGTTTCACAGAATCTTCATTTCGGTCACACCGATTTTGCACAACTCGGTTGGACCGAAGGGTGCAGTGCAATGGCCATAGGCCAAATCGGTCATACCAAAAATATAAAATCGGTCTCACCGAGATGTGTTCATGAAACCTAACCCTAAAACTTTTACTCGAATCTAGTTCAAACGAACCAATCTCGGTGTACAGGAGGATTTCAATCGTGGCAAGATACTAGGCAATCCAAGCGTGCATTGAATCGGAGATGGGAGCACGAGTGGGATCAAAACTCACCCTAACTTGGTGGAGTTTTTCTCTGGCGCAACGGCGCGGAGAAGATGGCCGTTGACGGCGACGGAGACTCTGGCGAGGGCGCACAGCGCATTTACGGCGACGATCCGGAGACCAAGGCGGCGGCGGCAAAGGGTGTGGGGCGAAACGTTTGAAGGAGGAATCACGCGGCCCTCGGAATATATACCCTTCATTGTCGGTGGGACCGAGTTGTAAACTTCGGTGGCACTGAGATGGATAACTGCTAGGCGTTATGCACTTCGGTCACGCCGAAAATCACAACTCGGTTTCACCGAGATGAAAACCTAGATCAGTCTAAATGCTTTCGGTTCGACCGAGTTTGAGTGAGTTGGTCTGACCAAAATCAATTAGAAGGTTTTGGAAATTAGCCCTTGATGGATCGGTGGCTCCGAGTGCTCCTCACCCGGAGGGTCCGAAAATGACTTGTTCAAAATTTGTGATGTAAGCATGAATAGAATTTGAGACAAGAAAGCATAGATAGCTAGGGGAGGTACTTAGGCATTCTTGTCCATCCATTTGGTCGGAAAAATCAAAACGACCAAAACAACAAATGGATGTCCTCGAATGGATAAAATCATGCATCCAACATGCTCACACAATAAGATAGCAAATGAAATATGTGTCATACATGCACAACCAAAACTCTAGCAACTAACACACAATTTGTCGATGACTAGGTCATCTTTATATGAGTATATTGACTTAGGAGCCAAATGAGAACATTTGATCATAGGTCATACTCATCGTTTAAGCACAAGTGGGGTTACCACTTTTACATAAAGCATTGATGTGTTCACATCATTTGAAGATGCTTTAGCTCAATTTTTAGAGCAAAGCTCCCCTAGATGTGAGAACCCTTTTAAAGGGTCAAACTAACCTTGGGTTGTCGTAGAAGACTTCATGTAGATGTTGAAGATGTGGATGCTCAATGTTGATGGAGATCATCAAGAGTTGGGAGCTATCCTTTGGATTGGGCACTTTCAATACCTACATGGGTTAGTCCCACAAGGAACAAACAAGGATATCCATGGACATAGATTGAAGTTCACAATAGATGATGTCCATGAAAGCAATGATTACCTTGTCCCTTGACTTACCAACAAGAGGGTTTGTGACTCCATGAACTAGTGCACGATGTGGAAGTTGATTGCACATGTTTTTGCCAAAATGAATGTGAGTGAAGTATGTTGGCGGAGTCACCCTCAAGAACTTTCTAGTTCTTCTTCTTCGGGATCCACATCATCTTGATGGGAATCCTTGGGGTTGTAGTTGAGCTTGAGGAAGTAGAACTTGACGTTTCCTTGGGAACCCACTTTACCATGGCTTGAGGTGCTTCAACAAATGCATCAATCTCCTCTTGAAGCTTGTCCTTGCCTTTTAGCTTGTGGTCTTGTGGTGGAAGGTCATCTTGAGCTTGTTCCACATTGGAAGAAGTAGGATCATACTTTTCCTTTTGAGGAACAAACTGTGGAGTAGGATATTGACCTTCTTCCCACTCAACGCCTTCAGCGTTGAACTTTTGCTCAAAACCAATTCCTTGATTCTTCCGGTGCCTTCCTTGCTTGCAAACAATTTCCTCAAAGTTCTTGCTTCCGGCAAGGCTCTTGTAGACACCTTTCTCTATGATCCCTTTCAATAAACTATTCTCTTGCTCAAGTGTAACTTGGCTTGAAACATTGTTAGTGGAATCAAGAGAACTACTAGAAGCAACAACATTGGATTTAGCATGGTTATTGTTACTACTAGAGGAAGAATTTTTCTTATGCTTGTCATGCTTAGTCTTAATGGGTGGCAAGAAATTGGACAAGAGAAGTCGTTTGGCAAGATATGAAGAACTCTTCTTTCGAAGATCGTCATTGATTGCTTTTAGAAACTCATGTTCTTGCTCTAGAGTGAGCTTCTCGAAGCGTAGCTTCTCATGAGATCTTAGGAGCTCTCTATGATCTTCTTGAGTTGTTTCATGAGCTAACTTAAGAGTGTTTAGTTCTTTAGTTAGACGCTCAATCTCCTTCATAGCATTGTCATTCGACTCTTCTCGAATATAAAGACTACTAGCATGTTCATCGTTACTAGGCTCCTTTGGATTTATCATGCAAGAGCTCATCTTCACCAAGCAAGTCATCCTCATCACTATCGAAGTCAATGAATTCAGGGTGTGATACCTTGGGGCCTTTAGCCATGAAGCATCTTCCAATTCCCTCATTTGGTGAATCAAATAAGTCGTAGGAGTTGGAGTTGGAGGATCTGAGAGCAAGACCGGCAACACCTTCATCTTGACTGTAGTCGGAGTCGGAGTGATAGCTTCCTTCGGATTGATTGTTGGAGTCGGAGCCGGAGACCCATTCACCTACATGAGCTTGATGTTTTCTTCTTGTGTAGCTCCTTGATGACTTGTCTTTCCTCTCCGAATCCTTGCTTCTCCGAGAGGGTCTTCGTTCATAACGATCATCTCTGCTCCTTCTCTCTTTCGAGGTGACTCATCTCTTGAGCTTCTTCTTCTTGGAGATTCTTCTCTTCTCTTGTGGGGAGCCAGTACACTCATTTGAGTAGTGTCCGGGTCTTCCACAATTGTAGCATTCGATCACGACTAGAAGATCTCTTTTCATCATATGATCTAGACTTTGAGCTTCTCTCTTTGCCTCTATTCTTGTAGAATTTGTTGAAGTTCTTGACCATTAGGCTTATCTCTTCATTGGAAACTAACTTTTCACTTGAGGTTGTGGGAGCATCACTTGTAGCTTTGTAAGCACCACTTGACTTGTTGTGAAGCTCTTCCTTATCCTTAAGTGTCATCTCATGAGCAACAATTCTTCCAATGACTTCGGTTGGCTTGAGAGTCTTGTAGTTTGGCATCATTTGGATCAAAGTGCACACGGTGTCATACTTTCCATCCAAAGCTCTGAGAATCTTCTTGATGATGAATCGGTCGGTCATTTCTTCGCTTCCTAAGCCGGCAATCTCATTTGTGTTGAGAGCAAGCCTAGAGTACATTTCAGCGACTCCTTCACCATCCTTCATCTTGAACTTGTCAAGTTGACCTTGAAGAATATGTAGCTTTGATTCCTTCACGGACTCGGTACCTTCGTGCATTTCAACCAAAGTATCCCAAATCTCTTTTGCATTCTCAAGACGGCTGATTTTGTTGAACTCCTCGGGACACAAGGCATTGAAGAGAATGTCACAAGCTTGAGCATTGTTTTGCAACATCCGCAATTCTTCGGTGTAACCGCGATCCGAACTTTTCCTTCCTCGAAGAATTCACCTTGCATACCAACACAAATAATGCCCCATGCGGCTGGGTTATGACCAAGAATATGCATTTTCATTTTATGCTTCCAACTAGCAAAATTTGTACCATCAAAGTAAGGACCTCTCTGAAAATTACCCTCACTAGGCGCCATACTCTCCTAGGTTGTGAAACAAAGCTTATGGAGTCCAATGCAATGGAAACCAATACAATGGAGACCAAAGCTCTGATACCACTTGTAGGATCGAAAGTATGTCTAGAGGGGGGGGGGGTGATTAGACTACTTGTCAATATAAAAATTCTGCCTTTTGACAAAGAACAGTTTTTGGCAGATTCACAATTATGATCAAGTCAAGCATCACCCTACACATGCAATTCTAGAGTATAGGCAGCGGAAAGTAAATTGCACATGTAGTAAAGAGAGGTGGAGAAGAGCAAACGCAATTTTGGAGACGCGGTGGTTTTTTTCCCGTGGTTCCGATAGGTGGCGCTATCGTACATCCACGTTGATGGAGACTTCAACCCACGAAGGGTAACGGCTGCGCGAGTCCACGGAGGGCTCCACCCACGAAGGGTCCACGAAGAAGCAACCTTGCCTATTCCATCATGGCCTACGCTCACGGAGGGCTAGCCTTACTCGGGGTAGATCTTCACGAAGTAGGCGATCTCCTTGCCCTTACAAACTTCTTGGTTCAACTCCACATCTCGACGACGGAGGCTCCCAAGTGACACCTAACCAATCTAGGAGGCACCACCCTCCAAAAGGTAATAGATGTTGTAGATGATGATGAACTCCTTGCTCTTGTGCTTCAAATGATAATCTCCCCAACACTCAACTCTCCTCACTGATTTGGCTGTGGTGGAAGAAAGGATTGAGTGGAAAGCAACTTGGGAAGGCTAGAGATCAAGCTTCATATGGTGGGAGTGGAGCAACTTGATCTCAACACAAGGGTAGGTAGTTCTCTTCTCGAAATGTAAGGTAGGAGTGGTAGTTCTTCCTGATGGCTCTCTCCACGAATGAAGAGGGGGTGGAGGGGTATAAATAGCCTCCACACAAAATCCAACCGTTACACACATTTCAGCAATCTCGGTGGGACCGAAGTGGACAACTCGGTGAGACCGATAGTTCAAATAATGTGAACGTTGGGATTTTCGGTGGGACCGAATATACAATCTCGGTTAGTCCGATTAGTGCAATGACAAGAGCATGCCAGTTTGGTGGGACCGACTTCATCATCTCGGTGACACCGATTTGATGACGAAGGTTCTGAAGCTTGGCAACTCATGTTTCGGTGAGACCGAGTTCGAATCGGAAAATCCGAGTTTACTAGGGTTTGGCTTATGGTGAGGTGGTTCATCTCGGTGTGGTGAGTTTGGAATATCGGTGGGACCGAGACTACTTATGAGTGTCTATGGCGGTGAAAGTTCTTGATAGTTTAGGAGATGTATCACTAAGCACTTGAGCAACGGATCATCATCATAATCTCATCCCTTTTAATAGTATTGGCTTTTCCTATGGACTCAATGTGATCTTGGATCACTAAACCAAAAATGGAGTCTTGAGCTTTTGCCAATGCTTGCCTTAGCATTTTGGGGGGTCTACTTCTTTAGTCCTTGCCATACCCATATCACTGAACTCTCTGAAATGATTCTCAAGTAACTATTAGTTCAATGATATATATGTTGTTATTAATTACCAAAACCACCCGGGGATTAGTTGCACTTTCAGGTCCTGTTCATCCAGCCTCCACCAGCTATTGTTCAACCAGCCATCCACGGGGTCCTGTTCATCCACCCTAGCCGGCTCGGGTGTGTGTCGGCCTCCTCGATCGGGGTCCTATTCATCCGGCGGCAACGACCTCTACTACCATGGGGTCATGTTCATCCAACCCCAACAACGGTCACTATTCATCAAGATGCAGCAGGTTTGATCGGCTTCGGTTAGCAGCAGTAGCGAAGGAATCGCTCGGGTTCAGTTAGCAGCCAAGGGATAGATTGCTCGGGTTCAGTAACGTAGCTGCAATCGCTCGGGTTCAGTAAGCGAACGCCTCACTTGGGTTCAGTTAGAGCCCACGCCTCGCCCAGACGTGCGTACGTGTACGAGAGAAACGTGCAATCCCTCTGTGCATCACTTGGCCCCGACCACCTAATGTAACCGGGAACTCCCCGGATTTTTCCTCGCCCTCTCTTTTACCACTATTTTTTCTGTCATGGACGGCCCAAAGAATGTCATGCAGGTGCATCCCCGGCCCGCCCAGGACAAAAAAGCCCATTTTCTGTCATGATTTTTTGTCAAAGAAGTAGGAGCCCACAACATCTATGATGATACATGGTTTTGTCACAATTATCATCATAGAAGTGTCATAAGCATGACAGGAAAAAAAATCGTTCAGGCCAAAATGTCACAGATGTGTCTTTTTTTGTAGTGATGGTTAGTCATTAAATCCTACATAAAACTTGGAGATCGCTGAATATGATATGTTTGATTCCTTGCAATAGTTTTTGCGATATAGAGATGGTAATATGAGGGAGGTACTAGTGAATGATTGTGGTTTAGTAAGAATATTGGTGTTAAGGTTTGTGATTCCCGAAGCATGCATGTATGGCCTCTTGTTATGCGATGATATTGGAGCATGATTTATTATTGATTGTCTTCCTTATGAGTGGCGGTCGGGGATGAGCGATGGTCTTTTACTACCAATCTACCCCCTAGGGGCATGCGTAGTAGTACTTTGCTTCGAGGGATAATAAACTTTTTCTATAAGTATGTGAGTTCTTTATGACTAATGTGAGTCCATGGATTATACACACTCTCACCTTTCCGCAATTTTCTAGCCTCTTCAGTACCGTGCATTTCCCTTTCTCACCTCGAGAGTTGGTGCAAACTTCGTCGATGCATCCAAACCCTATGATATGATACGCTCTATCACACATAAGCCTCATTATATCTTCATCAAAATGGCCACCATACCTACCTATTATGGCATTTCCATAGCCATTCCGAGATATATTGCCATGCAACTTCCATCGTCATCATATACATGACTTGAGCATTCATTGTCATATTTCTTTGCATGATTGTAAGATAGATATCATGATATTTTCATGGCTTGTCCATTTTTTATATCTTTGCTATGCTAGATCATTGCACATCCTGATACACTGCCAGAGACATTCATATAGAGTCATCATGTATTAGTTTTATCGAGTTGAAGTGTGATGATCATCATTATTAGAGCATTGTCCCAGTGAGGAAAGGATGATGGAGACTATGATTCCCCCACAAGTCGGGATGACACTCCGGACGGAAAAAAAGGAAACGAAAAAAGAGGCCAAAGAGCCCAACAAAAAAAAAGGAAAAAACAAAAAAAAGTGAAATGAGAGAAAAAGAGAGAAGGGGCAATGTTACTATCCTTTTACCACACTTGTGCTTCAGAGACCACCATGTTCCTCATATAGAGAGTCTCTTGAGTTATCACTTTCATATACTAGTGGAAATTTTTCATTATAGAACTTGGCTTGTATATTCCGATGATGGGCATCCTCAAATGACCGAGGTCTTCATGAGCAAGCAAGTTGGATGCACACCCACTTAGTTTCATTTGTGAGCTCTCATACACTCATAGCTCTTAGTGCATCTGTTGTATGGCAATCCCTACACCTTGCATTGATATCGATTGATGGGCATCTCCATAGCCCGTTAATCTGCCTAGTTAATGCGAGACTTTCTTCCTTCCCCTATTGATCCCTACAACCCCATTCTATTCCACCCGTAGTGCTATATCCATGGCTCATGCTCATGTATTGAGTGAAGTTGAAAAGGTTGAAGCGCTTTAAACAGTATGAACCAATTGCTTGGCTTGTCATCGGGGTTGTGCATGATAAATACTTTGTGTTAAGAAGATGGAGCATGACAAGGTTATATGATTTTGTAGGGATAACTTTCTTTAGCATTGATATTTTGAAAGACATGATTGTTTGTTGGGATGCCTGATTATTGAGGCAAATTTGACCATTTTGACCTATGGACGAAATCAATTCACGGAATGAACTGACCGTGAAACTATTTCACAGCCCTAACCTTTTTGTGTAGCGTCCGCCACGACGGCGCCACACCCTACTGTGCAGCGCCTAGCACGGGGGCGTTGCACACCAGTCCACCGTGGCAGCCCCTAGGCCCGCACCCAGCAGTGCAATGCCTCCGTGCTAGGCGCCACACATGTAATGTGCAGCGCCTAGACCGTAGGCGCCACACTTGTAAAGTGCAGCGCCTAGCGTGTAGGCGCTGCACTGTGACTTATCCAGCCACTCGGCTGCCCCCCCTCCCCCACCCCCACACCACACACTCTCCCACTCTCCTCCCCGAGATTTGCCCCCTCTCCCACTCTCTCCCCCTCTCAAATCCTCTCCCAAATCTTGCAAATTTGAAGAATTTGTCCGTGGATTTCGAAGTCAAACCCTCCCTCAAGGTAATATTCTCCATTCCCCTTGTTTTGATCCAAGTAAAGTTCCCATTTCTCATTTGTTGCTTGTTTGGGGAAACCCTAGTTTTGTTTGGATCTAGAGATTTGCATGGAAATGCGAGATGTTTGTTTGCCAATTTCTATGGTTAGGCTTTGTTAGTATGCTAGGGTTATTCTTATGGGTGTTCTTATGTTGGTGCTAGGGTTAGGTTTAGGGCTAGGGTTATGGTTATGGTTATGGTTATGGTTATGGTTAGGGTTAGGGTTGTTGTTTGATATATATATTAGGGTTTCTATTCTGTGTTAATCCTTGTATTAGTACTCATGGAAGCAATGTTACCTTGTGTTATTGGAATGCTTATAGGGATGGGAAGAACATGTGTGTTTGTTCATCATGGGGACAAGGACGCCTTTTTGAAAGGCAATGTAGAACCGGACCCGGATGAGGTTGACATGGTGTTTGATAGTAGTCCTAGCTATGCGGAGCTCTTGCAACAAGTTAAGGAAGATTTGAATTGGACGGACCCTAGTGATATCATAGAGTTGGAGGGAAGGCATAATGTTGGTTTTGGAATGCACATCCGTTGGAAGACAATGCATGTCAACTCGGAGCAACGTTGGGTTGCATACAAGGAGACGGTGGCCGAATCACTAGACAAGGCTCTTGAGTTATTTGCAACGAAGAAGGTTGATTCAAGTTTGCATTTTGACTTGAACCGGAACCCCTCCCCTTTGGTTGCTAGTAGCCCCACACCCTTGAAGCGAGATGAAATTGTTGAACCTCTTTTGACCCAAGAAGTGAGGCCAACATTGAGCCCATTTACAAACAACCAAGATGAAGCTTTGCAAGAGGACAATGATGAGTATGCGGACGATGACAATGAAGTTGATCTCCATGACAACAATGTGGGTGATCTCGACAAATATCACTTGCAAGAGACAATGGACCCTTCCATCCCTTTTTCCCGTGCATATGCATCGGACTCGGATGACGATGGTCCCGATGAACAAGTTGATGCGGAGGGGTTCACGGTGAAGGAGGCTGAAGCTTTCGAGAAGGTATTTGGTCGGGATCATCGGACTACATTGTTCAAGGATGTTAGTCTCGCGGATGAAGCCATGGTAGATGGTGGCCAATGTGTACCCCTTGGGGTTAGGCCAAGCTCTTATCGTGATTTGGGAGACGACAAGAACCGCATTGCTAAAGGTTCTAAGTTTGACACCTTCTTGGAATTGAAGATGTGGCTCGACAACTACTCGGTTACGCATTATCGTCCACATAAGGTGGTGCACTCGGACGTCAAAGTGCGCTACACGGTTGCATGTGCATGTGAAGATGAAATATGTCCATGGATTGTGCGTGCAAGACCATGGAAAGGAGGTCCCACTTGGCACGTAGTGAGTTGTGTGCCAACTCACATGTGCCAAGGCAAAAGGGTGGATGGCAAGATTGTGTCCCAAAACCACAAACAACTCACGTCCGAGTTCATCGCTTACATGCTCTCCAACTCAATATCCACACTTCCAACAATGAGCGTCCAACATGTCATTGACCTTGTGAAAGCCATCTTTCACTACAAGGTGAAGTATGGCAAGGCATGGAAGGCGAAGCAAGCCGCATTTAAGATGTTGTATGGTACTTGGGAGGAAGCATACAACCGAATCCCTAGGTTGTTGTTAGCCATGGCCGCGACAAACCCGGGCATGGTTCATGTGGTCGAGCCCATGGGCACCAAACAACGGTTCATGAAGGAAGGAAAGTCAGAGTATTTGGCTGTGCTTTTTGGGCGTTCGAGCAATGTGTGAGGGCTTTCGAACATTGTAGGCCGGTCATCACAATTGATGGCACGTTCTTGACCGGACAATACAAGGGCACCTTGTTGGTTGCGATAGCAAGTGATGCCAATAACGGGTGTTGCCATTGGCATTTGCTTTGGTTGAGGTGGAAAACAATGACAAGCCGGGAGTGGTTTACGCATCTTTTGAGGACGAAGGTGTTACCGCTCAAAGGAAATTTGTTTCATATCGGATCGGCATCAAGGAATTTTTAACGCGGTGGAGATTGACATTCCGGGCATGCTCCGTTGCACCATCGATGGTGCATGAGGCACTTTGTTTGAACTTCTATAGGGCATGTGGCCTTAAGGAGTTGGCCGATGATCTTCAAGATTGTTGTCTTGCTTTCTCGAGGAGCGCCGCCACTTTGTACCACAAATTGCTCACACACAAAAACTTGATGCGGGGTCAAGACTTTCTCAATAGGCACATTCAATACCGGAACAACTGGGCACGTGCCTTTGATGAAGATGGCCGGAGATACGGTCAAATGACAAGCAATATGGCGGAATGCTTCAATAGGGTGCTCAAAGGTGCACGTGGATTACCCGTGACGGCAATAGTTCAATACACATTTGACAAGATGAATGCGTACTTTGTAAAGTACTCGATGGAAACCGATGCACAAATAGCGGGTGAGAACCCACGGAAGTACAAGTACAAGTTCCCACCCAAAGTTGATGAATGGTTGGTATTTCAATCACGGAACGCGGACTCAGAAGAAGCTATATTATATGACAACGAAGAGTGGAAGTACGAAGTGAAAGAGCCAGGAGGATCCACAAACGATGGCCGGCAACATGGAGGTCCGGCTTTCAAGGTGTCGTTAACACAATGTGATTGCACTTGCGGGAGGCCGTTGTTGCTTCATCTCCCATGCTCACACTTGTATACCGCCGGTCGCGTTAGGAATGTGGACATCAATCACCCACGCACCATGAGGGAGTCCTAGTTCTCAATCATGACGGTCAAGAAAACATGGGCTCCCCTCTTTCACCCGTACTTTGACCAATTGCAATGGCCGGAGTATCATGGAGTTCAACTATGGCCGGATCCGGAGTTGAAGGTTGTTAAATGGGGTAGACGTCAGACAAAGTGTCTTAGAGGAGACATGGACGGATGGGGCCATGGTGGCCGCCGCGAAGCGGGCAACGACCAATTCCAAGAGCCTCGTGAGAGCTCCCGTTGTGGGGAGTGCAAAGGTCATGGCCACAACAAAAGAAAATGTATGAAACCAAGGAAAAGGTCCAAGAAAAATGATGCAAGCACAAGCCAACAAGGAGCTACACAAGGGAGCCAACCAAGTGGTAGCCAACAAGTGCCAAGCCAACCAAGAGGTAGCCAACAAAAGCGAAGGCAACCTAGTGGTAGCCAACAAGTGCCAAGACAACCAAGTGGTAGCCAACCTAGTGGTAGCCAACAAGTGCCAAGCCAACCAAGTGGTAGCCAACAAGTGCCAAGCCAACCAAGTGGTAGCCAACAAGTGCCAAGCCAACCAAGTGTTAGCCAAAGAGGATCTAGGCAACAAAGAGGTCGGCAACTAGGACTTACAAGAGGCCGTGGTGGTGGTAGTGGCTGTGGTGGTGGTGGTAGAGCTCGTGGTGGTGGTCTTGGCCTTGGTGGTGGTGGTAGAGCTCGTGGTGGTGGTCTAGGCCGTGGTGCTGGCAATGGCCGTGGTGATGGTCTTGGCCTTGGTGGTGGATTTGGCCGTGGTGATGGACAAGGGCAAGTTCGTTATAGAGGAATGTTTGGATACCTAGATGGACCGTTTTCGTATGTTCCTCACTAATTATAATGTATCATATGTTCTTGTTTTTCATATGTGCTTCCATTTGTTCTTATTGTCCTTACTAACCATTATGTTTCACTCATTGTAGGTATGGCGGCTTCCCAACCCAACAAACCAACGATGAAGGAGGATGGCGAAGATGAGATGGCGGGATGGTGGGAGAAGGCTGCGAAGAAGCTTAGAGATGAGGATGCAGCCAAGCTAAAGAAGAAGAAGGAAGAGGAGCTTGAGAAGGAGATGAAGAGGAAAGAGAGAGCGTCAAATGCGATGCGCGCTAGGGAGGCAGCGTTGGTGAGGAAATGTGAGGAGGCATAGAAGAAGCGTCGAAAGGATTTTCAAGAAAAAACCATGAAGCTTTGGGCAATTGCAGCTGAAAAAGAAGAGAGGGACAATCAGATATTCATGGAAAGGGTGGTTAAGGAGGCTCACCTCATAAGAAAAAGGGAGGAGGAAGAGGAAGAAGAGAGGAATAAGAAGAAGGGAAAGGGGCCTTGCTCTACGCAATAAATCTACTATGTCTCCTCATCGATTTGGTTGTGAACTACTATGTGTCGTGAACTACTATGTCTCCTCCTCGATTTGGTTGTAATAACTGCTATGTGTCGTGAACTACTATGTCTCCTCCTCGATTTGGTTGTAAGAACTACTATGTGTCGTGAAGTACTATGTGTTATGAACTATGTGACATGCATATATTCTCTTCACAGTTGTTAGATTGCTATGTATCAATCCTACTTCACATCATCTTACTATGTTTGCACATGCTAAAAAATTCACTAAGTCCACGTGCAACGCCTAGCACAGAGGCGTTACACTGTGGAGTGTGACGCCTCCAGGCTAGGCACGCAGTGCATGCGCCTAGCACGGAGGCGTCACACTCACAAAGGCAACGCCTAGCACGGAGGTGTTACACTGTGGAGTGTGACGCCTCCTGGCTAGGCGCTGCACAGGTCTGTACCTATCCAGAGAGCAACAGAATGTGTGTCAAGCTACAGACCTGTGCAGCGCCTAGCCTGGAGGCGTCACACTCCACAGTGCAATGCCTAGCACGGAGGCGCTGCACTGTGAAGTGTGATGCCTCCTGGCTAGGCGCTGCACAGGTCTGTACCTATCCAGAGAGCAACAGAATGTGTGTCAAGCTACAAACCTGTGCAGCGCCTAGCCTGGAGGCGTCACACTCCACAGTGCAACGCCTAGCACGGAGGCGCTGCACTGTGGTGTGTGACGCCTCCTGGCTAGGCGCTGCACAGGTCTGTACCTATCCAGAGAGCAAAAGAATGTGTGTCAAGCTACAGACCTGTGCAACGCCTAGCCTGGAGGTGTCACACTCCACAGTGCAACGCCTAGCATAGAGGCGCTGCACTGTGGTGTGTGACGCCTCCATTACAGGTGCTGCACAAAAACTTAGCGGATTTTTTGGCCAAAACTGGAGGCCTACCTTCTGTTGCTCTCTGGATAGCTAACAGACATGTGTGACGCCTAGCCTGGAGGCGCCACACTCCATAGTGCAGCGCCTGAGCTGCAGGCGCTGCACTATGGAGTGTGATGCCTCCAGGCTAGGCGCCACACATGTCTGTAACTTTTCCTTCGTTCTGTTGCTCCTTGTTGCTCCAGTTTTGCATCACAGATAGTTGCATCACAGAATAAGCATTACTAAGAGATTTAAGTTAAACATTACCACCAACATAGAGTTCAACACATAGAGTGACCATCACGACAAGTTCGACATTACCACCAACATGGAGTTCAACACATAGAGTGACCATCACGACAAGTTCGACATTACCACCAACATAGAGTTCAACACATAGAATGACCATCACGACAAGTTCGACATTACCACCAACATAGCTACCATTACTACCATTACTAAAAGAGAACGACGACTAGTTCCTTCCGCGCTTGCTGGCTCCTCCCCCTCTCTTGGAGGGTATCTTCTTCACCTTCCTAGGAAGACGAACCGGCTCCGGCTCTGGCTCTGGTTCCTCCACGTCATCCACAACGTCATCCACATCGTCATCCAAATAGTCGTCCAAAGCCGCCATCCATGAGGTGCCGACCGTCCTTTTGCCTCTTTGGGTGAAGTCCTCAGGTGTGTATTTGTTTATTCCCTTCCTAGGCTTTAACTCGTATGCAGACCGAACATTGTAGGTCCCCAAGGTCATATCATCAGGAACCTATGCATCCACAAAAGATATGGAAAGACCATATCATCAGGTGAATATAGTTAGCAATGCGTCAACAATTGGATATATAACCTCAGGCCATACCTCTTGGGTGAGCACACCCACATCTTGGGTGACCACACCCACATCCTCATCGTCCAAAGGATTATCATGGCCAGAAGTTGGATCTGACGGTGTCGTCGACCTAGAACGTTCTGGTGATACATACTCGGGGTCATGACAACCGAAAAGGTTTGACAGCCGCCTTAACTTTTGCCCTGGCGCTGCAACATGAACAAGTGAATGAGACATAGAACGTAGCAACACATGTTAAGTGCTAGTTTGAAGGAGATGTGAACCTTAATGAATGCTCGAAGTGCACCTTCCCCATCGCTTTTGCCAGTCGGGGTTGTTTCCAGAATAGTGTCGGTCTCATCAGCTGCTTTCTTGATCTGGGCACGCTATGAACAGAAAAGGTATTAACGTGTTAGGCAAGTGAAGATGTGAATATTGCGAATTGGAAAGCAAAAAGGGCACATACCACAAAGTTCATCATTGGCCCCGCAGGGATCACGAAGTTGCCTTTCCTGACTAATGCATTGTACTGGTGCTGTGCTACCTCATCAAAGACGGTGGGTTCTTCCAAAATCTTATCATCATACGCCGGCTTGCATACCTCCACACGGGTGACGCCTAGAAACCATGTGAGATAGTTGTTGAACGCAATCGGGCAGTGCTCACGAAGCTTGGCTTGTTTTCCAGCCCTAGCTTGCTCCAAAGCAAGCGCCCACTGTATGACATACTTGTTGTGATGCTTGGCCCAATCCTTGATCTTCCGCTGCTTTTTTCTATCCAACCTGCAAGTTAGAAACATAATATTAGCATCATCGAAACCGCCGAGAAGCTGCTAATTGCTCAAGGTTGATTATATCTTACGCGTGTAGCACTATATCCGTGTCCTCAAACTCCGGCGGGTGTGGCATGAACAAACCAAACTGACGGTACACCCAATGTGGCATGTGAAGCTCAACCGCCCAGTTGCATATGAGTGGACACCGCATATGCCAGAGATCCCTATCCCTAGTGCACATCGGATTCAGCTTGAACTCTATAGGGTTCCCAAAACTCTCTCCTTTTCCATACGGTTCCCATTCAATCTACAAAATTGGATAGAATGGAAAATTGATATCGAGTTACGATGGAAGCATGATAATAACTTATGCAATGTCAATTCACCTGCTCAGGCGTGATCGCGTCCATCTCGCTCCTGTACAGCTTGTACATGACCGAGGGACCATCCGTCATCTCATTTAACACATCCCACTTGTAAGCCCAAGTGGGGAGCCGTAGTGGGTCGTCTTTCTCGTCCCAATCCTCGAACTTCACGGTCTTCGGTCGTCCAACCGGCAAACGCTCCCAGCTCCATATGGAAAGTGCGAGCAAACAACCACCAATACCTCCAGATAGCCTACAACAGGCTTCGTCCAACTGCACATAAAAGAGAACATGGTTGAATTAACAGCAAGATCGCATTCATAATGTACCAATGAATTGAAACAGAAACAACTTCATACCTGTCTATACAAGTAAGCCAGTGTCGCCGAACCCCAACTCCATTTGCTATCGAAGACGGTCAACGCCTTGAGCCACATCCATGGAGCATTCTTGCCTGTGCCATCAGCAAACATACTCCTGGATATCACGTACCACATGTAGACACGAGCATATGTCTTCACCGTGTCCTCATTAGCATCCTCAGGGCAATTACTGAAGTTCGATACAATCCACGTGAAAGTAGCACCGGCTGCAACTCTTTCCTTCTTCTTGCCTTCTACTTCTGTTTCCCGCGGCTCCGGAGGAACCATACCGATAAGGGAAAGCATTTGCTCGCGCCACCCATCAGAATCGGTGCTCATACATAGAGGTTTCCCATCGATAGGAAGACCGGTGATCATAGCTATATCCTGGAGCGTCAAGGTCATCTCCCCGGTCCGAAGATGGAAAGTGTGTGTCTCCGGCCTCCAATGATCAATAAGCGCGGTGAGTGCTGGAGCATTGTTGGGTGGCGTCGACCTGCTGACCAACTGAATGAAAGGGAGAAGTCCTGTCTCCCTAACATACGACGTGTACCGCTCATCATAGCGCATCCACCCAAGGTTGACCCCGTGATCCCGAAGCTTCAGAGGTGCAAGCTCCTACAAGCAAACAAACAAATCATTACATATGGGGGGTATGTGTTTGAAAAGAAACACGGAATTCATAACACCGGCAACTTTCTTTATTACCTGCTGCTTCACCGACATAGCGTACGACCGGTGTTGTAGATCCCAATGATCATTGAGAAGCCAAACCATCCTAGCCATTTGCAAGAAAGCTTTCTTGTCAACACGATTATCTTTTGAATAAAAAAACTAAAGTACGGCTACTACATGCAAATTTCAAACAATATGTATCCACACCATTCTTGCCAATACAAATGTGATTTCAATAAACTAAACTAAGCCTACTTCATGCAAGATTGAATACAAATATCTTTTCCATATAAATAAAATGTCAACCTATGTATCCAAACTATATAAATAACATGTCAACCTATGTATCCAAACCACATTCTAATCTAACAAGGGTTCCCCAAATCTAATACATGCAAGATTCAAACAAAAGTTCCCCAAATCTAATACATGCAATATTCAAACAAGGGTTCCTCAATCTCCAAAATAGCATACATTCTATGGATAGAAAGAAGGGGATCGGAGAAAAGTACCTTCTAGGATGGATTGGTGAAGGTATCCACGGGCCAAATCGTCAGATCTGAAGGATTTTGGAGAGGGGATTGAGAGGGGGAGAGGAGAGGGCCGTCGGCGCCGCTATTCTGTAACTGGTAATGGGGTGGGTTGGGGACGGCTAGTGCGCGCGACTGCATCTAAGTCATAGTGCAGCGCCCGAGCGCTAGGCGCTGCACATTACATGTGTGGCGCCTAGCACGGCGCGCCAGACCGCTGGAGTCTTGAGCCCGTGGGCTGCCACGGTGGACTGGTGTGCAATGCCCCCGCGCTAGGCGCTGCATAGTAGGGTGTGGCGCCGTCGTGGCGGGCGCTACACAAAAAGGTTAGGGCTGTGAAATAGTTTCACGGTCTGTTCATTCCGTGAACTGATTTCGTCCATAGGTCAAAATGGTCAAATTTGCCGATTATTGATGTCTTTATGTCAAATTATAGACTATTGCTTTGAATCACTCGTGTCGTAATATTCATGCATGATTGGATTATATGATCAAGATTATGCTAGGTAGCATTCCAAATCAAAAACTATCTTTTTTATCATTTATCTACTCGTGGACGAGCAGGAATTAAGCTTGGGGATGCTGATACGTCTCCGTCGTATCTACAATTTTTGATTGTTTCATGCCAATATTCTACAACTTTCATATACTTTTGGCAACATTTTATATTATTTTTGGGACTAGCATATTGATCAGTGCCCAGTTGATGTAGGCTAGAACCCTAGAGGCCGATCTTTCACATTTGGAGCGGATCCCTACAAGGAACACGAAAAACACGAGGAGGGGAACGAGAGAAAAACACGAGAGAACACTCAACCAACAAGAACAGAGTCACACATGTGCTAGATCATCGAAACACAAGAGAGGTACAAGATCCAAATCCAACAAGAGACGATACAAAGGGTAACCGGTTCTTCTCCGTGAGGAGGTCTTGAAGATGATCTTCTCCAGATGGAGGTCTTGAATCCAGGTGGATCTTCTCCGAATAGGTGTCGATCCCTCACGAGGAGTAGATTGTTGGAAATATGCCCTAGAGGCAATAATAAAAGTATTATTATATTTCATTGTTCATGATAATTGTCTTTTGTTCATGCTATAACTGTATTATCCGGAAATTGTAATACACGTGTGAACACATAGACCACAATATGTCCCTAGTGAGCCTCTAGTTGACTAGCTCGTTGTGATCAACAGATAGTCATGGTTTCCTGACTATGGACATTGGATGTCGTTGATAACGGGATCACATCATTAGGAGAATGATGTGACGGACAAGACCCAATCCTAAGCATAGCATAAAGATCGTGTAGTTAAATGCGCTAGAGCTTTGCCAATGTCAAGTATCTCTTCCTTCGACCATGAGATCGTGTAACTCCCGGATACCGTAGGAGTGCCTTGGGTGTATCAAGCGTCACAACGAATCGGGTGACTATAAAGGTGCATTACGGTATCTCGAAAGTGTCTGTTGGGTTGACACGGATCAAGGCGGGATTTGTCACTCCGTATGACGGAGAGGTATCTCTGGGCCCACTCGGTAAAGCATCATCATAATGAGCTCAAGGTGACCAAGGTGTTGGCCACGGGATCATGCATTACTGATGCGAGTAAAGTGACTTGCGGTAACGAGACCGAACAAGGTATTGGGATACCGACGATCGAGTCTCGGGCAAATAACGCATCGATTGACAAAGGAATTGTATCTGTGGTTTTGATCGAATCCTCGACATCGTGGTTCAACCGATGAAATCATCGAGGAGCATGTGGGAGCCAACATGGGTATCCAGATCCCGCTGTTGGTTATTGCCCGAGAGTCGTCTCGGTCATGTTCGCTTGTCTCCGAACCCGTAAGGTCTACACACTTAAGGTTCGGTGACGCTAGGGTTGTATGAATATGAGTATGCAGCATACCGAATGTTGTTCGGAGTCCCGGATGAGATCCCGGACGTCACGAGGAGTTTCGGAATGGTCCGGAGGTAAAGAATAATATATAGGAAGTGGTATTTCGGCCATCGGGAAAGTTTCGGGGTCACCCGGTATTGTACTGGGACCACCGGAAGGGTCCCGGGGGTCCACCGGGTGGGGCCACCCATCCCGGAGGGCCCCATGGGCTGACGTGGGAGGGGAGCCAGCCCATAGTGGGCTGGTGCGCCCCCCTAGGCCCACCCCCTGCGCCTAGGGTTGAAACCCTAGGGTGGGGGGCGCACCACATGCCTTAGGGGGCACTCCTCCCCCCTTGGCCGCCCCCTTGGGAGATCCCATCTCCCAGGGCCGGCGCCCCCCTGGGGTCCTATATAAAGGAGGGCAGGGGGGAGGGCAGCCACACCCATTGCCTTGGCACCTCCGTCCCCCTGCTACACCTCTTCCTCCTCCCGTAGACGCTTGGCGAAGCCCTGCTGGAGTTCTGCTGCATCCACCACCACGCCGTCGTGCTGCTGGATCATCATCAACCTCTCCTTCCCCCTTGCTGGATCAAGAAGGAGGAGACGTCTCCCGTCCCGTACGTGTGTTGAACGCGGAGGTGATGTCTGTTCAGCACTTGGACATCGGTGATTCGAATCACGTCGAGTATGACTCCATCATCACCATCCCCTTGCAAGCTTCGGCACGCGATCTACAAGTGGTATGTAGATGCAAACTCTCTCCCATGACTCGTTGCTTAGATGAACTCATAGATGGATCTTGGTGAAACCGTAGGAAAATTTTTAATTTTCTGCAACGTTCCCAACAGTGGTATCAGAGCCAGGTTTATGTGTAGTTCTCTAATGCACGAGTAGAACACAATTTTGTTGTGGGCGTGGATATTGTCAACTTACTTGCCTCTACTAGTCTTTTCTTGCTTCAATGGTATTGTGGGATGAAGCGGCCCGGACCAACCTTACACGTACGCTTACGTGAGACCGGTTCCACCGATTGACATGCACTAGTTGCATAAGGTGGCTGGCGGGTGTCTGTCTCTCCCACTTTAGTTGGAGCGGATTCGATGAACAGGGCCCTTATGAAGGGTAAATAGAAGTTGACAAAATCACGTTGTGGTTATTCATAGGTAAGAAAACGTTCTTGCTAGAACCCAATTGCAGCCACGTAAAAGATGCAACAACAATTAGAGGACGTCTAACTTGTTTTGTAGCGATTGATCATGTGATGTGATATGGCCAGAAGTTGTGACGAATGATGAATTGTGATGTATGAGATCATGTTCTTGTAATAGGATTCACGACTTGCATGTCGATGAGTATGACAACCGGCAGGATCCATAGGAGTTGTCTTTATTTTTTGTATGACCTGCGTGTCATTGAAGAACGCCATGTAAACTACTTTACTTTATTGCTAAACGCGTTAGCCATAGAAGTAGAAGTAGTCGTTGGCGTGACAACTTCATGAAGACACGATGATGGAGATCATGATGATGGAGATCATGGTGTCAAGCCGGTGACAAGATGATCATGGAGCCCCGAAGATGGAGATCAATGGAGCTATATGATATTGGCCATATCATGTCACAACTATATAATTGCATGTGATGTTTATTATGTTTATGCATCTTGTTTACTTAGGACGACGGTAGTAAATAAGATGATCCCTTACAAAAATTTCAAGAAGTGTTCTCCCCTAACTATGCACCGTTGCTACAGTTCGTCGCTTCTAAGCACCACGTGATGATCGGGTGTGATGGATTCTTACGTTCACATACAATGGGTGTAAGACAGTTTTACACAGCGAAAACACTTAGGGTTAACTTGACGAGCCTAGCATGTACAGACATGGCCTCGGAACACGGAGACCGAAAGGTCGAACATGAGTCGTATGGAAGATACGATCAACATGAAGATGTTCACCGACGATGACTAGTCCGTCTCACGTGATGATCGGACACGGGCTAGTCGACTCGGATCGTGTAACACTTAGATGACTGGAGGGATGTCTAATTTGAGTGGGAGTTCATAATTTGATTAGAACTTTATTATCATGAACTTAGTCTAAAACCTGTGCAAATATGTCTTGTAGATCAAATGGCCAACGCTAATGTCAACATGAACTTCAACGCGTTCCTAGAGAAAACCAAGCTGAAAGATGATGGCAGCAACTATATGGACTGGGTCCGGAACCTGAGGATCATCCTCATAGCTGCCAGAAGCAATATGTCCTAGAAGGACCGCTAGGTGATGCTCCGTCCTGCAGAACCAAGACATTATGAATGCTTGGCAAACTCGTCTTGATGATTACTCCCTCATTCAAGGCGGCATGCTTTCTGACTTAGAACCGGGGCTCCAAAAGCGTTTTGAGCATCACGGAGCATATGAGATGTTCAAGAGCTGAAACTAGTTTTCCAAGCTCATGCCCGGTCGAGAGATATGATGTCTCCGACAAGTTCTACTGATTGTAAGATGGAGGAAAACAGTTACGTCGGTGAGCACATCCTGAAGATGTCCGGGTTGCACAACCGTATGACCCGGTGAACATTAACCTCCCGGATGAGGCGGTCATTGACAGAATCCTCGATCGCTCCCACCTAGCTACAAGAGCTTTGTGATGAACTACAACATGCAGGGATGGTGAAGACCATTCCTGAAGTGTTCTTGATGCTGAAGTCAGCAGAGGCTTAAATCAAGAAAGAACATCAAGTGTTGATGGTCAATAAGACCACTAAGTTCAAGAAGGGCAAGGGGAAGATGAACTTCAAGAAGGACGGCAAGGATGTTGCCGCGCCCGGTAAGCCAGTTGCCGGGAAGAAGTCAAAGAATGGACCCAAGCCTGAGACTGAGTGCTTTTATTGTAAGGGGAAGGGTCACTAGAAGCGGAACTGTCCCAAATACTTAGCGGATAAGAAGGCCGGCAACACCAAAGGTATATTTGATATACATGTAATTGATGTGTACCTTACCAAGACTAAGTAGTAACTCCCGGTATTTGATACCGTGCCGTTGCTCATATTTGTAACTCACAGCAGGAGCTGCAGAATAAATGGAGACTGGCAAAGGACGAGGTGACGATGCGCGTCGGGAATGGTTCCAGAGTCGATGTGATCGCCGTCGGCACGCTGCCTCTACATTTACCCACGGGATTAGTTTTGAACCTTAATAATTGTTATTTAGTGCCAAGTTTGAGCATGAACATTGTATCTGGATCTCGTTTAATACGAGATGGCTACTCATTTAAGTCTAAGAATAATGGTTGTTCGATTTATATGAGAGATATGTTTTATGGTCATGCTCCGATGGTCAATGGTTTACTCTTAATGAATCTCGAGCGTAATATTACACATGTTCATAGTGTGGATTCCAAAAGATGTAAAGTTGATAACGATAGTCCCACATACTTGTGGTAATCGCCGCCTTGGTCACATTGGTGTCAAGCGCATGAAGAAGCTCCATGCTGATGGACTTTTAGAGTCTCTTGATTATGAATCATTTGACACATGCGAACCATGCCTCATGGGCAAAATGACCAAGACTCCATTCTCCGGAACAATGGAGCGAGCAACCAACTTGTTGGAAATCATACATACCGATGTGTGCGGTCCAATGAGCGTTGAGGCTCGCGGAGGATATTGTTATGTTCTCACTCTCACTGATGACTTAAGTAGATATGGGTATGTCTACTTAATGAAACACAAGTCTGAGACCTTTCAAAAGTTCAAGGAATTTCAGAGTGAGGTAGAGAATCAACGTGACCGAAAGATAAAGTTCCTACGATCAGATCGTGGAGGAGAATACTTAAGTCACGAATTTGGTACACACTTAAGAAAATGTGGAATCGTTTCACAACTCACGCCGCCTGGAACACCTCAGCGTAACGGTGTGTCCGAACGTCGTAATCGCACTCTATTGGATATGGTGCGGTCTATGATGTCTCTTACCAATTTACCACTATCATTTTGGGGATATGGTCTAGAGACAGCTACATTCACTTTAAATAGGGCACCGTCTAAATCCGTTGAGACGACACCGTATGAATTATGGTTTGGGAAGAAACCTAAGCTGTCGTTTCTAAAAGTTTGGGGATGCGATGCTTATGTCAATAAACTTCAACCTGAAAAGCTCGAACCCAAGTCGGAAAAATGCGTATTCGTAGGATACCCTAAGGAAACTGTCGGGTATACCTTCTACTTAAGATCCGAAGGCAAGATCTTTGTTGCCAAGAATGGATGCTTTCTAGAAAAAGAGTTTCTCTCGAAAGAACTAAGTGGGAGGAAAGTAGAACTCGATGAAGTACTACCTCTCGAACGGGAAAGTGGTGCAGCGCAGGAAACCGTTCCTGTGATGCCCACACCAACTGAAGAGGAAAACAATGATGATGATCAAGGTACTTCAGATCAAGTTGCTACTGAACTTCGTAGGTCCACAAGGACACGTTCCGCACCAGAGTGGTACGGCAACCCTGTCCTGGAAATCATGTTGTTAGACAACGGTGAACCTTCGAACTATGAAGAAGCGATGGCGGGCCCAGATTCCAACAAATGGCTTGATGTGGGGACCCCGACTCACAAGTCGTGATCACCGAATGCACGTGTACAGTGATCCCAGAGATCAATGCTCACTGAACACACAGAAGCTGATAACAAGAGTCTTACATCCATACATACCGTCTTACACAAATAGTGACCAACATGGTCAAGTCTTACATCGATAAAGCCTTAAGGGCTGAACATCAAATGAAACAAAGCAGCGGAAATCGTTGTTGATAAGTAGAACCCATGCCATCTGCCTTAACCCTACAGGCATTCTGACTGGGAAACGTCCTAGTTCGCATGATCGTCTCCAAAGAACACTTCTTCGAACTCCGGTTCTTCCATGCCTGGTCAATTAAATAACCAGTGGCAAGCCAATGAGTACTTTGAATGTACTCGCAAGCAACCCATGATTTGGTTCAAGGTACAGTAATGCATGACATAGGTAAAGTTTTGCACAAAGCTAGTTTTGAGTGCAATGACATGCTCAACATCCTATAAAGCATGGATCAAGAGAATTTAAGTAACCATGAGATCTGGTCACCGATATCAACATAAATAGAGTGGGCACCAACCCATTTATCATAAAGCAGTGGGCACCAACCCATCTCAATCGTGTCAAGTCCTTGGCTTGACCCAAGTCATTTCCATCATCTCACTCACACGGTTGAAAACCCTGGACATAGTTTAAGCAGCACCGCCCAACCGTCCTTGACCGTGGACACGGCTATTCGAATAGTTTTACACTCTGCAGAGGTTGCACACTTTACCCACTAGATCCGGGGAACTTCCGTGTCATCCATGACCCGCGGTACCTCAAGTACCCGGGGTAAGCACCCGATCACTACCTTTCCCTAGTCGACACTAACATGGAGTCCACTCGATTGGCAGTAACCCCCGTGCCCAACATTTCACATAATAAAGTTGTGGAGCCTCACTCCCATATTCATCACATACCACAAGCACGGGGTACCAACGGTGTGTCCGGTGCCCTGTGAAAACAGTCATGGCCGCCCTACCTGGCACGACCCCGTCCCAAGGGAGAGCACCAACTCTCCCCCGTCACTAGTAATGCGGGCTCCAAGCTAGTATCGGTCTAGGTACTCAACAATGCCCTTTCCCATATAAGGGTAGAGTGGTCGCGCATGTAGGGTTGGGACAGTCATCAAATCTTAAATCTAATCCATTTTCGAAAACAACACACACTTGCCTCGGTACACCACTTCGTCATCAAGTGGTTACCTTTCTCATCATCTCCCTCGGGCATAAATGGCACCCGATGGGGTTTTCGAAAGTTGTTTGAAAATATTTTTGCCTCCATCACCATGCATATCCCCTTCCCTTTTTGCATAGCACTACTTAGCATCCTATCTACTCCCATCGTCATAACCCTCATAAGAAGGTAGGGTCATGCACAATGCAAGTGTCAACGAGAAAAGTAACGGAGGCAACCCACCAAAGTGGTTACCCATCCTTCATGATTCCGATGCAACAATAATAAGTGCTATATGACATGCATAAAAAGGGTTTCATAGACATGGTCAAAGGGCTGCTTGCCTGGCTCAACAAAGTCTTCTGGGTCTTCAAAGTCCTCTGGTCCAACTCCTTCGTCAGCAACGCAATCTATCGTCGCAAAATAATAACGAGAAAATAAGGCAATAATAAAACAGAAAAATCAAAGTGCTCAGAAAAATGTCAACTCTTTTTGTAAAATATTAGATGGAAATCTAAGAAGGGGAAACTTGCTAGTTTTGGATTTGGAGTTACACAAGAGGGGATCTGAATTTCCAAACACAGATTAAACTGCTCAAATTTGAATTTAAATTTGAACAGTACACAAAAGTTGGTTGGGTTTGAATGAAAGTTGCACCATTAAATAGGTTGCAATATTCTAGGAATTTAGGAGTTGGAATTATTGCATTTGGATTATTATTTAATCCTGTGGAATTTTTGGAATATTGACAGAAAAGAAAAAGGAAAAGGGCACTGTGCCATGGGCTGTAACAGCCCATGAGGCAGAAGCCCAGCCAAAGAGCCGCCCAATGAGCCAACAAGACAGCACATGGCACAAGCGTGCCCACCATTTCAAACTGCGACGCGGGGCCCGCAGGTCGAGAGAGAGGGGCGGGAATGTGGGAGAGGATGACAAAGGGCCCACTGTCATCACTAACCCGTGGATTGGGGGTCGCGGTGCTCACCGGCGACGATGCAAAGCGACGGCGAGCTCCGCGAGAAAAGGGATGGCTTTGGGGCCGCCAGACGCCGGTGGGTGGTGGACTTGGCCGGCGGGGGTGCCTGGTTCGCCGGCGACGAGGTTCGCGGCGGAGGAGCTTCGGGAGGCGGTGGTTCCGGTCGTTTCCCGCAGCTACAGAGAGGGGAAACGGAGGGGAAATGATCAGGGAGATGCAGGGGTTCCAGATCGAGGCAAAGGAGGAGCGGGGGAGGCTTATACCTCGCGATCTCCGGCGAGCCGACGCGGCGGAGCTCGAGCTCGATCTCGAGCTCGGGCGGCTTTGGGGGCGAACTGGGGGTGCAGGGGGAGGTGTTGGTGGTGCAGAGAGCGAGGGGTGAGGGTGGAAGGGCTCGGGGAGGCCCTTAAGTAGGCGAACGGCGGTCCACCGTGGGCTCGTGCGCCGGCGGGCTTGTGCTCGCCGCTACGGGCCTCGGGAGGGGCTGGCGCCGTGCCTAGGGCGTTCGTGGGGGTCGACTACGCCCAGGGAGAGAAGAGAGAGAGGGAGCAGGGGCCAGAGGCACCACGCGTGTGAGCACGCTCACTGGTGCGCTCGGGCGGCCCTTGTTCGCTAGCGCGGAGGCGCGGGGAGGAGGAGAGAGGAGGGGGACAGCGCCGTGGCGTGTCGCGGACATCGAGGCGTATCGGTTGGCGTGAGGGGGAGGGCCGAGGTGGCCGGAAGCGGCTGGAAGGGGCGGCTACTGAGGGGAGGCGATTATGGCGGCTCGTAGCGCCCAAATGGCTGCCATGGCATTGTTTATGCCCTGGGGACGCGGCCAACCATGTCCAGTAGTGCCAGGGGGTAGTAAAGAAGGAGGGGGAGGCATTGGATGCCCTGGTAAGCCAGTGGAGTGAGGAGGGGAGAAGAAGAAAGGTGAAAAAAAGGCTGACCAGAGAGGGAAAGAGGGATTTTACCCATTCCATAAGTGAGCTATGGACTTGCCATTGTTACAGGAGGTGAAAGAGGACTAGAAAGAGCTGTGGTAAAAATTAGAGCTCACCAAGAATAGTGGAAGGGGTCAAAACAGTGGTTTTTGCAAAATGTCAGAAGGTGTTTGATAGAGTTTTGAGCAAGTAAATGGACTCCATTTGCCATGAGACTCCACAGGGTGAAATTACTCATATAAATATAGCCTTCCACCAATTTGGAGATTATTTGGGCAAAGTTGCCAATGCAACTTTTGCAAACCCTAGAAATGGGCAGAAATGGATTTGTGTAGATCCAGTGGAGTAGATCATTTCTCCTTGATGTACCACTTGGTGTGGTAGCCTTATTTGGTCACATGATCAGGCTCACCAAAGTTGGGGTCTTGGAGAAGAAGTTGGTAGAACAAAGTTGTTCAAATTTGATTCTGGTCAGAGAGGGTTTTGAGGCACTTTGACCAAGATTTCCTCTTCTCCAACCTGTGCCATTTGGTCTAGATGCATCATTGGACCCATGAAGCATGTTCACCAAGTTTGAGCACATTTGGACACATTTGGCAATGTAAAGTTGATCAAACTTGTAATGGATAGAAATAGTTTTGAGGGGTTTTGATGATGTTATCTTGTTCTCCAAGTCATGAGACTTGGCAAGATCATCTAATTTGTCATATGTGACATGATAGAATTTTCCTGGAATATTTGAAGAATATTTCCTTTGTAAATATTTCAAATGCTTGAAATATCCAGGAAGGGTTTTACAGGGATTTGACCAATATTTTGAACATGACCATGTGTTGAAACTCTTATATATGGACAATATATGTCCTATGAGTTTCCCTAAATTTTGTCAAATATTTTTAAAACAATAAAATAATTTTTTCCCTATTAAAGACCATTTCTGGCCTTAAGAAAAAGCTTTTAAATAAAATAGTAAAACAACTTTTAAAATTATATTTTTGTGGTTTCGGGTATCCTATATCTAATAGGAGTCAAATATATTTTTGGAAAGATTTTTCACACCTCAAATCAAGTACTTGCAGTGCAAATCTTAATTCAAGGGTTTTTGGAAAGCTAATTTTAGAAAATACTCTTTGGCCAAATTATTTTTGTAAGAAAATACTATATTGCTCTACACACATGGCATGATCATTGGACAGAAGTTTGGGGCAAGGAGATGAAGTATAGAAGGTGGAGTGGTTGACTATTAAGAGCACTTGAAAACCACATAGGGAAAACCAACACCAAATAAAAGCCAAATAAAGCAAAAAGTTTTTGTTGGTCCAAATTTTCATGCTTTATTTATGAAAATGAAATGTTACAAAATGCAGGGTGTGACACTTGAAGCCATGAAATCCGAGATAGAATCCATGTATGAAAACAAAGTATGGACTTTGACAGACTTGCCCGATGATCGGCGAGCGATAGAAAACAAATGGATTTTTAAGAAGAAGACGGACGCGGATGGTAATGTTACCATCTATAAAGCTCGACTTGTCGCTAAGGGTTATCGACAAGTTCAAGGGATTGACTACGACGAGACATTCTCTCCGTAGCTAACTCGAAGTCCGTCCGAATCATGTTAGCAATTGCCGATACTATGATTATGAGATATGGCAGATGGACGTCAAAACGGCATTCCTTAACGGACATCTTAAGGAAGAGCTGTATATGATGCAGCCGGAAGGTTTTGTCGATCCTAAGAACGCTAACAAAGTATGCAAGCTCCAGTGATCCATTTATGGTGGTGCAAGCATCTCGAGTTGGAACATTCGCTTTGATGAGATGATCAAAGCGTTTGGGTTTATGCAGACTTATGGAGAAGCCTCGTTTACAAGAAAGTGAGTGGGAGCTCAGTAGCATTTCTCATATTATATGTAGATGACATACTCTTGATGGGAAATAATATAGAACTTCTGGACAGCATTAAGGCCTACTTGAATAAGTGTTTTTCAATGAACGACCTTGGAGAAGCTGCTTATATATTAGGCATCAAAATCTATAGAGATGGATCGAGACGCCTCATAGGTCTTTCACAAAGCACATACCTTGATAAGATTTTGAAGAGGTTCAAAATGGATCAGTCCAAGAAGGGGTTCTTGCCTATGTTACAAGGTGTGAAATTGAGCTCGGCTCAGTCATCGACCACGGCAAAAGATAAAGAAGAGATGAGTGTCATCCCCTATGCTTCAGCCATAGGATCTATTATGTATGCCATGCTGTGTACCAGACCTGATGTAAACCTTGTCGTAAGTTTGGTAGCAAGATACCAAAGTAATCCCGCAAGGAACAACTGACAGCGGTCAAGAATATCTGAAGTACCTGAAAAGGACAAAGGAAATGTTTCTCATTTATGGAGGAGACGAAGAGCTCGTCGTAAAGGGTTACGTCGACGCTAGCTTCGACTCAGATCTGGATGACTCTAAGTCACAAACCGGATACGTGTATATGTTGAATGGTGGAGCAGTAAGCTGGTGCAGCTGCAAGCAGAGCGTCGTGGCGGGATCTACGTGTGAAGCGGAGTACATGGCAGCCTCGGAGGCAGCGCATGAAGCGATTTGGTGAAGGAGTTCATCACCGACCTAGGAGTCATACCCAATGCGTCGGGGCCGATCAAACTCTTCTGTGACAACACTGGAGCTATTGCCCTTGCCAAGGAGCCCAGGTTTCACAAGAAGACCAGGCACATAAAGCGTCATTTCAACTCCATTTGTGAAAATGTTCAAGATGGAGACATAGATATTTGCAAAGTACACACGGATCTGAATGTCGCAGATCCGTTGACTAAACCTCTCTCACGAGCAAAACATGATCAACACCAGAACTCTATGGGTGTTTGATTCATCACAATGTAACTAGATTGGTGACTCTAGTGCAAGTGGGAGACTGTTGGAAATATGGCCTAGAGGCAATAATAAAAGTATTATTATATTTCATTGTTCATGATAATTGTCTTTTGTTCATGCTTTAACTGTATTATCCGGAAATCGTAATACACGTGTGAACACATAGACCACAATATGTCCCTAGTGAGCCTCTAGTTGACTAGCTCGTTGTGATCAACAGATAGTCATGGTTTCCTGACTATGGACATTGGATGTCGTGGATAACGGGATCACATCATTAGGAGAATGATGTGATGGAAAAGACCCAATCCTAAGCATAGCATAAAGATCGTAGTTAAATCGCTAGAGCTTTGCCAATGTCAAGTATCTCTTTCTTCGACCATGAGATCGTGTAACTCCCGAATACCGTAGGAGTGCCTTGGGTGTATCAAACGTCACAACATAACTGGGTGACTATAAAGGTGCATTACAGGTATCTCCGAAAGTGTCTGTTGGGTTGACACGGATCGAGACAAGGATTTGTCACTCCGCATGACGGAGAGGTATCTCTGGGCCCACTCGGTAATGCATCATCATAATGAGCTCAAGGTGACCAAGGTGTTGTACACGGATCATGCATTACGGATGCGAGTAAAGTGACTTGCCGTAACGAGACTGAACAAGGTATTGGGATACCGACGATCGAGTCTAGGGCAAGTAACGCATCGATTGACAAAGGAATTGTATACTGTGGTTTTGATCGAATCCTCGACATCGTGGTTCAACCGATGAAATCATCGAGGAGCATGTGGGAGCCAACATGGGTATCCAGATCCCGCTGTTGGTTATTGCCTGAGAGTCGTCTCGGTCATGTCTGCGTGTCTCCCGAACCCGTAGGGTCTACACACTTAAGGTTCGGTGACGCTAGGGTTGTATGAATATGAGTATGCAGCATACTGAATGTTGTTCGGAGTCCCAGATGAGATCTCGGACGTCACGAGGAGTCTCGGAATGGTTCGGAGGTAAAGAATAATATATAGGAAGTGGTATTTCGGCCATCGGGAAAGTTTCGGTCACCAGATTGTCTGGGACCACCGGAAGGGTCCCGGGGGTCCACAGGCTGGGGCCACCCATCCCGGAGGGCCCCATGGGCTGACGTGGGAGGGGAGCCAGCCCATAGTGGGCTGGTGCGCCCCCCTAGGCCGAACCCCTGCGCCTAGGGTTGAAACCCTAGGGTGTGGGGCGCACCACATGCCTTGGGGGGCACTCCTCCCCCCTTGGCCGCCGCCCCCTTGGGAGATCCCATCTCCCAGGGCCGGCGCCCCCCCGGGGTCCTATATAAAGGAGGGCAGGGGGAGGGCAGCCACACCCATTGCCTTGGCGCCTCCCTCCCCCTGCTACACCTCTTCCTCCTCCCGTACACGCTTGGCGAAGCCCTCCCGGAGTTCTGCTGCATCCACCACCACGCCGTCGTGCTGCTGGATCATCATCAACCTCTCCTTCCCCCTTGCTGGATTTAGAAGGAGGAGACGTCACCCGTCCCGTACGTGTGTTGAACGCGGAGGTGCTGTCCGTTCAGCACTTGGACATCGGTGATTCGAATCACGTCGAGTACGACTCCATCATCACCATCCCCTTGCAAGCTTCAGCACGCGATCTACAAGTGGTATGTAGATGCAAACTCTCTCCCATGACTCGTTTCTTAGATGAACTCATAGATGGATCTTGGTGAAACCGTAGGAAAAATTTTAATTTTCTGCAACGTTCCCCAACATAGATCTGGATGGATGAGCGAGGCTCTATCTCACAAATGAGCTAAATCAATGCTAACCCTCTCTAGGAGGAGGAGGAGGAGGTCTATTTACAGTCTAAGTGCAAAATAGGGGCAAAGTGAAGGGGCACATGGGCATAAGCCCGCAACTGGACACAGCCAGGGACCGGACGTTCTGTGGGTGTCGGACGTCCGGAGGCTTGGGATGGTCCGAACGTCCGGAGGTCTTCGGACTTCCGTAAATATCATTTTGTTGCCGAGCACCGGTCGTCCGGTGGAGCTCGGTCGTCCGGGACCTGGGGTGTGTCGGGCGTCTAGTCCGCGTCGGTCGTCCGGCCACTATAGCATTCGCGGGCTGACTCTTTAGGCTGGTGGGAGCTCCAGGCGTCGGACGTCCGGCGGAGTCCGGTCGTCCGGAGGCTGTAGACTTCGGGCTGCTTCTTCTCTTGGTCCTTGTACTTGGTGTCCTCGCTAGCTCGTCCGTTGGATGTGGTGGCTCCGTGGCTTTCCTCTAAGTAGCTAATCATGCATAGCACACACGTTGGAGGTAGTTGCCATGTCTCACATGTAGAAAGTGAAGGTTCGAAGAGGAGCGAGTTCACCTTGAATCTAATGGCGTATGTTCGAGGTCTCATCATATGTCCTCTTAGGGCTTGGAGAGTAGTCAGAGTGTACATGGGGATGAACGTGGGATGCTCCGCATCATCTCCCCCCCCCATTGGGAAAGATCCGACCTAGGATCATGATCCTCATCACCATGGAAATGGTTGTCGTGGACGGACTTGTAGTTGGACGGAGTTGAAGGCATGACGCAATCCAAGTACTCCAAGGTGTCTCCGGTATGTGGTACATGCAAAATGAGCAAACACAAGCGACACTCGGAAATACAATGGTTAGCGCACACAAAATGTCCATCAATTAAGCGTGAGTCCATGCGAAGGGATAGTACGTGACAAAGCACATGAAGCTTATCAAGATGATATAGAATGATATGCAAAGCATTCATGGGATAATTAGCATGGTGCACAAAGCGACAAATTCTACCATTCTGCAAAATGATGTCATAGAGGGACGGTTCATCAATAGCATGAATATGGCAATGGATGCTCAATATGTGTAAGCTATCATGCAATTGATGGTGGACAATATGATCATGATGTATGAATATGCCATCAAGGAAGATCACAAGAAATTTACTAAGGAAATGCACAAGATCATATATCATGGATGACATGGGAATACAAGATGCAACAAGGCAATCATAATGTGAGTCAATCCATGCATGGGGTGCAAACTTGTGGTAAGTATGATATGTCCATCGAGCATGACATGTATGAGCACAATCAACAAATATGGAGGTGTTGGTGTACCAATGCTCGATGTCGTGGCAAGAGTGGAGTTCCGAAGGTGCATCCAATAAGTGCGAGCGCTCCTTAATGTGAAGGTCCATAGAGCCAATCTCCAATGTCGCTCCTCCGTTCGCGAGATGTATCATGTAGACAACAAGAAGGAAACAACAATGAAAGAATGACCCATCCAATATGCATATGTGAGGGTGGCTCAAAGGGAAGGAGTTCACCTTTATGAGGATGGTGAAAATGTTGGTGTCGCGCATCGTGTATGCCTTTGCATGACCAAGTTGTCGCATGACGGTACCACCTTGTGGATCCTTCAAAATGAAAGAACATGACAAACACTCAGAAAAACAAATGAGGTTAGCGAAAGTGCAAAACCTATCATTCGTGTGGTAAGATACCAAACAAGTGTATGCATCATGCTCATCATAAGAAAGGACAAGGGAGTATTGCATAGTATGGAGGCATATGATGCGAGAACAACCAAATACAATAGGCTCAATCAAACAAACATGCATCACAAGTAAAGTGTCAAAGTCTCCAAGATCAGTAAGCATAGTATGGTTGCACTCAATATAAGTGGATATGAGAGAGGCAACTAATGGACACAAGAGACAATGATCAAGATATATCATGTGAGAGGCATGAGCATATATGTCATCAACTCAAGAAAGCAAGTAATAGTGGAACATGGGTTATGCAATATAGCAAGCAATCATAGCGATCAAGTCAAGCAAGCTAGTAGTGCGAAGATGCAACATACTAGAAGGAATCATGGCAAGCATGTCATGTGTGCAAATAGTGGGCATGAATAATTCACATGTCATAGCACAAGCATGAAAGCAAGATATGGGGAAAGTATCATCATTGTATTGGCAAGAAGTCCTATTTAAATAGCAATGGAACATCATGACTCTCCAAACACAAGAATCAACAATAGCATGTGGCACATGGTAAACATGGCAATAGCAACAAGTATCTCCACCAAGCATGCAAATACACACAGAAGTAGCATAATGGTGAATCATGGGTAGATGCAAGCAAGGGTCACAATTGCATGGCAAAATCATGTAAAGAGGCATAACATGCAAAGTGAACATGATAGTATGGGCATAAGGTGACAAGTGGTAAATAGCCCATAGCCGTGTGAGAGCCAAGTAGAAGAGATGCGTGTAGTCCTTGCGCAAAGGGAACAGTGGTAAGGATAGTCCACAGGATCCCAAGTCATCGTTGCTCTCAAGAGCTTGTTTCCTCAATTCTTGTGATTGAGATGTTGACGAGTATATGTGAGTACCTAAACAAAACAAAGACAAAGGGAAAATTGTGTGTGCGTGGTATATGTACACATCATCCATCATGATGCGCACGTGCATGTGTCGGTTTGCACAAAATATCCAATGCTCAAATAGATGAGATGCGTGATATAGAAACATGTCATCCATCATGATAGGTTTGTTGTTATGCATGGCATAATGGAGGCTCAAATTGTGTAATGCATCATGAGAAATATCTAGAGCATTGTTATTCATGGAATGCATATGGTGCACACAAGCATGGTAATCATGCAAGTTATGGAATGCATCAAGATCTCCTAGTATGTATGAGGAAATTATGGGGGTCTCCTCATGAGCATTAGTGGAAACATCACATGGAGAATATTGACAACATCCAAAACAATGCATATTCGGGACAATGTGATCATGGCATGGCATAGTATATGAATTGCGCAAATCATGTAAAGGAAGCATGGCAACATCATCACATGAAAAACAAAAGCCAATGACCATCATCTCGTCATCTATGCTATAAGTGCAAATGGGATTGATTTTAATTGGGCATTTATAGTTACTATGTTGAGATTGAAATGATGCAATATGGGAGATCTCACTCATAGCATATGACAAGTTCAAAGGATTATCAAACATGAAGTGACCAATAGAATTTTCACATGATATCATATGGAGCATAGCATCACAACTAGGCAACTCAACATGCTCATCATCATATTCATTATAAATAGGTAAGTCAAGACATGAAGAAGTAGCACTAGCTTGAAGCATGGGAATAGGTGGGTCAACATCATGCAAGCAATCATTGGTAAGATAGTCCGCTAGTGGGACAAGAGAAGCACCATCACCTATGTTACCTTTGGAGCATCGCTCATGTGTTGTAGGTGAGGTGTTGAAGATCCAATCGTTGCCATGTTCATCTTGATGGAACCATGTGGGGGTGTATCATCGTCCGCCATGGCCATCGGTTTTCCCATTGGAGGGATGGACTCATTGAGGGTAGGCGTGTCGTCATGTAGGAGACCTAGCACCAAAGGAGAAAACACACTAGGAGTAGAGGTTAAGTTGTTAGAAATCATAGTGGCCTCACATGCCGTGTTGTCGGTGTACTAGAGTAGGGGTACCCTTAGTATCCCGAACTTGTGCACGGGCAGTCCCAGCACCCCGCGGCAAGGCTTGCCGGGTGACTGCCAAGGTCCTCCGTGGTTCCTTTGGAGCCATTCAAGAACAAAGTGTTTAAGCCAAGGAGACAAGACCCCGGCAAAAGGAGCTTGCCGGGAAGGCCAACCAAGGCATCTCAAGGAACTTGCCGCGACGCGCCACGCGTCCCGGCAAGGCCCGGCGAGCGACAAGCTTCCGGGCACGGCAAGATAACGACCGCAGCAAGGCGCTTGCCGCGGCAAGCCACCACTCTGCACTCCACGCCCAGCGCAAGATTCGCCAATGTCGCCATGGGACCTTTCAGCGTAGCGTGGCGGAGGTCAGGCAGCCAGCGTGCGAGGTGGCAAGCGGCGCCGACAAGATCGCCATCGTGGCAAGCGGTGGCGCCCCTGACGGTCCCTTTCCTGCACTGTTTGGGCGACACAGACGGGCATTTAATGCTTTTGTCCCCTGCCGTCAGGGTTAGGTAGGATACACTGTACAAGTAGTTGTACCAACCACAACTCCTTTTCCATTTTTGCCCTCGCCTACGTTGCCACCTGTCGGTGACCCCTTGAGCATATAAAAGGAGGCCCATGCGCAACATAGAGGGGGTTCGAAGCATTCGAAACCAGAGAACACTCACGCTCCCGAGCAAGAACTCAATACAAACCACAAAGCAACAGTAGGAGTATTATCTCTCCGGAGAGCTCCGAAGCTGGGTAAATCGCTCGTGTGCTTTGCCTCGATCTGCTCTTCGTGCGATCTCCACCCCCCGCCGAACCGTAAGGGGCTCCGGTCCCATAGGTGTTCGTTCCCATGACATCTTTGGCGCGCCAGGTAGGGGGCGTCGAGGTTGTGTGAACCTGATCCGGCGTTCACGCGAGCTAGATCTTCGTCATCTCCATCGACATGCCACCGAAGAAGAAGGCTTCGGAGGTGGCTGCTCCGTCCACGTCGATCCCACCGCCACCGGAGCAAACGGGTGGTGGGGTAGACACCGGCGGAAGAACGGGCGTCGACGAGGGAGCTCACGCTGCTGCCAGGTCCAAGGACAAGGCTGCGCAGACCTCGTCGTCCGTACATGCACCGTGCCCATCTCAGGAGGTGCGAAACCAACAGCGTCATGGTACTCGCGGTACCATACGCTCGTTGGACCGAGATCGAGCTGGTGGATCTCGGGATGCTCAAGACCAGCATGCGCGCCAACATGCTGGCACGAGCAAGACACGGTCGCCTGGACGGGATACTGCTCCTTCCAACCCAATTGGGAGTCCGAGCATATCCCGCTCCTCGCACCGTTCCCCACCGCCACCCAAAACTTCGGAAGAAGCTTTGGCACGAGCTCAACTGCTCCTAGATTACCCTCCAACGGCGGACAAGATCGACGATTGGAGGGCCACCATTCAGAGTCTCATCGGCTTCGCCAACGGAGACACTCCACGGTAACTGAGTACATCGAAGCCGCGGCAAGACTGCCAGGCACAAGCCGATGGCGACAAGACCGGTGGGGGTGCAACCACCGTGCACTCTCCACCCCGAAGGCCAAGATCGCCGACTCGCCGGGTCAACCTCGACACTGACTCCACAGCGTCATCAGATCCACGAGCTCGTCGCGATCAGCGCCAAGTTCTTCAAGAACGATAGCAAGAAGACGCCAGACCGCGATCGGCGTCGAAGAGAAGCGCGCGTCAATTGGACCAGCGGCGCTGGGCCCATCGTCGACATGCATGCGCCCGGGGAACCAGCGACTTGCGTGACGCGTAGGTTGCCCTGCGTTCACTCGTAAGCTGCGGCAAGACCAAAGGGCCCAAAGACGAAGAATTTCAAGCCGACGCGTGCAGAGAAGCACGACGGCAAGATGCATCCATCGGAGTTCCTCAAAGATCTACACCATCGCGGTGCAAGCTGCGGGGGACGGACGACAAGATCCTTGCCAATTACTTCCGGCGGTGCTCAAGCCCAACGCCGATCTGGCTCATGCACTTGCCGCATAACCCATATCCTCATGGGCAGATCTATGCCATCAGTTTGTCGGCGCCTTCACAGGCGGCCACAAACCTCATGGCCAAGAGAGCGACCTTCACATACTCATCTAGAAGGAAGGAGAGTCCCTGCGCAAGTACACTCAGAGATTCAGCCGTGTACAACACACAATCCCGATGTCCACCCGCGCGATCATCGGCGTGTTCCATCGAGCGCGCGTAACGCAGGATGCGGAGGAAATGGCGATGTGCAAGATCAGGGACGCCGATGAGCTATGCGCCTGGCCGACAAGTGTGCACGTCTTTGAGGAAGGGAGGAGACTTCGGAGAGAATATAGGAGCAGGAGGATCTCGACAAGGAGGATGCCGCCGGCAAGGAAAAACCGCGCGGAACAATGTAAAGAAGAAAGGCAAAGATGTGCTAGTCGTTGAGCAGTCCGGCAATGGAGGTGGCGCCAAGGAAGCCGAAGCTGTGGCGGCCGCCGACAAGCAGGACGGCTCCGGCAAGCAGTACTGCAAGATCCACCGCACCAAGAGCCATGATCTCCAGAGCTGCAAGAAAGTCGAGCAGCTTGTCGAGCAGCAAAAGGCTGAGTACGAGCGGCACGACAAGGAGAAGGCCCAAGAAGGTACTGGAGGATCCGGCAAGAAGCGTCCCGTCCGGGGAGGACGCCGCGGCAAGGTCAAGCAGCGGCAAGGCGACAGACCTCCCCGCGGCCGCGACAAGGATGAAGATGACGACGAAGATGAAGATATGGATGATGACGAGGACGATGAGCAGGAGTTTCAGAAAGCCACGGAGATCCTGTGCGTTGATGGCGGTGCTTCTTTGCATACTTCACACCGCCAGCTCAAACAGTGGGTGCGGGAAGTCAATGCGGCAGAACCACCCGTCGAGTCACGCAAACCTCTGAAATGGTCCGGCACGCCTATCGTCTTTGATATTGAGGACCACCCTGATCACATAACTGTGGTCGGGTGCTTGCCGATGTTGGTCTCACCAACTATCCGCAACCTCAAGGTCACTAAGCTGCTAGTTGACGGCGGGGCCGGCTTGAGCGTGATTTCCTCCGCGGTACTCCAGAAACTCCAGATCCCTGACAGCGAGCTCGAAGAGACCGGCACATTCCAAGGAATCAATCCGGGAAGGAGCAAGCCGAAGGGAAAGATCACGTTGCCGGTGACATTTGGCAGCGAGCTAAACTTCAGGACTGAGATGGTCACTTTTGACGTTGCTGATTTTCCATTGCCTTACAATGGGATACTCGGCCGTCCAGCGCTCGCCAAATTCATGGCAGCCTCTCACTATGCATACAACATGTTGAAGATGCCAGGCCCGATAAGTGTCATATCTATCCCTGGCGACAAGAAAGATGCTCTTATCTGCACCGACAAGATCTACCGGGAAGCAGCAGCCGCAGCGGATCACAAGTCACTTGCCGCTGAAGCTCCCGGGGGGAAGAAGAAGACCAAGTCCAGCAAGAGTCCTGATGCCCACTCCGGCAAGCGCACCTCTTCGGAGTGCTGCGCTACCGTCGAGGACGCACCATCGAGCTCCACCGGCAAGTGTAAGAAGACGAAGGCAGCTCCGCCAGAGACCAAGAAGGTGTCCGCCAAGGAGGACGGCACTGGTGGTACCTTCACCCTCAGTGCCACTCTCGACCCTAAATAGGAAAGCGTGCTCATTGCTTTCCTGCGGGCGAATGTCGACGTGTTTGCGTGGCAACCGTCTGACATCCCTGGTGTTCCCAGGAAAGTAATCGAGCACCACCTTGCCGTTTGTCCTCATGCGCGGCCCGTCAAGCAGAAGGTCAGGAAGCAAGCAGTGGAGCGCCAAAAATTCATCGCAGAAGAAATCAAGAAACAGTAAGCAGCAGGCCTTGTCAGAGGAGTGCTCCATCCTACGTGGTTGGCCAATCCTATAGTCGTGCGCAAGGCAAACGGGAAATGGAGGCTTTGTATCGACTTTACTGATGTTAATAAAGCTTGTCCCAAAGACCCATTTCCCTTGCCGTGCATTGACCAGATTGTTGACTCCACGGCCGGATGTGACTTGCTTTCATTTCTTGACGATACTCAGATACCATCAAATCTTCATGGCGTAAGAGGATGAGGAGAAGACTGCATTCATCACTCCATGTGGCACATACTGTTTCATACGGATGCCTTTCGGTTTGAAGAATGCGGGTTCAACATTTGCAAGGGTAGTCCATCACGCTTTTGAGCCACAAATGCACAGAAATGTGGAAGCCTACATGGATGACATAGTGGTCAAGAGCAAGGACAGAGCAACTCTGATTCAGGATTTAGACGAGACCTTTGCAAATCTACGCAAGATCAACCTCAAGCTTAACCCCGAGAAGTGCGTGTTTGGAGTTGCCTCCGGCAACCTTCTCGGGTTCTTCGTGTCTCAGCGGGGAATTGAAGCCAATCCCGACAAGATCAAGGCCACTGAGCAGATTGAAGCACCAAAGCGCGTCAAGGATGTACAAAGGCTTGCCGGTTGCGTGGCTGCTCTCAGTAGGTTTATCTCTAAGTCTGCTGAGCGCGCCCTGCCATTTTTCAAAATATTGAAAAAGGCAGGTCCAATGAAATGGACTCCGGAAGCGGAGGCTGCGCTGCAGGACTTGAAGAGATACCTGTCCTCCACTCCAATACTTGTCGCACCTAAGCCACAAGAGAAGTTGTTGCTGTATCTAGCGGCAACCAATCAAGTGGTTAGTGCTGCGTTAGTAGCGGAGAGGGAGGCGGATGATGAGCCAGCGATCACGCCAGGTGCGTCCAACGACAAGCAGGGGGCTTCACCGGCAATCTCTGGTCCCGACAAGGATGGATCTGCGCAGGTGCATAAGGAGATACAGAAGAAAATGCTGTAGCGCCCAGTTTACTTTGTCAGTTCCCTTCTGCAGGAGGCTAGGTCAAGGTACTCTGGTGTGCAGAAACTACTTTTCGGCCTTCTCATGGCCTCAAGAAAGCTGCGCCATTACTTCCAAGCACATGAGATCACAGTTGTCACTCGTTTTCCACTGAAGAGGATACTGCATAATCCAGAAGCAACGGGCAGGATTGTTGAGTGGGCACTGGAACTGTCATGCTTTGGCCTCAAATTTGAGAGCACTTCAACTATCCAAAGCAGAGCATTGGCAGAGTTCATAGCAGAGTGGACGCCGACACCAGATGAAGAAACTCCAGAAACGAGCATCCCCGTCAAGGAGGCAAACAAAGTGGCTGATGTACTTTGATGGTGCCTTCTTGCTGCAAGGAGCCGGTGCGGGCGTGCTGCTTGTCGCACCCACCGGGGAGCACCTCAAGTACGTCGTCCAGATGCACTTTCCCAAGGAGCAAGCGACAAACAATACTGTAGAGTATGAAGGTTTGCTTGCTGGCCTCAGGATCGCGGCAGACCTTGGGATCAAGAAGCTCATTGTCAGGGGTGACTCGCAGCTTGTCATCCACCAAGTGAACAAGAATTATCAGAGTCCGTTGATGGAAGCTTACGTTGATGAAGTGAGAAAGTTGGAAGAGCACTTTGACGGCCTACAGATGGAACATGTTCCAAGAGCTCAGAACGACATTGCCGATGGCCTGTCAAAGTGCGCTGCACTTAAGTTACCTGTGGAACCAGGGATCTTTGTGCTCAAACTGACTCAACCGTCCGTAACACCATCAACAGGACAGGGCAAAAAGAGGAAGTTGATTTCTGGTGACTATTTTCCGGCAGAGCTCCTTGAAGCCGCCGCCAAGAAGGTCCCCAAGATCAACACCAAGAGTGCTGAGGAGCAGTCTGCTCCGACAAGCCCTAGGGTTTGTTCCGTTGAAGCAGACGCTCCCGACAAGTTTTGCTCCGGCAAGCTTGCCGGGGAACATCAAGCTCCCGCCGAGCCACGTGTTCTCGCCAGAGAAGCGGATGTTCCCGCAGCAAGCATATGTGCCTTTAGTCCTTGTTGTCGAGCCTCAAGCTCCAAAGATGGGCACAACAAATTGTCCGCTTCTTCAGACAGAGAACTTCCCAAGAGCAAGAAGAAGCGGAAAGAGTAGCCCGGCAGTCAAGTATGTACCAGTTTGTCGACAACATACTGTACAGAAGAAGATTCAACGGTGTGAAATTGAAGTGTATTCCCCGGGAAGACGGATAAAAGCTGTTGGCGGAGATACATGGAGGCATATGTGGTCACCACATTGGCGCAAGAGCACTTGCCGGCAAAGCATTCCGCAAGGTTTCTTTTGGCCGACAGCCCTCCAGATGCAATCGCACAAGTAACCAAGTGTGAAGCGTGCAGGCCCATTCCAAGCAGATACACCAGCCAGCTCAAGCTCTCCAGACGATCCCTTTATCCCGCCATTTTCGATCCGGGGCTCGACATCCTCGGCCCCTTTCCCGAGCCGTCGGGGCTTTGAGTACTTATACGCTGTAATCGACAAGTTCACAAAGTGGCCGGAAGTGGAAGCGAGGAGGAAGGTGACAAGGTCAAGCATCAAGTTCTTCAGTCAATTGTTTGCCGCTTGGGGTCCCTAACGGGATCATCACCGACAACGGCACACACCACGAGCCGCACCTTCATGCAAGACGTCCAAGATCTTGGCGCCAAGGTCCGCCGCTTCATTGCTCACCCGAGAAGCAACGGTCAAGCGGAGAGGGCAATCTTTGAAGTCTTGCGGGCTCAAGACCAGAACTTTCGATAGGCTGCACAAGTGCGGAAAGAACTGGATTGAGGAGTTGCCGGTGGTTCTTTGGTCGATTAGGTCGACGCCAAATCGAGCCACTGGCCAGACACCTTTTGCTCTAGTCTATGGAGCAGAGGCAGTTCTCCCCACGGAACTCGTATAGGGGTCGCCTCGAGTGCTCGCTTATGATGAGTTTGAGCAAGAGCAGCTGCGGCAAGATGACGCGCTGCTCCTTGAGGAAGACTGTCTTCAGGCTACTGTATGAGCTGCTCGATACCAGCAAGATTTGTGCCGCTACCACAGCCGCAAAGTTCATGCCAGAAGTCTCGAGGAAGGCGACCTTGTTCTTCGGCGTGTTCAGTCCGCCAAGAATTCCAACAAGTTGACGCCGAAGTGGGAAGGCCCTTACCGGGTGAAACGAGTCACTAGGCCTGGCGCTGTCCGCCTTGAGACCGAAGATGGCTTTCCGTGAGCAACTCCCCGAACATTGAGCATCTTCGTAAGTTTTACTCAGAGGCGCGGTTGCCGGAACCTGTTCAAGCAACCACCTTTTGTACAAGTCTTGCCGCTGTTGCATGTAATCCTTTGTACAAAGCCGCGCAGACCCGTGCATAAATAAAGCTCATGTGCTCCGCACATCTTGTCAATTTCATGCTTTCTATTTTTTGCATGTGTTATCTGACATTTTGTGCAGCACCTGCCCCGGTAAGCAGTAACGAGCCGTAAGGCTCCATATCTTTATTTTCTCTTCTTTCTTTTTTTTCAAAGAAAGGAAGGTTCCCTTGCCCACAAGTTTGCCGAGGGGGAAGGAGAAGATAATGGTGTGGACCAGGCGTCGTTCAAGAAAGTTTTGCCTTGCCGGGAAGCAAACGGCAGAAAAGCTAAGTTGCCAAAGTTTGAGTAATCAGTTTTAAAAAATTTAAGTTATCTTCCTCGAACGACCGTGCTTTGTATGGAAAACCTGTGCGCGGAGGAACCAACTCATAGCTAGTTGCGCCCTTACTTTGTTTCGAGTCCGCTCAACAACTTAAGTGTGCTGCGACTAGTTGCGACAAGGTTTCTTGTCGGTGAAGCGGCACCGCCAAAGAAGCATCGACGTTACGCAGACTCGGCGCAAGGCAAGGGTGCTCAGACCGCAAGTTCCCTAAAAGCGTAGGGAAAAAACATACAAAGGAAGGAATCAAGTAAAGGAAATAACATAGCGAATACTGCCCAAAATAAAGTTACATTACAAGATAGCTTGTCGCAGCTCTAATAGATTGTTCTCGTAACATGACCAGCAGCGGCAAGAAAAGAAGAGGAGGAAACGGGCGGCCTAATCTACGCGATCGCCGTCGACTCTCTTGACTTCGTTCACCTTGTCCCCAATGGGTGCGACAAGGGCCTTGAGCGTTTCCAGATCAGCATCCGTCGGCAGTTTCCTGAGGACGTTGGTGAGGTTGAGGCCCGGGTTGCGGAAGGCCACCTTCACCAACACCTTCTGCAGAACTCTCGCGCAGATCGTGCGCGACTCGTCGGCCAGCTGCTTTGGGATCCTTTCCCGGAGTCGCTGGAGTGCCGTCGCCACGCCCTTGAAGAACAAAGTGAGCTTGGCGCTGGGCTAGAGGTTCTCATCGGAGGAATACCCGAAATCCTCCATCCCCAGCTGCGCCAGCTCCTCGTCGATGACTGCGGCGATATTCACGAGACCCTCTCAACAGAGCTCCACAGTCTCCCTAAAGGTGTTCTGGGTTTCAGCGGCCCTTGTCAGCAGCGCTTCATTGGCCTTGATCTCCTCCTTCAAGGCCACCTCCCGCTCCTTGGCGCCGTCCAACGTCTCGGTCAAAGTAGCCAGCTTCAGCTCGAGATCTGCGTTGGAGTCCTTGGCGGCGCTAAGCTCCTTGCCCTTCTCGACGAGGCGACCCTGCAGCTCACCATGGGAGTAGGCGTCCTTCTCGCGCTCGCGATTGAGCGCGGCCATCTCTTCACCCCTCGCCTTGAGATCGGCCTCCAGCTGCGTCACCTTTGTCTCCAGCTCCTTCTTGGCGGCCTCTGCAGCTGCGGCAGCATCCTTTGCTTCCTTGAGAGCCCCGCCAAATGTTTCCTCGCGCGCGGCAAGCTCCTCCTCGTGGCTGTCAAGATTAACCTTCCGCTGCGCCAACTCGCCTTCCCACGCGAACAGCTCCTCGGCGGCAAGCCGCTGTTGCTCTTCAGCTTCAGCCTTCTCGAGAAGGAAGGCTTTCCGCGCCTCGACGAGCTGCGCTCGCTCCTCTGCAATGGACTGGAGAGCTTCCTGGTTGCGACTCCGGAGCTCCTCCGCATGCTTCTCAATATCCACTCCCGCATGCGCGACAAGCGCTTCCCGGGATTCCACCTTGGCTTGTCGGGCGCGGTAGAGTGACACCAGCTTCCGCAGCAGCTACTCCTCCTCAGACTCGCCGCTGCTACTGCTTGGCGCGTCAACCAGCGTTAGCCCAGCGGAGGCGAGCACCTCTCCATCGAAAGTTTCTCCTTCGACCGGCGCCCTGGAGCTTGACGCCCAGGGGAGCTTGATGAAGACGCCATCGCCGGTCTTGAGATAGGCGCCGGGCTGGGGCTCTTCGGAGCCTGATGCTGCGGCAGCGGTGGAGGGATCGGCGGTCGACGTAGCGCCTTGCGCTCCTGCGGCCTCAGGGTCGTCAGTGCGATCGCCAGATCCCTCGCCGGCTTCTGCGGCAGCAGTCTTGGCGGCCTCCTCGCCAGCAGGATCAGCAGCGCTGGCCTCTTCTTCGGTGGCAACGGCGTTGTTGGTGTTGCCGCACGCGTTCTCCTCGCCGATGGCCTCGGTATCCATCGGCTCCGTCGAAGATGGATCTGACGGCCGGAAAAGAGAGAAAAAGTCAAGCAAATATCCAAAAAGAAGATCAGAAGAAGAAGAACGCAAGGGAAGTTTTCAAGCAAGAAGGGTTACCTGTACTGGGATCTGCAGTCATGGGCTCCACCACTGGGGGGTCACTGGTGCTATCCCTTGCCGGAGAACCGTCCCTTGCCAGAGAACTGTCCCTTGCTAGAGATTTCTCCCTTGCCGGAGAACGCTCCCTTGCCGGGGAATCTTCCCTTGGCGGCGTAGTCGAAGCAGATAGCATCTCGGGGGCGGCTTCCGGTTGCTCCTGGTGAGGCTGCTCTGCTCCTACACAAAACAATAGACAGATGTCAGCACATAAAGAGCACCCGTGCGCGCCTAACAGCAAAAAGTAAACCATCTACTTACGCTGGGGCTGCGCTGGGGGCTGCTTTGGGGAATGATTGCCGGGTCCGGCAAGGTGGTCTCGGGTGCCCCCCCTGTTGTCGCGGTGGGTTCGTCCTCGATGACAATCACCGGGACCTTGGCCCTCTCCGCCGCTCTCTGGGCTAGCGTCCTGAAAAGGAATAGGTTCAGAGTAAAGCAAAACAGCAAGAATTGAAGAAACTACAAGTACAGTAAAGGATCTTACTCTTCTTCTTCCTCGTCGGAGCTGAGCGCGGAGAGGCCGAAGTCCGGCCCTCTTTCGGCGCGACGGGGCGGAGGAGTAGGCTCCCTTGACCGCTTGGCAGGGGCAGCGGCAGGATCAGAAGCGGCGGTCCGGGAGGACCCCGCTCCAGTTGCTGCTGCGGTGTGAGACGCTCCCGCGGCAATAGTGCTTGCCCCGGTGGAGCGTGTCGCGCGGCGCGGCGGCTGTTGGCTCCTCTACCGCCCTACTACGTCCCCAGCCTTGCGGAGACGCCTTCTTGGTGGAGCTGGGGGCTCTGCTTGCGGCAAGCTGCTTGAAAATGGCGGGTCACTCGCACCCTCGGCGGGCTCGCTCGACTCGGCGTCAGGCCCGGCAAGCTCTTCCTCCCCGGCAAGCTCTTCCTCGCCGGCAAGCTCTCCCTCGCCAGCAAGCTCTTCCGCAAGCTCATCTCGATCGGCAAGGCTTGCTGCCTCTGCCGCCTCTGCCTCCTCCATGGTGAATCCGAACTCACCCGCGGCAGCGGCTGCCGCCGCCTCTTCCGCCCTAGTGGCGATGCGCCGCATCTCCGCATTGGTGGTGTCGCGGGTGAGGCTCTTCTGTTCGTCGGTGCGGACCACCACTTCCACCAAGCCGTCGAAGAACTGCTGCACGACGTCGTCTGCGGGCTCTTGCCAAGTTGGAACAATTCCATGCGAATCGCACTGCGGCATCATTGCACGGATGCGATCGAGCGAGGAATTGTTGCACAACGGGACGACGCCTTGCGGCAGCCTGAACCATTCAAGATGCTGAGGGTCGTGCTTGAACAGCTCCTTGAGCATCGCGTCCAGCTCCAAGACAGTGAAGTTGAAGTTGAGGCCCGGGCGCAGCCTCATGATGTCCGCCGGACCCCCGAACTCCCAGGCGGGTCTCCTCCTCTCTTGCAGGGGGGCGATGCGGCGGCGAAGAAAATCCGCGCCAACAACGCCTTAAAGTGAGCCCGCAAGCCTGAGCCGCAAGATCCGGTGATGGCAATCTTGACTTATCATCGTCCGGCCAGGCGCTCAATCGCTGCCGCGCAAGACTCTCGGGCTTGGCGCTGGCGGTGAATGGCTGCGGTTCTCTCAACAATCCATCACCATTCTGCTCTCCACTCCTCCCACTTGCTGCGGAGCTCTCCTTCCAGATACGCTTCCTTCTTGCCGGCTCTCGAGATCCAGGCGATTCCACCGGAGAGGGGCTCCCCTCTCTCAACTCGGGGCATAAAGAAGTGGCGGAAAAGGGCTACATTTGGATGGACTCCGACAAAGTTTTCGCAAAGATGTGCGAAAACTGCCATGGTCAGAACAGCATTGGGGGTGAAATCAAGGAGGTGGAACCCGTAGGTGTTCATGATATCGCAGAAGAACTCAGAGAAAGGCGGGCAGAGCCCGCAATAGAAGAACAGCGCGAAGAAAGGGTATCCGTTCGGAGCCCGTTCCGAAGCGGCGGCGGAGAGTACCTTCGTGCGCGGATGCGCTCGCATCTCCGTCGACCAGAAGAGGTAGTACCACTCCCTCAGCTCCTTCACGGCGAGCTCGGGGAGTTGCCCGCTCCTTTCGCAGCGCCTCGAGCCGCAGCGCCTCTGCCGACTTCACGGCCTTCCCTTTGCCGGTTTTCGGATCCATGGCGGAGGTAGTAGGGGAGATCGAAGGCGTTGGTGGCGCCGGCGGCGATGGGGGGCGGAGCGCTACTCTCTCTCGACTTTGGAAGAAGGGGGGAGCGATGGAGATTTCTGAGATTGGAAGTAGCAACGGGCAAGATGGGCGAACTGCCCCTGTTTCCTCTGCTTATAAAGAGGGAGGGGGCGGACGTTCCGCTTTTCTGAATAAAGAACCACCCACGATCTCTCCCACGACGCCGCATTCAACGCGTGCCGTTAGGGGAGGGCGCGGTGGATACGGAGTAAGATACAGCGTGGACCCAGGCCGCGCGTGCCTGTGCCCTGTTTTGGGCCTGGCCCAACAGCGCTCCGCACCGTGTGTGGCCCAGGCCCGGGGGCTCCTGTCGGTGTACTAGAGTAGGGGTACCCTTAGTATCCCAAACTTGTGCACGGGCAGTTGCAGCACCCCGCGGGAAGGCTTGCCGGTGACCGCCAAGGTCCTCCGTGGTTCCTTTGGAGCCATTCAAGAACAAAGTGTTTAAGCCAAGGAGACAAGACTCCGGCAAGAGGAGCTTGCCGGGAAGGCCAACCAAGGCATCTCAAGGAACTTGCCGCGACGCGTCCCGGCAAGGCCCGGCGAGCGACAAGCTTCCGGGCGCGGAAAGACAACGACCGTGGCAAGGCGCTTGCTGCGGCAAGCCACCACTCTGTACCCACGCTCCAGCGCATCCGTCAACGTGTCACCATGGGACCTTTCCAGGCGTGCATGGCGGGAGGCTGTGCAGCCAGCGGTGCAAGGTGGCAAGCGGCGCTGACAAGATCGCCATCGTGGCAAGCGGTGGCGCCCCTGACGGTCCCTTTCCTGCACTGTTTGGGCGACACAGACGGGCATTTAATGCTTTTGTCCCCTGCCGTCAGGGTTAGGTAGGATACACTGTACAAGTAGTTGTACCAATCGCAACTCCTTTTCCATTTTTGCCCTCGCCTACGTTGCCACCTGTCGGTGACCCCTTGAGCATATAAAAGGAGGCCCATGCGCAACATAGAGGGGGTTCGAAGCATTCGAAACCAGAGAACACTCACGCTCCCGAGCAAGAACTCAATACAAACCACAAAGCAGCTGTAGGAGTATTATCTCTCCGGAGAGCTCCGAAGCTGGGTAAATCGCTCGTGTGCTTCGCCTCGATCTGCTCTTCGTGCGATCTCCGCCCCCCGCCGAACCGTAAGGGGCTCCGGTCCCATAGGTGTTCGTTCCCACGACACGTGTCAACTACCTCACTCACTAAGTGTTGTGGCTCACTCACTCCCTCAAGGATGCTCTCACTCATATGGTTGGTGGGGTCACTCAAATGGGGCTCAACCTCACATAGGATGTGCGGCATGCTCTCATGTGTGGGGCTAGTGGTGGTCACACTCATCCTCTCATAGGAAATGCTTTCAATGTCACGTATGGTGGAGTCACTCATCTCACTCATGGGGTGGTGGCTCTCCTCACATGACAAATGGGGCATCTCAACATATGTGGGTGTCGAAGAGATGTAGGTGCAAATGTATCCATGCTCAACTCCTATCGCCGTGGTCAAAGGGGATGACCCTTGCTCGACCTTCTTGTCATCGTCTTGGTGTGGGAGGCCCATATGATGTGGCACCTCGTAGCTTGTCTGATGTAGGGTAGAACCCTAGAGGCCGATCTTTCACGTTTGGAGAGGATCCCTACGTGGAACACGAAGAACATGAGGAGGGGAATGAGAGAAAAACATGAGAGAACACTCAACCAACAAGAACAAAGTCACACATGTGCTAGATCATCGAAACACAAGAGAGGTACAAGATCCAAATCCAACAAGAGAGGATACAAAGGGTAACCGGTTCGTCTCCGTGAGGAGGTCTTGATGATGGTCTTCTCCGGATGGAGGTCTTGAATCCAGGTGGGTCTTCTCCGAAGAGGTGTTGGTCCCTCACGAGGAGTAGATCCGGATGAATGAGCGAGCCTCTATCTCTCAAATGAGATAAATCAATGCTAACCCTAGCTAGGAGGTCGGATAGGTCTATTTATAGTCATAGCATAAATGAGGGGCAAAGTGAAGGGGTACATGGGCCTCAGCCTGCAATTGGGCGCAGCCAGGGGTCGGACATCCGGAGGCTCGGGACGGCCCGGTCATCCGTAGATCTTCGGACGTTCGTAATTTTGCTTCTGTGGTCGGTTGCACAGTCCTCCGGTCTTCCTCGGATTTCCGTTAATTTGGTTCTATTGGGGAAGTGTCGGACATCCGAAGGGGCTCGGTCGTCCAGAGCCTGGGAGTCGTCGGACGTCCGGTCCTGGTCGGACGTCCGGCCACTGGAGCTTCTGTTGTCCTATTTTCCCTGTGCTGTAGCAACCTCCAGGGGTCGGACGTCCGGGCTGGGCCGGTCGTCCGGATCATGTAGCTTTCGAGGCAGCTCTTCTTCTTGTCCTTCATGCTTGGTGTCCTCGCCGACTTGGCTATTGAATGTAGCTGTTCCGTGGCTCTCCTCCAAGAACCTAATCACACATAGAGTCTCCGCATGAGGTAGTAGCCATGTCTCGTAAGTAGAGAGAGGGAGTTCGGAGAGGAGCGAGTTCACCTTATCTTCAATAGCCTTTGATCGAGCTCTTGTCATGGGTCCAAGTGGTGTCGAGTGAGATGTAGGTACGTCCATGGGGATGATCGAGGGATGCTCCGCATCATCTCTCCCCGCCCCCCTCGTTAAGAAAGATCCGACCTCGGATCGAAAGTTTCATCACCATGGTATGGCGAGAGGTCTTTGACGTTGAAGATGTCACTCACATTGTACTTGTCTCGTGGGAGGTCGATCTTGTAGGCGTTGTTGTTGTAGAGTGCTAGCACCTTGAAGGATCCATCAGCTCGAGGTAGGAGTTTGGACTTGTGTTCGTTGGGGAAGCAGTCCTTGCGAAGGTGTAGCCACCCGAGATCACCGATTTTTAATATCATGGGGTGCTTGTTGACATTGAGCTTGGTCGCAAGTCGTTGTACTTGGCGCTCGATGGTGTGCTTTGTATCTTCATGCATATTTTTGTGGTAGCTTGCTCATGCACTCGCGTCGAGGTTTGTGCGCTCTTGTAGTGGAAGAGGTAGAATGTCCAATGGGGATAACGGATTGAAGCCGTAGACGACCTCGAAGGGGGACTTGCCGGTAGTCGAATGTCTTGCGTGGTTGTAGGTGTACTCGGCGATGGGTAGGCACTCCTCCCACTCCTTGATGTTCCTCTTGATCAACACGCAAAGTAGAGTGGAGAGTGTACGGTTCGTCACCTTCGTTTGGCCGTCGGTTTTAGGATGGTATGCCGACGAGAACAAGAGCTTGATTCCGAGCTTGGCGCATAGCGTCTTCCAAAAGTAAATCGAACTTGACGTCGCGGTCCGAGACGATTATCTTTGGTACTCCATGAAGTCGCAAGATTTCCCTACAAAAGAGATTGGCAACATGTGAAGCATCGTCTATCTTGTTGCATGGAATGAAATGTGCCATCTTAGAAAATCGGTCCACAACAACAAACACAGTATCCTTTCCATTTTGAGTTCTAGGCAAACCAAGTACAAAATCCATGCTAATGTATTCCCAAGGTTGATAAGGAATAGGAAGAGGCATGTAAAGACCATGGGATTGAGCTTTAGACTTAGCTTTGCGACATGTAGAGCATCGGTTGGCAAAACGTGAGACGTTGCGGAACATATTGGGCCAAAAGTAGTTCTTGGAGAGCGTGGCGAATGTCTTGTGGCGTCCAAAGTGTCCCATGAGTCCGCCTCCATGAGCCGCTTGCAAAAGGAGCAAACGAAGAGAAGACTCGGGAATGCAAAGTTTGTTAGCTCTCATAAGATAATCATCCTTGATGTAATATCATTCCCAAGATGTATGCGTCAAACACTTAGAATAAGGAGTAGCAAAAGAAGGATCATTAGTGTACAAGTCTTTGATGTGGTCAAAGCCAATAACATTCAACTCAAGTTTAGTGACAAGTGTGCATATGTGGGAAAGGGCAGCCGCAACTACATTTTCCTTACCCTTAATGTATTTGATCACATAGGGGAAAGATTCAATAAATTTACACCATTTGGCATGATGCTTGTTCAACTTAGTTTGACCTTTCAAGTACTTAAGCGTTTCAAGATCGGTATGTATGACAAACTCGTGAGGTCTAAGATAATGTTCCCAAACATGTAGCACACGCACTAAAGCATACAACTCTTTGTCATAGATGGGATAGTTAAGTTGAGCACCGGAGAGTTTTTCACTAAAGTATGCAATGGCTCATTTTTCTTGCATCAAAACTCCGCCAATTCCGGTACCACTTGCATCACGATGAACCTCAGAAGTTTTGTCAAAGTTGGGCAAAGCGAGAATCGGAGCATGAGTAAGCAAAGATTTGAGCTCATCAAAAGCGGTAGATTGCAAGGGTCCCCAAACAAAAGGAGCATTTTTCTTACTCAAAGCATGCAAAGGTGCGGCGATGGTGCTAAAGTCTTTTACAAAAGCGACGATAGAAACCCGCAAGGCCAAGAAAGCTACGCACTTGGTGCAAATTGGTGGGTTGGGGCCAAGTTTTAATTGCTTCAATTTTAGATTCATCAACATGGACACCCTTGGAAGAAACAACGAAACCCAAGAAAACAAGCTTGTCAACACCAAATGTGCACTTTTTCATGTTGGCATAAAGGCGTTCCTTGCGAAGAGTTTGCAAAACAGCCCTAACATGATTTAGATGCTCTTTCATGTATTTGCTAAAAAACTAGAATGTCATCAAAGTAAACCACAACAAACACTCCAATGTAAGGGCGAAGCACAAAATGCATAAGACGCATGAAAGTACCGGGTGCTTCTGAAAAACCCATAGGCATAACCAACCACTCGTACAAGCCAAATTTGGTTTTGAAAGTGGTTTTCCATTCATCACCTTCTTGTATGCGAATTTGATAATAGCCACTTTTAAGATCAATTTTTGAGAAAATGGTGGCACCACTAAGTTCATCAAGCATATCATCTAGCCGAGGAATGGGATGCCTATAGCGAACGGTAATAGCATGGATGGGCCTACAATCCGAGCACATGCGAAAACTGCCATCTTGCTTGGGCACAAGTATAACCGTAACGACACAAGGGCTTAAGCTTTCACATACATGTCCGTTGTCGATGAGTTGTTGTACTTGCCGTTGGATCTCCTTAGTTTCTTCGGGGTTGACGCAGTATGGGGCTTTGTTTGGTAGAGGTGCTCAATGCTTTGTAGTGGAGGTAGTCCCGGAGGTAGCTCTTCGAGGAAAACATCGTGGAATTCCTACAAAATAAAAGAGAACACTAAAGGTAGATTGTGAGAGGTGTTAGTTTTCGGTTCCCCATCCTTGCACACAAGGACAAAGTGCATAACACTCGATGGGTTCTCACACACTTCTCTCATCTCACTTTTGGTGGCAAATAGAACGAAGTTTTTCTTGTTGATCATCATGGAAGCACTCGGTTTTGGCTTGTGGCTCTCACTCTCTTTTGGGTGGGTCACTATCTTACTCTTCTCTCCACGATGGGTGGCTTGCTTGTCGGCTATTACTTGACTAGGAGACATAGGTCGTAGCACATACTCCTTCCCTTTCATCTTGTAGCTATAGTGATTGGTACGCCCGTTGTGGATGACGCCGCAGTTAAATTGCCATGGTCGACCAAGAAGGAGGTGACAAACGGACATCGGGACGACATCACACTCCAAAGTGTCTTCATATGCGCCAACGTTGAAGGAGACTTGGACCGTATGCTCAACTCGTATAGTGCCGGAATCGCTTAGCCATTGGACTTTGTAGGGGTGCGGGTGCTTCATCTTGACCAATTGTAGCTTGGAGCATAGTTCTTCACTTGCCAAGTTGTGACAACTACCTCCGTAGATGATGACCTTGACGGACCTTCCATTGATGCCAGCCTTTGTGTGGAACATGTGGCATCTTTGGTCTTTTCTTGTTGATGTTGAAGAGTCAAGACTTTGGAGATAACGAGAGCGGGGCTCGAATCCTGATACGTCTCCAACGTATCTATAACTTATGAAGCATTCATGCTATTATGTTATCTATTTTGGATGTTTATGGGCTTTACTAAGCACCTTTATATTATTTTGGGACTAACCTATTAACCGGAGGCCCAGCCCATATTGCTGTTTTCTTGCCTATTTCAGTGCTTCGAAGAAAAAGAAAATCAAACAGAGTCCAAACGGAGTGAAACCTTTGGGAAAGTTATTTTTGGAATGGAAGCAATCCAGGGGACTTGGAGTGCACGTAAGGGAAGCTTCGAGGTGGCCACGAGGCAGGGAGGTGCGCCCACCTCCCCTGGGCGCGCCCCCACCCTCGTGGACCCCTCGTTGCTCCCCTGACTGACTTCTTTCGCCTATATATCTCCATATACCCTAAAAACATTGGGGAGCACAATAGATCGGGAGTTCCGCCGCCGCAAGCCTCTGTAGCCACCAAAAACCTCTCGGGAGCCTGTTCCGGCACCCTGCCGGAGGGGGAATCCATCACCGGTGGCCATCTTCATCATCCCGGCGCTCTCCATGATGAGGAGGGAGTAGTTCACCCTCGGGGCTGAGGGTATGTACTAGTAGCTATGTGTTTGATCTCTCTCTTGTGTTCTTGAGGTGATACGATCTTGATGTATCGCGAGCTTTGCTATTATAGTTGGATCTTATGATGTTTCTTCTCCTCTACTCTCTTGTAATGGATTGAGTTTTCCCTTTGAAGTTATCTTATCCGATTAAGTCTTTAAGGATTTGAGAACACTTGTTGTATGTCTTGCCGTGCTTATCTGTGGTGACAATGGGATATTCACGTGATCTACTTGATGTATGTTATGGTGATCAACTTGCGGGTTCAATGAACTTATGCATAGGGGTTGGCACACGTTTTCGTCTTGACTCTCCAGTAGAAACTTTGGGGCAGTCTTTGAAGTACTTTGTGTTGGTTGAATAGATGAATCTGAGATTGTGTGATGCATATCGTATAATCATGCCCACGGATACTTGAGGTGACATTGGAGTATCTAGGTGACATTAGGGTTTTGGTTGATTTGTGTCTTAAGGTTTTATTCTAGTACTAACTCTATGATAGAACGAACGGAAAGAATAGCTTCGTGTTATTTTACTACGGACTCTTGAATAGATCGATCAGAAAGGATAACTTTGAGGTGGTTTCGTACCCTACCATAATCTCTTCGTTTGTTCTCCGCTATTAGTGACTATGGAGTGACTCTTTGTTGCATGTTGAGGGATAGTTATATGATCCAGTTATGTTATTATTGTTGAGAGAACTTGCACTAGTGAAAGTATGAACCCTAGGCCTTGTTTCCTATCATTGCACAACCGTTTGTGGTCACTTTTATCATTAGTTACCTTGTTGTTTTTATTATTTCAGTTTACAAAAACCTATATCTACCATCCATATTGCACTTGTATCACCATCTCTTCGGCACCTATACAATTTACCATTGTATTGGGTGTGTTGGGGACACAAGAGACTCTTTGTTATTTGGTTGCATAGTTGTTTAATAGAGACCATCTTCATCCTACGCCTCCCGCAGATTGATAAACCTTAGGTCATCCACTTGAGGGAAATTTGCTAATGTCCTATAAACCTCTGCACTTGGAGGCCCAACAACGTCTACAAGAAGAAGGTTGTGTAGTAGACATCAAGCTCTTTTCTGGCGCCGTTGCCGGGGAGGTGAGTGCTTGAAGGTATATCTTTAGATCTTGCAATCGAATCTTTTTGTTTCTTGTTTTATCACTAGTTTAGTCTATAAAAGAAAACTACAAAAAAATGGAGTTGAGTTTGTCTCATATGCTTCATCTTTTTAATATCTTTCGTGAGTATGATGAAAAGGAAAATTGTGCTCAAGTGCTAGAAGAAGAAGTCTATAAAATGTTTGGTATTAAATCTTTGAATGATGAGCGTGATTGCAATGTTGTTAGTATGAACTCTTTGAATATCCATAGTACTAATGATGATTGCACTAGTTGTGATGAAAATGTCTCCTATAAGCATGTCAATTTTCTGGAGTGCATTGATTTTGCAAGTACACACCAAATAGGGAAGATATATATTGCAAGAGGCATAAGCTTTTAGAAACTAAATTGTTGCAAGAAAGGCTAGATAAGATGCTGAAAATTTACATTCCTTTTATCGTACTTGTGAACTTTGCAATGAACGTGTCATCTACATCTTCGATGCAAATTGTTTCATGATCGAATTGTGTCCAAGAATTGTGATGATTTTATTTCCCTTGCACATCTTAAGGGTTATGAAGAAATGAAATGTTTAACTAAGCATCTTCCAGAATTTGCCCGTAAGAAACTCCTTGATTTTGATCTAGAGGAAATTTATATGTATTGTGCGGTGAATTGCATTGAAAATCCTTATATTGCCAATTACATAAAGAAAAGAAAGCAAATAGAAATTGGAGAGAATACTAATGAAAGGGAAGATACTTCCCAATATCCTCCTATTATTTCTTATGATGAATCAGGGAACGAGGAGGAGCTTTCTATTCAACCAATCTCATTAATAAGGAGCTCAAAAAAGAGGGTTAAACCCACACATGATGTGAAAAAGAAAAAGAGAAGATGGAGAAGCAAAGGTAAAAAGGTATCCCTCCCAAATGATGTTGCTCCTACTACTCATTGCGATGATGATAATTGCTATACTATTGGTGCTATCCATACTATTAATGATGAGAGTGATTATGCTTACGATATGAAAAGGCCCAAGCTTGGGGATGCTATGTTTGATGAGAATGACATATTTGAGAATATATTTGCTGCAATTAATGTTTGTCCCAAGCTTGGGAATTCTACGTTTAATGAAGATGATATTTTTAGCCTCCCAAGTTTTGATATGCAAAGTTGTTATGATGATAGCATGCCTCTTACCTATGATGATTATATTGATGAAAGTGGGTTTGGAAGAGTGTCAACTTTAGGAAGTAGTGATCCCACTATTTTGGAGGATGTTGAATTTTATTGTGATGAATATGAAAGTGGATTTGGAGAGGTCATGACTTTATTTAGTGATGAATCCACTATTTTGGAAGAGGTTTCGATCGATTATGATGAGAATAAAGTTGCTACTTATGATGATTATTGTGATGAAACTTATGCCATAGAAAGTAGTGATGATTATATTTATAAAACTTGTCATGATTATGATTACCCTTTTTCTGAACATTACTCTTTTAATATGGAAACAATTTATAGTATTCGAGTCTCTTATGATACTCCCACTATCCCGAATGAGAAGAATCTTGCTTATGTGGAGAGTAGTAAAATTTCTATGCAAGTAGATCATGAAAAGAATGCTTTATGTGCTGGTTATATTGTTGAATTCATTCATAATGCTACTGAAAATTATTATGAGGGAGGAACATATGCTTGTAGGAATTGCAATAATATCAAGTTTCCTCTCTATGTGTTGAAAATCTTGAAGCTATGCTTGTTTTGCCTTCCTATGCTAGTTGATTATTGTTCCAATAAGTTGTTTGCTCACAAAATCTCTATGCATAGTAAGTGGGTTAGACTTAAATGTGCTAGTCATATTATTCATGATGCTCCCTTTATGCTTCAATTCTTACCTTTTATGTGAGCATCATTGTCATCATCGTGCCTAGCTAGAAAGGCATTAAAGAAAAGCGCTTGTTGGGTGACAACCCAATATTTACCTTTACTGTTTTTGTGTGCCCACATGATTATGCTACTGTAGTAATCATGTTTTATAGCTTTTGTTTCAATAAAGTTCCAAGTAAGACCTTTAGTATAGCTTACGGTGATAGTTGTGTTGATCCTGCTGAAAATCAAAAACTTTTGCACCCAGTAAATTAGTTTTGATAATTCACAGAAACGTGATTTTGATCTGATTCTTCTTTATCTGGATTGGTACAAATTGCTCAGGTTTTCCTAATTTGGTAGGATTTTTGGAGTTCCAGAAGTATACGTTTGATACAGATTACTACAGATTGTTCTGTTTTTGACAGATTCTGTTTTTCATGTGTTGTTTGCTTATTTTGATGAATCTATGAGTAGTATCGGAGGGTATGAACCATAGAGAAGTTGGAATACAGTAGATATTACACCAATATGAATTTAGAATGAGTTCATTACAGTACCTAAGTGGTGGTTTTATTTTCTTATACTAACGGAGCTTACGAGTTTTCTGTTGAGTTTTGTGTTGTCAAGTTTTCAAGTTTTGGGTAAAGATTCGATGGACTATGGAATAAGGAGTGGCAAGAGGCTAAGCTTGGGGATGCCCATGGTACCCCAAGATATTCAAGGATAACTGAAAGCCAAAGCTTGGGGATGCCCTGGAAGGCATCCCCTCTTTCGTCTTCGTCTATCGGTAACTTCACTTGGAGCTATATTTTTATTCACCCCATGATATGTGTTTTTCTTGAAGCGTCATGTTGTTTTATTTTGTTTTGCTTGCTGTTTGAATAAAATACCAAGATCTGAAATTCTTAAATGAGAGAGGGTCTTCACATAGTTACATAATTATCTAACTACTCATTGATCTTCACTTATATCTTTTTGGAGTAGTTTGTCATTTACTCGTGTGCTTCACTTATATCCTATGAGTAAATGGTTGAATGAGTTGAATGTCATAAATCTGAAATTATATATGTTTCATATGCTTACCCCATTGGGAGTAATGACTTCACATCTAAGAAGTAGAGGTAGTAAATTGATTGAAGGTTAGCAAGCATTGTATTGGTCACTTGAATAATTCATGAAAGAATATTGAAGGAAGAGAAATTTCACATATAAATATACTATCTTAGACATCTTCTAATTGTGAGCCCCATTAATTATTTTCAAACCTGAGCAAATTAGTTGAAGTTGGACAAGGAAGACAACGTAATGAGTTATGCTTGGGTGTATTTGTATAGAAGTTATATTGTTATAAATCCTCCAACATGTGGTGCTTGCTTTTTAGAATCCTTTGCTAGCCAAAATATCTGTACTAAGCGGGAATACTGCTTGTGCATCCAAATCCCTTGAACCAAGTTTCTTCCATGAGTGTCCACCATACCTACCTATATGTGGTATTTACATTGCTCCAAGTAAATTTGCATGTGCCAAACTCTAAACCTTCAAATAATAATCTGTTTTGTATGCCCGAATCGCTCATGTAGCGACTAGGGGCTATCAGTATCTTCCATACTAGGTGGGTTATTCTCACGATAAGTGGACTCCGCTCATCATTCACGAGAAAAATGGCTGGTAACCGGGATGCCCAGTCCCATGATCGAACGATCAAAATCAAATAAAAAATAATTGCAAACAAAACTCCCCCAAGATTGATGTTAGTTGGAAGCACCTGTTGTTTCGGGCAAGCCATGGATTGATGATTGTTGGTGGAGGGGGGGGGGTAAAAGCTTTACCATTCTGTTTGGGGACCGCCAATAATTTATGTAGTATGGAAGATATTGGGAACTCTTGGTTGTTATGTTGACAATGAGATCATACCTCTCAAAATTATTTATCTCTATTTCAAAATGGAGCTCTGGCACCTCTATAAATCCCTGCTTCCCTTTGCGAAGGGCCTATCTTTTACTTTTATGCAAGAGTCAGTAGTATTCCTTCTCATTCCTACCTACTCTTTAGTTGGCAAGCATCGTGTGTTAGGGAAAGATCTAAGCATATATGGACATGCAAATATATTTGATCATGAATTATTATTGTTGACAATTATCTATATGATAAGTGAGTTGGGAGGCGAACACTAAGCCCCTATCTTTCTCTGTGTTTGATGGATGCTATTTGTTCTAAGAATATGCTTTGAGTGGTAGCAGTCATGGAAGACTATATGATAGTTGAGTATGTGGAGTTTGCTAAATCAAAGCTCTGGCATAGACCCTTCCTGAAAATAAGATGAACTGTAATTGTTTGATGACTCAGCATGAAGTTTGCTAGTTTTCAAGGAAGTTTATGGTCTATGCTTTAACATGTGAATAGCTTGTTACTTGATCTTGAGAAGTTTTATGAGATGAACTACTGTTATGACATATAATCATGCTAGAAAAGGTGATTGAAATTATCATTGATCAAACTTGTGCACCTGCTAGCATTCACACTTCATAAATTCTTTATTTTATCATTTACCTACTCGAGGCCGAGCAGGAATTAAGCTTGGGGATGCTGATACGTCTCCAACGTATCTATAATTTATGAAGCATTCATGCTATTATATTATATGTTTTGGATGTTTATGGGCTTTACTAAGCACTTTTATATTATGTTTGGGACTAACCTATTAACCAGAGGCCCAGCCCATATTGTTGTTTTCTTGCCTATTTCAGTGTTTCGAAGAAAAGAAATATCAAACGGAGTCCAAACGGAATGAAACCTTTGTGAAAGTTATTTTTGGAACGGAAGCAATCCAGGGGACTCGGAGTGCACGTAAGGGAAGCTTCGAGGTGGCCACGGGGCAGGGAGGCGCGCCCCCACCCTCGTGGGCCCCTCGTGGCTCCCCTGACCGACTTATTTTGCCTATATATCTCAATATACCCTAAAAACATTGGGGGACACAATAGATCGAGAGTTCCACCACCGAAAGCCTCTGTAGCCACCAAAAACCTCTCAGGAGCCCGTTCCGGCACCCTGCCGGAGGGGGGATCCATCACCGGTAGCCATCTTCATCATCCCGGCGCTCTCCATGACGAGGTGGGAGTAGTTCACCCTCGGGGCTGAGGGTATGTACCAGTAGCTATGTGTTTGATCTCTCTCTCTCTCTCTCTCTCGTGTTCTTGAGGTGATACGATCTTGATGTATCGCGAGCTTTGCTATTATAGTTGGATCTTATGATGTTTCTCCTCCTCTACTCTCTTTTAATGGATTGAGTTTTCCCTTTGAAGTTATCTTATCGGATTGAGTCTTTAAGGATTTGAGAACACTTGATGTATGTCTTACCGTGCTTATCTGTGGTGACAATGGGATATTCATGTGATCTACTTGATGTATGTTTTGGTGATCAACTTGCGGGTTCAATGAACTTATGCATAGGGGTTGGCACACGTTTTCATCTTGACTCTCCGGTAGAAACTTTGGGGCAGTCTATGAAGTACTTTGTGTTGGTTGAATAGATGAATCTGAGATTGTGGGATGCATATCGTATAATCATGCCCACAGATGCTTGAGGTGACATTGGAGTATGACATTAGGGTTTTGGTTGATTTGTGTCTTAAGGTGTTATTCTAGCAAACTCTATGATAGATCGAATGGAAAGAATTCGAGTTATTTTACTATGGACTCTTGAATAGATCGATCAGAAAGGATAACTTTGAGGTGGTTTCGTACCCTACCATAATCTATTCGTTTGTTCTCCGCTATTAGTGACTTTGGAGTGACTCTTTGTTGCATGTTGAGGGATAGTTATATGATCCAGTTATGTTATTATTGTTGAGAGAACTTGCACTAGTGAAAGTATGAACCCTAGGCCTTGTTTCCTACCATTGCAAGACCGTTTGTGCTCACTTTTATCATTAGTTACCTTGGTGTTTTTATTATTTCATATTACAAAAACCTATATCTACCATCCATATTGCACTTGTATCACCATCTCTTCGCCGAACTAGTGCACCTATGCAATTTACCATTGTATCGGGTGTGTTGGGGACACAAGAGACTCTTTGTTATTTGGTTGCAGGGTTGTTTGAGAGATACCATCTTCATCCCACGCCTTCCACGGATTGATAAACCTTAGGTCATCCACTTGAGGGAAATTTGCTATTGTCCGACAAACCTCTGCACTTGGAGGCCCAACAATGTCTACAAGAAGAAGATTGTGTAGTAGACATCAAATCCTCATCACAAAAGACTTGATCATCTTCATCTTCGTTCATGCGCTGGTGCATGGCCACTTGCTCAAGGGCTTCCATTTCCTCTTCACTCATGGAGTCATAGGTCCGTAGTTGTTGAGGATCATGGTGCGCTTGTTGGTGCATTGAAAGGACTTGTGGCCTCGGCCGCCGCAAGTGAAACACTTGAAGGAGCTTGTCTTGACGGTCTCATCGGTTGGAGTAGATGATGAAGCGTGCGGCTTGAAGTTGCTTGTAGTAGGAGGAGGACGACTTGAGGTTGTCGAAGTTTTCTTGTAACTTGACTTGTCGTCGTTGCTTGTAGATGGCTTGGTTGAGGTAGAAGTTGGAGGAGTCGTTGAAGCTTGGGTGTTGGAGAAGCCGTAGGTCTTGGATGAGTACTTGGCGTCTTGCACTTGACGTTCCGCTTTGGTAGCTTGATGCACAAGCTCAATGAGGTTGGAGTAGGGTTGGAAGTCGGTAATCTTCTTTATGGGATGATTGAGGCCATTCAAGAAGCATGCCATTGTTTGCTCATCATCTTCCGTGACATTGGCTCGTATCATGGCTATCTCCATTTCCTTGTAGTATTCTTAAACACTCTTTTTTCCTTGCTTGAGTAGTTGGAGCTTCTTGAAGAGATCGCGGTTGTAGTAGGTGGGCACAAAACGTGCTCGCATGACATCTTTCATTTGAGCCCAAGTGGTGATTGGTGGTTCACCTCTTGCTTCTCGGCGCTCAAGGACTTTTTCCCACCATATGAGCACATAATCTTGGAACTCAAGGGATGCCATAGCGATCTTCTTCTCTTCCTCATAGTTGTGCAAACGAAAGATTTTGTCGACCTTCAATGCCCATGATAGATACTCTTCAGGATCATTGCTTCTGTTGAACTTGGGCATGGTGAACTTTAGCTTGCCATAGTGTTGCTCTTCATTGTTTTGTTGTCGAGGATGATGATGACGCCCTTGACATGGAGGATAGTCAACCAAATGTTGCTCTTGCCGTGGAGGATGACCATAGTCAACTTGCTCTTGTTGAACTTGTGGTTGTGGTGGAGCTTGTCGAGCTTGAGGAGGAGGAGGAGGAACTTGACGTTGCACTCTTGGTTGGTAGTTCCGCTCTTGGATTTCTTCGCGAAGTGCTTCCTCTTGATTGCGCCTATTGCGGTTGTGCTTGGCAATGGCTCGACTTGATTCTTGAAGGGCACGTTGCGCCTCAAGAGCTTGTGCTTCACATTGTTATTGTTGAAGATGTTGAGCCTCGGCATCTTGTTCCTCTTGATGTAGACGCGCTTGTTCTACCTCTTGGCGACGTTGACGTTGTCGTTCTGGAGCTTGTGCAAAAGGATCTTGGTGTGGTTGATGACGAAGGACTTGCTCGTCGACTTGCTCTTGTGGATGATTGTTGTGTAGAGGATTGTGAGATGCATGACGGTCTTGACGCGCGGCTCGTTGAAGAGTGTTTGATGTCGGTGTACTTGAGCCGGAGAAGGTGTCGTCGGAGTGTCGACTTGAGCGGCTCCATCTTGAGTAGGAAGAAGTATAAGGAGGGCAGTTCACCAACAAGGCACAGATCTTGTCCATTCTTGCATCGTTCTCTTGCTTGTGAGTGTCGAGCTTGTTGTCGAAGTAGTCTCTTGTACGTTGCTCGGAGAGTTGCAAGTCGGTGGCGAGATCGTCGATGCGGTCGGTCATTGCTTGTTGCTCTTGATGCAACGCTCGTTGTGCACCAAAGAGGTGGCTCTTGGTGACGTATGATGACATGTCGTCGTCTTGCTCGATGAAGAGTGGGTTGGTAGAAGTACTTGGCCTATCCATCATTCCAAGCAGAATGTGAGTGGGAGAAGGAGAAGAACTTATACCAAATGTACCTTGACCGATGTTGAAGATGGATCAAGATCACCCAAATGCAGACAATGAAATAACACAATTGGTACCAATTCTTGTCGGTTCTCGCACCTACACAAGTAAAAGCTTATGGTGGAGCTTGGTTAGGATGGTGGCACAAAATTTGATGCAATTGTAAGTGAGCTTCAATAATGTTGGAAAAGATTCACAAATTTGCAAATGCACAAGTAGACCAAGCAAGTAGAGGTACACAGAAACACACGTGCAAATAGATAAGTGGGATTGTGCAAACCAAAAATGAGCCAAAACGTGGAGTCCACGAAAATGCTCTTGTTGCACAATACTAGAGAGACGCTAGCACGATTGCACAATAGGCGAATACGTAACTTGTGCACAACCTACTAGGCAAAAATGCAACGACCTCTATCCCAAGTATGCTATATGTATGGTATTTCGATGATATGAACCAAGATGATCGAATATGACAGACTTAATGTAGTATGATGCTATGGTTCTTGCTTATAAGCTCTTTGCCTATCTTTTCCTCTTTACTTAAAAGCTTGTTTGGCTCTTTCACTTTTGAGCTCTTTTCTCATGTAAAACTTCACGAACAAAGATAGCAATTGTGTATGCGATGACAACATTGTGACACAAAAGATGATGCCAAAGATATGTACCACTATGATATGGTATGTATGCTATGGAGTATGATCACTAATGTGCACAAGTCATGTTGCTGGAAATACTCAATGGCTAGTCTCGATGGGTAAGCAACGCAAAAGTAAGGCTATGTGGTTATCAATACAATGGCATGGTATGACAAAGATGTCGTCGAGGTTACCGTCCTTGGCGATGATGAGTCCTTTGCAAAGATGAGCGGTGGTGATGATGATGTCGAACCGTACCTATATAGCCGAAACACAATAGGACACGGGAATCACAACTCAAAATCTCAAAGTCCAAACGTGTCAAAATCGTCATAGGAGGTATTGGTGAACGATGGTGGTGTATGTGGATAGCTGTGGTGGTATAAATATTTGGAAGATGTGGTGGAAGGTGGGGAAGTGGTGGTGGCCGAACTGAAAAAATCAGTTTCGTCAGGTTTTTACGGACATCCGGATGGGTAACGGTCATCCGTCGTCGGACGTCCAGAGGAGGCCGGACGTCCTGTGCTTGGGCAAAAATCGGGCACAGGAAGAACTGCTTGAATTCGGGGTGGAGGAAGGACGTGATGTCAAATTCGACCAAATGTACGAATGCAAAAGGGTGGGGAGGGTGGTGAAAGCTAGATCCACACGTAGCAACACAAATCCATGGATCAAATGCAACAAAACTTCAACACACCAACAAATCACAAAAAAAATTGGGGCTATTTTTGGTGGGGATTTTCGGATTTAGGACGAAAACAACAAAATCAAGCTAGAAACACGGGGTAGGGGCTCCAAAAACATGATCAACGTGGCTCATGATACCAAGATGATGTAGGGTAGAACCCTAGAGGTCGATCTTTCATGTTTGGAGGGGATCCTTGCAAGGAACACGAAGAACACGAGGAGGGGAACAAGAGAAAAACACGAGTGAACACTCAAACAACAAGAACAAAGTCACACATGTGCTAGATCATCAAAACACAAGAGAGGTACAAGATCCAAATCCAACAAGAGACGATACAAAGGGTAACCGGTTCTTCTCTGTGAGGAGGTCTTGAAGATGGTCTTCTCCAGATGGAGGTCTTGAATCCAGGTGGATCTTCTCCGAAGAGGTGTCGGTCCCTCACGAGGAGTAGATCCGAATGGATGAGCGAGGCTCTATCTCACAAATGAGCTAAATCAACGCTAACCCTAGATAGGAGGTAGGAGAGGTCTATTTATAGTCATAGTGCAAATGAGGGGCGAAGTGAAGGGGTACATGGGCCTCAGCCCGTAACTGGGCGCAGCCAGGGGTCGAACGTCCGGGGGGCGTCGGACATCCGGAGGCTCGGGATGGCCCGGTCGTCCGTAGATCTTCGGACGTCCATAATTTTGCTTCTGTGGTCGATTGCACGGTCGTCCGGTCTTCCTCGGATTTCCGTTAATTTGGTTCTGTTGGGGGAGTGTCAGACGTCCGGAGGGGCTCGGTCGTCCGGAGCCTGGGAGTCGTCGGACGTTCGGCCGCTGGAGCTTCTGCTGTCCTATTTTCCCTGTGCTGTAGCGACCTCCAGGGTTTGGATGTCTGTGCTGGGCCGGTCGTCCGGAGCCTGTAGCTTCCGAGGCAGCTCTTCTTCTTGTCCTTCACGCTTGGTGTCCTCGCCGTCTTGGCCATTGAATGTAGCTGTTCCATGGCTCTCCTCCAAGCACCTGATCACACATAGAGTCTCCGCATGAGGTAGTAGCCATGTCTCGTAAGTAGAGAGAGGGAGTTCGGAGAGGAGAGAGTTCACCTTATCTTTGATAGCCTTTGCTCGAGCTCTTGTCATGGGTCCAAGTGGTGTCGAGGGAGATGTATGTACGTCCATGGGGATGATCGAGGGATGCTCTGCATCATCGTCTCCATGACCCAAGGGAATTTCCCATGCTCGGCCATTTTCCTTGGGGGGCTTCCAAAGATGGAAGTGTCGCCCTCACTTGTAGGTGGTCGCCTTGTTGTTGAGGATGTCGATGTAGGTGAACTCATGGGAAGTATGCGGAGATGCCGTACGTCCAAAGGCAAAGATGCCTTGATAGCACTTGGCAAAGATGGCGAAGTGGTCGATGTAGCCGTAGCTCCGTCTTGGTGGTGCTCGTCTCGCGGTCTTCTCTTTTGCTCATGAAGTTGGACTTGGCGTGAAGTAGGGCTTGTTCAGACTTGTACGTTTGCGCTTGTGGAGCATCTTCATGATGATTGTGTCGTTGTCGGGATTTAGCTCGATGGCGTTCATTGTCATCGTGCTCATGATGCTTGGAGGTGACTGGCCCTTCATGCCGATATGGATCACGAACGTTATGGTGGTCGCCATGTAGATGTGGACGTGGACGAATTGCGCTTGCATCGTTTTCGCGCTCCGTAGACTTGTGGCGTGAACGCCGCTGCCTTGAAGATGACGAAGGGGAAGAAGACTTGATCAAGGCCCTAATCTTCTCCATCCTTGCATCTTGCTCCACTTTTGTGCGGAAAGCTTCTTGTCAATGTAGTCCCTTTTCCTTGCTTCGGAGTGACGCATGTCGATGGAGATGTTCTCGATGCGCTCTCACAATCTTGATTGAGCCCCTTGCATTTGTTGTTGTAGATCGAAGATGGACGCTTTGGTGATGTAGTTGTTCACGCCGTCGTTGTTGTCGAGGACCGGAGATGAAATGCCTTGCCTATCCATCACAAGACTCGAGCAAATATGAGTTGGAGAAAGAGAAGAACTAGACCAAATGTACCTTGACCGATGTTGAAGATGGATCAATGATCACTCAAATGTGTAACAAGGAAATAGCACAATTGGTACCAATTCTTGTCGGTTCTCACACCTACACAAGTAAAGCTTATGGTGGAGCTCAGTGAGGATAGTGGCACAAAAATTTGATGCAAAATGTTAGCAAGAGTCAATAATGTTGAAAAAGATTCACAAATTCGCAAGTGAAACAAGTAGACCAATAGCAATGAATGGCACATGGAACACACACACGGATAGATAAATGGGGTCGTGCAACCAAGGAATGAACACAAAATGTGGAATCCACGAAAAACGCTCGTGTTGCACAACTCAAGAGACACGCTAGCACGATTGCTCAATAGGCGGATACGACACTTGTGCACAACCTATAAGATGCAAAATAGATAAACTTTTATCCCAAGTATGCTATGTATGTATGGTTCCCGGTGTTTCTCTCAAGATGATCCAAGATGATCGAATATCACAATCTTATATGCAATGTGGTATGATGCTATGGCACTTGCTTACAAGCTCTTTGCTCTCTCTCTCTCTCTTTTGCTTAAAAGCTTTTTTCTTTTTTTTTCTTTTTTTTGTTATGGCCACTTTTGCACAATGCACAAACCAAGATAACAATTGTGTATATGCGGGAACAAACTTGTGACACAAGATATGATACCAATATATGCACCACATGATATGGTATGTATGCCATGGAAGTATGATCACTAATGTGCACAAGTAACATTGTTGGCAATACTCAAATGGCTAGTCTCGATAGGCAAGTAACGGAAAATGGGCTAGGGGTTATCAATGCAATTGCAAGTGGAATATACAATGGTGTCGTCGAGGTTACCATCCTTGGTGATGATGAGAGGCAGTGTTGCCGATGTTAACCCGTTCCTAGTTAGCCGAAACACCCTAGGAAACGGGAAAACCGCAAACTCAAAATCTCCAAAGGCAAATGTCAAATTGTGGTAGCGGAGAGCGGTGGTAGTTTGCACTCGGCAATGCGGAAGTGGAACGACAGGCTATGTGAGTCAAAGTTGAAGTTGCCGTCCCTAAGGAGCCGAAACACCTTAGGAGACACAAGCCACAACTCAAATAAGCTCAAACAAAATTGGGTTAAGTTGGGGTTGGCGAAATGTATGGTGGGCAAGGTTATGTGGAAGTGGTGGTGGTGGTTGACGAAGAAGCAACCGTCCCTAAGTAGCTGTAACACCTTAGGAGACTCGAATCACTACTCAAGCAACCACTAATGCTATATGGATCAAAATGCGTTAAGTTGCGGAAGTCGGTGGTGGCTATGCGGATGATATGGTGGAGGGCCTAGGCAAAGATGAAAAAATTCAGAAACTTGTATGGATTCAAATGGTGTTGGCAGTATTTTTGTGTATGGGGCATGTCAATAGCTTCAAAAAGAGCTAAAGAACGTCAAAATCGGAGTTCAGATGAATTAGTTATGGCCGAAACAAGAATCAGCTGAAGTCAATGCCTACAGGTTACAGATGTCCGTAAATGGACGGATGTCCGGTCGGGCTCAAAAAACCGTAAATTTGGTTCTGTTGGTTGGTTCCGGTCGTCCGGTGGATGACGGACATCCGGTGCTTCGAGGGGGGTCCAGACGTCCATAAAATGGCTGTCGTCCGGTGGGTTAGGGTCAACACGAGATCCAAGATCCGGGGCGCGATTTTGGGCAGAAAATGGAGATTTCGGGGGCAAAATTGATGAGATTTTGTGGATGAAAGATGGGGAAACTTGGGGAGATGCTAGATCCACTCGAAACCAAGCAAATCCATGGATCAAAATCAACAAAACATCATCAAACCAACAAATCACAAAAAATTGGGGCTATTTTTGGTGGGGATTTTTGGATTTAGGACGAGAACAACAAAATCAAGCTAGAAAACAAAGGGTAGGGGCTCCAAAAACATGATCAACGTGGCTCATGATACCAAGATGATGTAGGTTAGAACCCTAGAGGCCGATCTTTCGCATTTGGAGCGGATCCCTACGAGGAACACGAAGAACACGAGGAGGGGAACGAGAGAAAAACACGAGAGAACACTCAACCAACAAGAACAGAGTCACACATGTGCTAGATCATCGAAACACAAGAGAGGTACAAGATCCAAATCCAACAAGAGACGATACAAAGGGTAACCAGTTTTTCTCCGTGAGGAGGTCTTGAAGATGGTCTTCTTCGGATGGAGGTCTTGAATCCAGGTGGATCTTCTTCGAAGAGGTGTCGGTCCCTCATGAGGAGTAGATCCGGATGGATGAGCGAGGCTCTATCACACAAATGAGCTAAATCAAAGCTAACCCTCTCTAGGAGGAGGAGGTCTATTTATAGTCTAAGTGCAAAAGAGGGGCAAAGTGAAGGGGTACATGGGCCTCAGCCCGCAACTGGACACAGCCAGGGACCGGATGTCCGGTGGGTTTCAGAAGTCCGGAGGCTTGGGACGGTCCGGACGTCCGGAGGTCTTCGGACTTCCGTAAATATCGTTCTGTCGCCGTTGCGCCGGTCGTCCGGGGCCTAGGGTGTGTCGGGCGTACGGTCCGCGTCGGTCGTCCGGCCACTGTAGCATTCACGGACTGTCTCTTCAAGCTGGTGAGAGCTCCAGGCGTCGGACGTTGATACGTCCATTTTGCATCATGCTTTTATATCAATATTTATTGCATTATGGGCTGTTATTACATGTTATATCTCAATACTTATGGCTATTCTCTCTTATTTTACAAGGTTTACCATGAAGAGGGGAATGCGGTTGGAATTCGGCCGAAAAGGAGCAAACATTGGAAACCTATTCAGACCGCCCAAAAATCCTGAAACTCTACGAAACATGTTTTTGGAATTAATAAGAATTATTGGGCGAAAGAAATACATCAGGGGGGCCACACCCTGTCCAGGAGGGTGGGGTGCGCCCCCCTACTGGGTGCACCCCCCTGTCTCCTGGGCCCCCGGTGTCCATCTTCTGCTATATGAGAGCTTTTACCCTGAAAAAAATCGTGGGCAAGCTTACGGGACGAAACTCCGCCGCCACGTGGCGGAACCAATCTAGGGCTTTGGCGGAGCTGTTCTGGCGGGGACACTTCCTTCCCGTAGGGGGAAATCATCACCATCGTCATCACCAACGATCCTCTCATTGGGAGGGGGTCAATCTCCATCAACATCTTCACCAGCACCATCTCCTCTCAAAACCCTAGTTCATCTCTTGTGTCCAATCTTGTATCAAAACCACAAATTGGTACTTGTGGGTTGCTAGTAGTGTTCATTACTCCTTGTAGTTGATGCTAATCGGTTTACTTGGTGGAAGATCATATGTTCAGATCCTTAATGCATATTATTACTCCTCTGATTATGAACATGAATATGCTTTGTGAGTAGTTACGTTTGTTCCTGAGGACATGGGTGAAGTCTTGCTATTAGTAGTCATGTGAATTTGGTATTCGTTCGATATTTTGATGAGATGTATGTTGTCTTTTCCTCTAGTGGTGTTATGTGAACATCGACTACATGACACTTCACCATTATTTGGTCCTAGAGGAAGGCATAGGGAAGTAATAAGTAGATGATGGGTTGCTAGAGTGACAGAAGCTTAAACCCTAGTTTATGCGTTGCTTCGTTACGGGCTGATTTGGATCCATATGTTTAATGTTGTGGTTAGGTTTACCTTAATACTTATTTTGTAGTTGTGGATGCTTGCAATAGGGGTTAATCATAAGTGGGATGCTTGTCCAAGTAAGGGCAGTACCCAAGCACCGGTCCACCCACATATCAATATATCAAAGTACCGAACGCGAATCATATGAACGTGATGAAAACTAGCTTGACGATAATTCCCATGTGTCCTCGGGAGCTCCTTTCTCATTATTAGAAATTGTCCAGGCTTATCCTTTGCTACATAAAGGATTGGGCCACCTTGCTGCACTTTATTTACTTTATTTACTTGTTACTCGTTACTATTTATCTTGTCACAAAACTATCTATCACCTACAATTTCAGTGCTTGCAGAGAAAACCTTACTGAAAACCGCTTATCATTTCCTTCTGCTCCTCATTGGGTTCGACACTCTTACTTATCGAAAGGACTACGATAGATCCCCTGAAATTGTGGGTCATCAAGACTCTTTTATGGCGCCGTTGCCTGGGAGTGTAGCGCTTTTGGTGAGTGGAACTTGGTAAGGAAACATTTATATAGTGTGCTGAAATTTTCTGTTACTTGTCACTATGGAAACTAATTCTTTGAGGGCCTTATTCGGGGTATATTCACCCCGACCAGAAGAGCAAAGAGTTGCTCCTCAACCTACTGAACTTTATGAAAATATTTACTTTGAGATTCCTTCGGGTATGATAGAGAAACTGCTAGCTAATCCATTTGTAGGAGATGGAACATTGCATCCCGATTTACACCTTATCTTTGTGGATTATTTAAGCTTGCAAGTATTCCCGATGATGTTTTCAAAAGGAAGGTCTTCCCTTTATCTTTGAAGGGAGATGCATTGACATGGTATAGGCTATGTGATGATATGAGATCTTGGAATTATAAGCGAGTGAAGTTGGAATTTCACCAGAAGTTCTATCCTATGCATCTTGTTCATCGTGGTCATAATTACTTATATAATTTCTGTCCTCGTGAAGGAGAAGGCATCGCTCAAGCTTGGGGGAGGCTTAAGTCAATGTTATATTCATGCCCCAATCATGAGCTCTCCCGGGAAATGATTATTCAAAACTTTTATGCTCGGCTTTCTCTTAATGATCGCAACCTGCTCGATACTTCTGTCTTTGGTTCTTATATGTCAAGACTATTGATTTCAAATGGGACTTATTGGAAAGAATTAAACGCAACTCTGAAGATTGGGGTTCCGACGATGGTAAGGAGTCAGGTATGACACCTAAGTTCGATTGTGTTAAATCTTTTATGGATATCGATGCTTTTCTTGGATTTAGAGCTAAGTATGGACTTGACTCTGAGATAGTAGCTTCTTTCTGTGAATCTTTTGCTACTCATGTTGATCTCCCTAAAGAGAAGTGGTTTAAATATATTCCTCCTGTTGAAGTGAAAGTAGTTGCACCTAATACAGTTGAAGAAAAGACTATCACCTATAGTGATCCTATTGTTCCTACAACTTATGCTGAGAAACCTCCTTTTCCTGTTAGGATAAAGGATCATGCTAAAACTTCGACTGTTGTTCGTAAGAGTAATACTAGGATTTATACACCTCCGGAGCAAATCAATGTTGAACCTAGTATTGCTATGGTTAAAGATCTCTTGGATGATGATTTAGATGGGCATGTTATTTATTTCTGTGATGAATCTGCTAATATTGCTAGACCAGATACTAAGATACATAGACACGTCGAGGTATACTGTTATTTCGTTAAAATAGGAGATCATTATTATCATGGTTTATGTGATATGGGTGCCAGTGCTAGTGCGATACCCTATGATCTATATAAATAAATTATGCACGACATTGCACCCATTGAATTAGAAGACATTGATGTTACTATTAAGCTTGCTAATAGGGACACCATTAAACCTATTGGGATTGTCAGAGATGTTGAAGTCTTGTGTGGGAAGGTTAAATACCCTGCTGATTTTCTTGTTCTTGGTTCCCCACAAGATGATTTTTGTCCCATTATTTTTGGTAGACCCTTCTTGAATACAGCTAGTGCTAAGATTGATTGTGAAAAAGATACTGTCACCATTGGCTTAGATGGTATGTCTCATGAGTTTAATTTTGCTAAGTTTCATAGACAACCTCGTGATAGGGAACCACCTAGTAAGGATGAGATTATTGGTCTTGCTTCCATTGCCGTGCCTCCTACTGATCCGTTAGAACAATATTTGCTAGACCATGAAAACGATATGTTTATGAAGGAAAGAAGGGAAATAGATGAAGTGTTCCTCAAACAGGAACCTATGCTGAAACATAACCTTCCTGTTGAAATTCTTGGGGATCCCCCTCCACCCAAGGGTGATCCCATGTTTGAACTCAAACCATTACCTGATAATCTTAAATATGCTTATCTTGATGAAAAGAAAATATATCCTGTTATTATTAGTGCTAACCTTTCAGAGCAAGAAGAAAAAGATTATTGAAAACTCTGAAGAACCACCGAGCAGCTATTGGATATACTCTAGATGATCTTAAGGGCATTAGTCCCACATTATGCCAACACAAAATTACAGTGGAGAAAGATGCCAAACCAATTAGAGATCCTCAACGACGACTAAATCCCAAGATGAAAGAAGTGGTAAGAAAGGAGATACAAAAGCTCCTTGAGGCAGGTATAATTTATCCCGTTGCTGATAGTGAATGGGTAAGCCCTGTCCATTGTGTTCCTAAAAAGGGAGGTATTACTGTTGTTCCTAATGATAAAGATGAATTGATCCCGTAAAGAATTATTACAGGTTATAGGATGGTAATTGATTTTCGTATGTTAAATAAGGCTACTAAGAAAGGTCATTACCCTTTACCTTTTATTGATCAAATGCTAGAAAGACTATCCAAACACACACATTTCTTCTTTCTAGATGGTTATTCTGGCTTCTCTCAGATACCTGTGTCAGCGAAGGATCAATCTAAAACTACTTTTACTTGCCCTTTTGGTACTTTTTCTTATAGAAGTATGCCTTTTGGTTTATGTAATGCACCTGCTACCTTTCAAAGATGCATGATGGTCATATTCTCTGATTTTTGTGAAAAGATTTGTGAGGTATTCGTGGATGATTTCTCCGTTTATGGATCCTCTTTTGATGATTGCTTGAGCAACCTTGATCGAGTTTTGCAGAGATGCAAAGACACTAGTCTTGTCTTGAATTGGGAAAAGTGCCACTTTATGGTGAATGAAGGCATTGTTTTGGGGCATAAGATTTCCGAGAGAGGTATTGAAGTTGATAAAGCCAAGGTTGATGCTATTGAAAAGATGCCATGTCCCAAGTACATAAAAGGTATAAGAAGTTTCCTTGGTCATGCCGGTTTATATAGGAGGTTCATTAAGGACTTTTCTAAAATCTCTAGGCCTCTGACTAATTTATTGCAAAAAGATATTCCTTTTGTCTTTGATGATGATTGTGTAGAAGCATTTGAAATACTTAAGAAAGCCTTGATCACTGCACCTATTGTTCAGCCACCTGATTGGAATTTACCTTTTGAAATTATGTGCGATGCTAGTGATTATGCTGTAGGTGTTGTTCTAGGGCAAAGAGTCGATAAGAAATTGAATGTTATCCAGTATGCTAGTAAGACTCTTGATACTGCCCAGAGAAATTATGCTACTACTGAAAAAGAGTTCTTAGCAGTTGTGTTTGCATGTGATAAGTTTAGACCTTATATTGTTGATTCCAAAGTTACTATTCACACTGATCATGTTGCTATAAAATATCTTATGGAAAAGAAATATGCTAAGCCTATGCTCATTAGATGGGTTCTCCTGCTCCAAGAATTTGATTTACATATTATTGATAGAAAGGGAGCTGAGAACCCCATTACAGACAACTTGTCTAGGTTAGAGAATGTTCTTGATGACCCACTGCCTATTGATGATAGCTTTCCTGATGAACAATTAGCGGTCATTAATGATTCTCGTACTGCTCCTTGGTATGCTGATTATGCTAATTACATTGTTGCTAAATTTATACCGCCTAGTTTCACATACCAGCAAAAGAAAAAGTTCTTTTATGATTTAAGACATTACTTTTGGGATGATCCACACCTTTATAAAGAAGGAGTAGATGGTGTTATTAGACGTTGTGTGCCTGAGCATGAACAGGAACAGATCCTACGCAAGTGTCACTCTGAATCTTATGGAGGACACCACGCTGGGGATAGAACTGCACACAAGGTACTACAATCTGATTTTTATTGGCCTACTCTCTTCAAAGATGCTCGTAAGTTTGTCTTATCTTGTGATGAATGTCAAAGAATAGGTAACATTAGCAGACGTCAAGTAATGCCTATGAATTACTCTCTTGTTATTGAACTGTTTGATGTTTGGCGCTTTGATTATATGGGACCTTTTCCTGCCTCTAATGGTTATACACATATTTTAGTTGCTGTTGATTACATTACTAAGTGGGTAGAAGCTATTCCAATTAGTAGTGTTGATCATAACACTTCTATTAAAATGCGTAAAGAAGTTATTTTTCCGAGGTTTGGAGTCCCTAGATATCTTATGACTGATGGTGGTTCACATTTTTTCATGGTGCTTTCCGTAAGATGCTTGCTAAGTATGATGTCAATCATAGAATCGCATCTCCTTATCATCCATGATCTAGTGGTCAAGTAGAGTTGAGCAATAGAGAGCTCAAATTAATTTTGCAAAAGACTGTGAATAGATCTAGAAAGAATTGGTCCAAAAAACTTGATGATGCATTATGGGCCTATAGAACTGCATAGAAAAATCCTATGGGTATGTCTCCTTATAAGATGGTTTATGGAAAAGCGTGTCATTTACCTCTTGAACTTGAACATAAAGCATATTGGGCTATTAAAGAGCTCAACTATGACTTCAAACTTGCCGATGAGAAGAGGTTGTTTGATATTAGCTCACTTGATGAATGGAGAACCCAAGCCTATGAGAATGCCAAGCTATTCAAAGAAAAAGTCAAACGCTAGCATGATAAAGGGATATAAAAGCGTGAGTTTAACGTAGGAGATTATGTGTTATTATTCAACTCTCAGTTAAGATTTTTTGCAGGAAAACTTCTCTCTAAATGGGAAGGTCCTTACGTTATCGAGGAGGTCTATCGTTCTGGTGCCATAAAAATCAACAACTTCGAAGGCACAAGTCCAAGGGTGGTGAACGGTCAAAGAATTAAACATTATATTTCAGGTAATCCTATCAATGTTGAAACTATTATTATTGAAACCGTAACCCTGGAGGATTACATAAGGGACACTTTCCAGAACATTCTAGACTCCGAAAAGGAATAGGTATGTGGTATGGTAAGTAAACCGACTCCAATGGCAATTTTTATCAGTTTTGGATTATTTAAGAATTTTAGGAAGAAAGAAGTAGTCCGAAAGGGACACGAGGCCCCCATGAGAGTGGAGGGCGCCCCCCCCCTACTGGGCGTGCCCCCTGTCTCGTGGGCACCTCGTGTGCCTCCCGGACTCCGTTTTCTTGCACGTTACGTATTTTGGTCGGTAAAAATTTGTTAAATATACTCCCGGAGGTTTTGGCCACCGTATCACGCAAATATCCTCTGTTTTCGTTTCGAGCTGTTTCTGTTGCAGATCAAGAGCACCATGACGTTGCCCTCCTCCAACAACGAAGACAAGGATGCTTGGCTACTGAAGATAGAGTTGAAAAGAGAAGAACCGGAAGAGATCAACAAGGATGTAGGGATCAAGAAGGTGAAAGTGCAACTAATCCCCGGGTGGTTTTGGTAATTAATAACAACATATATATCATTGAACTAATAGTTACTTGAGAATCATTTCAGAAAGTTCAGTGATATGGGTATGGCAAGGACTGAAGAAGTGAACCCCCCAAAATGCTAAGGCAAGCATTGGCAAAAGCTCAAGACTCCATTTTTTGGTTTAGTGATCAAAGATCACATTGAGTCCATAGGAAAAGCCAATACTATTAAAAGGGGATGAGGTTATGATGATGATCTGGTTGCTCAAGTGCTTAGTGATACATCTCCTAAACTATCAGCAACTTTCACTGCCATAGACACTCATAAGTAGTCTCGGTCTCACCGATATTCCAAACTCAGCCACACCGAGATGAACCACCTCAGCCATAAGTCAAACCCTAGTAAACTCGGATTTTCCGATTTCGAACTCGGTCTCACGAAACATGAGTTGCCAAGGTTACAGAACCTTCGTCATCAAATCGGTGTCACCGAGATGATGAAGTCGGTCCCACTGAAACTGGCATGCTCTTGTCATTGCACGAATCGGACTAACCGAGATTGTATATTCGGTCCCACCGAAAATCCCAACGTTCACATTATTTGAACTATCGGTCTCACCGAGTTGTCCACTTCGGTCCCACCGAGATTGCTCAAATGTGTGTAATGGTTGGATTTTGTGTGGAGGCTATTTATACCCCTCCACCCCCTCTTCATTCGTGGAGAGAGCCATCAGAAAGAACTACCACTCCTACCTTACATTTCTGAGAAGAGAACTACCTACCCTTGTGTTGAGATCAAGTTGCTCCACTCCCACCATATGAAGCTTGATCTCTAGCCTTCCCAAGTTGCTTTCCACTCAATCCTTTCTTCCACCACAGCCAAATCAGTGAGGAGAGTTGAGTGTTGGGGAGATTATCATTTGAAGCACAAGAGCAAGAAGTTCATCATCATCTACAACATCTATTACCTTTTGGAGGGTGGTGCCTCCTAGATTGGTTAGGTGTCGCTTGGGAGCCTCCGTCGTCGAGATGTGGAGTTGAACCAAGAAGTTTGTAAGGGCAAGGAGATCGCCTACTTCATGAAGATCTACCCCGAGTAAGGCTAGCCCTCCGTGGGCGTAGGCCATGATGGAATAGACAAGGTTGCTTCTTCGTGGACCCTTCGTGGGTGGAGCCCTCCGTGGACTCGCGCAGCCGTTACCCTCCATGGGTTGAAGTCTCCATCAACGTGGATGTACGATAGTGCCACCTATCGGAACCACGGGAAAAATCACCGCGTCTCCAAAATTGCGTTTGCTCTTCTCCACCTCTCTTTACTACATGTGCAATTTACTTTCCGCTGCCTATACTCTAGAATTGCATGTGTAGGGTGATGCTTGACTTGATCATAATTGTGAATCTGCCAAAAACTGTTCTTTGTCAAAAGGCAGAATTTTTATATTGACAAGTAGTCTAATCACCCCCTCTAGACATACTTTCGATCCTACAAGTGGTATCGAGCTTTGGTCTCCATTGTATTGGTTTCCATTGCATTGGACTCCATAAGCTTGGTTTCACAACCTAGGAGAGTATGGCGTCTAGTGAGGGTAATTTTCAGAGAGGTCCTTACTTTGATGGTACAAATTTTGCTAGTTGGAAGCATAAAATGAAAATGCATATTCTTGGTCATAACCCAGCCGCATGGGGCATTATTTGTGTTGGTATGCAAGGTGAATTCTTGAGGAAGGAAAAGTTCGGATCATGGCTACACGGAAGAATTGCGGATGTTGCAAAACAATGCTCAAGCTTGTGACATTCTCTTCAATGCCTTGTGTCCCGAGGAGTTCAACAAAATCAGCCGTCTTGAGAATGCAAAAGAGATTTGGGATACTTTGGTTGAAATGCACGAAGGTACCGAGTCCGTGAAGGAATCAAAGCTAGATATTCTTCAAGGTCAACTTGACAAGTTCAAGATGAAGGATGGTGAAGGAGTCGCTGAAATGTACTCTAGGCTTGCTCTCATCACAAATGAGATTGCCGGCCTAGGAAGCGAAGAAATGACCGACCGATTCATCATCAAGAAGATTCTCAGAGCTTTGGATGGAAAGTATGACACCGTGTGCACTTTGATCCAAATGATGCCAAACTACAAGACTCTCAAGCCAACGAAGTCATTGGAAGAATTGTTGCTCATGAGATGACACTTAAGGATAAGGAAGAGCTTCACAACAAGTCAAGTGGTGCTTACAAAGCTACAAGTGATGCTCCCACAACCTCAAGTGACAAGTTAGTTTCCAATGAAGAGATAAGCCTAATGGTCAAGAACTTCAACAAATTCTACAAGAATAGAGGCAAAGAGAGAAGCTCAAAGTCTAGATCATATGATGAAAAGAGATCTTCTAGTCGTGATCGAAGCTGCTACAATTGTGGAAGACCGGACACTACTCAAATGAGTGTCGGCTCCCCACAAGAGAAGAGAAGAATCTCCAAGAAGAAGAAGCTCAAGAGATGAGTCACCTCGGAAAGAGAGAAGGAGCAGAGATGATTGTTATGAACGAAGACCCTCTCGGAGAAGCAAGGATTCGGAGAGGAAAGACAAGTCATCAAGGAGCTACACAAGAAGAAAACATCAAGCTCATGTAGGTGAATGGGTCTCCGGCTCCGACTCCGACAATCAATCCGAAGGAAGCTATCACTCCGACTCCGACTACAGTCAAGATGAAGGTGTTGCCGGTCTTGCTCTCGTATCCTCCAACTCCAACTCCTACGACTTATTTGATTCACCAAATGAGGGAATTGGAAGATGCTTCATGGCTAAAGGCCCCAAGGTATCACACCCTGAATTCATTGACTTCGATAGTGATGAGGATGACTTTGCTTGGTGAAGATGAGATCTTGCATGATAAATCCAGTGAGCCTAGTAACGATGAACATGCTAGTAGTCTTTATAGTCGAGAAGAGTCGAATGACAATGCTATGAAGGAGATTGAGTGTCTAACTAAAGAACTAAACACTCTTAAGTTAGCTCATGAAACAACTCAAGAAGATCATAGAGAGCTCCTAAGATCTCATGAGAAGCTACGCTTCGAGAAGCTCACTCTAGAGCAAGAACATGAGTTTCTAAAAGCAATCAATGACGATCTTCGAAAGAAGAGTTCTTCATATCTTGCCAAACGACTTCTCTTGTCTAATTTCTTGCCACCCATTAAGACTAAGCATGACAAGCATAAGAAAAATTCTTCCTCTAGCAGTAACAATAACCATGCTAAATCCAATGTTGTTGCTTCTAGTAGTTCTCTTGATTCCACTAACAATGTTTCAAGCCAAGTTACACTTGAGCAAGAGAATAGTTTATTGAAAGGGATCATAGAGAAAGGTGTCTACAAGAGCCTTGCCGGAAGCAAGAACTTTGAGGAAATTTTTCGCAAGCAAGGAAGGCACCGGAAGAATCAAGGAATTGGTTTTGAGCGAAAGTTCAACGCCAAAGGCGTTGAGTGGGAAGAAGGTCAACATCCTACTCCAAAGTTTGTTCCTCAAAAGGAGAAGTATGATCCTACTTCTTCCAATGTGGAACAAGCTCAAGATGACCTTCCACCACAAGAACACAAGCTAAAAGGCAAGGACAAGCTTCAAGAGGAGATTGATGCATTTGTTGAAGCACCTCAAGCCATGGTCAAGTGGGTTCCCAAGGAAACGTCAAGTTCTACTTCGTCAAGCTCAACTACAACCCCAAGGATTCCCATCAAGATGATGTGGATCCCGAAGAAGAAGAACTAGAAAGTTCTTGAGGGTGACTCCGCCAACATACTTCACTCACATTCATTTTGGCAAAAACTTGTGCAATCAACTTCCACATCGTGCACTAGTTCATGGAGTCACAAACCCTCTTGTTGGTAAGTCAAGGGACAAGGTAATCATTGCTTTCATGGACATCATCTATTGTGAACTTCAATCTATGTCCATGGATATCCTTGTTTGTTCCTTGTAGGACTAACCCATGTAGGTATTGAAAGTGCCCGAATCCAAAGGATAGCTCCCAACTCTTGATGATCTCCATCAACATTGAGCATCCACATCTTCAACATCTACATGAAGTCTTCTACGACAACCCAAGGTTAGTTTGACCCTTTAAAAGGGGTTCTCACATCTAGGGGGAGCTTTGCTCTAAAAAATTGAGCTAAAGCATCTTCAAATGATGTGAACACATCAATGCTTTATGTAAAAGTGGTAACCCCACTTGTGCTTAAACGATGAGTATGACCTATGATCAAATGTTCTCATTTGGCTCCTAAGTCAATATACTCATATAAAGATGACCTAGTCATCGACAAATTGTGTGTTAGTTGCTAGAGTTTTGGTTGTGCATGTTTGACACATATTTCATTTGCTATCTTATTGTGTGAGCATGTTGGATGCATGATTTTATCCATTCGAGGACATCCATTTGTTGTTTTGGTCATTTTGATTTTTCGACCAAATGGATGGACAAGAATGCCTAAGTACCTCCCTAGCTATCTATGCTTTCTTGTCTCAAATTCTATTCATGCTTACATCACAAATTTTGAACAAGTCATTTTCGGACCCTCCGGGTGAGGAGCACTTGAGCCACCGATCCGTCAAGGGCTAATTTCCAAAACCTTCTAATTGATTTCGGTCGGACCAACTCACTCAAACTCGGTCGAACCGAAAGCATTTAGACTGATCTAGGTTTTCATCTCGGTGAAACCGAGTTGTGATTTTCGGCGAGACGAAGTGCATAATCGCCTAGCGTTATCCATCTCATGCCACCGAAGTTTTACAACTCGGTCCCACCGACAATGAAGGGGTATATATTCCGAGGCAGCGCGCTGATTCCTCCTTCAAACGTTTAGCCCTCACACCCCTTTTGCCGTCGCCTTGGTCTCCGGATCGTCATTGTAAATGCTTTGTGCGCCAGGCGCCAGAGTCTCCGTCGCCGTCAACGGCCATCTCCTCCGCGCCGGTGCCGCCGTAGAAAAACTCCACCAAGTTAGGGTGAGTTTTGATCCCACTCGTGCTCCCATCTCCGATTCAATGCATGTTTGGGCTGCCTAGTATCTTGCCACGATTGAAATCCTCCTGTACACCAGATTGGTTCATTTGAACTAGATTCGAGTAAAAGTTTTAGGGTTAGGTTTCCGCGGAACACATCTCGGTGAGACCGATTTTATATTTTCGGTATGACCGATTTGGCCTATAGCCATTACCTTTGCACCTTCGGTCCAACCGAGTTGTGCAAAATCGGTGTGACCGAAATGAAGATTCTGTGAAACCCTAGTGTTTTCGGCGGGATCGAAACCCACTTCGTCAAACCGAAAGTGGTGTGCCAAGCTCTGTTTAACACTTCGGATTCACCGAACCTTAAACTCGATGCGACGAAATGTCTTCTGTGAAAACTTAATACTAGAATTTGAACTCAATTCTTTTGCAAAAACTTCGCATTTTGTGATGACTCTTCTTCTCTGCCTACACCTTATCTATTCACGGGTTGTCGGCCATGTCGGATGCTAGTGGCAAGTGAGAACAGGTCGAGACACCCATTGCGAGACATTCGAGGCGGGCACTAGTCCCGATCCTAGCAGCTCATCCGATGATGGTGAGAGGAGTACACCAAGTGGCATGCCTCCTGCAGCCACCAGAGCTAGAAAGAAGAGGAATTCAGATGATGAGGATTCAGATTTTGTTGTTGAGGAAGAGGTGACCTCTAAGCCTAAAGGAAGGTTGTTGCCAAAGAGCAACAAGATCAACAATCTAAGAAGGGCACCAGCAAAGTCAAGCAGTCAACTGTTGCTAAGAAGCTGAATTTGGGAGAGGCAGCTGCAAGCAAAGTGAAGAAAACCACCAAGAGAAAGAGGACAGTGCATGTGTCAGGAGCTAGAGTAGATATGCATATTGATCCTCATGCAGATGCAGCAGTAGAGGATGAGGATGAGGAAGCACCCCAGCCTCCTCCTCAGAAGCCAAAGCTGACAAGGAAGCAACATCAGCAGCAGCTAAACCAAAGAGTTTCGGAGAGCAAATTCTTGAAGCTACTCAAAGGATTGAACAACGCCTGGCCAGCATTGAACAGTCTCAGGAGAGCTTAGAGAGGATTGTTGACGAGAAGATCCACGCTCTGGATGTGAAGTCGATCAAGTACAAGTGACCGTCAACAAGCTCGAGGCGGACATTGAGGAAGCAAAGCGGGACAAGGCGAGCTTATGCGTGAGTTGTAGGATGACTTAGTCCAGATTCTCATCGACAGATCGCTCCGGTTCCCAAAGGATCCCGATCAGCTGCTATTCCGATGGATCGACACCAGGACTACAGCTTCAAAGACCTCCCACAGTTCAGCAGATTGCTCCTACTCCAGCTCCAGCTCCGGTGTCCACTCCTCCAAAGCACATACATCAGTGAAGTCTTCGCCGATCTTGTCATATCCACTCCGACATCAACCTGACGGGAGCCGCCAGCAGAGTCCGCAGTGACGCTTAGCTCTATGCTTTTTCGAACTTTTTGGTAACTTGTTGCCAAAGGGGGAGAAATTGTATAGATCATAGGGCTTCGAGAGAGTGAGTGCTGTTGTCTTTGCGCTTTTGCTCTTTCGTTCTTTTGCGGTTTCTTTGAGATACTTTTGGTTTTCGAGACATTCAGTGTGTTTGATACTCCGTTTGATTCTACCTTAATGAGTGCTTGGTCGTACTATGCTTTAATGTGTGCTTAATGCTTATCATATGCCATTCCTATCTCGCATGACCATTTACTCATGTCTTGGTGATTGGGTGCATGCTGTTCATTCTTATCATTTGTGTGCTCCACCAAGATGTATGTGACATGGAAGAGTGACCCATGATCCTAATCGATTGTGCATTTGCATTCAAACGCAAATCTTAAATAATGCACAAATTTAGGGGGAGCTCTTGCTTATCACATACTTCTCAAAGCGACGATATTATTCATTGATTATATCCTTTGTCGAAGCTTTGATCTATATGTTGTCATCAATTACCAAAAGGGGAGATTGAAAGTGCAACTAATCCCGGGTGGTTTTGGTAATTAATAACAACATATATATCATTGAACTAATAGTTACTTGAGAATCATTTGAGAAAGTTCATTGATATGGGTATGGCAAGGATGAAGAAGTGAACCCCCAAAATGCTAAGGCAAGCATTGGCAAAAGCTCAAGACTCCATTTTTGGTTTAGTGATCCAAGATCACATTGAGTCCATAGGAAAAGCCAATACTATTAAAAGGGATGAGGTTATGATGATGATCTGGTTGCTCAAGTGCTTAGTGATACATCTCCTAAACTATCGTGAACTTTCACCGCCATAGACACTCATAGGTAGTCTCGGTCTCACCGATATTCCAAACTCACCACACCGAGATGAACCACCTCAGCCATAAGTCAAACCCTAGTAAACTCGGATTTTCCGATTCGAACTCGGTCTCACCGAAACATGAGTTGCCAAGGTTTCAGAACCTTCATCATCAAATCGGTGTCACCGAGATGATGAAGTCGGTCCCACCGAAACTGGCATGCTCTTGTCATTGCACGAATCGGACTAACCGAGATTGTATATTCGGTCCCACCGAAAATCCCAACGTTCACATTATTTGAACTATCGGTCTCACCGAGTTGTCCACTTCGGTCCCACCGAGATTGCTCAAATGTGTGTAACGGTTGGATTTTGTGTGGAGGCTATTTATACCCTCCACCCCTCTTCATTCGTTGAGAGAGCCATCGAAAGAACTACCACTCCTACCTTACATTTACGAGAAGAGAACTACCTACCCTTGTGTTGAGATCAAGTTGCTCCACTCCCACCATATGAAGCTTGATCTCTAGCCTTCCCAAGTGGCTTTCCACTCAATCCTTTCTTCCCCACAGCCAAATCGGTGAGGAGAGTTGAGTGTTGGGGAGATTATCATTTGAAGCATAAGAGCAAGGAGTTCATCATCATCTACAACATCTATTACCTTTTGGAGGTGGTGCCTCCTAGATTGGTTAGGTGTCGCTTGGGAGCCTCCGTCGTCGAGATGTGGAGTTGAACCAAGAAGTTTGTAAGGGCAAGGAGATCGCCTACTTCGTGAAGATCTACCCCGAGTAAGGCTAGCCCTCCGTGGGCGAGGCCATGATGGAATAGACAAGGTTGCTTCTTCGTGGACCCTTCGTGGGTGGAGCCCTCCGTGGACTCTCAAGCAGCGTTACCCTCCGTGGGTTGAAGTCTCCGTCAACGTGGATGTACGATAGCGCCACCTATCGGAACCACGGAAAAATCACCGCGTCTCCAAAATTGCGTTTGCTCTTCTCCACCTCTCTTTACTACATGTGCAATTTACTTTCCGCTGCCTATACTCTAGAATTGCATGTGTAGGGTGATGCTTGACTTGATCATAATTGTGAATCTGCCAAAAACTGTTCTTTGTCAAAAGGCAGAATTTTTATATTGACAAGTAGTCTAATCACCCCCCCCCCTCTAGACATACTTTCGATCCTACAGAAGGCCATGGAGGTTCAAGCTCCGGCGGTGAAAGAAGAAGACATCCCTCAACCTTTACCTAACCTCTTTACTCCGATAGAAATTGAAGCTTTCAAGATGATTGAGTTAGCTCGCATATAGAACAAGTATCTCACACAGGAGAATATTCTGTTGAAGGATCATATCGCCGGACTCAAGGGCATTATCCGCAAGTTGGAGGATCTTTTACGCTCAATGTGCGATTATCCACCGTCATCATCACCACCTCCATCACCTCCGAGGACATAATCACATGGGTATGGGCACTCCCCTTGGCAACTGCCAAGCTTGGGGGAGGTGCCCCGGTATCGTATCACCATCACACTCTCATCTTTACCGTTTTATTTAGTTCGATCCTTTTAGTAGTATCTTGATCTAGTAGATTGAAGTTTTGATATCAAGTAGTTTTGAGTTTTGCTTTGTGACCTCTTTATGTAATCGAGTCCTAGAGCTATCTATAATAAAGATTAGTGTTGAGTCAAGGGCTTTGCTATGTTACTATGATCTTGAGAAAGTAGAAAAAAAGAGTTCATATTGATCTTATGGCTAGTGATGACTTCACACATAGAAAGTATGAGGCATAAAAATTGTTGAGAGTTGATAAACGTAGTTTTGGTCATCGTTGCAATTAATAGGAAAAGATAAGGAAAGAGAGGTTCACATATATATATATGATCTTGGACACCTTTTATAGTTGGGAGCATTCATTAAGTATGACATGCTAAAAGAGTTAACGTTGGACAAGGAAGACAACGTAATGGGTTATGTTTTCGCACATCTCAGTTAAAGTATATTGGCATTGACCTTCCAAACATGTTGAGCTTGCCTTTCCCCCTCATGCTAGCCAACTCCTTGCACCAAGTAGAGATACTACTTGTGCTTCCAAACATCCTTAAACCCAGTTTTGCCATGAGAGTCCACCATACCTACCTATGGATTGAGTAAGATCCTTCAAGTAAGTTGTCATGTTGCAAGGCAATAAAAATTGCTATCTAAATATGTATGACTTATTAGTGCAGAGAAAATAAGCTTTGTACGATCTTGTTGTGGAAGTAATAAAAACGACGGACTGCATAATAAAGGTCCACACACAAGGGGCAATATAAAGTGACATTCTTTTGCATTAAGATTTTGTGCATCCAACCCTAAATGCACATGACAACCTCTACTTCCCTCTGCGAAGGGCCTATCTTTTACTTTATGCTTTTACTTTATGCTTGAGTCAAGGTGATCCTCACCTTTCCCTTTTTCATTTTATCCTTTGGCAAGCTCCTCGTGTTTGAAAGATCATGATTTATATATCCAATTGGATGTAAGTTAGCATGGGCCATTATTGTTGACATCACCTAAAGGTGAATACGTTGGGAGGCAGCACAATAGGCCCCTATCTTTCTCAGTGTCCGGCTGAAACTCCATAACCACAAGTATTGCATGAGTGTTAGCAATTGTAGAAGGATACAAGATAGTTGAGTATGTGAGCTTGCTGAAAAGCTCTATTATTGACTCTTTCTGATGTTATGATAAATTGCAATTGCTTCAATGACTGAGATTATAGTTTGTTAGTTCCCAATGAAGTTTTTGAACCATACTTGACATTGTGAATTGATTGTCACTTGAGCATAAGAAATCATATGATAAAATCTATACATGTTGCTGCTATAAGAATGATCATGATGCCCTCATGTCCGTATTTTATTTTTATCGACACCTCTATCTCTAAACATGTGGACATATTTTTTGATATCGGCTTCTTCTTGAGGACAAGCGAGGTCTAAGCTTGGGGGAGTTGATACGTCCATTTTGCATCATGCTTTTATATCAATATTTATTGCATTATGGGTTGTTATTACACATTATATCTTAATACTTATGGCTATTCTCTCTAATTTTACAAGGTTTACCATGAAGAGGGGGAATGCTGGTAGTTGGAATGCTGGCTGGAAAATGAGCAAACATTGGAAACCTATTCTGCACTGCTCCAAAAATCCTGAAACTCCACGAAACATGTTTTTGGAATTAATAAGAATTATTGGGCGAAAGAAATACATCAGGGGGCCCACACCCTGTCCAGGAGGGTGGGTGTCACATCCCAGGTTCTGACAATGCCTAGTGCATGCATTAGAGTGTTGCATCATATCTAACTTTTCAAATGAATTTGAAATGGAGATGTTCTAACCCTAGCACCAAATGGAATTCAAATAGGTTCAACCTAAAAATAATTTAGTGAATCCAAATGGCTTTCAAAAATGTTCATCATTTCTGGAAAATGCTAGAACCATAACCAGAGGTGTTGCACATTTTTCCATGACATATTTGGTCACTGAACTAAATCATATGTACTTTGCATTTGGGCATTTAAATGCTAGTAAATATGTTAAATGCCCAAATAGTTCTCAATTTAAGTGTGGGCTATTAGGAATAATCCCAACAGAGCCCACAATTATTTGCAGGATTTTTGGGAACGTTTTAGTATTTTTAATAAAGCCATCAAATTGCAGAAGAAATAGAAAAGAGAAATAAAAATAGGAAAGAACAAGAGGCCACTGTGCCACCTACCTAGACCTACTGGCGCCACCAACTGCCCAAGATCAGAATCGCCGGCCCAGCCCACCTCCACCTGCCTGTCGTCTTCCTCGCGCCTACTGGCGTTGTGCGTGGCGCGCGCACAGCCGAGCCGCGGCCACCTCCTGCTTGCCACGCAGCTGCTCTCCCCCCCCTCGCCCTGGACGACGCCACGCCACCCCGCAGAACCCCCTGGCCTCTCCTCTCTCTCCCTAGATCTCTCCTTCGTCCTCCCCCGCTATGGCCGAGAGCGACCGCCGCCGCCGCTCGTTGCCGCCGTGGCCACCGGCCACCCCACGCCTCCCCGACGCGCCCAGAAGCTCCGCCAGTTCGTCCCCAACCTCTTCACCAAGCCACGCCCCGCCGGACGCCCTGGAGCACCGACACCGACGCCGTCTTCTTCCTCTGCACCGACGATCGCCGTCGCTTGATTCGCCGCCCACAGAGCGTCCCCGGCCTCGCCCTCGCGCTCGTTGGACTCGCGGTGAGCCACTGCCCCGTTCCCCTCTTCTTCCCATGCCATTTGGCCACTCTAGCTGCTGCTTCGCCGGTTCAGAGCTTCGGCTCCACGGCCATGTCGCCGTCGTGTACACAGACGATAAGCTTCAAGAACGGAGCTCGTCGGCGTGCTCGGCGAACTCCCAGAGCACGTAGCACCCTCGGTTTCTCCTCTAGTGCACCATAGCATCGCCACCGCCGCACCGAACTCCGGCCGCCGCCGATTTGGTCGCCGCCGTCGATCTCGACCACCACATTGCTGCCGCCACCACCACTAGATGCGCGAGACCCCAGACTTTCAGTAGCCGCAAACCGCGTCCAAAACCGAGCCCCTGTGGGCGTTTTCAAGCAGCGCGCGCTCAGCCTGCCTTGCTGGCGGCTAAACGCCCGCGAGCTTTGACCCTTGACCGGCGTGGGTTGACCCCACTGCCGGTTTGACTCTTCCTCTCTCCCATCGACTTGCGGGCCCCCCGGATAATTAATCTAGTTTAGGATTAAAACTTAATTAGTTTAACCTAGGTTAGTGCTAATTAAACTAGATTAGTTAGTTAGTCATCGACTAGTGGACCCCATGGTCAGGTTTGACTGAGGCGCCAGTTGACCTGCTGACGCCACTGCGACGTCAGTCGACATAATTAACTATTTTTCGAATTAAAATAAATCAGGAAATTCGAGTAAAATAACCAAAACTTCTAAAATTCATATAAAATCAACCGTAGCTCCAAATCAAATAAATTATATATGAAAAATTATCAGAAAAATTCAAGGAATCCATCTGTACCATTTTAATGCATGTTTGAACAATGTTTGTCCTCTGTTTTGGACAAAACAAATAAAGGGCATTTAAATAATCATATATGGAGTTTGAATTTGGATCATGTATTCAAACCAACTTCATTTAAATCATAGCTAGATGCATTAGCTCAAATCACAGCATATTTCCATGACATTATCATGCATCATATTTGTTGCATTGCATTGATTGTGTCCCTCTTTATTTGCCGGTAATTGTCCCCTCTCGATAGACGTGGTTTCGACGCTGAGATCGATGACACCGATGAAGAACTATATTATCTTCGAAGTGCGTGCAAGCAAAACCCCTTGTTCATTCCGATACAATCCCACTCTCTCGCTCCTCGCTCTCTTTTCTGCATTAGGACAACATCGATTCAAGCTGTTACTTGCTGCGGTAGTTGAACCCCTTTATCCTTTGCATGACCTCGTGCTCCACATAAATAGATGAAACCCACTAGCATGAGTAGGAGTTGTTTGAGCCCTGTTGTGCCTACTCATTCATGCTTGTTTGTCATGCCTGCCATCGCTTAGAGTTGAGTCAGTCCGATTCATCGAGGATGAATCGGAGGTGTGTGAACATGTCCTCTTGTGTGTGAGCTAAGTGTGTGAACACGATTTGGTAAAGGTAGCGGTGAGAGGCCATGTAGGAGTACATGGTGGGTTGTCTCATTGCAGCCGTCCTTAGGAACCGAGTTCGTGTTTGTGATCCATGATTCAGCTACTACCATACATTGGGCCTGAAATATGACCCGCTCGACTTCTTATTCACGCTAGTCCTCTGTCCGGGAGTTGCAAGTAGTTTCGGTGTTTGTAGCCTCATGGAGGCCGTGGGACAGCGTGACCGTAGGGGTGGGCTGTGATGCGGTAGGTACGTGGCACGGTGTACCGGATGCCCGTTTGGTATCTCGGGAACCCTGTTCACATCGTTTGGGGCTGTGAGCGAAACTTGGCCGAACTCCTCATAGATGGAACCCAAATAGGCAATAAACACGGACTAGGGACTTGAGTGTCTAGGTAGGTCGTGGTCTACACCCACGTCGGCTTTAAGCTTGAAGTCTGCCAAGCACATGTCGTGTGTGGGCGCTAAGTGGTGGAAACATGTATGAAGAAGTACACCCTGCAGGTTAATATGATCTATTGAATAGCCGTGTCATGGTAAAGGACTTCAGGTTGCTGTGCAGTTCATAGACAAGTGAAAGTGGATACTCTAAAATCGCAAGATAAGTGTGAGTGCTATGGATGGCGTTCTCGTAGGGAGGCGGGGCGGATCCGTAGTGGTGTATTGATATGGTGAATATGTGGACTCGCAGCGCCACCTCAAAAGAGTTACTTGCAATGTAGTTTAGGATAGCCAATGAGTCAAAGCTGGCTTGTCTTTGTTAAACTCCACCATCCCTTTGTTGATAATGATGCATATGTAGTTAGTTCTAATGTAAGTCTTCTTTGGGTACATTTGTACTCACGTTTGCCTATTTTATGTTTTTGCAGAGAGACTTCAGTCTCACTAGTAGTTCCACGTGGACTTGACGTTTAGCTTGTTACCTCAGCTACGATCTTGTGCCCTCGGCGAGATCTCGTAGATAGTCGCTTTCGGGCCTTTTTCATTTGTAGTTATGCGTACTCGGACATGTTAGCTTCGCTTGTGCTTGACTTGTATGCTTTGAATGTTGGGTCATGAGACCCATGTTTGTAATATCTCGCTCCTCGAGCCTAATGAATAAATACTTGAGTCGTAGAGTCATGTTGTGATGCCATGTTGTATTTGCACATATCGAGCATATTGTGTGTATGTTATTGAAATGCTTGGTATGTGTGGGATCTGACTATCTAGTTGTTTTTCCTTAGTAGCCTCTCTTACCGGGAAATGTCTCCTAGTGTTTCCACTGAGCCATGGTAGCTTGCTACTGCTCCGGAATCACTTAGGCTGGCCGGCATGTGTCCTTCTTCGTTCTCGTGTACGTCCCTTCGGGAAATGTCACGCGTTGAGTAACGGAGTCTGTTAGCCCGCTACAGCCCGGTTTACGAGTCTGCTAGCCAGTGCTACAGCCGGAACTTATTCGCTGATGACCGACACGTTCGATCTTCGGGTCATGGATGCTGTCCTCGTAAGTCTGTGCCACTTTGGGTTTACGACTAGCCATGTCAGCCCGGCTCCTTATCATATGGATGCTAGCGACACTATCATATCGTGTGCCAAAAGGCTAAACGGTCCCGGGCAAAGGTAAGGCGACACCCGTGGGGATACCGTGCGTGAGGCCGCAAAGTGATATGAGGTGTTACAGGCTAGATCGATGTGATATTGAGTCGGGGTCCTGACAGCTTGCCCCTCCTACTGGGCGCGCCCCCTGTCTCCTGGGCCCCCTGGTGGGCCCCCGGTGTCCATCTTCTGCTATATGAGAGATTTTACCCTGGAAAAAATCGTGGGCAAGCTTACGGGACGAAACTCCGCCGCCACGAGGTGAAACCTTGGCGGAACCAATCTAGGGCTCTGGCGGATCTGTTCTGCCGGGGACACTTCCCTCCGGGAGGGGGAAATCATCACCATCGTCATCACCAACGATCCTCTCATTGGGAGGGGGTCAATCTCCATCAACATCTTCACCAGCACCATCTCCTCTCAAAACCCTAATTCATCTCTTGTATCCAATCTTGTATCAAAACCACAAATTGGTACCTGTGGGTTGCTAGTAGTGTTGATTACTCCTTGTAGTTGATGTAATTGGTTTGCTTGGTGGAAGATCATATGTTCAGATCCTTAATGCATATTATTACTCCTCTGATTATGAACATGAATATGCTTTGTGAGTAGTTACATTTGTTCCTGATGTAAGGGCATATTTATCCCTAAGTGTTTTGGTGATTGATGACAATACTCATGCGGACTAATCGTGTGCCTTGAGTCCCACAGATACTTCATCATTAGGCACAAGACGATTCGGTGCCCCTCGGAGACTGATGAAGCCGGCGTTGTTCTACGTTTCTCTTTGGTGGAGTTGAGTCGTAGGAGAGCCGTACTATTAAGAGGGGGTCCGCGTCGGAAAGGTAGGGTGGAATCACACGTACACTTGCCCCTCCTTTCCTTGCACTTTGGAGCTACCCATCGTTATCGTGGTTGTGCGAAAAACTGACGACTACTGCTGTACTTGCGGTAGTACCGCAAGTACCGATGGTAGTACCGCATGACGAACCACGGTAGTACCGCCCTCTGGGCGGTAGTACCATGATACTTGGCCTAGTGCCGCTCCGGTGCGGTAGTAGGGCGGATGTAATTTTTACATCCGCGCCCCACGGTAGTACCGCGCTCCTCTGGTGCGGTAGTACCGCCAAGACTCTGCCCTAGTGCGCTCGGTGCGGTAGTAGGGGCGGATGTAATTTTTTACATCCGCGGCACCCACGGTAGTACCGCTCGACAGGAGCGGTAGTACCGCGGGGGCCCACGGTAGTACCGCTCCCTTGGAGTTGTAGTACCGTGGCCCTTCTGCCTAGTACCGCTGCGTCACGGTAGTAGGCGCGGATGTAATTTTTTACATCCGTGCCTACCACGGTAGTACCGCGCCTTGCAGGCGGTAGTACCGCGTCGGGTTTTTGCACCACCCTAGTTTACTGCGAAGTAGGCGCGGATGAAATTTATTTCGTCGCGCCCTTCGTGCCGTGACCCTCCCGCCTTGTGGTAGTACCGCAAGGGGAGCGGTAATGCCGCGCCGGTAGTATCGCTTCTTCCTCGAGCTTGTTCCGCACTGCGGCTGCCACATGTAGTACCGTGGTCACCCACGGTAGTACCGCGCGGCGTCGCGGTAGTACCGCTCCCTTGGAGCGGTAGTACCATGAGTCGCGGGCAGAACTAGTGGATAACGGTTGGATCTTTTCCCCGACTATATAAGGGATGTCTTCTACCTCTAGTTGACTACCTCTTCCACCTCTAAGCTCCATTGTTGCTCCAAGCTCCATTTTTGCTCGATCAGTCTCCCTAGCCAATCAAACTTGTTGATTTGCTCGGGATTGGGTGACAAGGGCCCGATCTACACTTCCACCAAAGGATATTTGATTCCCCCGACTTATCCCTTGCGGATCTTGTTACTCTTGGGTGTTGAGCACCCTAGACGGTTGAGGTCACCTCGAAGCCATACTCCATTGTGGTGAAGCTTCGTGGTGGTGTTGTTGTTGGGAGCCTCCGATTGTTGTGGAGATTGCCCCAACCTTGCTTGTAAAGGTTGATTCGCCGCCTTCAAGGGCACCAATAGCGGCATCTCGCATCGTGTGAGGGCGTGAGGAGAATCTGGTGGCCCTAGTGGCTTCTTGGGGAGCATTTGCCTCCACACCGCTCTAACGGCGTACTTCCCCTCAAAAGGAAGGAACTCCGTAACACATCCTCGTCTTCACCGTCTCCACTCTTGGTTATTTCGTGCCTTTACTTTCGCAAGCTTACTTATTGTTTCATCTCTTGCTTGCTTGCGTGCTAGTTGTTATTGCATCATATAGGTTGCTCACTTAGTTGCATATCTAGACAACCTATTTGTTGCAAAGTTTAATTTGGTAAAGAAAAGCTTAAAAATTGTTAGTTGCCTATTCACCCCCCCCCTCCAGTCAACCATATCAATCCTTTCAATTGGTATCAGAGCCTCATCTCTTTATTAAGGACTTTACCGTCCGAAGAGTATGGTTGACACCAACGATGGTGTGGAGGAACACTCCGGTGTGAATCCCATCTCATCTTGACGAAGGGAACCTCGGTCTCGTGAGGAGTTCAATGTGGCTTTAGACACATTGAAAACCTCCATGACGGCCGAGGTTAAAAGCATGTTTAATGATTTCTTAGAGGACTTAAATTATCTACCGCACCTATGAAAGTGGGTGATCCTACTAACAAGGTGACGGATGCTTTCTCCGACAAGGGGAAGCTAACAATGAAAAGAGTCCTTCTACTAGTGGTAGAATGGCACCGGCATCTTTGCCCATGTGGAACCCCCGGTTTATGGAGGCCAATCCCTCCACTCATTTGAATCATGCGGTCCACCTCCTAAGTATGAAAAACATGCAGATTTTGATAATTGGGTCTATCGCTTTAAGCGTCATTCGAAACATGTGAACACTAACCTTTGGAGAGTCATTGAAGAAGGTTTTTATCCTCATGACCCAAGCAACTTCACCCCTCGAGAAGCCGTGGACAATCAATTCAATGAGAGTGCTCTCTTCATCATTCAAGATGCAATCCTTCCCGAAGATCTCCCTCACCTTCGACCCCATGTCGTGGCTAAAGAAGCATGGAAATGTGTTGAGGGCCTCTATCGTGGAAGTGCTAGCATTCAACGGTCCAACTATGAAGTGGTGCAAGATGAAGCCGACGAGTTTGCAATGAAAGAAGATGAAGAACCTCGTGAGCTCTTTCGAAGAGTGACCAAACTCGCGGTGGCACTTCGAGATCATGGAAGCAAGGACACGAATGACAATTGGATCGAGCGGAAGTTCCTCAAGGCCATGATGCCCTACAACAAAGCCATGTCCTCCGTCATTCGTCAACGATCGGACTTCCACACCATGACCTCAAGTGAAGTGTTGGATGAGTTCGTTGCAATGAGCATCTTGGACAAGACCGCCGACAATGCGGTGCTCCGATCTCAAAGAGCCAAGAAGCCTAACCTTGCCTTGAAGGCCAAGGTCATTGTCGAAGAAGAGGAAGAAGTGGAAGATGAGGAAAGCAACCCCGAAGACACAAAGTTTGACTACCATGAGCACATGGACCTTGCTTCAAGACAATTTTGGAGCAAGAAGAGCTCAAGACCCAACTTCAACAAGAACAACTCAAGTGGTGTCAAGGGCAAGCAACGAGTTAGAACTTGCTTCAACTGTGGCAATGTGAGTCATTTCGTTGCGGATTGTCCTTACGAGAAGCGGGAAGACAATGGTGGCAAGTTCATTCGGAAAGACAAAGCCAAGTCCGTCCCCAACAAGAACAACTTCGCCAAGAAGACTCCCACTCGTGGCTTGGTGGTTCAAGAAGAATACCAAGAGGATGACGATGATGATGAGAATGAAGAAGCAACGGCCATGGCATCCATTGCCATTGCTACCCCCCGGGTGTCTCTCTTCGAATCACCCAACGAAAACATCACCGCTAGATGCCTCATGGCTAAAGCTTCAAACAAGGTAACCCCCAACATCACAACCACCATCATTACTAATCCCTCCGTGGAGGATTGCATTGATGGACATGTTGAGCCTAATGAGGAAGTGAATGAATTTGAGTCCTTTATGAGTAAGCTCAAGGGAAAGTCCAAGAAGCACTTTGTTGATCTCTTGGAACAACTTGGTGAGGCCAATGACATGATCGAGGCTCACGAAGAAACCATCTCCAAGATGGAAGGTCATAGTCGTGACTATGCCGATGAGATATCGGATCTCTCTAATGCTCTTGAGGAAGAGCGTGTGCATCGTTTGACTCTTGAGGAGTCACACAATGATGACCATGCTAAGTTAAAGAAAGATCTTGATCATGCTCTTGTCATGTCTCGTGTGCTAACCTCCGAGAAGGCTAAACTTGGGGTTGATCATGCTAGACTCAAAGAGGAGTTTGAGATACTTGACAAGGCCCACAAGGCCTTGAAGGGTGCTCATGCTAGCCTCAAAGAGTCTCATGCTCAACTCCAAGTTAAGCTAATCAAGGAAAAGGCCACCTTTCCTCATATGGTATTAATTGATAATGCATGTGCTACTAACCCTTGTTGTGAGCATGTGCATCTTGTGGAGGAAAATGCCAAGTTGAAAGATCAACTTGAGAAGGGCCTTGTGACTTGCATTCAAGGTGAGAAAAACCTCAACGACCTTTTGAGCAATCAAAAGGAAGTTGTGGGCAAAGAAGGAATTGGGTTTGCACCCAAGTCCAAGAGCAAGAAGAAGAAGAACAACAAGGCCAATCGTCCTCCTCCCCTCAAACAAACGTTCGTGAAGGAGGGAGAGGAAGCTTGTAAGAAGAAGAAGGAGAAAGTGAAGGAAGTTGATGTCCAAAAGGGCAAGAATGTTTCCTCAAACAAAGCCGGTGACTTTAACCCTTCATATGTGTTGTGCCGTGCTAGTCATGGACATGTTTATGCTAAATTTGTTGGTTCTCCTTATGAGTACATTGAATGGTCTATTTGGGTTCCCAAGACCCTTGTTACTAACATCAAAGGACCCATTACTAAATGGGTACCTAAAACCAAGCATTGATCTCATGTAGGTGTTTGCTTCCGGTGGGGGATCATGGTTGCTCGATAGTGGAGCAACAAATCATATGACCGGGAGCAAGGACTTGGTGGTGGATGTGCAAGAGATTCCATCTATGCCCACCAATGTCGAGTGGGGTGATGCATCACATTCTAAGGTATTGGGTCTCGGCAAGGTTGTCATTTCTCATGATCTAACGATCGAGAAAGTCATGCTTGTTGAGTCCCTTGCATTCAATTTACTTTCCGTTCGTCAACTTGCACTCATGGGCTTTGCCACATTCTTTGATATTGATACCGTGGCCCTCTTGTGGAGCAAGACTCTTAAAGTAGCCTTTGTTGGGCATGTCGAGAACGGTCTCTATGTGGTTAACTTTTCAAAGCAACCCACTAAGACCGCGACATGCCTAATGGCTAAAGTTGACGTGGGATGGCTTTGGCATCGCCGTTTAGCCCACATCAATATGAGATCTTTGCAAAGTCTTCTCAAGGGGGACCATGTTCGTGGACTAACAAATGTTAGTTTTGCCAAAGATCGTGCTTGCAGTGCTTGTATCGAAGGAAAGCTTCATGAAAAGGCTCACCCTCCCTCAACCATCATCTACTCGAAGAGACCCTTGGAGCTCCTTCACATGGATCTCTTTGGGCCTCCATCTTTTGATAGTCTTGGAGGAAGAAAGTATTGCTTGATGATTGTGGATGATTATTCAAGATACACTTGGGTATACTTCTTCAAGAGGAAGAGTGAGACCCAAAAAGTCATCATCAACTTTGCAAATGAAGCTCAACGTCAACATGATGCAAAGATCTTGACAATAAGAAGCGACAACGGCACCGAGTTCAAGAACTACACCTTGGATGAGTTTCTTAGTGACGAGGGGATCAAGCATCAATATGCGGCACCTTATACCCCTCAACAAAATGGTGTTGCGGAGAGGAAGAACCGGACGTTGATGGATGCGTCAAGGACCATGATGGCGGAGTTCAAGTCTCCATACAACTTTTGGGCCGAAGCCATCAACACCGCATGTCATGCATCCAATCGGCTCTATCTTCGCAAAGGCTTGAACAAGACTCCTTATGAGATCCTCACCGGCAACAAGCCCAACCTCAAGTACTTCCGGGTGTTCGGTTGTAAGTGTTTCATTCTCAAGAAAGGTGTTCGGTTGTCTAAATTTGAGGCTAGAGCTCATGAGGGCATATTTGTTGGTTATGCTACAAACTCTCATGCTTACCGTGTCCTCAACAAGTCCACCGGACTCATTGAGGAGACGTGTAACATGGAGTTTGACGAAAATAACGGTTCCCAAGTGGAGCAAAGTGGTACTTGTGATATACGTGATGAAATTCCTCCCCAAGCCATAAGAAGAATGGGTATTGGTCAAATCCTACCCATTGAGGAACCCCTTGTGGCCGAAGGAGAAGGACAATGCTCTACTCAAGCAGAGCCATCACCTCATCAAGACCCACACGCTTCCGAAGAACAAAGTGAAGGCCCTCAACCTCATGAACAAGACCAAGGGCAAGATCTACCTCAAGACGGTGATGAACCACTAGATGATGCCCAAGGTCAAGTTCTCCCCCTCGAGCAAGCTCACAATCAAGAGCAACCTCGAGATCAAGAACATGCTCAAGACGGCGCTCAAGATCATCAAGTCAACCCTCCTCCTTCCACACCCAAGGAATTAGAGCGTCGTGCCGCGAAGATTGCTTCCAAGCTCACCGCTCAAGGCCATCTCATGGAAAATGTGGTTGGAAGCATAAGAAAGGGGGTAAGCACTCGTAGACAATTGGCAAACTATTGTGAACATCACGCGTTTGTCTCTTGTGTCGAACCCCAAAAGGTCTATGAGGCGCTCGAAGACCCGGATTGGCTCAATGCCATGTATGAAGAACTCAACAACTTCGAGTACAACAAGGTGTGGAGATTGGTGCCAAGACCATCCGGGAACCACAATGTCATTGGGACCAAGTGGATCTTCAAGAACAAGCAAGATGCCCATGGGAACATCATTCGCAATAAGGCAAGATTGGTAGCACAAGGCTACTCCCAAGTCGAGGGTATCGACTACGGTGAAACCTTCGCTCCCGTTGCTCGTCTTGAATCCATTCGTTTGTTGATTGCTTATGCTTACCATCACAACTTTAAGTTGCAACAAATGGATGAGTGCTTTTCTTAATGGTCCCATTAATGAGTTGGTCTATGTCAAGCAACCCCCCGGGTTCGAGGATCCCTACTTTCCGGATCATGTGTATCAACTCGATAAGGCACTCTATGGCCTTAAACAAGCCCCACGTGCATGGTATGACCACCTTACCGAGTTGCTACAAGATCGTGGTTTTGAAGTAGGGCTCATCGACCCCACTCTTTTTACTAAGAAGGTCAACGGGGAGTTGTTTGTATGCCAACTATATGTTGATGATATTATCTTTGGTTCCCTAACAAAGCTTTCAATGAAGAATTTGCCGCTCTCATGACCTCCAAGTTTAAGATGTCTTCGATGGGAGAGTTGAAGTTCTTCCTTGGTTTCGACATCAAGCAAAGAAGAGAAGGAACCTTCATCAACCAAGCCAAATACACTCAAGACATGCTTAAAAGATTCAAGCTAAGTGATGTCAAGCCGGCTACTACACCAATGCCTACCAAGTGCCAACTTGACATCGATCCCAATGGTAAAGCGGTGGATCAAAAGGTATATCGCTCCATGATTGGCTCCTTGCTTTACCTTTGTGCATCTAAACCGGATATCATGTTGAGTGTGGGGATGTGTGCACGTTTTCAAGCCGCACCAAAGGAAAGTCACCTTGTGGTGGTTAAGCGAATCTTTCGATATTTGGCTCATACCCCAAACTTTGGCTTATGGTACCCAAGAGGAGCAAATTTCAAGCTTGAAGGTTTCACGGATTCCGATTGGGCGGGAGACAAAGTGGATAGGAAGTCCACTTCCGGGGGGTGCCAATTTCTTGGTTGCTCTTTGGTAAGTTGGTCTTCCAAGAAGCAAAGTTGTGTGTCTCTCTCGTCCACCGAAGCGGAGTATGTGGCGGCCGGTAGTTGTTGTGCTCAACTCCTATGGATGAGGCAAACTTTAAAGAATGCGGTGTCATTGGTGACAAAGTGCCTCTTTGGTGTGATAATGAAAGTGCCATCAAGATTTCTCTCAACCCGTGCAACATTTCAAGGCGAAGCACATTGAGATTCGGTATCACTTCATTCGGGATCACGTTAGGCGAGGGAGATCGAGCTCAAGTATGTCAACACTCATGATAACCTTGAGATATTTTCACGAAGCCCTTGGATGAAGCAAGATTTCATGAAGTTAAGGCATGAGCTAAATATCATTGATTTGAGCAATGTGACTTGAACCCGTGCACCCCCACCACACTCAACTTGTTGTCTAGTTTAGGTGTAGGCATGGACATAGGGGGAGTGTTGTTCTCTCAATGAACTCTCCCTCCCCCCATTATGCATAAATAGATCACCTCTTTCACATTAGCCATTTTTGATGGTACTTGTGCTTCAAAGACGAGTTTTGGTCATGGGCCCAAGGATAATTCTTCGCGGTGCCATACCATCCAACTCAAACATAGGTGGCTTCGGCCACCGCCCTCTCTCCGTGAGAGGTTTTGTCACATTGGGATTTCCTGTTGTTCCCTTGGTATGTGCTTGCTTTTGTGATGTTTTGGGTTGTGTCTGTTTTTCGGTGCAAAGGCATGTTTTTCTCTTGTTCGAAACCTTCGGTGGCGTGAGCTCACGGTACTACCGCGGTCGGCCATGGTACTACCGCGGCCAATCACGGTACTACCGCTGATGGGATCACGGTACTACCGTCCCCAAGCGGCAGTAATTTTTTACTGCCGCCTGGCTGAGCGGTACTACCGCCTCGGCGTGGTACTTCCGCCCGGGCGGTACTACCGCGCCGGTTCGGGCGCGTGGGGATAAGGTCGGGCAGGGGGAGCCGGCGTTGCTCTTCCTTTCTCGTGCTCACGAACGAAGCCGGCGTTCGTCGCCGGATCTCCTCCACCGGCTGCCCTCCCGTGATTCCGTCCGGTGGGATCCTTCCCCACCACGTGCTCTTGCTATGGACCAAGGTTTTTCCCCAAATCCTTCTCCGTTTTGATTGTATTTGGTTCTTCTAGGTTTTGGGGGAGGCTTGTATGTTCTTGAGATTCCTAGTCTAGATCTCTGCAAGAGTAGGATGAAGGAGGGTAGTATTGCATAGGATTTACACTTGTATTGTTGTGTTGCACTAGATCTGGTCACCGTAGCACCGCCATGGTTTCGCGGTTCCTTTTCAGATTCAAATGCTGCTAGATCCGGCCACCTGTACTACCGCCCGTAGGTAGCGGTACTACCGCTCTCACGGTACTACCGCCCCTAGGGCGCGGTACTACCGCGCGCTGTGCGGCACTAAAGCCCTACTATTGCCCCAGCCATGGTACTACCGTGACCCCTCACGGTACTACCGCGTCTGGAGCTGTACTAAGCCTTTAGTACCGCAACCCATGGCAGATCTACCGTGGCTCACATCTATCGCATGCCAACTTTCTCGTTTATCTTCTATGGGTTTCATGTGTTGTCTTATAGCCTTTGCATTGATTCTTTTCGCTGTGTTTTGGTGCTTTGCATGTGTGTCTTAGGAGGTGGCTCTCGCCGGGCCAATCCCGTTCGTGACACTGGCTCCAAGCGTCTGCGCAACTCAGGAGAAGTTCCCGAGGGGTCATCTGCATCAAAGCGCAATGTCAAGACCACCGCTAGCAAGCACAAGGAGCCCGCCAGGGGCATGGATGAGATAGGCGCTCAAGAGTATGTCCGTCTCAGGCAGCTTCACCCATATGTGACCCCACGCTCCACTATCAGAGGGTGTGAACTGTTCTGGAACAAGACTCAAACCCAGATCTACTTGGATGTCATCAAGAACAAGCAGAATACCTATGTGGAGGTGAAGTGGATTGAGATGCACCACATGAGGAAGGACAAGTTTCGTGACTACTTTGGGGAGGCTCTAGACTTGGTGGAGCAGTTTGGAATTGAGCATGTGATCTCGTTCCACATGGACTATGACCCTGAGATCATCTGTCAGTTCTTTGCCTCAGTGTACTTTCACACCAATGATGAGAGGAGGATGACGTGGATGACCAATGGCTGCCCGGTATGCGCTACACGGAAGGAGTTCATGGATTTGCTTCACGTTCTGCGATGATGGACTTGACACTCCCGTTGGTGTTCGCCCTCACGGCAATACTGACTCTGCTGACAAGGACAAGCTCACCCCGTTCATGGTTGAGAAGGCGCTCGCCACTGGCAAGATAATCTCGGTTCTCAACCCATTTCTGGATATCATGTACCGCATCTTCCGCAACTCTCTGTTCCCACGCATCAGTGACAAAGACAAGGTTCATGCCTACATGGTGGACATGATGCTTCTGTGCGAGGAGGCTCGCTCGTCTCAGACTCAGCCACTTGATGTCTCTCACATCATGTGGTGTGAGCTTCGGTTTGCTGTGTTCAACCGCAAGGTGCCTATTTATGGACCCTACCTGTTTCTGCTGATTTCGAAGACTTGGGAGAAGATGTACCCGAGGAGGAGTTCCGGCTCCAGGTGGATTCGCCATGAGCCCATTTGTGCGAGGGTCAAACCCAACCGGGCCAACACCGCTACTCGTCCGAGGCGTCTGCTGCTAGGGCTCTTCTTTGTTGATGAGGATCTTCTTTGGAGCTAAGGATGTTGCTAGGGGCCGTTCTGCTAGGCCCTCTCAGAGTGACTCTAGGCCATCTTGGGCCAAGAGGTTGAAGGATAAGATGAAGTCTCTTTTACGCATGCAAGCCAAGGGACGAAGACAGGCTCACGTGGAGTCCAAGGAGAGTCGTCGCCCGGCACAACAAGATCTTCTGACTCTATGGCGAGGATGTGTCTGGCGGTGCGAGGCGCATCACTCCACGAGACCGAGTGGATGGAGAAGCAAGGATACAAGTGGACTGATTTTGAGGAGGAGGCCGAGAGTCCATTCCAGTGCGGAGGAGTCTCGGCGAAGAGGAGTGGGACCGCTTCTCTGCTTGAGCCACCTCTTGTGTGTTTAGGTGTCATCTCCGCCTTTTGGCGTCTCGATGCCAAAGGGGAGAGAGTGTAGGGCTTTGGTTTGCGAGTTTGTGTGTTTGCCAGTTGAACTCTCTGCTGCTTTTATCGTTTGAACCTTGGTTATCTTATCTCATATGGTGTAAGACATATGCACTCTATCTATCCTAGCTAGCTTGTGTTATATTGTGCTACTTTCATGCTATGCTATGCTTATTATCATGTCTTGGTCTCTAAAATATAGGGGGAGTGTTGATCCTAGTTTGTGTGCCATGCAGTCCAAAGCATTCGTCTATAGTGCACACATCTAGGGGGAGCCCCGTCTATATTTTAGAGGAGTAGGGTTTGCCACTGCTTTAAAACATATCTTATCTATGTGCAAATCCCGTGTTGTCATCAATACACCAAAAAGGGGGAGATTGTAAGGGCATATTTATCCCTAAGTGTTTTGGTGATTGATGACAATACTCGTGCAGACTAATCGTGTGCCTTGAGTCCCACAGATACTTCATCATTAGGCACAAGACGATTCGGTGCCCCTCGGAGACTGATGAAGCCGGCGTTGTTCTACGTTTCTCTTTGGTGGAGTTGAGTCGTAGGAGAGCTGTACTATTAAGAGGGGGTCCGTGTCAAAACCGGCGGATCTCGGGTAGGGGGTCCCAAACTGTGCGTCTAGGCGGATGGTAACAGGAGACGAGGGACACAATGTTTTACCTGAGTTCAGCCCTCTCGATGGAGGTAAAACCCTACGTCCGCTTGATTAATATTGATGATATGGGTAGTACAAGAGTAGATCTACCACGAGATCAAGGAGGCTAAACCCTAGAAGCTAGCCTATGGTATGATTGTTGAGATGTAATGTTGTGTCCTCTGAACTAAAGCCCTCCGGTTTATATAGACACCGGAGAGGCTAGGGTTACTGTAGTCGATTACAATGGTAGGAGATCTACATATCCATATTGCCAAGCTTGCCTTCCACGCCAAGGAAAGTACCTTCCGGACACGAGCGGAGTCTTCAATCTTCTATCTTCGTGATGCGGGAGTCCGCGGATATTGATAGTCGGCTATCCGGACACCCCTAGTCCAGGACTCCTCGGTAGCCCTGAACCAGTCTTCAATGGCGATAAATCCGGCGTGCATAATGTTCGGCATTGCAAGGCGGGTTCCTCCTTGAATAATTCGGAGAAAATAATGAACACCAGGATAGTGTCCGGCTCTGCAAAATAAATTCCACATTCCAACGTAGAGAGAATAAAATACACACTTAGTTCAATCTGCTGACGTATTATGCAGCGTGACATCACACCGCAGCCAAGCCCTTGTTTGGGTCGTTTTATTATTCCGCCAAAGACGTTTAGCGGCGGTTTTTTGGCACGTCCGTCAAGCGAGATCGTGTTCCCCTTATTCCGGATTCTCATCAATACGCGTGTGGGTAACCCAACCGCGCCATTGATGGTGGCGCTTGGGAGATAAGCGAGTTTTACCGGGCGGTGAGGGGCGCATATTTTCGTCGCCTATATATAAGGGATAAGGATTTACCTTCTCACCTACGCCTTCTTCCTCCTTTGCTCATCCATCCCTGCGAACCCAAGCTCCAACGCCCAAGCTCGCGCATTCCGCCTCGACCCTTCTCCGAACATGTCTGGAGGGGGAGGCAAATGGATGGCCTCCACCGCCAAGGAGGAGGACATCACCAAGCTGCGCGGCGCCGGATACCTTTCCGGAGACATCGCGCATCGGCTGCCCGACGCGGGGCAGCTCGTTCCTACCCCAGGGCTCATGAGAGGGTTGTTTTCCTTCCCCACTTCCTCCGCGGACTGGGCTTTCTGCTCCATCCATTTGTCCGGGGGATCATGTTTTACTACGGCCTAGTTTTCCACGATCTGGCGCCGAACTTCGTCCTCAACATCTCGGCGTTTATCGTCGTGTGCGAGGCCTTTCTCGCATCCGCCCCACTTCGCCTGTGGCTCAAGACCTTCAACGTCAAGCGAAGGTTGTGAAGGGGCATAAGCGAATCGGAGGCGCTATGTTGCATAAGCCGCCCAACGTCCGTTGGCTAGAAGGGACCTTCGTGGACTCCGTCAAGGGGTGGCAATCGGGGTGGTTCTACATCACCGAGCGCGCGAGCCTACATGGGCGGCGGCCCCAAATTTAGATCTGGAATCCCACGCAGCTCACCTCACGGAAAGAGAAGGGCTTGCGGTGGGGTGATCGATGGAGGTGACGGACTTGAGCCTGCATCAAGAAGCTGGTGAGCAACAGGCTCGGCTCGTCGGCGTGGTCCAGTCATGCTCCTCCGCGGATTCTCCCATGCCAAGAACGGGCATTTAATCTGTGGAGTTTAATCCGGAACAGCACCAGGCGTTAAGCGCGCGCCGACACAACGCGAAGGCGCTGGAAATGCTGTTCAAGGGCGCCAAGCCCCGCATCCGCGATCAAGACCGTGGATTCAGCTCGCGATCTCCGGTCGACGAGGTAAGTGATTCAACCCCATTACGGGACACTTATAGTAGTTAGATTGACTCTAGCGAGGTTTTTAATCTACCTCTTCCTTTGACAGATGGATGGAGAAGGCCCACTGCTTATCAGCCCGGCTCCCATGCGGAAGAACGATGGATGCCCGCCTAGCAAGGCTGCTGGTTCCGCACCGTCACGTGGTGCGGAGAAGAAGGCCAAGAGGGTGGCGCGGGGACTCGAAAGAGTTCCAGAATCAAGCGCCCCGACGACGACGGCGAGGACTCCTCCCGAAGGCGAGGAGGAGGAGGAGGAGTACTCTCTCCGGAGGAGGAGAGAGAAGAGGAAGGCCTCCCCAACCGGGCGGCGAAGGGTCAAGAGGGGAGAACTATCCCCGGACAGTTCGCCAACATCGGCGTTGGCGAGGATGAGTGGCCTCAAGGGCGGCGTCCGGCAGATCGTAAATATCCGGACCATTTATCGCCATATATTGTATGTCATGTAGCGTCCTTCTAACGCCGCATTGTTCCATTAGTCCGGCCGTTGACGACCTTCCCGACTTCGATGAATGGGTCGTTAAGCGCCGTCGGATGTAAATTCCATCGCGCCGCTACCTACGCGCCGAGGACGACGAGGCGGAATCCTCTGGGGACACGCCGGAGGAGGCTCGAGGCGCCGTCGCAGCCCCGGACTTTGTGCGGACTCCACATCGGAACCCGCAATGGTTCGGAGTCCGCAAGCGCCCTTCGAAGAAGGGCAGGACCGTGGCGCCGGCGGCCTCCGCCCAACCGAGGCGCCGGATAACTGCTGGAGGCGCTAAAGGCGCCTCCATCGAAGAACACCGCACTCTTATGAGTGCGGTGATTGAGAAGGTCCGGCCGCCAAGGGCGGGCTGACCGAAGCTCGCAATGACCTTCTAACGGGCTTTGAGGTAAGAAGGTTAAAATTAAGTAATATAATACCGCATAGACGGTAGCCCTCGATGCTTAGTCCGGTGTTGGAAAGAAAAGCGGACTAAGGATCGTAATAAGATATGTGAGGTTTCTAAAATATGTCAATATCGGTTTGCGTTGCGCTGTTGACCTTGACCTCTGCCGCGTGGAGGTCGAGGCGCTGAAGAAGGACCTTGAGCGGTCGGAGCAAGAGCTCGGCCATGCCAAGAGGCAGCTCAAGGAAAAAGAAGGTGAATAACACCACTTTAAATAAGTACCTTCTGAAAAGGGTTTGGTTGCAAACATGATTAATAAGGATAATATATGTAATGCAGGGGCCACTAACGAGGTGGCAGCCACGAAGGATGCCGTTCCGTGGCGAGCATAATCGACCATAGAACAGGTGAGCGAGAAAAGCAAAGCGGTGGTGGCGGAAGTTCGGCAAGAGCTCCGAGGCTCTCATGGAAAAGCATGAGAGTTTGGGCGTGACTCGAACTCGAGAGTCGAGCTTGCCTCGGCTCTCGAAAGGGCCGAGTCCGCCAAGGCCGAGGCCCGAAGGCCCATATGGAAGTAGAGGACATGAAGAAGATAGCGGCGGGTAAGGCGTTTTTCATGCGAGAGCAAGCATGTTAATGTAAATTACGGATACTTACCCGGTCGGAGCTCTTGAGGGCATTTGCGGATCTGCAGCGTAGTCGCGTCGATGCCGCTGCGTTCTATCGTGGCGAGGAGGGAGCTCAACGGAGAAGGTCTTACGGTCTCGATCTGCCGAGGCCGGCCATCCAGTGCCCCCAAGCGACCAGTGAAGGCTGGTCGAACTCCACAAGGTAGCCGAGGAGGCCATGAAGGGCCTCACGGTCCGGTGTGGCTGGGCGAGCCATGCACGGCAGCTACTTTGGCCTAGTCGGCGGCTAGTGGATGCATGCCCAGGCTGGATGTGATCAAGCGCTCGCTTGCATTGAAGGCGCTCGTCGGGCCCTTGCCCGCATAAAGGTGCAATGGGGCAAGCTGGATGCGGAGCTTCTCACGGATCCGCCGCCGGGCAAGGAGCATCGCACGCGGGCGATATTATAAGGTTGTCTGAAGGGAGCCCGCGATATGCGGATGAGTGCCCCTTAATGTAATCCCGAGTGAACTTCGCTGTGTGTTTATCCTGTGCGTTGAAAACTTCGTTTATATGCGCCATGAGCAACGCTTTGTTGAATTTAAAATATTACCTTCTGTGCGGCCGTTTGTTAAATCTGAGAGATGGCAAGTCGTTGGCTTCAGCCCCCAAGCCACGAGTGCTGGGGTGTTCGGTGATGAACTTGAGCACTCTTGTTCCCATTTTTGGGTCCATCTAGGGAGGCGCTCAACACGACGAACAAGGCAACCGGACTTATAATGCTTGAACACTCTCACTTAGCCATAGAATTCTATAATTTTAAATTTCGGCGAAGCCCCTGGTATTCGGAAGACCGAATCCGGGGCGCTATCCACGCCTTCGTCGGACATCATCCGAAACTTCGCTCGAAGCGGCATGAGCCTTTAAGGACCCGAAAGAACCTCTCGAACAGCGACGGTCTCTCGCCTTATCATGCCGGTCGGTTTTAGCTTTCTCCATCGAGGCGTTAACCGGCTCAACGAGGCGCAATCGCGATGGTTCTCCCAGTGCTACCTTAGCCGACGGGCGGGCGTAAGGTACCAAAACATGGGAGCGGGCAAACCCAACTATTGACCCAAGACATGATTCGGAGCTGATTCATATAATGCTATAAGTTCGGGGTGCCGCACTTGTGAAAGTATTCAGATTTAATCACACCATAATCTGGGGAACGGAAGCCCCTTGTGTACTCGGCCGTACCAAAGTATACGGGTGCAATATGTCATATAATGAACATTTGTAAAGGATAACATAATTGCCATGAAAAGGTAATGAACTTGCAAAAAGGAAGTGCTGCGTTATTTATGAAAGAAGGTGCGCTAATAATGCGGTGATACAAATAGTCTTGATAAGCAAGGTATTTGGACTAATTTGACATGTCCCCTCGAGGATAAGCTGCAGACTTAGTGTATGTAATCAAATTAAGTGCTCGTAATGGAGACCACACGAGTGTTCGCCGCAGCCTTCTTTGATCCTGTTGATTGCATCGTGAGTTCGGCAAGTTCGCCGTCGGACGGAGGCTTCATTTAGTGGAATCCTGTATATAAAAAGGAAGAAAAGATAAAAGTAAAACCAAGGGGCGTTAGCATGAGCCCTGGTGTGGTCTAGCCGCACTCTTTAATCCTTGTGGTTAAGCCCTCCCTGCGCCCATGGTATTTCCAAAGCGTAATGATGTCTGAGTGTTATTCTTGTGATCATGCGAGGCGAGGGTGGGGGCCGCATTGCTATGCGTGCTCTGATCGCGCCAGGTGGTCTTGGTTAGTGTTGCTCCGGGGGCGCTTTAATGCATCGGCTTTTGATTGCGGACTAGAGAATTGCCGTGAAGGCTGCTCTGTATTACGCGAGAGCATTGTATGTTCCTCCGTTCGGAGGGCGTTCCGTATTCCCATTGACCGTAATGACTCCACGAGGGCCAGGCATCTTGAGCTTTAGGTATGCATAATGCGGCACCGCGTTGAATTTTGCGAACGCAGTTCGTCCGAGCAAGGCATGATAGCCGCTACAGAACGGGACTATATCGAAGATTAACTCTTCGCTTCGAAATTATCAGGGATCGAAGACCACTTCGGTGTGGGAACTGTGCGGTTGGCTTCCACTCCTGGGATGACACCTTTAAAGGTTGTCGTAGTAGGTTTGATCCTGGATGGGTCTATGCCCATTTTGCGCACTGTGTCCTGATAAAGCAGGTTCAGGGTGCTGCCACCGTCCATCAGGACTCTTGTGAGGTGAAATCCATCGACGATTGGGTCTAGGACCAATGCGGCAAATCCGCCATGGCGTATGCTAGTCGGATGGTCTCGTCGATCAAAAGTGATCGGACAGGAGGACCATGGATTGAACTTTGGGGCGGCTGGCTCCATCGCATAGGCGTCCCGTAGTGCGCGCTTCCTCTCCCTCTTGGGTATATGGGTCGCATAAATCATATTCACCGTCCGCACGCTTGGGGAAACCCTTCATCCTCTATTGTTTGGCGGCGGGTCTCTTCCTCGTCGTCGCTATTTAGCCTTGTCATTGTGTTGGCAATTAACTTGCCAGCCTGCTGAACACCCAACAATCTCTATTGGTGTGATTAGCTGGCTTTTGGGGTGCCATGTATCGGCATGGCGGTCGAGTATTCTGTCCAGATTGGACGGGCCCGAGTTGTTCTTTTAAATGGCTTCTTCCGTTGACCGGGTTTGGAGCCTCGGAATCGGCATTGACCGTCGTATCCTCTTTGTCATCGCCGTTAATACGGCGTTTGTTTTGATTCGGCGTGACTGTCGTGATTGTCCTTGGTGTCCGGACTGCGAGAATTTTTGCGGAGATTGTTGCTGCGGGCTAGCCAGCTATCCTCTCCCGCAAAAGCGGTCATTAATGATGTGAGGGCTGCCATGGATTTGGCTTCTCCTGCCCCTGTGCGGGCTAGCCATTAATAACGGATGTTATGTTTGAAGGCTGCAAGGGCCTCCGCATCCGGACGATCGATGATTTGATTTTTCTTCGTCAAGAACCGTGTCCGAATTATGCGGCGATTCGTCAGCTGCTGAATAATGTGGCTTAGGTCATCGGCGTCGGTGGTCGTGACGTATGTACCTTGAAAGTTATCAAGGAACGCGGCCTCTGTGTCTTCCCAACACCCAATCGACTCTGCGGGCAGGCTGTTAAGCCAATGCCTAGCTGGTCCTTTAAGCTTGAGGGAGATATTTGATGGCATGGAGATCGTCGCGCGAGGCCATATGGATGTGGAGAAGATAATCTTCAATCCACACGCGGGTCTGTTGTACCATCGTAAGATTCGATATTCACGGGTTTGAACCCTTCGGGATCGATGATCCATTACTTCGTCAATGAAGCATAACGGTGTGCGGCGCCCCTGTATTGGGCGATATCGCGACGCAGCTCGAGGGAGCGCTGTCTGCTGTGTTCGGCCCGGCCGGGGTTATGTCCGGCGCGACGGTATTCGTCGTGGGTCGTAGGGCGCCCACGTGATCCATAGATGGATCTGGATTGTCTTGCTTTGTCCTCCAAGATGTCTTGCAAGTCCGGCGCGTTCCCTTTTGGCTTCGTACTCCTGGATCGATATCGGGGTACGGTCTTGGCTGGGGCCTTGAATGCCTCTCTGTCGCGACCACGGGGCGGTCGGTCAACCATGTCGTGCGCTGGTAATAAAGGTATGTATGCTTCCTCCTCTAATCGGGGGAGCAGCTTGCGTCTTGGGTAACTTTTGGATGGGAGTTCGAGTTTATACTCTTCGGCCGCGAGGACCTCGGTCCATCGATCGGCTAGCAGATCTTGATCAGCTTGAAGTTGTTGCTGCTTTTTCTTTAGGCTATTTGCCATGGCTATGAGCCTGCGCCTGAAGCGCTCTTGTTCGACGGGATCCTCGGGTATGGCGAATTCATCATCGTTGAGGCTCGCCGTCTTCGGAGGGAGGCATATAGTTATCGTCCTCAACCCCTTAAATGCCATATACATCCGGGGCTTGCTTCTGCGTCCTCTGCGTTGAGTCTTGCAGGAGGATCGTCTTCGGCACTCCCGGTGTTATTATCTCCGTGTCGGAATCTCCATTCTTGTTGTGGCGGGATTTAGGCGGACGCCACGACACCGGCGCTTTGGCTGTTTCTTTAGAGAATCTTCCTCCGCTGCTTTTCGCCATCCCTTCTTTTGGGGTATCCACCATGTAGGCGTCAGACGACGAGGTGGCCTTCCGAGGCCTGTGGGCGCTGGGTCTGTAAATCTCCGGCATCATCGTCCATAGCATCGATGTCGCCGGAGTCGTAGTCTAGCATGTCGGTTAGATCTTGACGGTGGCTACAAAGTGGGTGGTGGGTGGGATCGAATTTCTTCGTCGTCAGAACTCCAACCGCCCCGCCATAGTCCGGCCAGATTCTCTGATAGAGAGATGCTTCAGAGAATTCAGGATATCGCCAAAAGCGAGTGTTGAAAGATGTCGCGGCGGTGAATTCCATAACCGCGCCTAATCGCTTAATTGGCGGGGCGGGAGGCTCGGAGTCCGGCGAGGAGTCCGACGCCTCGGGATCATGAGTTTTGCAAGGGACAAGATTGGTATTCGGCTCCATCGCCGTAGATGTTGAAGCCCCCAGGGCGGCGTCTATCCACCGACCCTTGTCATGGGCAATCGGCCCCGGGCTAGTAGCCGGAGCGGATTCGAGTGCGGCCACCAAAGCGCGGTTCGGCGGCAGAGCAAGATCATGCCCATCGTCGCAGTGCGGCGCGCTTGGCTGTGGCTCGAGTCCGTCGAAGATCAAGTCTCCACGGTCATCGGCCGTGAAGTTTAAACTTCGAATCGACGACGGCGGGCGTAGCTTCCGATCTGCTCCGGATGGCCAAGGAATTGGCCCATGCAAAGCCGCCGAATATGAAGATCTGTCCGGGGAGAAAGGTCTCACCCTGGACAGCGTTGATGGTTGAAGATGCCATCGAGCCTATCGGTGACGACACAGAGGAACTCTCAATGAAAGCACCAATGTCGGTGTCAAAACCGGCGGATCTCGGGTAGGGGGTCCCGGCTGTGCGTCTAGGCGGATGGTAACAGGAGACAAGGGACACAATGTTTTACCCGAGTTCGGGCCCTCTCGATGGAGGTAAAACCCTCGTCTGCTTGATTAATATTGATGATATGGGTAGTACAAGAGTAGATCTACCACGAGATCAAGGAGGCTAAACCCTAGAAGCTAGCCTATGGTATGATTGTTGAGATGTAATGTTGTGTCCTACGGACTAAAGCCCTCCTGTTTATATAGACACCGGAGAGGCTAGGGTTACACAGAGTCGGTTACAATGGTAGGAGATCTACATATCCGTATTGCCAAGCTTGCCTTCCACGCCAAGGAAAGTACCTTCCGGACACGAGCCGGAGTCTTCAATCTTCTATCTTCGTAGTCTGGGAGTCCGGCGGATATTGATAGTCCGGCTATCCGGACACCCCCTAGTCCAGGACTCCCTCAGTCCGCGTCGGAAAGGTAGGGTGGAATCACACGTACACTTGCCGCTCCTTTCCTTGCACTTTGGAGCTACCCATCGTTATCGTGGTTGTGCGAAAAACTGATGACTACTGTTGTACTTGCGGTAGTACCGCAAGTACCAGCGGTAGTACCGTGATAAACCGACGGTAGTACCGCCTCTAGGGCGATAGTACCGCGGTACCTTCAGCCTAGTGCCGCTCCGGTGCGGTAGTAAGGCGGATGTAATTTTTACATCCGCGCCCTCCGATAGTACCGCTCCTTTGGTGCGGTAGTACCGCCGCTTTTCTGCCTAGTGCCGCTCGGTGCGGTAGTAGGGCGGATGTAATTTTACATCCGCGGCACCTGATAGTACCACTCGTCTGTAGCGGTAGTATTGCTGGGGGGCCTGATAATACCGCTCCCTTGGAGTTGTAGTACTGCGTGGCCCTTCGCCTAGTACCGCTGCGTCGCGGTAGTAAGCGCGGATGTAATTTTTACATCCGTGCCTACCACGGTAATACTGCGCTTTGCGGCGGTAGTACCGCGTCGGGTTTTGCACCACCCTAGTTTACTGGAAGTAGGCGCGGATGAAATTTATTTCGTCGCGCCCTTCGAACCGTGACCCTCCTACCTTGCGGTAGTACCGCAAGGGGGAGCGATAATACCGCGCCAACGGTAGTCTTGCTTCTTCCTCAGCTTGTTCCGGCCTATCAGCTGCCACGGTAGTACCGTGGTCACCACGGTAGTAATCACATGGCGTCATGGTAGTACCGCTCCTTGGAGCGGTAGTACCGTGAGTCATGAGCAGAACTAGTGGATAACGGTTGGATCTTTTCCCCGACTATATAAGGGATGTCTTCTACCTCTAGTTGACTACCTCTTCCACCTCTAAGCTCCATTGTTGCTCCAAGCTCCATTTTCGCTCGATCTCTTTTCCTAGCCAATCAAACTTGTTGATTTGCTCGGGATTGGGTGACAAGGGCCCGATCTACACTTCCACCAAAGGATATTTGATTCCCCCCACTTATCCCTTGCGGATCTTGTTACTCTTGGGTGTTGAGCACCCTAGACGGTTGAGGTCACCTCGAAGCCATACTCCATTGTGGTGAAGCTTCGTGGTGGTGTTGTTGTTGGGAGCCTCCGATTGTTGTGGAGATTGCCCCAACCTTGCTTGTAAAGGTTCGGTCGCCGCCTTCAAGGGCACCAATAGCGGCATCTCGCATCGTGTGAGGGCGTGAGGAGAATACGGTGGCCCTAGTGGCTTCTTGGGGAGCATTGTGCCTCCACACCGATCTAACGGAGACGTACTTCCCCTCAAAAGGAAGGAACTCCGGTAACACATCCTCGTCTTCACCGTCTCCACTCTTGGTTATTTCATGCCTTTACTTTCGCAAGCTTACTTATTGTTTCATCTCTTGCTTGCTTGCGTGCTAGTTGTTATTGCATCATATAGGTTGCTCACTTAGTTGCATATCTAGACAACCTATTTGTTGCAAAGTTTAATTTGGTAAAGAAAAGCTTAAAAATTGTTAGTTGCCTATTCACCCCCCCCCCCTCTAGTCAACCATATCGATCCTTTCACCTGAGGACATGGGTGAAGTCTTGCTATTAGTAGTCATGTGAATTTGGTATTCGTTCGATATTTTGATGAGATGTATGTTGTCTTTTCCTCTAGTGGTGTTTTGTGAACGTCGACTACATGACACTTCACCATTATTTGGGCCTATAGGAAGGCATAGGGAAGTAATAAGTAGATGATGGGTTGCTAGAGTGACAGAAGCTTAAACCCTAGTTTATGTGTTGCTTCGTTAGGGGCTGATTTGGATCCATATGTTTAATGATGTGGTTAGGTTTACCTCAATACTTCTTTTGTAGTTGCGGATGCTTGCAATAGGGGTTAATCATAAGTGGGATGTTTGTCCAAGTAAGGGCAGTACCCAAGCACCGGTCCACCCACATATCAAATTATCAAAGTACTGAACGCGAATCATATGAACGTGATGAAAACTAGCTTGACGATAATTCCCATGTGTCCTCGGGAGCTCCTGTCTCATTATTGGAAATTGTCCAGGCTTATCCTTTGCTACATAAAGGATTGGGCCACCTTGCTGCACTTTATTTACTTTATTTACTTGTTACTCGTTACTATTTATCTCGTCACAAAACTATCTATCACCTACAATTTCAGTGCTTGCACAGAAAACCTTACTAAAAACCGCTTATCATTTCCTTCTGCTCCTTGTTGGGTTCGACACTCTTACTTATCAAAAGGACTACGATAGATCCCCTACACTTGTGGGTCATCAGACGTCCAGTGGAGTCCGGTCGTCCGGAGGCTGTAGACTTCGGGCCACTTCTTCTCTTGGTCCTTGTACTTGGCGTCCTCGCTAGCTCGTCCGTTGGATGTGGTGGCTCCGTGGCTTTCCTCTAAGTACCTGATCATGCATAGCACACACTTTGGAGGTAGTATCCATGTCTCACATGTAGAAAGTGAAGATTTGGAGAGGAGCGAGTTCACCTTGAGTCCAATGCCGTATGTTCGAGGTCTCATCATATGTCCTCTTGGGGCTTGGAGAGTAGTCGGAGTATACATGGAGATGAACATGGGATGCTCCGCATCACCAATGCCAGTTCTTGTTTGCTGCATGTTTATTGTTTCGCGGAATATCCATACCAAACAAAGTCCAAACACGATAAAAATTTACAGATATTTATTTTGGAATATTTGTGATTTTTGGGAAAAAGAATCAATGTGAGACAATGCCCGAGGGGTCCACAAGCTTGACGGGCACGCCCCCTACCCTGGGCGCTCCTAGAGGGATTGTGGCCACCCGGTAAGGTGTTTGGTGCCCTTCTTTCGCCGTGAGAAAGATAGTATCCGAATAAAAACCGTGTAAAAGTTTCAGCCCAATCGGAGTTACGGATCTCCGGGAATTTAAGAAACGGTGAAAGGCCAGAAACAGGGTTGAAGAAACGGAAGGAAACAAAGGGAGAGATCCAATATAGGAGGGGCGGCCCCTCCGGGCACCATGGAGGCCAAGGACCAGAGGGAGAACCTCTCCCCATATAGGGGGGAGGCCATGGAGTAGGAAGCACAAGGGGAAGATTCTCTCCCGCTCTCTCTCAGTGGCGCCGGAGTGCCGCCGGGGGAACCATCGCCATGGTGATCATCTTCATCAACATCACTATCTTCATCACCTTCCTCATCTCTTTTCAGCAGTCCACTCTCCCGCGCCTCACTGTAATCCCCTACTTGAACATGGTGCTTTATGCCACATGTTATTATTCAATGAAGTGTTGCCATCCTATGATGTTTGAGTAGATCTCTTTTGTTCTTTGGGTTGATTGATGATCTTGATTGGTTTGAGTTGTATGTTTCATTATTGGTGTTGTCCTATGGTGCTCTCCGTGTCGCGCAAGTGTTAGGGATCCCCGCTCTAGGGTTTGCAGTATGTTCATGATTCACTTATGGTGGGTGGCGTGAGTGACAGAAGCACAGACCCGAGTAAGTAGGTTGTTTGTGTATGCGAGTAAATAGGACTTGATACTTTAATGCTATGGTTGGGTTTTACCTTAATGGTCTTTAGTAGTTGCGGATGCTTGCTAGAGTTCCATTCATAAGTACATATGATCCAAGTAGAGAAAGTATGTTAGCTTATGCCTCTCCCTCATATAAAATGGAAATAATGATTATCGATCTCATTAACAATTGCCTAGGAAAATTTCACACACCGATCCATCATTATTCCGCGCTCGCTATTTGTAATATATTCTAACTTTATGTTAACAACACCTATTTTTATGTTTTAGCTCTCCGATATCATGTAAAGCTATCCTCTTTATACCCACAACGTAGTTTTATTTCTCGTTTCTAGATCAAAGCAAACACTCGGTGTACGTAGAGTTGTATCGGTGGCAGATAGGACTTGAGAGAATATTGATCTTACCTTTAGCTCCTTGTGGGTTCGACACTCCATACTTATTGTCGAATTCAAGGCTCCGCAGACCCAAGAAAGGTTCGAACTCTGGGGTATGTGCAAAGAACTCAACCTCCCCAGCCTACCAACTCGTAGCTCTCACGGCCTAGCTTGATGAACAGGAAAGGAAAGAGACACGACAGTTTACCCAGGTTCGGGCCACCTTGCGGTGTAAGACCCTACTCCTGCTTTGGTGTGGATTAGCCTCGCGAGGGACTGAGGATGAACTAGTACAGAGGATGAACAAGCTCCTGAGGCTTGGGTGTGTGGTGGTGAAGCTTCGGATCGCTCTCTATGGTGGTGGCTAACCTATATATATAGAGAGGCCCCAATCCTCTTCCCCCAAAATGTAGGCGGGAAGGGATTCCACAACGGCCAGTTTGAAAGGGGCCAAGAAGTACATCTTATCCTAGCGGAAGGTGGTCTTCGCCTGCAAAGCCCCTGCTCGTGACGCCATGGTGGGCTCGGCGATGACATCCGTCCTGGCGGTCTTGGTATCGTAGCATGGGAATGGAAACCTTTGGCTGATTCCTCGAGACTCCGCACCTGCCCTTGCTTCCTTAGCACCAAAGAGCAAACCTGCCGCTCTGCGCCCGCTGGCGCCCGCCTGGCCTTGGTCGTAATGGCTTGCATCATCCGGACCTCATGAGATGGGCACTTGCATAGCAATCTCCGCTCCTCAGGAGCCAACCTGAAGTGGCCGCTCTCTTTGGAGGTCTCTGCGTTATCCGTCTCGCGAGGCTTGGCCCCTCGCGAGGGTCTTGTCTTGTTGATGCTGAAGATGAGTCGTACCAGGCCACCGATGGCGCCATGCCGTGGGCCGCGGGCAGACAAGTCTGGGTACCCTTGTTCCTAGAACGTCGACACTTATCACTTCCATCTTTAAAAATTGCTACGATGATTCCGTGCACTTGGGGATTATCAGGTAGTTGGGGTACCAGAGAGCATGCCGGGCTCCGGCGAGGCACCACCATCCACCACACATGTGTGCGTGTGGGAGCGCATCAACCCATGGAACACGCCATAGTAAACACCCATGTCGGCGGCAGCAGGCACCACGTACTCACCCTGATGCGGATGATGGCCCGTCGGGAGCTGCTACAATCCACGGTGCCCATCGTGGCTCAATTCATGCAGCGCACAGATTACTTTCAAGCGAGGTGCGCACGTACAAACCAAGCCTCATTGATTCCATCAGGAGACGTATATGTACGAACGTAACATAGGAAGCTAGCTATACATGATCGATCAATCGCCGACTTCTTGACCTTCATCTGGAGGTGGCAACAGCGGCGAGCCATCCCGAGGCGTCTGGACTACATCGGCGAGTAGCTAACAAATGGGATCCACATATGACATGGTAGTTAATAATTTCGTCAGAGTCAAATATCCCAGCCTTCCCATGCCACATCACCAAAACCACTTCAAAACCTCCTCAAAGTTTATTTAGACCATCATCACATTAGTACAGGGTATTGATGTCATTGATAGATTCCAACTCGGGGCCTATACTATGATGCAAGCTGCGGTAACCAACTACGTCAGTTGTCCATTAATTTAATTAAACAAGGCTATGTACTAAGATGTGATAGTTGTTTTTCCTTTGAGTTGAAGATGCATTTTTATTTGGGGAGTTGAAGATGTATTGCATGTTATAAACGCCCTCTGGACCCAACTAATTGTTGCAGAAATAAACAGAGATTGATGTATCTAGAAGTAAAAATATCTAGATATACCGATTTCTAGAAAAAGTATTTCGATCATTGCTATAATTGTGCATGCTCCCGGACGATCCCTGCATCCAGGAAAATCAATCAAATAAACTTCCTATTTGTTGCCTTATGTGCTTGTGTTCTCTGGCAGAAACGGTCCACGTGGCTGCTTGTTGTATCTTGCCGGAAAATAATCGATTGATACATTGGGTCATTTTTCGTTGATCTCTCTTTTTCCTGATCCTGAGCGTATAAAACCATGTTCCTATAGGTACTTTTTTGTTGTCACCATGTATTAGGTGCTTGTCACCAACGCGCTCCTCTTCTGGGTGCCGCGGGGCAGAAGCGCACCTTGCTCAACCCACTAGTGTTGTCACCAACACAAGTCAGCCTCGTGTTTGTTCTGCAGTGAAGCACGAGCATTGTCCGCAAAATTACAAGTCGATGCATGAGGGGCTAAATCCAGACTCATGTTTGTTTGGAAGCGAAGCACGGACATTGTTTGTAGCATTATAAGTCGGTTAAGAAGGGGCTCGCGAAAAGTGATGTGCTAGAGTGCAATGATCAACCAACAATTATAGTGGTGATGAAGACAAGTGACAACATGGATTGTTTGCTAGAGGCCTGCTAGGGTGTGATGACTTATTTTTCTCCCATTGCAACGCACGGGCCCATTTGCTAGTAGATCCCTAAGGAAGGGGTGAATGGGAAAACTCAAGCCTCGTAAGAGAAAGGTGACGAAACATACCCTATCTTCCTTTCCTGGAGCGGGGAAGTTCTCTGTGAGGGCTTCAGAGTTCGTGGAAGTTAATCCCGGACGGGTGGAAACAAGATCTGGAGCGGGAAGATATCCTTGTGTCTCGAGCCTCCTATGTTGAAGATGGGAGACTGTGCAGCTCGCCTAGTCACCAGGAATAGGATCATGGGGGAGAGAGGAAGAGCATGGAGCACTTTCCATTCCCTCCTGAATTTTTTGGCATCCAGGTTTCTAAATTTGGGATAAGTTGCTCGTCGCGCTCCTGGCCTATTTAATAAGCCTTTCTCTGTCCCGTAAGGGGCATTTCTATAAAAGATTGTTAGACTATCTGCCTCCTTTTGGTGCATGGGAACCAATGGGTGTCATTAATCTGGCATGAGAATCAATGATGTGGGCCTTGCAATGGCTCGGTGGATTGAGAAAGTTATCGGGACCGAACTACGGCCAGCTGGACACAGAGAGGGGAGAAGAACTCGCCCTGCAAGCCAGAGACTTCGGACATGTAAAGACTTTGGGGATCATGAGACACCGGCATTGCAGGCTAGTTCTTAGGCTACTAAGGGCGTCCAGGACTAGGGGGTCCTCGGGCTGCCAGCCTATCTCTCATGGGCCGGACAGGTGGGCCGCACTGCAACTGTTAGAAGGCCAAACTATGGGGTGATTCCATATCCGGAGAGGAGATCTTTGACGCCTTGGTGTGTCCTCCAAGTCAAGATAATAAGAATTGGCGTGATTATTCCATCCTTGTAACCAATCATGTGTAACCCTAGTACCCCTAGTGTCTATATAAACTAGAGGGTTTAGTCCATAGAGGCTAGAACAACAACCATCATCCTACTCGCCTAGGGTTTAGTTCATCTGATCTCGTGGTAGATCGACTCTGTAATCATCATATACACTTCAATATAATCAAGAAGGACGTAGGGTTTTACCTCTTCGAGAGGACCCGAACCTAGGTAAACATAGTGTCCTTCGTCCCTTGTTCCCCATTGATCCAAGATCCACAACTGTGGACCCCCTACCAGAGATCCGCCGGTTTTGACACCGACACCCTGCTCGCCAGATCCACACCACCACCGACCCTCCACCGGGAAGCCACCCACCGCTCCTTAACTTCCACCACCCGCCGCCCCTCCCCATGCTGCCTAAACTACCAGGAGGCCCCCTCGACGCCCGACTTCCTCATCCTGCACGGCAACATGATGGATTCGGGAGGCGGTTGTCATTCTCTCTCGGTGGAAGAGGTGCGCATGGAGATGCGCCGGCAGCAGACACAGAGGACCATGAGGCTGCCCAGGCTCAACAGGGATTCGGTGCAGAAGCTGGTGACCGGGATCTGCATTGAGGCTTCAGAGGAGGAATTCACAAGTGCATTTTTGGGAGACAACACTTCGGACGACGAGATTATTGCACGGACGCGGGCGGAAGCAAGCTCGCCATCTCCGGAGCTGCGGGCCAAATTGAAGGCCTTTTGGTTGCTTCAACCGCCGCACCTTTGATGGGGAGCTATAGAGTTCCTGTGCAAGAGCCAAGTCTAGGTCTGTGGGGAGGGGAAAAGATGCCCTCATGTACATCAATGAGCTCGACTGATTTGGGAGAGGATGTGCTCGTTAGCTCGGTCAGATGCGTGTTGGCTGGGGAGAATCAATAGGGTTCGGTGGAAACAAGTTTGATGGTCAGAATGCCAGTGGCTAGGAGGGCTCTATTTCGGCCTTCAGCATCCTCACCGCTGCTTCATCTTGAGGATTCACCCTTGTCGAGCCCGCTGAATCGCCGCCACCGCCGTGGAACAGAGGATTTTCAAATTTGAGGTGACGTCAGAAGTGGGATTTGGAAAAGCGGCTCCAACCACTGTGATGAAGTACTTTGTGATGAAGACGCCTCCATGAAGTGTTGTTTCATTACCCTGGTTCCTAGGGTTGTAGCCTCGTAGAAGCAGCCGCTCCCCCCCCCCCACATGATTTGGTAGCAACTCATACCCCCACTGCCGCCATCAACTACTCCCCAGCTACACCCCCATCACCTATGCTTTGACAAAAAAAATCCTGCTAGATATGGGCGCAGGTGGTAGGGGAAGAGGGAGAGGGCCTAGAGGGGAGGGTCGTGGCTCCCAAGGTGGTGATCATCAGCAACCGCCCACCGCCTGCGGGACATCCTTGTTGGGGAGCATTGCATGGAAAACAAAAAAATCTACGCACGCGCAAGATATATCCATGGAGATGCATTGCAATGAGAGGAGAGAGTGTGTCTATGTACCCTCGTAGACCATAAAGTGGAAGCATTTATTAACGCGGTTGATGTAGTGGAACTTCCTCGCGATCCAACCGATCAAGTACCGAACGTACGACACCTCCGCATTTAGCACACGTTCAGCTCAATGATGTCCTCACCTTCTTGATCCAGCAAGACGGACGAAGTAGTAAATGAGTTTTGGCAGCATGACGGCATGGTGACGGTGATGGTGAACTCGTTCCCATAGGGCTTCACCAGGCACTGTGGAACACTAGACGGAGGACTAAACTGTGGATAGGTGTGCCGCACATGGCTAAGTGATTGTCGTGGTTATGTGTGGTGCCCCCTCCCTCATATATATATATATATATAGGTGGGGGAGGGGAGGCAGCAGGGGCGTGCCAAGGGTGGCCGCCATCCCCCTTGGGATCCTACCTGTGCCCCCCTACGTTGTTTGCACAAGGGGGAAGGAAAGGGGGAGAGGGAAGGAAGGGGGAGGCCGACTCCCCCCTTTCCTTCTCTTCCCTAGGGCTACGTCCTTACGAGGGGCGTGCCAGCCCATTGTGGTCTTGTGTGTCCCCTCCCCCCTCCCCTTTGGCCCATATGGCCCATTAACCTCCCGGGGGTTCCGGGAACCCCTTCTGGTGATCCGATGACTACCCGGTACCTCCTGAAACTCTTCAGGTGTCTAAATAGCATCGTCCTATATATCAACCTTTACCTCGGACCATTCTGCAGCTCCTCCTCATGCTCGATCTCATCCGGGACTCTGAACAACATTCAGTCACCAAATCACATAACTCATATAATACTATATCGTCAATGAACGTTAAGCGTGCGGACCCTATGGGTTCGAGAACTATGTAGACATGACCAAAACACCTCTCTGGTCAATAACCAATAGTAGAACTTGGATGTCCATATTGGTTCCTACATATTATCCGAAGATCTTTATCAGTCAAACCTTATGACAACATACGTAATTCCCTTTGTCCAACGGTATGTTACTTGCCCGAGATTTGATCGTCGATATCTTCATACCTAGTTCAATCTCGTCACCGACAAGTCTCTTTACTTGTTCCATAATACATCATCTCGTAACTAACTCCTTAGTCATTTTTCTTGCAAGTTTCTTGTGATGTATATTATTGAGAGGGCCCAGAGATACCTCTCTAATACACGGAGTGAAAAATTCTAATCTCGATCCATGCCAACTCAACAGACACCTTCGAAGATACCTGTAGAGCATCTTTATGATCACCCAGTTACGTTGTGATGAGGACATGACTACCTTGGATATGACTAAAAATATTGCATACATGCATATTTGTCAGGTGATTTCTAGTGCAAACTATTCAATAATCTATTTATGTTATCCAGAACAAAAATACTTCACACACTTTTGTGTTTTGTCTAATTGCAGGTGTATGGGACATTTGTACAATCCACATATGAAGATAAGGAATAAAGAGATGTTTATTTGTGTTCAAAAAGTTCTCTCACGTCACTTTTGGCCCAAGAGAAGATAGAGTCCAAGTCTCTCACGTTCTGGACTCAGATTTGGACTGCACAAACATACCTGACTCAAAACGTCAACGACGTTTTCATATGGACTCCGAATTGGGTGATTCTTTTTTTGTTGGAAAGTAGATTTCATGATATTTCCAAACCAATTGGATTAACCTTAAAATTCGTCTGGGGCGTTGAGTTATGGACGAAACAATCTGATGCAGCAGCAGAATCCGAATCAAACTACAAGTCCAAAGGTGTTACGTCACCTCCACTTGGGCCCATTGGCCTTGTACGACCTAGAGTTAGTTTTAGGATGCCTTGGGACGTCCTCCCACCTCCTTGGCCGCCACCCCTTGCTCCTATATAAGTAGATCCATCTAGTAGCTTCTCCCTTGTGATTTGTTTAGTTAAAAGTTAGCCATTGCAACTTCGGGTACTTCGTTTGTGTCCAACGACCAGACCAAGACCGCTTACGGATCCCCACCTTTATCAATACTTCATATTCAGATTGCTTTTATCATATTCTTGCTTGTTCTTCGGTTGCTTGCAGGAATAGACCTTCGTGGTCAGGTTGATTGTGCTCCGGCATGGTCAATAACCTCTCGGAGTTGGTTTAGCGATTGCTGAGGCGCAACATCATGCACGTTTGTAGTCGGATCATCAAAGTCGTCTCCACCAAATCGATAGTTATCATCTCATCGAAAGATCGGGACACCCCGCCTCTATCAAGTGGTATCAGTTTTCGGGTTGCTCGGTGAGATTTTACAGTTTTTCATAGTTTAGATCGCATCTATTATTTTCTTACCTTTTGTCCAAGAAAAAGCCACAAAAAAAAGTTAGATCTGTTCATCCTATATCCAAGCCAGTCTGAGCCTTTGCAATTTTCTATTCATTGCTTGCATAGTTGGTTGCATCATCGTGTCAGTTGCGGGTCTTAGTGTCTAGTTCGTTTAGAGTTTCGAGTTCTGTTCACATTAGTCACGCCGCCGCTGCATCGTTATCTCTTCCGTTGTCCACTACACATCCATCAATTTCCCACGTGCTACCCACCGTTCATTGTCATAATCATAGTTGAGATCGTTCACATCTTGGCTTGATCCAATCTGCATCTTATCTAGTTTGTTTTGGAAGGAGGGAGAAAAAAAAGACAGAGAAAAAAAAGAGAGAAAAAAAAGTAAAAAAAAGTCAGAGAAAAAAAAGAGAGAAAGAAAAATAAAAAAAGTGTTAGGGAAAAAAAGAGAGAAGAAAAAAAATTCGGATCTATCTAGACTCAATCTCGTAGTTGAATTCGGATTGGAATCTGTTTTGCGCACTGTTCAGTAAAATAGGCATAACTTCTTCATACGAAGTCCGTTTTGGCTCCGCGAGTACTCAAATGAAAGCTAGAGACGAGCCGCATCTATATAGTTGCAAAAGCTACTTCAATATTTGGCACCTCAAAATCAGCTTCTAAATAGGTCTTTTTGCCCTCCGAAATTCACGCATACAGTTTGTTCCAGTTTTTCAGGCCAGTTTAGAATTCTTTGACTCCTCTACCAATTTGGAATTGAGTGATTCTTTTTGCATTGGAAAGCTTGAGTTAGTAGCATTCTTTGAAAAAAGTTATCAGAAAATTGGCTCAAACTTTTCAAGAGGAAAGTTGGAGAGAGAGTTGTTGTATATCCTGCTTGGCAGTTGTTTTTCATCATTATCTTTACTGCCGTTGTGACCTTCACTTATATCTTGCTGTCCAGAGCTACTTAGTATCCTTCATTGATGATAGTTGTGCTACGCCGTGACCTCATTAGTGTTCTAGGCTCACGTCTCTAGTCCAGTCTAGCTTAGGACCAGCACAGTACCGTCGTTGAGCGTTTATTCAACATTGCATCTTTGAATTGATTATTGCTAATCTTTTGCTACCATATATAGCCAACCCAGCTCCGCATATTTCTACACCGTGTATACATACGTTCCCTTGGCAATCGCTTTACACAATCTTCAGAGTTACTTGACACCGCTGGTTGCCTATCACCACCTGCCGCATGGTAAGAACTTGTAAGATATTGATATTTGCTTTACTGTGAGCACACAACCACATCCTAGTAGTTCATAGGTACATTATTCTAGAATTTTTTTTCTTGTTTCTACTAATCATGACAGGTTCCGGAGATAGATGTTTTTGGACGACGGACACATCTTCACCATCACGAGAGTTGGGACAACACACACAAGCACATGGTCAGGTTATCTCTTTACCGTCATTTGAGGGTAGATTTAATCCTGCTATTTATCTAGCTTGGGAGCTTGAAGTAGAACAAGCTTTTCGTCACCATGACTTTTCTGAACTTGAGAGAGTACGAGCTGCCACTAGAGCATTTACTGGTTTTGCTTCTGTTTGGTGGAGTGTGCATTGTAAGAAAAACATTGATAACAAACCCACAACTTGGAAACATTTGAAAGATGTAATGAGACAACAATTTTTCCCTCCTTACTATCATCGTGAATTGTTTCACAAATTTGAACAATTTAAACAAGGCAACAACATTGTTCATGCTTACTACCAAGAGTTCAAATCTTATATGCATCATTGTGACATAGAAGAATCTGAGGATGATACAATGAATAGATTTTTTGGTGGTTTGAACCATGATATTCAGGCAAGATTTCACTATATTCCTCGTTGCATTACTGGTATGTATGTTCGTGCTTGTACCTTTGAGAGACGATTCTGAGGAGGATGCATTGGGTGACTACAACAACTACTATTCCAGTTCATGCTCACCACCGCCGGTTGGTTCCTCCACCGTTGCACCTACTAGAGCAGCCCCACCTCGGATTGTGAGCGCGACATCATCTCAAGAGTATGGTGCATTATCTACGTCTGTACCTACATCAGCTACATCTTTGCGACAAGGTAACAGTAAATGTATTGATGATATAACTTCACATGAGAATGATGCATCCCTAGTTAACTTGAATGCATCATGTGTTGAGTTACCTGGTGATTTGAGCACAACACCTATTTTAGAGAATCTTGATACTGTCATGAATGCGTCATGTGGTCAAACAACTGAAATACCAACAATTTTGAGTGCACCCATTGAATTAACTGTTGATGCAAAAGAATCAATGTTTAGTCATTTTGATATGACCTCTAATCTTGGTGATGATTTTGTGTTGAATAACTTATTGCATGTTTGCTTATTTAAGCATGTTGTAGCATGTAAATTTGATGCAAGTAAGGTTTATTTACCAATGTTGGGATGGTTTAATGATGAATATTGTCAATCTTTTGAAATGAATAAGAGCTTCACTTATATGTGCAAACTGAGTTGCAATATTTTCATGCCTTCTACTTCTTATGCTAATTTTTTGGCTTTAGATTTTATGAACTATGCAAGTTACTCATCTATTCATGTGTCATATATGCAAAAATCGAGGGAAGTAAAAATGGATGACATATACATATACAACATGTAAACCTTGTCTCTTTTGTTAACCACATTTCAGATTAAGCAACGCCGAGGACGGCTTTATTTTCAAGAAGGGGAGGATGATGAGGACATGACTACCTTGGATATGACCAAAAATATTGTATACATGCATATTTGTCAGGTGATTTCTAGTGCAAACTATTCAATAATCTATTTATGTTATCCAGAACAAAAATACTTCACACACTTTTGTGTTTTGTCTAATTGCAGGTGTATGGGACATTTGTACAATCCACATATGAAGATAAGGAATAAAGAGATGTTTATTTGCTGTTCAAAAAGTTCTCTCACGTCACTTTTGGCCCAAGAGAAGATAGAGTCCAAGTCTCTCACGTTCTAGACTCAGATTCGGACTGCACAGACATACCTGACTCAAAACGTCAACAACGTTTTCATGTGGACTCCGAATTGGGTGATTCTTTTTTTGTTGGAAAGTAGATTTCGTGCTCTTTCCAAACCAATTGGATTCACCTTAAAATTCGTCCGGAGTGTTGAGTTATGGACGAAACAATCTGATGCCACAGCACAATCCGAGTCAAACTACAAGTCCAAAGGTGTTACGTCACCTCCACTTGGGCCCATTGGCCTTGTACGACCTAGGGTTAGTTTTAGGCTGCCTTGGGACGTCCTCCCACCTCCTTGGCCGCCACCCCTTGCTCCTATATAAGTAGATCCATCTAGTAGCTTTTCCCTTGGGATTTGTTTAGTTAAAAGTTAGCTATTGCAACTTCGGGTACTTCGTTTGTGTCCAACGACCAGACCAAGACCGCTTACGGATCCCTACCTTTATCAATACTTCATATATACTCGCAATATTCAGATTGCTTTTATCATATTCTTGCTTGTTCTTCGGTTGCTTGCAGGAATAGACCTTCGTGGTCAGGTTGATTGTGCTCCGGTGTGGTCAATAACCTCTCGGAGTTGGTTTAGCGATTGCTAAGGCGCAACGTCGTGCACGTTTGTAGTCGGATCGTCAAAGTTGTCTCCACCAATTTGATAGTTATCATCTCATCGAAAGATCGGGACACCCCGCCTCTATCACGTTGTGACGTTTGATAGCACACAAGGTATTCCTCCAGTATCCGAGAGTTGCATGTGTAGGATCGAAAGTAGGTCTAGAGGGGGGGTGATTAGACTACTTGATCAAATAAAAATCTAACATTTTCCCAATTTTAGTTGTGGGCAGATTTTAGCAATTAGCATGAGTCAGGCAATCAACCTACACATGAAATTCTAAGAGTGTAGCAGTGGAAAGTAAAACATTGCATATGAAGGTAAAGGGAAGGGTTTGGCGAGCGCAAACGCAATGATGACACGGAGATTTTTGGCGTGGTTCCGATAGGTGGTGCTATCGTACATCCACGTTGATGGAGACTTCAACCCATGAAGGGTAACAGTTGCACAAGTCCACGAAGAGCTCCACCCACAAAGGGTCCATGAAGAAGCAACCTTGTCAATCCCACCATGGCCATCGCCCACGAATGACTTGCCTCACTCGGGTAGATCTTCATGAAGTAGGCGGTCTCCTTGCCATACAAACTTCTTGGTTCAACTCCACAATCTTGTCGGAGGCTCCCAAGTGACACCTAACCAATCTAGGAGACACCACTCTCCAAAATGGACTAGATGTTATGTTGATGATGAACTCCTTGCTCTTGTGCTTCAAATGATAGTCTACCAACACTCAACTCTCTCTCATAGATTTGGATATGGTGGAAAGATGATTTGAGTGGAAAGCAACTTGGGGAAGGCTAGAAATCAAGAATCTTGTGGTAGGATTGGAATGTCTTGATCTCAACACATGAGTAGGTGGTTCTCTCTTAGAAAATGTATGCTGGAAGTGTAGGCACATTCTGATGGCTCTCTCACATATGGAGAAGGGCTGGAGGGTATATATAGCCTCCACACAAAATCCAACCGTTACACACATTTGACCCAACTCGGTCAGACCGAGTAGAAGAACTTGGTGAGACCGGTTCAGTTCAAAATGTGAACGTTAGGAATCTCGGTGGGGTCGACTGGAGCAACTCGGTGGGACCGATGTGCTAGGGCTTAGGGCAAACATCAACTCAGTGGCACCGATTTTATCAACTCGGTGGCACCGATTGCATCAACTCGGTGGGACTGAAGTGAAGCAATAAGGTAATAGAGAAGTTGCCAAGCCAAGTCGGTGTGACCGATCGCAATTTCGGTGACACGGAAATAAATGCAACAGGTAACACAGAGTTTGCAAGGCCATATCGATGAGATCGAGATCCATATCGATGTGACCAAAGTGTTAGGGTTTCTAGCAGTGGCTATGTCAAATGAACTCGGTGGTGCCGGATAGAAAGAATCGGTGGGGTCGTCTTTGACTTTAGGTTTTGTATATATTTGGAATGAGAAAATGGTTGAGGGCTTTGGAGCAATATCACTAAGCGTTTTGAGCAAGTAGACCATTAAGCAACACCTCATCCCCTTTTAATAGTATTGGCTTTCCTGTGGACTCAATGTGATCTTGGATCACTAAAATAGAAATGAAGAGTCTTGAGTTTTTGCCAATATGTGTCCTTAGCATTTCGAGAGGTCCACATCTCTAGCCCATGCCATGCCATTCGTTGAACTTTCTGAAATATTAAACTTGAATGGATATTAGTTCAATGAGCTATATGTTTATGAATTACCAAAACCACCTGGGGATTAGTTGCACTTTCATCATGATCTCATAGTCGAAGGAATATGTATTTGACATTAAGAAAGCAATAGCAATAAACTGAACGATCATATGCTAAGCTAACGGAAGGGTCCACATCATTCTCCTAATGATGTGATCCCGTTATCAAGTGACAACACATGTCTATGGTTAGGAAACCTAAACCATCTTTGATCAACGAGCTAGTCTAGTAGAGGCTTAGTAGGGACACGGTATTTGTTTATGTATCCACACATGTATCTAAGTTTCCGATCAATACAATTCTAGCATGAATAATAAACCTTTATCATGAATTAGGAAATATAATAATAACAACTTTATTATTGCCTCTAGGGCATATTTCCACCAGTCTCCCACTTGCACTAGGGTCAATAATCTAGATTACATTGTAATGAATCTAACACCCATGGAGTCTTGGTGTTGATCATGTTTTCCTTGCGGAAGAGGCTTAGTCAACGAGTCTGCTACATTACGCATTTTGCAAATCTCTATGTCTCCGTCCTTGACCTTTTCACGAATGGAGTTGAAGCATCTCTTGATGTGTTTGGTTCTCTTGTGAAACCTGGATTCCTTCGCTAAGGCAATTGCTCCAGTGTTTTCACAAAAGATTTTCATTGGACCCGATGCACTGGTTATTACTCCCAGACCGGATATGAACTCCTTCATCCATACTCCTTCATGTGCTGCTTCCGAAGCAGTTATGTACTCTGCTTCACACGTAGATCCCGCCACGACGCTCTGCTTGGAACTGCACCAACTGACAGCTCTACCATTCAATATAAATATGTATCCGGTTTGTGCCTTAGAGTCATCCGGATCAGTGGCGAAGCTAGCACGATGTAACCATTTACGATGAGTTCTTCATCACCTCCATAAACGAGAAACATATCCTTGGTACTTTTTAGGTACTTCAGGATATTCTTGACCGTTGTCTAGTGACCCACTCATGGATTACTTTCGTACCTCCCTGCCAAACTTATGGCAAGGCACACATCAGGTTTGGTACACAGCATAGCATAGATGATAGAACCTATGGCTGAGGCATAGGGAATGACTTCATTTTCTCTCTATCTTCTGTAGTGGTCGAGCTTTGAGTCTGACTCAATTTCACACCTTGTAACATAGGCAAGAACCCTTTCTTTGACTGGTCCACTTTGAACTTCTTCAAAACTTTGTAAAGGTATGTGCTTTGTGAAAGTCCTATTAAGCGTCTCAATCTATCCCTATAGATCTTGATGCCCAATATACAAGCAGCTTCACCAAGGTCTTTCATTGAAAAATTCTTATTCAAGTATCCTTTTATGCTATCCAGAAATAATATATCATTTCCAATCAACAATATGTCATCCACATATAATATCAAAAATGCTATAGAGATCACACTCACTTTCTTGTAAATGCAAGTTTCACCGTAAGTCTGTATAAAACCATATGCTTTGATCACCTCACCAAAGCGTGTATTCCAACTCCGAGATGCTTGCACCAGTCCATAGATGGATCGATGGAGCTTGCACACTTTGTTAACACCATTAGGATCGACAAAACCTTCTGGTTGCATCATATACAACTCTTCTTTAAGAAATCCATTAAGGAATGTAGTTTTGACGTCCATTTGCCAGATTTCATAATTATAAAACGTGGCAATTGCTAACATGATTCGGACCAACTTAAACATCGCTACGGGTGAGAAAAGTCTCGCCGTAGTCAACCCCTTGAACTTGTCGAAAACCTTTTGCAATGAGTTGAGCTTTGTAGATAGTGACATTACCATCAACGTCTTTCTTCTTCTTGAAGATCCATTTATTCTCAATGGCTTGCCAATCATCGAGCAACTCGACCAAAGTCCATACTTTGTTCTCATACATGGATCCTATCTTAGATTTCATGGCCTCAAGCCATTTATCGGAATCTGCGCTCATCATAGCTTCTTCATAGTTCATAGGTTCGCCATGGTCTAATAACATGACTTCCAGAACAGGATTACCATACCACTCTGGTGCGGAACGTGCTCTGTTCGACCTACGAGGTCCAGTAATAATTTGATCCGAAGTTTCATGAACATCATCGTTAGCTTCCTCTCCAGTTGGTGTAGGCGTCACGGGAACGGTTTTCTCTGATGTGCTACTTTTCAATTCAAGAGAAGGTACAATTACCTCATCAAGATCTACTTTCCTCCCACTCACTTCTTTCGAGAGAAACTCCTTCTCTAGAAAGGGTCCATTCTTGGCAACAAAGATCTTGCCTTCGGATCTGTTGTAGAAGGTGTACCCAATTGTTTCCTTAGGGTATCCTATGAAGGCGCACTTCTCCAATTTGGGTTCAAGCTTATCAGGTTGAAGTCTTTTGACATAAGTGTCGCATCCCCAAACTTTAAGAAACGACAACTTAGGTTTCTTTCCAAACCTTAGTTCATACGGCGTCGTCTCAACGGATTTAGACGGTGCCCTATTTAATGTGAATGCGCCTGTGTCTAATGCATAACCCCAAAATGATGGTGGTAAATCGATAAGAGCCATCATATAACACACCATATTTAATAAAGTACGGTTACGACGTTCGAACACACCATTACGCTATGGAGTTCCAGGTGGCGTGAGTTGTGAAACAATTCCACATTGTTTTAAATGAAGGCCAAACTTGTAACTCAAATATTCGCCTCCGCGAATCATAGAAACTTTATTATCTTGTTACGATGATTCTCTAAATTACTCTGAAATTACTTAAACTTTTCAAATGTTTCAGACTTGTGTTTCATCAAGTAGATATATCCATACATACTCAAATCATCTATGAAGGTTAGGAAATAAAGATACCCGTCGCGTGCCTCAACACTCATCGCACTGCATACATCGGTATGTATTATTTCCAATAAGTCATTAGCTCGCTCCATTATTCCAGAGAACGGAGTTTTAGTCATCTTGCCCATGCGGCATGGTTCGCAAGTATCACATGATTCATAATCAAGTGATTCCAAAATTCCATCTGCATGGAGTTTCTTCATGCGCTTTACACCAATATGACCTAAACGGCAGTGCCACAATTATGTTGCACTATCTTTACCAACTTTACATCTTTTGGCATTAATATTATGAATATGTGTATCACTACGATTGAGATTCAACAAGAATAGACCATTAATCAAGGGTACATGACCATAAAAGATATTACTCATATAAATAGAACAACCATTATTCTCTGATTTAAATGAATAACCGTCGCAATAAACAAGATCCAGGTATAGTGTTCATGCTCAACGCTGGAACCAAATAACAATTACTGAGGTCTAAAACTAATCCCGAAGGTAGATGTAGAGGTAGTGTGCCGACGGCGATCACATCAACCTTGGAACCATTCCTGACGCACATCATCACCTCGTCCTTAGCCAATCTTCATTTATTCCGTAGCTCCTATTTCGAGTTACAAATATGAGCAACTGAACCAGTATCAAATACCCAGGCGCTACTATGAGCATTAGTAAGGTACACATCAATAACATGTATATCAAATATACCTTTGTTCACTTTGCCTTCCTTATCCGCCAAGTATTTGGGGCAGTTCCGCTTCCAGTGACCTTTTCCTATGTAGTAGAAGAACTCAGCTTCAGGCTTGGTTCCCGATTTGGGATTCTTCACAGGAGCGACAACTTGCTTGCCATTCTTCTTGAAGTTCCCTTTCTTTCCCTTGCCCTTTTTCTGGAAACTAGTGGCCTTGTTAACCATCAACACTTGATGGTCCTTCTTGATTTCTACTTTCTGTTGGGGAACATAGTAATTTCAAAAAAATTCCTACGCACACGCAAGATCATGGTGATGACATAGCAACAAGAGGGGAGAGTGTCGTCCACGTACTCTCGTAGACCCTTAAGTGGAAGCGTTATGACAACGCGGTTGATGTAGTCGTACGTCTTCACGATCTGACCGATCCAAGCACCGAACGTACGGCACCTCTGTGTTCAGCACATGTTCAGCTCGATGACGTTCCCCGGGCTCCGATCCAGCAAAGTGTCAGGGATGAGTTCCGTCAGCAAGACGGCGTGGTGACGATGATGATGTTCTACCGGCGCAAGGCTTTGCCTAAACTCCGCGACGATATGACCAAGGTGGAATATGGTGGAGGGGGCACCGCACACGGCAAAGGAACGATCCGTAGATCAACTTGTATGTCCTAGGGTGCCCCCCTGCCCCCGTATATAAAGGAGCAAGGGGGGAGGCCGGCCGGACCTAGAGGGCGCGCCAGGAGGAGGACTCCTCCTCCTAGTAGGAGTAGGACTCCCCCTTTCCTACTCCTACTAGGAGGGGGAAAGGAAGGGGGAGAGGGAGAAGGAAGAGGGGCGCCTCCTAGTCCAATTCGGACCGGAGGGGGAGGCGCGCGGCCCATGCTGGCCGCCCCTCTCTCTCTCCACTAAGGCCCACAAGGCCCATTACTCTCCTAGGGGGGTTCCGGTAACCCTCCGGCACTCCGGTTTTCTCCGAAAACGCCCGGAACACTTCCGGTGTCCGAATATAGCCGTCCAATATATCAATCTTTATGTCTCAACCATTTCGAGACTCCTCGTCATGTCTGTGATCACATCCGGGACTCCGAACAAACTTCGGTACATCAAAACTTATAAACTCATAATAAAACTATCATCGTAATGTTAAGCGTGCGGACCCTACGGGTTCGAGAACTATGTAGACATGACCTAGAACTATTCTCGATCAATAACCAATAGTGGAACCTGGATGTTCATATTGGCTCCTATATATTCTCTGAAGATCTTTATCGGTCAAACCGCATAACAACATCGTTGTTCCTTTGTCATCGGTATGTTACTTGCCCGAGATTCGATCGTCGGTATCAATACCTAGTTCAATCTCGTTATCGCAAGTCTCTTTACTCTTTCCGTAATACATCATCTCGTAACTAACTCATTAGTTACAATGCTTGCAAGGCTTAAGTGATGTGTATTACCGAGAGGGCCTGAGATACCTCTCCGACAATCGAGTGACAAAACCTAATCTCAAATTATGCCAACTCAACATGTACCTTTGGAGACACCAGAGAGCACCTTTATAATCACCCGATTCGTTGTGACATTTGGTAGCACACAAAGTGTTCCTCCGGTAAACGGGAGTTGCACAATCTCATTGTTGTAGGAACTTTGTATAAGTCATGAAGAAAGCAATAGCAACATACTAAACGATCAAGTGCTAGGCTAACAGAATGGGTCAAGTCAATCACATCATTCTCCTAATGATGTGATCCCGTTAATCAAATGACAACTCTTTTGTCCATGGCTAGGAAACATAACCATCTTTGATAAACGAGCTAGTTAAGTAGAGGCATACTAGTGACACTATGTTTGTCTACGTATTCACACATGTATTATGTTTCCGGTTAATACAATTCTAGCATGAATAATAAACATTTATCATGATATGAGGAAATAAATAATAACTTTATTATTGCCTCTAGGGCATATTTCCTTCAGTCTCCCACTTGCACTAGAGTCAATAATCTAGATTACATAGTAATGATTCTAACACCCATGGAGTCTTGGTGCTGATCATGTTTTGCTCGTGAGAGAGGCTTAGTCAACGGGTCTGCAACATTCAGATCCGTATGTATCTTGCAAATTTCTATGTCTCCCACTTGGACTTGGTCCCGGATGGAATTGAAGCATCTCTTGATGTGCTTGTGAAATCTGGATTCCTTTGCCAAGGCAATTGCACCAGTATTGTCACAGAAGATCTTCATTGGTCCCGATGCACTAGGTATAACACCTAGATCGGAAATGAACTCCTTCATCCAGACTCCTTCATTTGCTGCTTCCGAAGCAGCTATGTACTCCGCTTCACATGTAGATCCTGCCACGACACTTTGTTTAGAACTGCACCAACTTACAGCTCCACTGTTTAATAAAAATACGTATCCGGTTTGCGATTTAGAATTGTCCGGATCAGTGTCAAAGCTTGCATCAACGTAACCATTTACGACTAGCTCTTTGTCACCTCCATATACGAGAAACATATCCTTAGTCCTTTTCAGGTATTTCAGGATGTTCTTGACCGCTGTCCAGTGATCCACTCCTGGATTACTTTGGCACACATCAGGTCCGGTACACAGAATTGCATACATGATAGAGCCTATGGCTGAAGCATAGGGAACTCCTTTCATTTTCTCTCTATCTTCTGCAGTGGTCGGGCATTGAGTCTGACTCGATTTTATACCTTGTAATACAGGCAAGAACCCTTTCTTTGCCTGATCCATATTGAATCTTTTCAACACTTTATCAAGGTACATGCATTGCGAAAGTCCAATCAAGCGTCTTGATCTATCTCTACAGATCTTGATGCCCAATATGTAAGCAGCTTCACCGAGGTCTTTCATTGAAAAACTTTTATTCAAGTATCCTTTTATGCTATCCAGAAATTCTATATCATTTCCAATCAACAATATGTCATCCACATATAATATTAGAAATGCTCTGAGCTCCCACTCACTTTCTTGTAAATCTGGGCTTCTACAAAAGTGCATATAAAACCATATGCTCTGATCACACTATCAAAGCGTTTATTCCAACTCCGAGAGGCTTGCACCAGACCATAGATTGATCGTTGGAGCTTGCACACTTTGTTAGCTCCCTTAGGATCGACAAAACCATCCGGTTGCATCATATACAACTCTTCTTCCAGAAATCCATTCAGGAATGCAGTTTTGACATCCATCTGCCATATTTCATAATCATAAAATGCGGCAATTCCTAACATGATTCGGACAGACTTAAGCATCGCAACGGGTGAGAAGGTCTCATCGTAGTCAACCCCTTGAACTTGTCGAAAACCTTTCGCAACAAGTCGAGCTTTATAGACAGTTATATTACCGTTAGCTTCAGTCTTCTTCTTAAAGATCCATTTATTCTCAATGGCTTGCCGATCATCGGGCAAGTCAACCAAAGTCCATACTTTGTTCTCATACATGGATCCCATCTCAGATTTCATCGCTTCTAGCCATTTTGCGGAATCTGGGCTCATCATCGCTTCCTCATAGTTCGTAGGTTCATCATGGTCAAGTAACATGACTTCTAGAATAGGATTACCGTACCACTCTGGTGTGGTTTTTATTCTGGTAGACCTACGAGGTTCAGTAGAAACTTGATCTAAAGTTTCATGATCAATATCATTAGCTTCCTCACTAATTGGTGTAGGTGTCACAGAAACCAATTTCTGTGATGAACTACTTTCCAATAAGGGAGTAGATACAGTTATCTCATCAAGTTCTACTTTCCTCCCACTCACTTCTTTCGAGAGAAACTCTTTCTCTAGAAAGGATCCATTCTTAGCAACGAATGTCTTGCCTTCGGATCTGTGATAGAAGGTGTACCTAATAGTCTCTTTTGGGTATCCTATGAAGACACATTTAGGTTCGAGCTTATCTGGTTGAAGTTTCTTCACATAAGCATCGCAGCCCCAAACTTTAAGAAACGACAACTTTGGTTTCTTGCCAAACCATAGTTCATAAGGCGTCATCTCAACGGATTTTGATGGTGCCCTATTCAACGTGAATGCGGCCGTCTCTAAAGCATAACCCCAGAACGATAGCGGTAAATTAGTAAGAGACATCATAGATCGCACCATATCTAGTAAAGTACGATTACGACGTTTAGACACACCATTTCGTTGTGGTGTTCCGGGTGGCGTGAGTTGCGAAACTATTCCGCATTGTTTCAAATGTAAACCAAACTCGTAACTCAAATATTCTCCTCCACGATCAGATCGTAGAAACTTTATTTTCTTGTTACGATGATTTTCCACTTCACTCTGAAATTTTTTGAACTTTTCAAATGTTTCAGACTTGTGTTTCATTAAGTAGATATAACCATATCTGCTCAAATCATCTGTGAAGGTGAGAAAATAACGATATCCGCCACGAGCTTCAACATTCATCGGACCACATACATCTGTATGTATGATTTCCAACAAATCTGTTGCTCTCTCCATAGTACCGGAGAATGGTGTTTTAGTCATCTTGCCCATGAGGCATGGTTCGCAAGTACCAAGTGATTCATAATCAAGTGATTCCAAAAGTCCATCAGTATGGAGTTTCTTCATGCGCTTTACACCGATATGACCTAAACGGCAGTGCCACAAATAAGTTGCACTATCATTATCAACTCTGCATCTTTTGGCTTCGACATTATGAATATGTGTATCACTACTATCGAGATTCAATAAAATAGACCAGTCTTCAAGGGTGCATGACCATAAAAGATATTACTCATATAAATAGAACAATCATTATTCTCTGATTTAAATGAATAACCGTCTCGCATCAAACAAGATCCAGATATAATGTTCATGCTCAACGCTGGCACCAAATAACAATTATTCAGGTCTAAAACTAATCCCGAAGGTAGATGTAGAGGTAGCGTGCCGACCGCGATCACATCGACTTTGGAACCGTTTCCCACGCGCATCGTCACCTCGTCCTTGGCCAGTGCTCGCTTATTCCGTAGTCCCTGTTTCGAGTTGCAAATGTTAGCAACAGAACCAGTATCAAATACCCAGGTGCTACTGCGAGCTCTAGTAAGGTACACATCAATAACATGTATATCACATATACCTTTGTTCACCTTGCCATCCTTCCTATCCGCCAAATACTTGGGGCAGTTCCGCTTCTAGTGTCCAATCTGCTTGCAGTAGAAGCACTCAGTTTCAGGCTTAGGTCCAGACTTGGGTTTCTTATCTTGAGCAGATGTTCTTCTTGAAGTTCCCCTTCTTCTTCCCTTTGCCCTTTTTATTGAAACTAGTGGTCTTGTTGACCATCAACACTTGATGCTCCTTCTTGATTTCTACCTCCGCAGCCTTTAGCATTGCTAAGAGGTCGGGAATTTTTTTGTTCATCCCTTGAATATTATAGTTCATCACGAAGCTCTTGTAGCTTGGTGGTAGTGATTGGAGAATTCTGTCAATGACGCTATCATCCGAAAGATTAACTCCTAGTTGAATCAAGTGATTATTATACCCAGACATTTTGAGTATATGCTCACTGACAGAACTATTCTCCTCCATCTTGCAGCTGTAGAACTTATTGGAGACTTCATATCTCTCAATCCGGGCATTTGCTTGAAATATTAACTTCAACTCCTGGAACATCTCATATGCTCCATGACGTTCAAAACGTCGTTGAAGACCCGGTTCTAAGCCGTAAAGCATGGCACACTCGAACTATAGAGTAGTCATCGACTTTGCTCGCCAGACGTTCACAACATCGGCATTGCTCTCGCAGCAGTTCGCACCCAGCGGTGCTTCCAGGCGTAATTCTTACGTGCAACAATGAGGATAATCCTCAAATTCGGACCCGATCCGTGTAATTGCTACCATCATCTTTCAACTTTGCTTTCTCAAGGAACGCATTAAAATTCAACGGAACAACAAAGACGAGCCATCTATCTACAACAAACATAGACAAGCAAAATACTATCAGTACTAAGTTCATGATAAATTTTAGTTCAATTAATCATATTACTTAAGAACTCCCACTTAGACAGACATCTCTAGTCATCTAAGTGATCACGTGATCCAAATCAACTAAACCATAACCGATCATCACGTGAGATGGAGTAGTTTTCAATGGTGAACATCACTATGTTGATCATATCTCATTGTATGATTCACGCCGACCTTTCGGTCTCCGTGTTCCTAGGCCATATCTCGCATATGCTAGGCTCGTCAAGTTTAACTCGAGTATTCTGCGTGTGCAAAACTGTCTTGCACCGTTGTAGATGGACGTAGAGCTTATCACACCCGATCATCACGTGGTGTCTGGGCACGACGGACTTTGGCAACGGTGCATACTCAGGGAGAACACTTCTTGATAATTTTAGTGAGAGATCATCTTAAAATGCTACCGTCAATCAAAGCAAGATAAGATGCATAAAGGATAAACATCACATGCAATCAATATAAGTGATATGATATGGCCATCATCATCTTGTGCTTGTGATCTCCATCTCCGAAGCACCGTCGTGATCACCATCGTCACCGGCGCGACACCTTGATCTCCATCGTAGCATCGTTTTCGTTACGCCATCTATTGCTTCTACGACTATCGCTACCGCTTAGTGATAAAGTAAAGCAATTACAGGGCATTTGCATTTCATACAATAAAGCGACAACCATATGGCTCCTGCCAGTTGCCGATAACTTGGTTACAAAACATGATCATCTCATACAATAAAATATAGCATCACGTCTTGACCATATTGTTGCAAATTTTACGTGGCTGCTACGGGCTGAGCAAGAACCGTTCTTACCTACGCATCAAAACCACAACGATAGTTCGTCAAGTTAGTGATGTTTTAACCTTCGCAAGGACCGGGCGTAGCCACACTCGATTCAGCTAAAGTCAGAGAGACAGACACCTGCCAGCCACCTTTAAGCACGAGTGCTCGTAACGGTGAAACCAGTCTCGCAGAAGCGTCGCGTAATGTCGGTCCGGGCGCTTCATCTCACAATACCGCCGAACCAAAGTATGACATGCTGGTAAGCAGTATGACTTGTATCGCCCACAACTCACTTATGTTCTACTCGTGCATATGACATCTACACATAAAACCTAGGCTCGGATGCCACTGTTGGGGAACGTAGTAATTTCAAAAAAATTCCTACGCACGCGCAAGATCATGGTGATGACATAGCAACAAGAGGGGAGAGTGTCGTCCACGTAACCTCGTAGACCGTTAAGCGGAAGCGTTATGACAACGCGGTTGATGTAGTCGTACGTCTTCACGATCCGACCGATCCAAGCACCGAACGTACGGCACCTCCGTGTTCAGCACACGTTCAGCTCGATGACATTCCCCGGGCTCCGATCCAGCAAAGCGTCGGGGATGAGTTCTGTCAGCACGATGGCGTGGTGACGATGATGATGTTCTACTGGCGCAGGGCTTCGCCTAAACTCCGCGACGATATGACCGAGGTGGAATATGGTGGAGGGGGGCACTGCACACGGCTAAGGAACGATCCATAGATCAACTTTTGTGTCCTAGGGTGCCCCCTGCCCCCGTATATAAAGGAGCAAGGGGGGAGGCCGGCCGGCCCTAGAGGGCGCGCCAGGAGGAGGAGTCCTCCTCTTAGTAGGAGTAGGACTCCCCCTTTCCTACTCCTACTAGGAGGAGGAAAGGAAGGGGGAGAGGGAGAAGGAAAGGGGCCGCCCCCCTCCTAGTCCACCGGACCAGAGGGGAGGGGCCTTGCCCATCCGCCGCCTCTTTCTCTCCACTAAGGCCCACAAGGCCCATTACTCTCCCGGGGGTTCCGGTAACCCTCTAGCACTCCGGTTTTCTCCGAAAACGCCCGGAGCACTTCCGGTGTCCGAATATAGCCGTCCAATATATCAATCTTTATGGCTCGACCATTTCGAGACTCCTCGTCATGTCCGTGATCACATCCGGGACTCCAAACAAACTTCGGTACATCAAAACTTATAAACACATAATAAAACTGTCATCGTAGTGTTAAGCGTGCGGACCCTACGGGTTCGAGAACTATGTAGACATGACCTAGATCTATTCTCGATCAATAACCAATAGTGGAACCTGGATGTTCATATTGGCTCCTACATATTCTACGAAGATCTTTATCGGTCAAACCGCATAACAACATATGTTGTTCCCTTTGTCATCGGTATGTTACTTGCCCGAGATTCGATCGTCGGTATCCAATACCTAGTTCAATCTCGTTACTGGCAAGTCTCTTTACTCGTTCTGTAATACATCATCTCGTAACTAACTCATTAGTTACAATGCTTGCAAGGCTTAAGTGATGTGTATTACCGAGAGGGCCCAGAGATACCTCTCCGACAATCGGAGTGACAAAACCTAATCTCAAATTATGCCAACTCAACATGTACCTTTGGAGACACCTGTAGAGCACCTTTATAATCACCCAGTTACGTTGTGACGTTTGGTAGCACACAAAGTGTTCCTCCGGTAAACGGGAGTTGCACAATCTCATTGTTGTAGGAACTTTGTATAAGTCATGAAGAAAGCAATAGCAACATACTAAACGATCAAGTGCTAGGCTAACAGAATGGGTCAAGTCAATCACATCATTCTCCTAATGATGTGATCCCGTTAATCAAATGACAACTCTTTTGTCCATGGCTAGGAAACATAACCATCTTTGATAAACGAGCTAGTTAAGTAGAGGCATACTAGTGACACTATGTTTGTCTATGTATTCACACATGTATTATGTTTCCGGTTAATACAATTCTAGCATGAATAATAAACATTTATCATAATATGAGGTAATAAATAATAACTTTATTATTGCCTCTAGGGCATATTTCCTTCACTTTCGTGGCCTTTAGCATTGCGAAGAGCTCGGGAATCGTTTTTTTCATCCCTTGCATATTATAGTTCATCACGAAGCCTTTGTAGCTTGGAGGTAGTGACTGAAGAACTCTGTCAATAACACTCTCAACTGGAAGATCAATCCCCAGCTGAGTCAAGTGGTTATGATACCCAGACATTTTGAGTATGTGTTCACTGACAGAACTATTCTCCTCCATCTTGCAGCTATACAACTTGTTGGAGACTTCATATGTCTCAACCCGGGCATTAGCTTGAAATATCAACTTCAGCTCTTGGAACATCTCATATGCTCTGTGACGTTCAAAACGTCTTTGAAGTCCCGGTTCTAGGTCGTAAAGCATGGCACACTGAACTATCGAGTAGTCATCAGATCGAGTCCGCCAGACGTTCATAGCATCTGCAATAGCTCCTGCAGCAGGTATGTCACCTAGCGGTGCATCAAGGACATAATTCTTTTGTTCAGCAATGAGGATAATCCTCAGATCACGGACCCAGTCCGCATTATTGCTACCATCATATTTCAACTTAATTTTCTCTAGGAACGTATCAAAAAATGGGGAAGCTACATCGCGAGCTATCAAAAAATGATGAGCCCAGATTCCAACAAATGGCTTGAGCGCATGAAATTTGAGATAGGATCCGTGTATGAGAACAAAGTGTGGACTTTGGTGGATTTGCTCGATGATCGGTGAGCTATAGAGAATAAATGGATCTTCAAGAAGTAGATTGACGCTGATGGTAATGTTACTATCTATAAAGCTCGACTTGTCACAAAAGGTTTTTGAAAAGATCAAGGAGCTGATTACAATGAGAATTTCTCACCCTAGCGATGCCTAAGTCTGTCTGAATCATGTTAGCAATTGCTGCATTTTATGATTAGGAAATCTGGCAAATGGACGTCAAAACTGCATTCCTTCATGGATTTCTTAAAGAAGAGTTGTATATGATGCAACCAGAAGGTTTTGTCAATCCTAAAGGTGCTAACAAAGTGTGCAAGCTCCAGTGATCCATCTATGGGATGGTGCAAGCATCTCGGAGTTGGAATATACGCTTTGATGAGGTGATCAAACCATATGGTTGTATACACACTTTCGGAGAAGCCTATATTTACAAGAAAGTGAGTGGGAGCTCTATAGCATTTCTAATATTATATTTGGATGACATATTGTTGATTGGAAATTATGTAGAATTTCTGGATAGCATAAAAGGATACTTGAATAAGAATTTTTCAATGAAAGACCTCAGTGAAACTGCTTACATATTGGGCATCAAGATCTATAGAGATAGATCAAGACGCTTGATAAGACTTTCAATGAGTACATACCTTGACAAGATTTTGAAGGAGTTCAAAAATGGATCAATCAAAGAAGGAGTTCTTGCCTGTATTGTAAGGTGTGAAGTTGAGTAAAGACTCAAAACCCGACCATGGCTCAACATAAATATAGAATGAAAGTCATTCCCTATGCCTCAACCATAGCTTCTATAAAGTATGTCATGCTGTGTATCAAACCTGTTGTGTACCTTGCCATGAGTTTGGTAAGGGGGTACAATAGTGATCCAGGAGTAGATCACTGGACAGCGATCCAAATTATCCTTAGTTACCTTAAAGAGGACTAAGGAAATATTTCTCAGTAATGGAGGTGATAAAGAGTTTGTCATAAAAAGTTACGTTGATGCAAGCTTTGTCACTACTCTAGATGACTCTAAGTCTCAGTCTAGATACGTATTGAATGCGGGACCAATTAGCTAGAGTAGCTCCATATAGAGCTTTGTAGACATAGAAATTTGCAAAATACATACAGATCTGAATGTGACAGACCCGTTGACTAAAGCTCTCTCACAAGCAAAACATGATCACACCTTTGTACTCTTTGGGTGTTAATCACATGGTGATGTGAACTAGATTATTGACTCTAGTAAACCCTTTGAGTGTTGGTCACATGGCGATGTGAACTATGGGTGTTAATCACATGACGATGTGAACTATTGGTGTTAAGTCACATGGCGATGTGAACTCTAGTGCAAGTGGGAGACTGAAGGAAATATTCCCTAGAGGCAATAATAAGTTGTTATTTTATATTTCCTTATTTCATGATAAATGTTTATTATTCATGCTAGAATTGTATTAACCGGAAACTTGATACATGTGTGGATACATAGAGAAAACATCATGTCCCTGGTAAGCCTCTCCTAGACTAGCTCGTTAATCAAAGATGGTTAAGTTTCCTCACCATAGACATGTGTTGTCATTTGATGAACGGGATCACATCATTAGGAGAACGACGTGATGGACAAGACCCATCTGTTAGCATAGCATACTGATCGTTCAGTTTTATTGCTATTGCTTTCTTCATGTCAAATACATATTCCTTTGACTATGAGATTATGCAACTCCTGGATACCGAAGGAATGCCTTGTGTGCTATCAAACGTCACAACGTAACTAGGTGATTATAAAGATGCTCTATAGGTATCTCCGAAGGTGTTTGTTGGGTTGGCATAGATCGAGATTAGGATTTGTCACACCGAGTATCGAGAGGTATCTCTGGGCCCTCTCGATAATAGACGTCATAAGAAGCCTTGCAAGCAAAGTGACTAATGAGTTAGTTGCAGGATGATGTATTACGAAACGAGTAAGGAGACTTGCCGGTAACAAGAGGTATGAAGATACCGACGATCGAATCTCGGTCAAGTAATGCCACACCCTGATTTTCTTGGCACAACACTTAAGTCACTAAATCATGCTAAAATGTGGTTTGACAAAAACTTTTGAGTGTTTTGTCTTTGCTTTGATTGAATGTTGTCTGCTGTTTGCAAGTGCTCTAAAAATCAAATAAATCCTCCAACTTCTATACTTCATCTCCTTGATCCAAAACCTTTTCCCAATGATCATTCCATGTGTATAGAGCAATATAGAATTTTCTTACAAAAATAATTTGGCCAAAAAGTATTTTCTAAATTTAGTTTTCCAAAAACCCCTGAATTGAGGTATGCACTGCAAGTACTTAATTAAGGGCAGTAAAAATCTTTCTAAAAATGTATTTGACTCCTATTAGATATAGGATACCCGAAACCACGAAATATAATTTTAAAAGTTATTTTCCTATTTTATTTAAAGGCTTTTCTTAAGGCCAGAAATGGTCTTTAATAGGTAAAAATTATTTTATTGCTTCAATAATATTTGACAAAATTCAGGAAACTCATAGGACATATATAGTCCATATATAAGAGTTTCAACACATGGTTATGTTCAAAATATTGGTCAAACCCTCAAAACCCTTTTCGGATATTTCAAGCTTTTGAAATATTTACAAAGGAAATATCCTCCAAAAATTCCAAGAAAATTCTATCATCTCACATATGACATACTTGATGATCTTGCCAAGTGTCATGTCATGGAGAATAGTTTAACCCCATGAAATCCCCTCAAAACCATTTCTGTCCATTTTGAAGTTTGAGCAACTTTACATTGCCAAACATGTCCAAATGTTCTAAAACCTTGTGAACTTGCTCAAATGGTCTAATAATTCATCTAGACCAAATGGCACAAGTTGGAGAGCAAGTTAACTTGATCAAAGTACCCCAAAACTCTTTCTGTCCAGAACCATATTTGAACAACTTTGCACTGCCAACCTTTTCTCCTTGATCCCAACTTTTGTGAGCATGTTAACATGATCAAATGATGACACTACACCAAGTGGTGCATCAAGGAGAACATATTTTCATGACTAAATCTTGGGAAACCCATTTCTGTTCATTTCTAGGGTTTACCAAAGTTGCATTGTCAACTTTCATCAAATGATCTCCAAATGGGTGGAAGGCCCTAATTATATGTGTCATATCACCCTATTGAGTCTCATGGCTTATGGAGATCATCTACTTTCCCAAACCAACATCAAACACCTTCTGGCATTTTGCAAAAACCACTATTTGGACCCCTTCCACTAATCTCCATGACTTCTCCTTTTTACCACAGCCCCTCCTAGTTCCCTCTACCTCGGTGTGCTTCCCTGCCCGAGAGGCAATGATTAAGGGGAGGGCTCCATTTTCTTCTCTGGACATCCACTTTTCCCTCCCTTTGTCATCTCTCTCTCACTCCTGGCATGTTGCAGAGCATCCAAAGCCTCTTTCACCTTTGTTTATCCCCCCTGCAGCTCCAAGACACAAGTGGACACGGCAGAGCGCGCCAAACGCGCTCATGCCGCCCAAAAGCCTGCTCTGGAGCGCGCTACAGTGGCGGCCGAGCCCTGCAGCCGCACTACCGTCCACCTCGGGCCGCCCAAGCGCGCCAGTCGACGCCCCTCGACGTCCGCAACACTCCACCACTCTGTCCCCTTCCTCTCTCTCCCTCCTGCTGCCTCCCTTCGCACGCGCGCCGGCCGCCCGAGAGCTCCAATCGACGAGCTCACACGCGCGACGCCCTGACACTTTCCCGCTCCTTCTCTCCCCTCCTCTCGCCCTAGACCAACCCCATGAGCACCCCAGACACGCCCATGCGTGCCCCCGTGGCCTCCAGCAACGGCTAGGAGCTCGCCGGCGCACGAGTCCACGGCACCCGCCGTTCGCCTATTTAAAGGCCTCCCCGAGCCCCTCCGCCTCCTTTGCCACTCTCTCCCTCCCTGTGAACCCCTAGACCTATCCTCACCTCCTCCGTGCCCCTTCTCCTCCTACCACCGCATGGCCGCCGCTGCTCGCTCAAATTCGAGCAATGCCGAGCTCACCTCCTCCCTTTCCTCCACAGAGACGCCCGTGGTCGGCAAGCCTCCCCACCTCCTCGAACCGTCGCGGGGATGCTCGCGCCGAGAGCCACGGATGGCCGACGACCTCCCCGCCATTGTCAAAGCTGCGGTCACCTCGCCCCCCCTCCGTGGCTGTGACCCACGCCAGAGGATGCGCCCGCTCGCCTGAGCTCGCCCATAGGCGGGCGTCGCAGGGACGGCCGGAGCGCCGGCAATCGCCGGATGAGCGCCGCCGAGCCCAACCCGCCTGTCCTGCCCGGCGAGAGGAAGAAGACGACCAGTGGGCGGGCCCCACCTCCCCGCGGGCCCCACATGTCGGCCGCAGAGGGCGTTGACTCGACCACGGCGTGGTTAAGTGGAAACGGCTTCACGAGCCGTCTGCCGAGCAAAGGCGTACTCACGGAGTGCGCCATCGGCGCCACTGGCACCCCACGCGGTGATGCCACTGGGCCGCCCACGGTCTATCTGGCGCCATGAGCGCAGAATAAGGTTAAGCCTTATTCACTTCTTTCCTTTTCCAGTCTACTTCAAAAATCCATAAACAGATCAAAACAAGTCCAAATTTGATGAATCAAATTTCTAGTAGCTCATAAAATCATGATCTATCTCATGGTGCAACTTGCACAGTTTTCCAGAAACTTTTTCTTCACAGACATTTATCAAATCTTGTTTTTCCTATTTCTGTGATAAGCTTTAGAAAATCACAGAGAGCTCAATATTGATCCAAATGCCATGATTCCAATTCCTAGATGAATCTAAGCTCATAACCTAGTTTATGAACATTTTTCTTGATGCTTTCTGTACCACATAAATTATTGAGGCATTTCTTCATATTTATCAGCTTTGCAAATTCATAGGAAATTCATTTGAACTCCAAATCCAGTGAAACCAATTCCTAGATGCTTCTAAAATCTTGCTTTGTCAAATGGGTGCCTTTGCTCATTTTTCAAAAATATATTTCTGTACACTTCTAGCAAATCCATAAACCTCTTGATTCCATCATATTGAAATGTTCGGAGATGTCCATTGATCCACTTCCAATGAAATCACTTTGGTCATTCCTCACATGATCAGAGGTATCCAATAAAAGTCAACTTCACATTTTTAGAGCACTTTTATTTCCTGACTTATTGTGTTGCTTATTATGCCTGTTTTCGACGATAGTTGACGAAGTAGACGGAATGCTTGGAGTTGGACCAGGGATATTTGAAGATCTCGAAGACTTCGTTACAACAGGCAAGCAGCCCTTTGACCATGTCTATGGAACCTTTTCTTATGCATGTCATTTAGCTCTTTACTAATGTTGCATCGGAATCATGATGAGATGGTGAACCACGTGGGTTGGTTGCCACGGTTACTTCCTCGTTGATACTTGCATTGTGCATGGCCCTACCTTCTTATGAGGGATATGCCGGTGGGAGTAGATAGGATGCTAAAGTAGATGCTATGCAAAAAGGGATGGGAATATGCATGGTGAAGGAAACAAAATATTTTCAAAGTCTTTGAAAACCCCGTCGGGTGCCACTTATGCCCGAGGGAGATGATGAGATGGGTGACCACTTGATGACGAAGTGGTGTGCCAAGCAAAAAGGGTGTGTTGTTTTCAAAACGGATTGGTCGGAGTTGCGACCGTTATTCCAACCTTACATGCGACCACTCTACCCTTATATGGGAAAGGGCATTGTTGAGTACCTAGATCGATACTAGCTTGGAGCCCGCATTACTAGTGACGGGGAGAGTTGGTGCTCTCTCTTGGGGACGGGTCGTGCTGTAGGGCGGCCATGACTGTTTTCACGAGGCACCGGACACACCGTTGGTACCCGTGCTTGTGGTATGTGATGAATATGGGAGCGAGGCTCCACAACTTTATAATGTAAAATGATTGGCACGGGGTTACTACCAATCGAGTGGACTCCATGTTAGTGTCGTCTAGGAAAGGTGATGATCGGGTGCTTACCCCGGGTATCCGAGGTACCGCGAATGGTCGTGGATGACACGGAAGTTCCCGGATCTAGTGGGTAAAGTGTGCAACCTTTGCAGAGTGTAAAACTATTCGAATAGCCGTGTCCACGGTCAAGGACAGTTGGGTAACCGCTCTTGGGCTACGTCCACTTGTTTTCAAATTCAGTGTGTGTGATGATGGAAATGATCGGGTCAAGTCAAAGGACTTGACACGACCGAGATGGGTTGGTGCCCACTGCTTATGATAAATGGGTTGGTGCCCACTCTATTTATGTTGATATCGTGACCAGATCTCATGGTTACTTGAATTCTCTTGATGCATGCTTTTATAGGATGTTGAACATGTCATTGCACTCAAAACTAGCTTTATGCAAAATTTACCTATGTCATGCATTGTTGTACCTTGAACCAAAACATGGGTTGCTTAAGTAGTACATTCAAAGTACTCATTGGCTCGCCACTTGGTTATTTCATTGACCGGGCATGAAAGAACAGGATGTGATGGAGAACACTTGGTGACGAGCATGCGAGCTAGGACGCTTCGGTCGTAATGCTGTAGGGTTAAGGCGGATGGCATGGGTCCAAGTTATCGATTTAAGATTTCATGCGATGTTATACTCAAGACTCGACCATAATGGTCCTACTTGTGTAAAACGGTATGTATGGATGTAAGACTCTTGTTATTCAGCTTACGTGTGTTCGGTGAGCATTGATCTCTGGGATCCAGACACGTGCATTCGGTGATCACGACTTCGAGTCGGGGTCCCCACAGAGCTGGTATCAGAGCCATCCTGACGGTAGGAAGCCTTAGTTAGCATGGTCGTTAGTTAGGGTAAAACTATTTCCAAACTACTACTAGTTTTCAAAACTATCTGTACTTCTCTTCCCTTCTCAAGTTTTTCGAAAACTAAGATATACTTTCCTCTTCCCCTTCAAAACCCATGGTCGCCAGAACCCTTATGCCCCTGACCACTTGATTCCTTGTAATCCTCATGGATAATTTAGAAGGAAGTTGCCTTGCCAGACATTCACCCACATCTCCTGAACACAAGCTTGGCGACATCACAACAAGAAGATACCAACAGAAGATGCACCCTCGAGGGATGAGGACCTGAAGACCCAGGAGATGGTGACACCCTTGACACTGCCCCAAGATGATGCAACCTTAGCCTACTATGATCAGGGCATAGGATATGCAAGCTCATGATATACATCGCTACTAGAGTAACCCTGTCACTACTGTTGTTGTATCGGCAACCACCGATGGATGAGAACCTAGCCAATTGGTCCGCCTCACCATAGTGAGCAGGAAAACAGTTCTCCTCATCCCCCGCTCTTGGTGTCGATGTTATCATCAACGTAACCGACATGATGGACCTCTGTTATGCTTTGATCATGTCATTGCATAAAGGATTACCTACCTGGTACCATCGATGGCTTAGAAGACAACAGAAGACCGAGTCAATGCCTGCTATGAGAAGCCACCTTCACCCCATCACTTCAACAAAGTAGAAGCTGTTGAAGACTCTTCAAGCTCAACGGGATCGTTTTAGTGAACAACTACAAGAAACGTAGCAACACCGGGGAAACCGGGAGATCGCACGAGGCATAAGGCACGACTATGGAGTCCGAGAACCCCTAGGGTAGGATGAGTCGTGTACCCCTATGCGTGATGAGTCCGTATGATGGTTCGAGTAGAACCATGATTGTGTGTTGCTTGTTTTTATTTGTTTGTGTTTTGATATAAGTCGCACTTTTGCCTTAGGCAACAAGTACGCGACTATATCACCTGCCTTATTTTGTTGTTTGTGTTTGACCCTTTTTGGCTGTTTGTTCGACTTGCACTATAGAACCCCTTTAGGCATTCCCTTCTCTATGCTACTTTTCCCTCCCATCTCTTTCCTCAACTGAAGACCAGCAAGACAAGATGCACCAAGGAATCTGCTTCGGCAACCAACTAGCAATGAAGACTTTTGTTGCAGCCTCCTCGACCAAGTGAAACCCGTAGAATTATGTTTAACCCTCAAGACTAGAAACCCATTCCTAGATCCTTTGAGGCTTCACGAGATACCCCAGCTTGAAACCTTGACCATGAGCTTAACCTACGGAATTGCAGGAGAATCTGTTAAGCCTCCGTAACCTTGCTTGTCACTGGGTCCATTATGGAACTAGTGGACATAGTGAATGAGCACGTTATCTTCCTAAGATCGCACCAAAACTGACGATGCCATAGGGAGACCAATTCAAGGATATAGGGATAGAGGGCAAGGACTTGATGAGTTTATATCAATGACTTTGAGGGATTATCTGAGATTCTTTGGTGGATTATAAGGCTACCATGTGGTTAGATGAACTTGGTGGGATCGTGATTATAGAGTAGCATAGCTTCCATTACCCCTGAGTAAAAATTGGATTTCTAGGACAATTATGATCGCAAGCTGGAACTCCTGGAAGTGCAAGGATTTGACTTGATCAGAAGATATGGATAGGAGACAGTTGATGTTACGTAAATAACTTGGGGGAACCTGTAGGAATTCTCGTTGGACACAAGATTTGGGTTTAAATAGGTGATCCTAGTTAAATATAGATGCTGAGTATGTCTACATGGTTCGGAGTAAATTGGATTTAGACTGATGATCTCGATCATGATACCATGTTTCTCGGTGGACGATAAACTAGGAGATTGGACTAATTGTCGGAGTTTATTTAGGCATCTTTGTGAGCTTGGCCTTGGAGTATTATTAGAACACAATAATGGGAATTGGTGGACTAACTATAGTAAGGCAGCCCTTTCAAGTATTGGGGATTATAGGAACATTAGGAGATCATGTGGAACACCATCGACATTCGATTTGTGGAATTAATGGATTGGGTAGTGATCGATGGGAGTTGATTAATGGGCTTTTGGAGACGATTCATAGGAAGGAAACAAGATCTTGGAGTGGCTTACGACGTGTTTCCTTAGGGTAGAGATGCTTTATCGTAGACCTTGGGAGACCAGGCTGAGCACTTGGATTGTCTGTTTTATTCGGCTTGGAAGCTTGTATGCTCTACCCATGGATTTTTAGGGGTGGCCGCACACACATGAGTTTGGGGATTGTAGACATATATGATTTTGTTAGATCTCCTCTTGGGAGTCATGAGGATATGATTAGCATGAGTGATGATAGGAGTTGACCTATACGAATGATGCTTTCAATAGTATGAGGTGATCTGTTTGGAGGACTAGATAGACTATTGGCATCTCAGAAACCGTGCTTAAAGATAGGAGGATAAATGTTCATTCGCACACTAGAATCCTTGAAACCCTTATGCCCTACCAAGCCACAACACGGTTGGATCATGACCTTGGGCCTTGGCTCTAGATCAATAAGACCTTGACCAATGCTCAACCGTGACCCTCACCAATGCCTCAGCCCACTCTGCGTACTCCAAATACTTCATAGAGTACTTGGGCAAGTAAATTATCATCCTTACTTGAGGACATGAATGTCCGCACGAAGACGGAAGAAGAGTTGATCAGCTGGTTAGGGAACATCCGAAGACCGCCATGTCAAGGAGGAAGAACTATACCAACCACCTGAAGGAAATATGCCCTAGAGGCAATAATAAAGTTATTATTTATTTCCTTATTTCATGATAAATGTTTATCATTCATGCTAGAATTGTATTAACCGGAAACATGATACATGTGTGAATGCATAGACAAAACAACATGTCACTAGTATGCCTCTACTAGACTAGCTTGTTAATCAAAGATGGTTATGTTTCCGACCATGAACAAGGAGTTGTTATTTGATTAACAAGGTCACATCATTAGTAGAATGATCGATTGACATGACCCATTCCTTAGCTTAGCACACGATCGTTTAGTATGTTGCTACTGCTTTTATCCATGACTTATACATGTTCTGTAACTATGAGATTATGCAACTCCGTTTACGGAGGAACACTTTGGTGCTACCAAGCGTCACAACGTAATCGGGTGATTATAAAGGAGTACTACAGGTGTCTCCAAAGGCGATGTTGGGTTGGCGTATTTGAGATTAGGTTTTGTCACTCCGATTGTGGAGAGGTATCTCTGGGCCCTCTCGGTAATGCACATCATCAAGCCTTGCAAGCACTACAACTAATGAGTTAGTTGTGAGATGATGTATTCGGAACGAGTAAAGAGACTTGCCGTGCGAGATTGAACTAGGTATTGGATACCGACGATCGAATCTCGGGCAAGTAACATACCGATGACAAAGGGAACAACGTATGTTGTTATGCGGTCTCGACCGATAAAGATCTTCGTAGAATATGTAGGAGCCAATATGGGCATCCAGGTCCCGCTGTTGGTTATTGACCGTGAATAGTTCTAGGTCATGTCTACATTGTTCTCGAACCGTAGGGTCCATGCACGCTTAAGGTTTCGATGGCGAGTTATTATGAGTTTATGTATTTTGATGTACGAAGAAGTTGAGTCCGGATGTGATCACGGACATGACGAGGAGTCTCGAAATGGTCGAGACATAAAGATTGATATATTGGAAGCCTATGTTTGGAGTTCGAATGGTTCGGGTAAAGCGGAATTTACTGGAGTCCGGAGGTTACCGGAACCCCGGGGTAAATGGGCCTCGGTGGGCCTCGAGGGAGAAGAGGAGGGCGGCCGGGAGGTGGCGCCCTCTCCCCAGTCCGAATAGGACAAGGAAGGCGGCGCCCCTCTCCTCTTCCCCCCCCAATCCTATTCCAACTAGGAAGGGGAGTCCTACTCGGTGGGAGTAGGACTCCTCGGCAGCCCACTAGGCCGGCTGGCCTCCCCTCCCTCCTTTATATACGGGGCAGGGGGCACCTTGAACACACAAGTTTGATCTTTAGATCGTTCCTTAGCCGTGTGCGGTGCCCCCTCCACCATATTCCACCTCGGTTATCCGTCGCGAAGCTTAAGCGAAGCCTGCCGGTGAAACATCAAGATCGCCACCTGCCGTCGTCTTGTGAAACTCTCCTCGACACTCGGCTGGATCGGAGTCGAGGGGCGTCATCGAGCTGTACACGTGTGTCAAGAACTCGGGGCGTCGGAGTAATGGCGCCGGGATCGGTCGGATCGCGAGGAGAACGTCGACTACTTCCTCTACGTTGTGATCGCTTCGCCGGGTCTACGAGGGTGCGTAGACAACACTCTCCCTCTCGTTGCTATACATCACCATGATCTTGCGTGTGCATAGGAAATTTTTGAAATTACTCGTTCCCCAACGGTGGCATCCGCGCCCGGAGTTTTTCTATGGTTTGATGTTTTGCACGAGTAGAACACAAGTGAGTTGTGGGCGATACAAGTCATACTACCTACCAGCATGTCATACTTTGGTTCAGCGGTATTGTGAGATGAAGCGGCCCTGACCGACATTACGCAGACGCTTACGCGAGACTGGTTTCACCGCTCGAGCACTCGTTGCTTAAAGGTGATTGGTGGGTGCTGTCTCTCTCACTTTAGTTGAACCGAGTGTGGCTCGCCCGGTCCTTGAGAAGGTTAAAACGGAGTCTATTTGACGAAATATCGTTGTGGTTTTGATGCGAGGTGAGACTGGTTCTTGCTTAAGCCCGTAGCAGCCACGTAAAATTTGCAACAACAAAGTAGAGGACGTCTAACTTGTTTTTGCGGGGCATGTTGTGATGTGATATGGTCAAGGCGTGATGCTATATTTTATTGTATGAGATGATCATGTTTTGTAACCGAAGTTATCGGCAATGGCAGAGCCATATGGTTGTCGCTTTATTGTATGCAATGCAATCGCCTTGTAATGCTTTACTTTATCACTAAGCGGTAGCGATAGTCGTAGAAGCATAAGTTTGGCGAGGCGACAACGATGCTACGATGAAGATCAAGGTGTCGGCGCGGTGGCGATGGTGATCATGGTGGTGCTGCAAGATGGAGATCATGAAGCACAAGATGATGATGACCATATGATATCACTTATATTGATTTGCATGTGATGTTTATCCTTTTATGCATCTTATCTTGCTTTGATTGACGGTAGCATTATAAGATGATCTCTCACTAAATTATCAAGAAGTGTTCTCCCGAGTATGCACCGTTGCCAAAGTTAAATCGTGCCCGGACACCACGTGATGATCGGGTGTGATAAGCTCTCGTCCATCTACAACGGGTGCAAGCCAGTTTTGCACACATGAGAATACTCGGGTTATACTTGGCGAGCCTAGCATATGCAGATATGGCCTCGGAACACGGAGACCGAAAGGTCGGCGTGAATCATATAGTAGATATGATCAACATAAGATGTTCACCATTGAAAACTACTCCATTTCACGTGATGATCGGTTATGGTTTAGTTGATTTGGATCACGTGATCACTTAGATAACTAGAGATGTTTTTCTAAGTGGGAGTTCTTAAGTAATATGATTAATTGAACTTAAATTTATCATGAACTTAGTACTGATAGTATCTTGCTTGTTTATGTTTGATTGTAGATAGATGGCTCGTCTTTGTTGTCCGTTGAATTTTAATCGTTCCTTGAGAAAGCAAAGTTGAAAGATGATGGTAGCAATTACGGATTTGGGTCCGTAACTTGAGGATTATCCTCATTGCTGCCGAGAAGAGTTACGTCTGGATGCACCGCTAGGTGCGAACTCTTTGCTAATGCAAGCGCAGATGTTATGAGCGTCTGGCGAGCAAAGTGATGACTACTCTATAGTTCGATGTGCCATGCTTTACGGCTTAGAACCGGGACTTCAACGGCGTTTTGAGCGTCATGGAGCATATGAGATGTTCCAGAGTTGAAGTTGATATTCAACAGAATGCCCGGATTGAGAGATATGAAGTCTCCAATAAGTTCTATAGCTGCAAGATGGAGGAGAATAGTTACATTAGTGAGCATATACTCGAGAATGTGCAGGTACTACAATCACTTGACACAATTGGGAGTTAATCTTCCGGATGATTGTGTCATTGATGTAATTCTTCAATCACGCCACCAAGCTACAAAGGCTTCGTGATGAACTATAATATGCAAGGGTTAGTAAAGACTATACCGAGCTCTTCGCAATGCTAAAAGCTGCGGAGGTAGAAATCAAGAAGGAGCATCAAGTGTTGATGGTCAACAAGACCACTAGTTTCAAGAAGAAAGGCAAAGGAAGAAGAAGGGAACTTCAAGAAGAACAGCAAGCAAGTTCTTTGCTCGGAGAAGAAACCCAAGTCGGCCCTAAACTGAAAGCGAGTGCTTCTACCGCAAGCGCATCGTCCTTTGGAAGCGGAACTGCCCCAAGTATTTGGCGGATAAGAAGGATGGCAAGGTGAACAAAGGTATATGTGATATACATGTTATTGATGTGTACCTTACTAGAGCTCGTAGTAGCACTGGTATTTGATCTTGGTTACATTGCTAATATTTGCAACTCAAAGCAGGGGACTACTGATTGCGAACTCGGCAAAGGGCGAGGTGACGATCGCGCGTGGGAAATGGTTCCAAAGTCGATGTGATCGCGGTCGGCACGCTACCTCTACATCTACCTTCGGATTAGTTTTAGACCTAAATAATTGTTATTTGGTGCTGCGTTGAGCATGAACATTATATCTGGATCTTGTTTGATGCGAGACGGTTATTCATTTAAATCGAGAATAATGGTTGTTCTATTTATATGAGTAATATCTTTTATGGTCATGCACCCTTGAGGAATGGTCTATTTTGATGAATCTCGATAGTAGTGATACACATATTCATAATGTTGAAACCAAAAGATGCAGAGTTGATAATGATAGTGCAACTTATTTGTGGGCCTTGCCGTTTAGGTCATATCGATTGTAAAGCGCATGAAGAAACTCCATCTTGATGGACTTTTGGAGTCACTTGATTATGAATCACTTGGCACTTCGAACCGTGCCTCATGGGCAAGATGACTAGAACACCATTCTCGGTACTATGGAGAGAGCAACAGATTTGTTGGAAATCATACATACGGATGTATGTGGTCCAATGAATGTTGAGGCTCGTGGCGGATATCGTTATTTTCTCACCTTCACAGATGACTTAAGCAGATATGGGTATATCTACTTAATGAAACATAAGTCTGAAACGTTTGAAAAGTTCAAAGAATTTCAGAGTGAAGTTGAAAATCATCGTAACAAGAAAATTAAGTTTCTACGATCGATCGTGGAGGTGAATATTTGAGTTCTGAGTTTGGTCTACATTTGAAACAATGCGAATAGTTTACAACTTCACGCCACCCGGAACACCACAACGTAATGGTGTGTCCGAGCGTCGAATCGTACTTTACTAGATATGGTGCGATCTATGATGTCTCTTACAGATTTACCGCTATCGTTTTGGGGTTATGCTCTAGAGGCGGCCGCATTCACCTTGAATAGAACACCGTCGAAATCCGTTGAGGCGACACCTTATGAACTATGGTTTGGCAAGAAACCAAAGTTGTCGTTTCTTAAAGTTTGGGGATGCGATGCTTATGTGAAAAAGCTTCAACCTGATAAGCTCGAACCCAAATCGAGAAATGTGTCTTCATAGGATACCCAAAGGAGACAGTTGGGTACACCTTCTATCACAGATCCGAAGGCAAGACATTCGTTGCTAAGAATGGATCCTTTCTAGAGAAGGAGTTTCTCTCGAAAGAAGTGAGTGGGAGGAAAGTGGAACTTGATGAGGTAATAGTACCTTCTCCCTTACTTGAAAGTAGTTAAATCGCGAAACCGGTTTCGAGACACCTACACCAAGTAGTGAGGAAGTTGATGATGTTGATCATGAAACTTGAGATCAAGTTCTTGCAGAACCTCGTAGATCAACCGAGTAAGATCCGCACTGAGTGGTACGGTAATCCTATTCGGAAGTCATGCTACTAGATCATGATGAACCTACGAACTATGAAGAAGCGATGGTGAGCCCAGATTCCATAAAATGGCTTGAGGCCATGAAATCGAGATGGGATCCATGTATGAAAACAAAGTTTGGACTTTGGTTGACTTGCACGAGGGTAGGCAAGCAATAGAAAACAAGTGGATCTTCAAGAAGAAGACCGACACGACGGTAATATTATTGTCTATAAAGCTCGACTTGTCGCAAAGGGTTTCGGCAAGTTCAAGGGATTGACTACGATGAGACCTTCTCACCCGAGCGATGCTTAAGTCCGTCCGAATCATGTTAGCAATTGCGCATTTTATGATTATGAAATTTGGCAAATGGATGTAAAGACTGCATTCTGAATGGATTTACGGAAGAAGAGTTGTATATGATGCAACCGAAGGTTTTATCGATCCAAAGGAGCTAACAAAGTGTGCAAGCTCCGCGATCCATCTATGGACTGGTGCAAGCATCTCGGAGTTGGAATAAGCGCTTTGATAGTGTGATCAAAGCATTTGGGTTTGTCTGAGACTTTTGGAGAAGCTTTGTATTTACAAGAAAGTGAGTGGGAGCTCTGTAGCATTTTCGATATTATATGTAGATGACATATTGCTGATCGGAAATGATATAGAATTCTGGATAGCATAAAGGGATACTTGAATAAGAGTTTTTCAATGAAAGACCTCGGTGAAGCTGCTTACATATTGGGCATTAAGATCTATAGAGATAGATCAAGGCGCTTAATTGGACTTTCACAAAGCACATACCTTGACAAAATTTTGAAGAAGTTCAAAATGGATCAAGCAAAGAAAGGGTTCTTGCACTGTGTTACAAGGTGTGAAGTTGAGTAAGACTCAATGCCCAAAACCGCAGAAGATAGAGAGAAAATGAAAGATGTTCCTATGCTTCAGCCATAGGCTCTATCATGTATGCAATCTTGTGTACGGACTGATGTGTGCCTTGCTATAAGCCTAGCAGGAGGTACCAAAGTAATCCAGAGTGGATCATTGGACAGCGGTCAAGAACATCTGAAATACCGAAAAGGACTAAGGATATGTTTCAGTATATGGAGGTGACAAAGAGCTCATCGTGGCAGTTACGTTGATGCAAGCTTTGACACCGATCCGGACGATTCTAAATCGCAGACGGATCGTATTTACACTAAACGGAGGAGCTGTCGGTTGGTGCAGTTCTAAACAAAGCGTCGTGGCGGGATCTACATGTGAAGCGGAATACATAGCAGCCGAAGCAGCTAATGAAGGAGTGCGGATGAAGGAGTTCATATCCGATCTAGGTGTCATACCTAGTGCATCGGGTCAATGAAAATCTTCGTGACAATCTTGGAGCAATTGCCTTAGCGAAGGAATCCAGATTTCACAAGAGGACCAAGCACATCAAGAGACGCTTCAATTCCATCCGGGACTTAGTCCGGTGGGAGACATAGAGATTTGCAAGATACACACGGATCTGAATGTTGCGAGACCGTTGACTAAGCCTCTTCCACGAGCAAAACATGATCAGCACCAAGACTCCATGGGTGTTAGAATCATTACTATGTAATCTAGATTATTGACTCTAGTGCAAGTGGGAGGCTGAAGGAAATATGCCCTAGAGGCAATAATAAAGTTATTATTTATTTCCTTATTTCATGATAAATGTTTATCATTCATGCTAGAATTGTATTAACCGGAAACATGATACATGTGTGAATGCATAGACAAAACAACATGTCACTAGTATGCCTCTACTAGACTAGCTTGTTAATCAAAGATGGTTATGTTTCGACCATGAACAAGGAGTTGTTATTTGATTAACAAGGTCACATCATTAGTAGAATGATCGATTGACATGACCCATTCCCTTAGCTTAGCACACGATCGTTTAGTATGTTGCTCTTGCTTTTATCCATGACTTATACATGTTCTGTAACTATGAGATTATGCAACTCCGTTTACGGAGGAACACTTTGGTGCTACCAAGCGTCACAGCGAAGCTGGGTGATTATAAAGGAGTACTACATGTGTCTCCAAAGGCGGATGTTGGGTTGGCGTATTTCGAGATTAGGTTTTGTCACTCCGATTGTCGGAGAGGTATCTCTGGGCCCTCTCGGTAATGCACATCATGAAGCCTTGCAAGCACTACAACTAATGAGTTAGTTGTGAGATGATGTATTACGGAGCGAGTAAAGAGACTTGCGGTAGCGAGATTGAACTAGGTATTGGATACCGACGATCGAATCTCGGGCAAGTAACATACCGATGACAAAGGAACAACGTATGTTGTTATGCGGTCCGACCGATAAAGATCTTCGTAGAATATGTAGGAACCAATATGGGCATCCAGGTCCCGCTGTTGGTTATTGACCGTGAATAGTTCTAGGTCATGTCTACATTGTTCTCGAACCGTAGGGTCCATGCGCTTAAGGTTTCGATGGCGGTTATTATGAGTTTATGTATTTTGATGTACGAAGAAGTTGAGTCCGGATGTGATCACGGACATGACGAGGAGTCTCGAAATGGTCGAGACATAAAGATTGATATATTGGAAGCCTATGTTTGGAGTTGAATGGTTCCGTAAAACGGAATTTACCGAGTACCGGAGGTTACGGAACCCCGGGGTAAATGGGCCTCGGTGGGCCTCGAGGAGAAGAGGAGGGCCGGCCAGAGGAGGTGGCGCGCTCTCCCCCAGTCCGAATAGGACAGGAAGGGGCGGCGCCTCTCCTCTTCCCTCCCCCAATCCTATTCCAACTAGGAAGGGGGAGTCCTACTCCGGTGGGAGTAGGACTCCTCGGCGCGCCCTAGCTAGGGCCGGCCTCCCCCTCCCTCCTTTATATCTGGGGCAGGGGGCACCTTGGAACACACAAGTTTGATCTTTAGATCGTTCCTTAGCCGTGTCGGTGCCCCCTCCACCATATTCCACCTCGGTTATACCGTCGCGAAGCTTAAGCGAAGCCCTGCGCGGTGAAACATCAAGATCGCCACCACGCCGTCGTCTTGTGAAACTCTCCTCGACACTCGGCTGGATCGAGTCTGAGGGGCGTCATCGAGCTGTCGTGTGTCAAGAACTCGGGCGTCGGAGTAACGGGCGGGATCGGTCGGATCGCGAGGAGAACGTCGACTACTTCCTCTACGTTGTGATCGCTTCGCCGGGTCTACGAGGGTGCGTAGACAACACTCTCCCCTCTCGTTGCTATACATCACCATGATCTTGCGTGTGCGTAGGAAAATTTTTGAAATTACTACGTTCCCCAACACCACCGTCGTCAAGGAATGAGCTTCCGCATTGAAAACCGTGCATATCTGCAAGCCACTCCTCTCAAAGGCAACTATGGCCTCATGAAGAAAACTATGCTACTCATGACCTTGAGCTAGCAGTAGTGGTTCATGCCCTGAAGACATGGTGACATTACCTCTTACGGAAGGGATGTGAGATATACACGGGTCACAAAGGTCTGAAGTATATTTTCACCCAAAAGGAATTGGACACGAGGCAAAGAAGATGGCTAGACTTGATCAAAGATTATGACCACAGTGTTCAATACCACCCTGGGAAGGCTAATGTGGTAGCAGATACATTAAGCAGAAAGGCTTGTTCCTTGAATGCTATGCTTAAGAACAAGCTGCCCGCCTTGTATGAAGAACTTGAAAGCTTCGGGTTGGAACTGGTTGCACCAGGATTCTTAACTAACCTTGAAGTCAAGCCTTCAGGTGGCACCATTTGAAGTGTTATACGGACGGAAGTGCCGCACACCTCTCAATTGGTCAGAGACCGGAGAAGGACTTGTCTTCGGGCCCGACATCCCTCGTGAAGCCGAAGGGCAAGTCCAGCTTGTCAGAGAGCGTTTGAAGACTGCCAAGTCAAGACGAAAGAGCTACGCTGACTCACGTCGTCGAGACATGACCTTCCGGGTCGGAGACCATGTTTATCTCCGGGTCACCCCTCTCAAAGGAACCCAGCGCTTCCATGTCAAAGGAAAGCTCGCCCAAGATCCATCGGCCTTCTTCGAGATCACTCCAAGATTTAACAACCCCCTCCGAGATCTCTACAAGACGAAGAATAGACGGCTACCAGCTGGAGTTGCCACCTGAGCTACCTGGGGTGCACAACGCTTTCCATGCATCCCAACCCCGGAAGTGTTTCCAACTTCCTAACTTGCCCGATCTCTATAAGGGCGTTGACCACCGAGCCACCGACCCTAGTCCAACCCGACCCTACGCAGAGACCCCTCAGCAACCTAGATCAACCGAGAGCGTCATACACGAAGCCACACCATCAAGTACCTCAATCTCAAGGGAGCACTACACGGAAGCAGAAGCAACATGAAGACTTGAAGACTACCCCAGATACAAGTTTCTGTATCCCTTTCCGCGCCTAGTCTAGGAATCTCGGGGACGAGATTCTTGTAAGGGGGGTAGGTCTGTCACACCCTGATTTTCTTGGCACAACACTTAAGTCACTAAATCATGCTAAAATGCGGTTTGACAAAAACTTTTGAGTGTTTTGTCTTTGCTTTGATTGAATGTTGTCTGCTGTTTGCAAGTGCTCTAAAAATCAAATAAATCCTCCAACTCCTATACTTCATCTCCTTGATCCAAAACCTTTTCCCAATGATCATTCCATGTGTATAGAGCAATATAGAATTTTCTTACAAAAATAATTTGGCCAAAAGTATTTTCTAAATTTAGTTTTCCAAAACCCACGAATTGAGGTATGCCTTTGCAAGTACTTAACTAAGGGCAGTAAAATCTTTCTAAAATGTATTTGACTCCTATTAGATATAGGATACCCGAAACCACGTAAATATAATTTTAAAAGTTATTTTCCTATTTTATTTAAAGGCTTTTCTTAAGGCCGAAATGGTCTTTAATAGGTAAAAATTATTTTATTGCTTCAATAATATTTGAAAAATTCAGGAAAACTCATAGGACATATATAGTCCATATATAAGAGTTTCAACACATGGTTATGTTCAAAATATTGGTCAAACCCTCAAAAACCCTTTACGGATATTTCAAGCTTTTGAAATATTTACAAAGGAAATATCCTCCAAAAATTCCAAGAAAATTCTATCATCTCACATATGACATACTTGATGATATTGCCAAGTCTCATGTCATGGAGAATAGTTTAACCCCATGAAATCCCCTCAAAACCATTTCTGTCCATTTTGAAGTTTGAGCAACTTTACATTGCCAAACATGTCCAAATGTTCTAAAACCTTGTGAACTTGCTCAAATGGTCTAATAATTCATCTAGACCAAATGGCACAAGTTGGAGAGCAAGTTAACTTGATCAAAGTACCCCCAAAACTCTTTCTCGTCCGAACCATATTTGAACAACTTTGCCCTGCCAACCTTTTCTCCTTGATCCCAACTTTTGTGAGCATGTTAACATGATCAAATGATGACACTACACCAAGTGGTGCATCAAGGAGAACATATTTTCATGACTAAATCTTGGGAAACCCATTTCTGTTCATTTCTAGGGTTTACCAAAGTTGCATTGTCAACTTTCATCAAATGATCTCCAAATGGGTGGAAGGCCCTAATTATATGTGTCATATCACCCTATTGAGTCTCATGGCTTATGAAGATCATCTACTTTCCCAAACCAACATCAAACACCTTCTGGCATTTTGCAAAACCACTATTTGGACCCCTTCCACTAATCTCCATGACTTCTCCTTTTACCACAGCCCTCCTAGTTCCCTCTACCTCTGGTGTGCTTCCTGCCCGAGAGGCAATGATTAAGGGGAGGGCTCCATTTTCTTCTCTGGACATCCACTTTTCCCTCCCTTTGTCATCTCTCTCTCACTCCTGGCATGTTGCAGAGCATCCAAAGCCTCTTTCACCTTTGTTTATCCCCCCTGCAGCTCCAAGACACAAGTGGACACGGCAGAGTAAATGCGCTCATCTTGGCCAAAGCTCTTCTGAGGCGCGCTCTGATGTGGCCGAGCCCTGCCGCCGCCTCCCGTCCACCTCGGGCCGCCCAGCGCGCCATCGGCGCCTCGACGTCCATGAGACTCCACCACTCTGTCCCCTTCCTCTCTCTCCCTCCTGCTGCTCCCTTCAAGACGCTGCCGGCCGCCCGAGAGCTCCAATCGACGAGCTCACACGCGCGGCGCCCTAACACTTTCCCGCTCCTTCTCTCCCCTCCTCTCGCCCTAGACCAACCCCATGAGCACCCCAGACACGCCCACGCGTGCCCCCGTGGCCTCCAGCAACGGCTAGGAGCTCGCCAAGACGAGTCCACGGCACCCGCCTGTTCGCCTATTTAAAGGCCTTCCGAGCCCCTCCGCCTCCTTTGCCACTCTCTCCTCCTGTGAACCCCTAGACCTATCCTCACCTCCTCCCGTGCCCCCTTCTCCTACTACCACCGCATGGCGCCGCTCGCTCGCTCAAGTCGAGCAATGCCGAGCTCACCTCCTCCCTTTCCTCCACAGAGGCGCCCGTGGTCCGCAAGCCTCCCCACCTCCTCGAACCGTCAGGGGATGCTCGGCGCCGAGAGCCACGGATGGCCGACGACCTCCCCGCCATCGTCAAAGCTGCGGTCACCTCGGCCCCCTCCGCGGCTGTGACCTACGCTTGGAGGATCGCCGCTCATGTTGAGCTTCGCCCATAGGCGGAGCGTCGCGGGGACGGCCGAGCGCCGGCAATCGCCGGATGAGCGCCGCCGAGCCCAACCCGCCTCTGTCCTACCCCGGCGAGAGGAAGAAGACGACCAGTGGGCGGGCCCCACCTCCCTGGGCCCCACATGTCGGCCGCAGAGGGCGCTGACTCGACCACCGGCGTGGTTAAGTGGAACGGCTTCACGCCGAGCCGTCTGCCCGAGCAAAGGCGTACTCCACTGAGTGCGCCATCGGCGCCACACTGGCACCCCCACGCTGGTGATGCCCTCGGGCCGCCCACGGTCTATCTGGCGCCATGAGCGCAGAATAAGGTTAAGCCTTATTCACTTCTTTCCTTTTCCAGTCTACTTCAAAAATCCATAAACAGATCAAAACAAGTCCAAATTTGATGAATCAAATTTCTAGTAGCTCATAAAATCATGATCTATCTCATGGTGCAACTTGCATAGTTTTCCAGAAACTTTTTCTTCACAGACATTTATCAAATCTTGTTTTTCCTATTTCTGTGATAAGCTTTAGAAAATCACAGAGAGCTCAATATTGATCCAAATGCCATGATTCCAATTCCTAGATGAATCTAAGCTCATAACCTAGTTTATGAACATTTTTCTTGATGCTTTTTGTACCACATAAATTATTGAGGCATTTCTTCATATTTATCAGCTTTGCAAATTCATAGGAAATTCATTTGAACTCCAAATCCAGTGAAACCAATTCCTAGATGCTTCTAAAATCTTGCTTTGTCAAATAGGTGCCTTTGCTCATTTTTCAAAAATATATTTCTGTACACTTCTAGCAAATCCATAAACCTCTTGATTCCATCATATTGAAATGTTCGGAGATGTCCATTGATCCACTTCCAATGAAATCACTTTGGTCATTCCTCATATGACCGAGGTATCCAATAAAAGTCAACTTCACATTTTTAGAGCACTTTTATTTCTGACTTGTTGTGTTGCTTATTATGCTGTTTTCGGCGATAGTTGTGAAGTAGACGGAATGCTCGGAGTTGGACCAGGGATATTTGAAGATCTCGAAGACTTCGTTACAACAGGCAAGCAGCCCTTTGACCATGTCTATGGAACCTTTTCTTATGCATGTCATTTAGCTCTTTATTAATGTTGCATCGGAATCATGATGAGATGGTGAACCACGTGGGTTGGTTGCCACGGTTACTTCCTCGTTGATACTTGCATTGTGCATGGCCCTACCTTCTTATGAGGGATATGCCGGTGGGAGTAGATAGGATGCTAAAGTAGATGCTATGCAAAAAGGGATGGGAATATGCATGGTGAAGGAAACAAAATATTTTCAAAGTCTTTGAAAACCCCGTCGGGTGCCACTTATGCCCGAGGGAGATGATGAGATGGGTGACCACTTGATGACGAAATGGTGTGCCAAGCAAAAAGGGTGTGTTGTTTTCAAAACGGATTGGTCGGAGTTGCGACCGTTATTCCAACCTTACATGCGCGACCACTCTACCCTTATATGGGAAAGGGCATTGTTGAGTACCTAGATCGATACTAGCTTGGAGCCCGCATTACTAGTGACGGGGGAGAGTTGGTGCTCTCTCTTGGGACGGGGTCGTGCTGTAGGGCGGCCATGACTGTTTTCACAGGGCACCGGACACACCGTTGGTACCCCGTGCTTGTGGTATGTGATGAATATGGGAGCGAGGCTCCACAACTTTATAATGTAAAATGATTGGCACGGGGGTTACTACCAATCGAGTGGACTCCATGTTAGTGTCGTCTAGGGAAAGGCGATGATCGGGTGCTTACCCCGGGTATCTAAGGTACCGCGGGTCGTGGATGACACGGAAGTTCCCCGAATCTAGTGGGTAAAGTGTGCAACCTCTGCAGAGTGTAAAACTATTCGAATAGCCGTGTCCACGGTCAAGGACAGTTGGGTAACCGCTCTTGGGCTACGTCCACTTGTTTTCAAATTCAGTGTGTGTGATGATGGAAATGGAGGGGTCAAGTCAAAGGACTTGACACGACCGAGATGGGTTGGTGCCCACTGCTTATGATAAATGGGTTGGTGCCCTCTATTTATGTTGATATCGTGACCAGATCTCATGGTTACTTGAATTCTCTTGATGCATGCTTTTATAGGATGTTGAACATGTCATTGCACTCAAAACTAGCTTTATGCAAAATTTACCTATGTCATGCATTGTTGTACCTTGAACCAAAACATGGGTTGCTTGTAGTACATTCAAAGTACTCATTGGCTTGCCTTTGGTTATTTCATTGACGGGCATGAAAGAACAGGATGTGATGGAGAACACTTGGTGGACGAGCATGCGAGCTAGGATGCTTCCCAAATGTAATGCCCTGTAGGGTTAAGGCAGATGGCATGGGTCCAAGTTATCGACGAAGATTTCCGCTGCGATGTTATACTCAAGACTCGACCATAATGGTCCTACTTGTGTAAAACGGTATGTATGGATGTAAGACTCTTGTTATTCAGCTTCTGTGTGTTCAGTGAGCATTGATCTCTGGGATCACTGTACACGTGCATTCGGTGATCACGACTTCCGAGTCGGGGTCCCCACAAGTAACATACCGATGATAAAGGGAATAACGTATGCTGTCATAATGGTTTGACCGATAAAGATCTTCGTAGAATATGTGGGAGCCAATATGAGCATCCAGATTCTGCTATTGGTTATTAACCGGAGAGGTGTATCGGTCATATCTACATAGTTCCTGAACCCGTAGGGTCCGCACGCTTAATGTTTGATGACGGTATAGTATTATATGAGTTATGTGATTTGGTGACCGAATGTTGTTCGGAGTCCCGGATGAGATCACGGACATGGCGAGGAGTCTCTGTCGCGGGGGAGCACGAGCACCTATGGGGCAGGGGGGCCCCTTCTGGTCCGGCAGGGAGCGGAGGGCGCACGAAGAGCAGATCGAGGTCGAGCGCGCGGGGGAGATTTTTACCCAGCTTCGGAGCTCTCCGGAGAGATAATACTCCTACTGCTGCTTTGTGTTTGTATTTGTTCTTGCTCGAAAGCGTGGGTATCTTGTGGTCTCGAATGAGTCGAACTGAGCCGAACAATCGAACCCCCCCACGCAAGCGCACGGGCCTCCTTTTATAGTCTAAAGGGTCACCGGCGGTGTGGCAACGCAGAGAGGGGTAGAAAGGTAAAACGTGGGTTGGTACAAGCTGCTATCTCTGATGCCCCCTACCTAACTTTCGACGGCGGGGACAAGAGCATTTACGCCCGTCCGGTCGCTCCAACAAAGGCAGAAACGACCGTTAGGGCGCCACCGATTGCCACGATGGCCTCCTAGTCACCTTCGCCGCCACCTCGCACCGCTAGGCTGCCTGACCACACGCCACGTGCACCAGGAATGATCCTGTGGCGACACGTCGTCGGGTGAGCTGGGCGCATGCAGAGTGGTGGCCGCCGCGAAAGCGCCTTTGCCGCGTCGCTGTCTTGTTGCACCCATAAGCTTGCCGCTCGTCGAGGTCTTGCCGGGCGCTGGCAGCGTCGTGGCAAGTTTCTGAAGTGCCTTGGTTGGCCTTCCCGGCAAGCTCCTCTTGCCGGGGTCTTGTTCTTCCCGGCAAGCTTCTCTTGCCGGGGCCTTGTCCTTCCCGGCAAGCTCCTCTTGCCGGGGCCTTGTCTTCAAAGTTAACACTTTGTTCTTGAATGGTAGTAATAGGAATGACGAAGGGTCTTGGCGGACGCCCGGCAAGCCTTGCCGCTGAGACGCCGCGATCGCCGTGCAGACAAGTTCGGGTACTAAGGTACCCCTACTTTAGTACACCGACAGGAGCCCCCGGGCCTGGGCCATACACGGTGCCGAGCGCTGTTGGGCCAGGCCCAAAACAGGGCACGGGCACACGCGGCCTGGGTCCAAACCAGATCCGCTCCGTATCCACCGCGGCCTCTCGCAACGGCACGCGTCAATCGCGGCGTCGTGGGAGAGGTCGTGGGCAATACTTAAATCCAGGAAATGCGTAACGTTCACCTCCCCTGTTTATAAGCAGAGAAACAGGTCGTTCCCCACCTTCGCCACTTGCGGTTCCTTCCGAAAGCTCCGCCTCCCTCCGCTTCCCAAGCGAAGAGAGCAGCGCTCCGCCGCCGTCACCGCTGTCGTCCTCAACGCTTCGCGCCCCCGCCGCTTCCGCCATGGCTCGAAGACCAGCAAGGCCGCGAAGTCGGCCGAGGCGTTATGCTTGAGGCGCTGCGAAGAAGCGAGTGCTTTTCCCGCCGAGCTCACCCCGAAGGCGCTGTGGGAGGAGTTCTACCTCTTCTGGTCGACGCAGACGCGGGCGCATCCGCGCACGCCGGTGCTTTCCGCTGAGGCTTCCAAATCGAAGCGGTGCCCAAAAGGGTACTATTTCTTTCCGGTGTTCTTCTATTGCGGGCTCTGCCCACCTTTTTCGGACTTCTTCTGCGACATCATGAATACCTATGGGTTTCATCTTCTTGATTTCACCCCCAACGCCGTTCTGACAATGGCGGTTTTCGCACACCTCTGCGAGAACTTCGTTGGCATCCACCCAAGTGTCGCTCTTTTTCGCCATTATTTCACCCCCCGAGCCGAAAAAGGAGAGCCATTGGCTGGTGGAGTCGCCTGGACCTCTCGACTTGGCATGAAGGAGGTGTATCTGGCGGGCGAGCTCCGCAGCAAGTGGGATGAGTGGAGGGCGGAGTGGTGCTGGATCTGTGATGCCAATCCGCAGCCCTTCACCAACTGCGCGCCAGCTCGGGTAGTTCGCGGTGGCGATCGGGCGCTCTGTCTCGGACGATGCCAAGTCAAGATCGCCACCACCCGAATCCTCCGGCTCAGGCTTGCCGGGCTCACAGCAGGGGCGGTTGGCGCGGATTTCCTTCGCCGTCGCATCGCCCCTCTGCGAAGAGGGGAGGCCCGCCGCGTTTGGCAGTCCGGCGAATATCATGAGGCTGCGCCGGGCCTCAATTTCAACTTCACAGTTTCGAGCTTGACGGGATCTTCGAGGAGCTGTTCAAGCACGACGCCAACCATCCGAGTGGTTCAGCTACCGCGGTGTCATCCCATTGTGCAACAACTCGGTAGCGATCAGTGTCTGCGCAATGATGCCAGAGTGCGATTCGCACGAATAATCCCAACTTGATGAAGCCGGCGGCGGCGTCGTGCGGCAATTCTTCGATGGCTTGCGGAGGTAGCGATCAACTCCGACGAGCGAGGCTCCTCACCGCGCCACCACCGAGAACGAGATCGCTACATCGTCACCAGGGTCAAGAGGCGGCGGCAGCTGCCGCCGCAGTGAGTTTGGCTTCACGTTTGGAGGAGGCAGAGGCGGCGAGGCGGCAAGCCTTGCCGACAGGGAGGACCTCGCCGGAGAGGTCGTTGGCGAGCCCGAGGGCAAGCGAGCGAGCCCACCGAGGCGCGAGCGGCCAGCCGTCTTCGAGCAGCGGCTTGCCGCAGGCGGAGCCCCCCAGCGCAACCCCAATCCCAACCAAGAAGGCGCCTCCGTCGAGTTGGGGATACGGCAGGAGAACAGGCAGTCCAGCAGCCGAGGCGCCGTGGGACACGCCCACCGCGGCAAGTACCGTTGCGCGGAGGGTCCAGTGTGCCATCAATCGAGGCGGGTCTTCCGGCCGCCACGCTGATCCGCCACAGCCCGGCAAGCGTCGAAGGAGCCTACTCCTCCGCCATACCGCAGAGAGGGTACGGACTTGACCTCTCCGCGCTGAGCTCCGATGATGATGAAGAGGAGGAGGAGGAGGAGTAAGACTTTCTCCTCGCTGTTCTGATTTTCTTTGATCTTTGTCGTTTCTTGTCTTGCATCCGACCGCTTCTCTCTGAATCCTTGCTCTATTTGAGGACTCGGCGAGAGGGCGGCGAAGAGGGCCAAGGTCCCGTGGTCGTGATCGAGGGCGATCCTGCCGTGATGCAGAAGACACGCCCGAGACCACCTTGACGGACCCGATGCCTTCTCCAAGAAGCAGCCCTCAAAGACATCCCCCAGCGTAAGTGTTTGGTTCACTTCTGTTGTGGGGCGCGCATGGGTGCTTCTTCTTTGCTAACATCTTGATTCTTGATTCATTCGTGTAGGAGCGAAGCAGGCCCACCAGAGCAACAGAGGCCGCCGGAGGTGCCTGTCGGCCGACCACGCCCGCCAAGGGGCGATTCTCCGACAAAGGAGCGCCCCGGCAAGGGAGGGGTCCCGGCAAGGGTGGAGCAGTGAACCCCGATGGTGGAGCCCATGGTTACGGAGCCCAAAGACAGTAACCCTTCTTGTCGGAAATCTTCCCTTGGGTTTTTCTTGATTTTCTTCTTTTTTTGATATTTGCTTGATTTTTCCTTCCTCTTTCGTCCTCGATCCCCTCTCACAGATCCGATGGAGACCGAGGCCACCGGCGAGGAAGGCGCACTTGGCGACACTGGGGATGCAGCTGCCGACGAGGAAGAGGCGGCGCCGATTTAACCCGGCCACGAAGAAGCCGCCAAGGTTCTTTGGCGCATGAGTGGTGAGGATCCGCGATCGTCTTGACGACCCGGAGGACACAGAGCGCAAGGCGCTGCGTGACCGATCCGACCCCTCTGCCGCTGATGCGCCACGGGTTCGAGGAGCCCGGCCAGCGATACTTGAAGGCCGGGCGAGGGCGTATACATCAAGCTTCCTGGCGTCGAGTTCTGGCGCCGGTCGAAGGAGAGGAGTTTGACGGGAAGTACTCGCCTCATTGGCTGGCGATGGTTGACGCGCTGGCGCAAAGCAGCAATGGCGAAGTCCGAGGAGGAGCGATTGTTCGAAATTGGTATCACTCTACCGCGCCCGGCAAGCGAAGCTTGAGTCCCGGGAAGCACTTGTCGACGGGCAGGAGTTGACATAGAGAAGCATGCGGAGGAGCTCAAGAGCTGCAACCAGGAGGCCCTCCGATCCATTGCGGAGGAGAGGGCGCAACTTGACGAGGCAAAGAAGGCGTTCATCCTGGAAAAGGCTGAGGCCGAGGAGCGCAGAGGCTCGCCAAGCGAGGAGATGTCCAGCGAGAAGGTGAGTGACGCGAAGAAGGTGAACTGGACAGCCACGAGGAGGAGCTCGCCACACGGGAACAATCACTTGGCAGGGCACTCAAGGACGCAAAGGACGCTGCCGCAGCCGCCGAGGCCGCCAAGAAAGAGCTGGAGGAGAAAGTGGCGCAGCTGGAGGCGGAGATGGGAAAGAAGAATGAAGAGCTTGCCGCACTCCAGCGTGAACGCGAGAAGGATGCGCTTGCCCATGGCGATCTGCAAGCTCACCGCCGAGAAGGCCGAGGAACCGAACGCTGCCAGGACTCAAAGCGCCGACCGAGATGAAGTGGCCGCTTTGACGGAGACATCGGACGCCGCCAAGAAGCGGAGGATGACTTGAAGAAGGAGCTCAAGGGCCACGAGGAGTTGCCGACGAGGGCCGCCGAGACTCAAAACACCTTCAAGGCCACGGTGGAGCTCGACGGAGGGCCTCGCCAACATCGTTGCATCCATCGACGAGGAGTCTGGCGGAGCTGGACTTGGTGGGCCGGTACTCCATCGAGGAAAACCTCCAGCCAGGCGCCAAGCTTACTCTTTTGTTCAAGGGCGTGGTGACGGCTCTCCAGTAGCTCCGGGAAAGGATCCCGAAGAAGCTGGCCGATGAGTCACGCGCAATCTGCGCCAGGGTCTTGGAGAAGGTGCTGGTGAAGATACTCTTCCGCAACCCGAACCTCGACCTCTCCCGTGTCCTCAAGAAGCTGTCGGCAGGTGCCGATCTTGAAGAGCTCAAAGCCATCGTCGCACCCATCGTGGACAAGGTCAATGATGTCGGGAGGGTCGACGGCGAGGGCGTGATTAGGCCACCTTCTTCTCCCTTTCCTTGCCGCCGCTAGATATGTCATAGGAATAACTCATCGTAGCGCGCAAGTTATTTATTGTAATATAACTTTATCCCGGTAATCGCTTGTTACGTTATCTCCTTTACTTGATTCCATCCTTGTGCGTTTTTACCCTTACGCTTTTAGGGAACTTGCGGTGCTAACACGCTTGTCATGAAGCGCTAAGTGCGAACGTCGGACTTCTTTGGCGGTGTTGCCTCCGCAAGAAACCTCGTCGGGGCTAGTTGCAAGACACTTTTATTGTTGAGCGGACTCGAAACAAAGTAAGGGCGCAACTTAGCCACGAGTTGATTCCTTCCAAGACATGTGTTTCCCATACAAGGCACGGTCGTTCAAGGAGTATAACTTAAAAATTTAAAAACTGACTGTGCTCAAACTTTGGAAACTTAGCTTTTCTGTCGTTTGTGTCCCGGCAAGTCTTAAGCTTCTTTGAACGACGCCTGGTCCATATGTTTATCCTCTCCCCGTGAACTTGTGGGCGGAGGAACCTTCTTTTTGAGCAAAAGAAAGAAGAGAAAATAAAGTTATGGAGCCTTAAGGCTCGTTATTGCTTACCGGGAGCAAGTTCTGCACAAAGTGTCAGCGTATACATGCTACAAAAGAAAAAAAAGGCATGCAATTTGACAATATGTGCTGAACATACGATCTTTATTTAGGCACGGATCTGCGCCCGGCTTTGTACAAAGGGTTACATGCTGTGATGGCAATGCTTGTACAAAAGGTGGTTTGGGGACGGCAGTTCAAGCAACCGCGCTTTATGGGTAAAACTTACGAAGATGCTCTATGTTCGTGAGTTGCTCACCGGAATGCCATCTTGGTCTCAAAGCAGACGGCGCTTGAGCCTAGTGACTCGTTTTACCCGATAAGGGCCTTCCCACTTCAAGGCCAACTTGTTGGAATTCTTGGCGGATTGAACGCGCCAAGAACAAGGTCGCCTTCCTCGAAGCTTCGGCATTAACTTTGCGGCTATGGTAGCGCGCAAAGCTTCTTCGGTAATGAGCAGCTCGTCAAAGAGACTCAAGACGATCTTCCTCAAGGAGCAGCGTGTCATCTTGCCGCAGCCGCTCTTGCTCAAGCTCATCATAAGCGAGCACTCGAGGCGATCCGTATACTGAGTTCCGTGGGGAGAAGCGCCTGCGCCCGTAAACGAGCAAAAGGTGTCGGCGATGGCTCGATTTGGCGTTGTTACGATCGACCAAAGAACCACTGGCGCTCCTCGATCAATTTCTTCCGCACTTGTGTAGCCTGTCGAAAGTTCGGCCTTGAGCCCGCGAGCACTTGGCGTTGCCCTCTCCGCTTGACCGTTGCTTCTCGGGTGAGCAGCGAAGCGGCGATCTTGGCGCCAAGATCTTGGACGTCTTCGCGTGAAGGTGCGGCTCGTGAATTGTGTGCCGTTGTCGGTGATGATCCCGTTAGGGACTCAAACGGCAAACAATTGACCAAGAACTTGATGCACGATCAGGTTGTCACCTTTCTCGTGGCTCCACTTGAGCCACTTTGTGAACTTGTCGATTACAACGCATAAGTACTCAAAGCCCCGATACTTCGGGGAAAGGGCCGAGGATGTCGAGCCCCGGACCAAAAATGGCTAGGATAAAGGGATTGTTTGGAGAGCTTGAGCTGGTTGATGTATACATTTGGAGTGGAACTGCACGCTTCACACTTGGTTACTTGTGCGATCGCATCCGGAGGGCTGTCGTCCAAAAGAAACCTTCTTGGAAAGCTTTGCGGCAAGTGCTCTTCTTGCCAATGTGGTGACCACATATGCCTCCATGTATCTCCGCCAACAGCTCTTGTCCTTCTTCCCGGAAATGCACTTCAATTTCACTCCGTTGAATCTTTTTCTCAGACAAGATGTCATCGACAAACTGGTACATACTTGATTGCCGGGCTACTTTTTCGCTTCTTCTTGCTCCTCGGGAAGTTCTCTGTTTGAAGGAAATGGACTATCTGCGTGCCCATGCCGGAGCTTGTGGCTCGACAACAAGGACTAAAGGCGCAAATGCTGCTGCTTGGGAACATCGGCTCTACGGCAAGAATGCAGGGTCTTCGCTGAGCGAGATGCTCCTCGGCAAGCGTGTCGGGCACTGACTTGTCGGGAGCGCTCGCTTCAACGGAACAAACCCTAGGGCTTGTCGGAGCAGCATCTCCTCAAGACACTTCTGCGATCCTGGGACCTTCTTGGCGGCGGCTTTGGGAGCTCACGGAAAGTAGTCGCCAAGAACCAACTTTCTCTTCTGATCTCGTCCGAGTTGATGGTGTTACAGATGGCTGAATCAGCTTGAGCATAAAATTCCTGGTTCCATTGTGTAACTTGAGGCGGCACACTTTGATAGGCCATCTGCAATGTCGTTCGAGCTCTCGGAACATGCTCCATCTGCAGCCGTCAAAATGCTCTTCCAGCTTCCTCACTTCATCAATGTAGGCTTCCATCTACGGACTCGATAATCTTTATTAACTTGGCGGACGACAAGTCGCGTGAGTCACCCCGACAATAAGCTTCTTGATCCCAAGTTCTACCGCGATCTCGAGTCCGCAAGCAAGCCTTCATACTCTGCAGTATTGTTTGTTGCTTGCTCCTTGGGAAAGTGCATTTGGACCACGTGCTTGAGGTGCTCTCCGGTGGGTGCGACAAGTAGCACGCCAAGACCGGGCGCTTTGCAGCGAGAAGGCACCATCAAAGTACATGATCCATTCCTTGCTCGCCGTTGTCGGGATGCTCTTCTCCGAATTTCTTCATCGGTGTTGGCGTCCACTCGCTATGAATTTCGCCAATGCTCGGCTCGATAGTTGAAGTACTTTCAACTTGAGGCCAAAGCTTGACAGTTCTAGTGCCCACTCGACAATCCCGCTGTTGATTCTCGGATTTTGCATTATCCTCTTCAACGGAAAGCGAGTGACAACTGTGATCTCATGTGCTTGAAAGTAATGGCGCAGCTTCCTCGAGGCCATGAGAAGGCGAAAAGCAACTTCGCACACCGTAGTACCTTGATCTAGCCCCTCAAGTGAGCTCGAAGTAAACTGGCGCTGCACCATCTTCTTTTGTTTTTCTTCCGGCAAGAATCAGACAGATCCATCCTTGCCGGGCGAACTTCGTCGGGAAGCCCCACGCTTGTCATTTGGACTCGCTTGCCACGGTTGCTTGGCTCATCATCCGCCTCCTCTCTGCTACATTAACGCAGCACTAACCACTTGATTGGTTGCCGCCAGATATAGCAAAGAACTTCTCTTGTGGTTTAGGTGCGACAAGTGTTGGAGTGGAGGATAGGTATCTCTTCAAGTCTCAGAGCGCAGCCTCCGCTTCGAGTCCATTTCATTGGACCTGCCTTTTTCAAAATTTTGAAAAATGGCGGGCGCCTCAGCAGACTTAGAGATGAACCTCTCGAGAGTAGCAACACAGCCGCAAGTCTTCGACATCCTTGACGACTTCGGGCTTCGATCGTTCGATGGCTTTAATCTTGTCGATTGGCTTCGATCTCCGCCGAGATACAAAGAATCCGAGAAGCTTGCGGAAGGAACTCCAAACACGCACTTCTCGGATTCAACTTGAGGTTGATCTTGCGCAGATTTGTGAAGGTCTCGCCCAAATCTTGGATCAAAGTTTCTTTGTCTTTGCTCTTGACCACTATGTCATCCATGTAAGCTTCTACATTCTGTTTAGTCTGTGGCTCAAAAGCATGACCGACTACTCTTGCAAATGTTGAACCAGCATTCTTTAGTCCGAAGGCATCCGTACAAAGCAAGACATGCCACATGGAGTAATGAATGCGTTTTCTTCATCCTCTTACGCCATGAAGATCCGGTGGTATCCCGAGTATGCATCAAGAAATGAAAGCAGATCACATCCCGCCGTGGAGTCGCTAATCTGGTCAATGCGCCGCAAGGAAATGGATCCTGGGACAAGCTTTATTAACATCGGTGAAGTCAATACAAAGCCTCCACTTCCCGCTTGCCTTGCGCACGACTCACCGGATTGGCTAACCACGCTGGATGGAGTACTCCTCGACCAAGCCTCGCCGCTTCCAATTTCTTGATCTCTCTACAATGAACTCTTGACGCCCATTGCTTGTTTCGACTCTCTCGCTTGACGGGCCGCGTGAGGGCAGACGGCAAGGTGGTGCTCAATTACTTTCACGGGAACACCGGGATGTCGATGGTTGCCATGCAAACACATCGACATTCGCCCGCAGAAAGCAATGAGCGCGCTTCCTATTTAGGGTCAAGCGTGGCACCGATGGTGAAGGTTCCACCTGCCGCCCTCCTTGGCGGCCACTTTCTTGGTCTCGTGTAGCTGTTTTGCCTTCTTGCACTTGGGGTGGAGCTCGATGGTGCGTCCTCGACGGTAGCGCAGCACTCAAGTGGTGCGCTTGCGGAGTGGGCATCGAGCTACTCTTGCCGGACTTGGTCTTCTTCTTCTTCCCCGGAGCTTCAATGCAAGTGGTTTGCGCTCATCGCACCGATGCTTCCGTGTAGATCTTGTCGGTACAGATAAGTGCATCTTTCTTGCCGCCGTGGACAGAAATAACACTTATCGGTCCGGGCATCTTGAGCACGTTGTAAGCATAATGAGAGGCTGCCATGAACTTGGCAAGCGCTGGACGGCCGAGTATCCCATTGTAGGGCAATGGGAAATCAGCGACATCAAATGTGACGCTCTCTGTTTTGAAATTCAGCTCGCTGCCAAACGTCACCGGCAGTGTGATCTTCCCCTTTGGCTTGCTCCTTCCCGGGTTAATTCCTTGAAAGGTACCAGTTTCTTCGAGCTTGCTGTCGGGGATCTGGAGCTTGTTGAGCACCGCGGAAGAGATCAGATTCAGGCCGGCCCCGCCGTCAACCTACATCTTCGTGACCTTGAGGTTGCGGATGGTTGGCTAAACCAACATCGGCAAGCACCGACCGCGATGATGCGATCAGGTGATCCTCAACATCAAAGACGATGGGTGTCTTTGGACCACTTCAGGGCTTGCACGATTCGACCGATGGTTCTATCAGATTCACCTCCCGCACCCATCGCTTGAGTTGACGGTGCGAGGTGTGAGAAGCACCGCCGACGCACAAAACCTCCGTTGCCTTCTCAAACTCTTGGTCGCCGGTCTCATCCTCATCCATCTCATCATCCTCATCTTCTTCTTCGCCCTTGTCGCGCCACGGGAGGTCTATCTCCTTGCCACCGCTTGGCCTTGCCGCTGGCGCCTCCTCGGCGGGAAGTTTCTTGCCGGATCCTCCGCCACCTTCCGGGCCTTTTCCTTGTCGCGACGCCATATTCAGCTTTCGTAGCTCGCCATCCGCTCAACCTTCTTGCATGCTTGGAGGTCATGGCCCTTGGTGCGATGGATCTTGCAAGATCGCTTGCCGGAGCCGCCTCGCTTGTCGGCGGCCACCACAGCCTCGGGCCGAGTCGCCAGCTTTGGCCTTGTCGGAGCCGCCTCCGTTGCCGGATTGCTCAACAACTAGCACATCCTTAGCCTTTTCTTTCGTTATTCCGCCTCTGGTTCCTCTTTGCCGAGGGCGCCCTCACCGTAAGATCCTTCGCTCCTACATTCTCTCCGGAGTTTCCTCCCCTCAAAGACGTGCTCACTTGTCGGCCGAGCATATAGCTCACGACATCTTCGATCTTGCACATCGCCATCTCCTCCTCATCTCGCGTTACGCGACGTTCGATGGAACGCTACCGATAATCGCGTGGTGGATGTCAGGATGTTGCGCCGCACCGGCTGAATCTCTGTATGTACTTTGCAGGGTTCTCCTTCCTTCAGGCAAGCAAATGAAGATCGCTTCTGGCCATGGGGCTTGTGGTCGCTGTGAATGCGCCGACAAACCGATGGCACAGGTCCGCCCACGAAGAAATGGAGCTGTCTGGCAAGTGCATGAGCCAAGATCTGACGTTGGGCTTGAGCACTAGCGGGAAGTAGTTGGCGAGATCTTCTCATCGCGCCCCGCAGCTCGCACCGCGATGGTGTAGACGCCGAGGAACTCGACGGATGTATCCCGCCATCGTGCTTTCGCACGCGTCGCTTGAAGTTCTGGTGCCGCCACCGACTTGCCGTAGCTCATGAGTGAATGCAGGCAACCTATCACAGACGGCAAGTCGCTGGTTCCCGGCGCATGCATATCGAGAGGGCCCGGTAGGCTGGTCGATCGACGTTGCGCCTCGCGACGCCGATGCGAAAAGCGAAGCGTCTTCGTGTCATCGTTCTTGGAGAACTTGGCGTTGATCGCGGCGAGCTCGCGGGTCCGACAATGCAGTGGAGTCGGTGTCGAGGTTGGCCCGACGAGTCGGCGATCTTGGCCTTCGGGGCGGGGAGTGCATGATGGTGGCACCCCCAGCGGTCTTGTCGGTGTCGGCTTGCTCCTGGGCGTCTTGCCGGGGCTTCGATGTGCTCGGTTGCCGGGGCTTGTCGGCGTTGGCGAAGCCGACGAGGCTCTGAATGGTCATCCTCCAGTCGTCGATTTTGTCTGGCGCTCGAGGGTAATCTAGAAGCAACTGGGCTCGGGCCAGCGCTTCCTCTGGAGTCTTGGGCAGTGGTGGCGAACGACGCGAGGTGCGGGATATGCTCAAACTTCTAACAGTGTTAGAAGGAGCAGCATCTCGCCCAGGCGACCGTACTGCGCTCGTGCCAGCGTGTTGGCGTGCATGTTGGCCTTGAGCGTCCCGCGATCCGCCGGCTTGGCCTTGTTCCAACGCGAGCACGGTGCTAGGAGCACCGTGGCGTTGTCGATTCTGCCCCTCCTGGGAGGGGTGTGGTGGATGTACAGACGCCGAAGCTTGCGGGGCCTTGTCCTTGGACCTGGTGACGACGTGAGTCTCACCGTCGGCGCCCGCTCCTCCGCCGGCGTCCACCCCACCGCCCGTTTGCTCCGGTGGCGGTAGGATAGTCGTGGACGGAGTGGCCACCTCTGAAGCCTTCTTCTTCGGTGGCATATCGATGAAGATGTTGATGTAGCGCACACAGAGACCGGATCAGGTTCGCACCACCTCGACGCCCCCCACCTGGCGCGCCAAAGATGTCGCGGGGGAGCACGAGCACCTATGGGGGGGGGCCCTTCCGTCCGGCAGGAGCAGAGGGCGACTAAGAGCAGATCGAGGTCGGCTGCTGGGAGATTTTACCCAGCCGAGCTCTCCGAGAGATAATACTCCTATCGCTGCTTTGTGTTTGTATTTGTTCTTGCTCAAAAGCAGGGGTATGTTTGTGGTCTCGAATGAGTCGAACTGAGCCGAACCCAACCAACCCCCTCTACAGGCGCACGGGCCTCCTTTTTATAGTCTAAAGGGGTCACCGATAGGTGGCAACGCAGAGAGAGGGGTAGAAAGGTAAAACGTGGGTTGGTACAACTGCTATCTCTGATGCCCCTACCTAACTCGACGGCGGGGGACAAGAGCATTTAATGCCCGTCCGGCCGCTCCAACAAAGGCAGAAACGACCGTTAGGGCGCCACCGATCGCCACGATGGCCTCCTAGTCACCTTCGCCGCCACCGCACCGCTTAGGCTGCAGACCACACGCCACGTGCACCGTGAATGATCCTGTGGCGACACATCGTCGGGTGAGCTAGAGCGCATGCAGAGTGGTGGCTTCGCCGCTGCAAGCGCCTTTGCCGCGTCGCCGCCTTTGTCGCACCCGCAAGCTTGCCGCCGTCGGGTCTTGCCGGACGCGCGGCCGCCGTGGCAAGTTTCAAGCACCTTGGTTGGCCTTCCGCAAGCTCCTCTTGCCGGGTCTTGTTCTTCCCGCAAGCTTCATTGCGGGGTTTGTCCTTCCCGGCAAGCTCCTCTTGCCGGGCCTTGTCTTCAAAGTTAACACTTTGTTCTTGAATGGTAGTAATAGGAAGGACGAAGGGTCTTGGCGGACGCCCGCAAGCCTTGTCTTGGCATGACCTTCATGACCGCCTGCAGACAAGTTCGGGGTACTAAGGTACCCCTACTTTAGTACACCGACAGTCTCAGAATGGTCGAGAGGTAAAGATTGATATATATGACGATGGTATTCAGACAGGAAGTGTTCCGGTGGGTACCGGGTACATATCGGGTCACTGGAAGGGGTGCCTGGCACCCCCGGCAAAAGATATGGGCTTAATGGGCCAAGGAGGAGACAGACCAGCCCACAAGGGGTGGTGCGCCCCTCCACCAGGCCGGCTAGCCCTAGGGAAACGAAAGGGGTGAGGGCAAGTCCCTCCTTCCTTTCCCTCCTCAAGGGAGAAGGAAAGGGGGCGCCACCTCCCCCTTCCTTCCCCTAGCGCCTATACAAGGAAGGGGGGGCGAACCAGGGCAGGAGCCCAAGTGGGATTTGGCCCCACTTGGGGCGCCCCCTTGGGCTCTCCCCTCTCCCTCCCACCTATATATATGAGGAGGGGGACGCCTAGCAAACACACGACATCAATTGTTAGCCGTGTGCGGCGTCCCCTCCACAGTTTACACCCTCGGTCATATTCTCGCGGTGCTTGGGCGAAGCCCGGGCGGATCACATCACCATCACTGTCACCACGTCGACGTGCTAACGGAACTCATCTACTTCCTCGACACCTTACTGGATCAAGAGGGTGAGGGACGTCATCGAGCTGAACGTGTGCAGAACTCGGAGGTGTCGTACGTTCGGTACTTGATTGTTTGGAGCTATAAGAAGTTCGACTACATCAACCGCTCCGCTTATGGTCTATGAGGGTACCTAGACACTCTCCCCCTCTCATTGTTATGCATCTCCTAGATAGATCTTGCGTGAGCGTAGGAAATTTTTAGAATTGCATGCTTGATGTCGCATGAAGCTACGTTAGTTTTTCCCCAAAGAGGAAGTGATGATGCAGCACAGCGGTGGTAGGTATTTCCCTTAGATATGAAACCAAGTTATCGAACCAGTAGGAGAACCAAGCAACACAACGTAAACAGCCCCTGCACACAAATAACAACACCTCGCAACCCGACGTGTTAAAGGGGTTGTCAATCCCTTCCGAGGTACGACGCCTCAAGATAGGCAAAGGACGTGAGGTAAATTTGTAGATGGGATAAATAGATAGCGGATCAAATAAATTGCAGCAAGGTATTTTTGTATTTTTTAGTTTAATAGATCTGAACATAAACGCAAGGAAAAAGTATCGCAAGGCAAATATATGAGAAAGAAGACCCGGGGGCCGTAGGTTTCACTAGTGGCTTCTCTCGAGAAAAATAGCAAACGGTGGGTAAACAAATTACTATTGGGCAATTGATAGACCTTCAAATAATCATGAAGATATCCAGGCAATGATCATTACATAGGCATCACGTCCAAGATTAGTAGACCGACTCCTGCCTGCATCTACTACTATGACTCCACACATCGACCGCTATCCAACATGCATCTAGTGTATTAAGTTCATGGAAAAACGGAGTAATGCAATAAGAATGATGACATGATGTAGACAAGATCCGTTTATCTATTGCGGCAGATATAGATCCCGTCTTTTTATCCTTAGTAGCAACGATACATACGTGTCGGTTCCCTTTCTGCCACTGGGATCAAGCACCGTAAGATCGAACCCACTACCGGGCACCTTTTATGTGATTCAAAGCAATAGTCTAGTTTTGACATAATAATTTAGATACTCGAGCATGTCAACAAGCAATCATGTCTTTCAAAATATCAATGCTAAAACAAGTTATGCCTAGCCCATCATGCTCAAACATTGATCCATTCATGAAACACACTCGAATATTAGCTACACCCAATACTTAAGTACGATCATATTGTCCCCAAGTTGGTGCTTTTGTAAGAGAGTATGGAGACTCAAATTCAAAAAATAAAAATTGCATAAAGTAAAAGAAAGGCCCTTCGCAGAGGGAAGTAGGGATTTGTAGAGGTGCCAGAGCTCAAAGCGAAAAATTCGAGATAAAAAACACTTTGGGAGGTGTATCCATCCCACCAACGAAAACGACTTGGAGCATTCCAACACTTTCCATGCTAGATATATCGTAGGCGGTTCCCAAACAGAAAATAAGGTTTATTCCTTTTTCCACCATAACTTTCACTTTCCATGGCTAGCCGTATCCATGGGTGCCCTCCATACCAACACATTCCAAGGAATTTACTATTTGACAACATAAAGTAAATTCATTTTTGCATTTCGGGACTGGGCATCCCTAAAACCTTTGCCTTACTCTCGTGCAATGACAAGTGAATAAACACTCATCGTGAGAATAACACATCTAGCATGGAAAATATTAGCTACATTACTGCTCATGAGCTAAACAAACACATAAAAGAGAAGTTCATTTTGAAAATTAGAGATGGCACATGCAAATTTGCTTAGAACGGCAAAAGAATACCGCATATAGGTAGATATGGTGGACTCATGTGGCAAAACTGGTTTGAAGGATTTTGGATGCACAAGTAGAGGTCATACTTGGTGCAAAATGAAGGCTAGCAAAAAGATAGAGAAGCGACCAACCAAGAAACGAATAATATCATAAGCAAGCATTAAGCATAATTAACACTGAATAATGCACCACAAGTAGGATATAATTTTCATTGCATGGTTATTGACTTTTGTGAATGCATAGGGAATCACAAACCTTAACCCCAATATCCTTACTAGAGCATAATTACTCACCAACATGACTCACATATCACATCATCATATCTCAAAACTATTACTAAGAATCAAGTTTATTTTGTCCAATGATCTTCATGACATATTTTTTCTTTCTTTATCCTTCTTGGATATCTATCATTTTGGGAATAATTTTCATGTGTTGCTTTTATAAGCTCAAACAAATATAAGTGAAGATCATGAGCATAACATATTTTCTTTCTCTCAAAATAATTTAAGTGAAGCAAGAGAGAATTTCTTCAAAATTTTACTAACTCTCAAATAAATCTATCTAAAGCAAGAGAGCATTTCTTCAAAAATACTAAGCACACCGTGCTCAAAAAGATATAAGTGAAGCACTAGAGCAAGTCCATTGCTCATAAAAATTTAAGTGAAGCATAGAGAGCAATTCTAACAAGTCATGACATAATTTTGGATCTCTCAAATAGGTGTGTCCAGCAAGGATTGATGACTTAAAGCACAAAATAAAACAAGCAAAGACACATATCATACAATACGCTCCAAGCAAATCACATATCATGTGACGAATAAAAGTATAGTCTCGAGTAAAATACCGATGGTCGTTAGAAGAAAGAGGGGATGCCACTCGGGGGGCATCCCTAAGCTTAGTTGGTTGCTCATTCTTGGATAATAGCTTGGGATGCCGGGGCATCCCCAAGCTTAGGCTCTTCTCCTTCTTTCATCCATCGTAAGATAACCCAAAACTTGAAAACTTTAATTACACAAAACTCAACAAATCCCTTGTGAGATCCGTTAGTAAAAGAAAGCAAACCACTACTATAAGTGTTGTTTCAAACCAATTCTTATTTTATTTTTGTATTATATCTACTGTATTCCAACTTTTCTACGGCAAAAACTCATCAAAGAAAACCATAGAGCCATCAAAATAAACACACAACACAAAGAAAACAGAATCTGTCAAAACAGAACAGTCGGTAGTAATCTGTAACTTTCGAATACTTCTGTAACTCCAAACATTCTACCAAATTAGTATGACCAGCATAATTTACAGGGTAAAAGCTCTTTTCTGTGATTTATGATAATCATTTTCATGAGCGCAAAGTTTCTGTCTTTTTCAGCAAGATCAAACAACTATCACCCTGGAAGATCCTAAAGGCTTTACTTGGCACAAACACTAATAAAAACACAAAAAAACACAATCATAACAGTATCGTAATTGTGCTAACCTCAAGAACAGAAAGAAAAAAGCAAAAATAAATTTTATTCATTGGGTTGCCTCCCAACAAGCGCTATAGTTTTACGCCCTTAGCTAGGCATAAAGCAAGGATCTAAGTTTTGTCATCCTTGTCCAACTCTTCAATCAAACACTTAGAATCCTTCAAAGTTTTAGCATAAAGACCTTTAATAGCCATATTCCTCGGAGTAAATTTAAATATTTCATTCTTACAAAAAGGATCTCTTATCACTTCAACAAAATCCGGATGGATCCTAATCATCTTAAGGTCTCCTTTATCATTATTACTAGAAGATGCACCCTTGTTCCTAAATTTCTTCCTCTTTATGGGAGTTTTCTCAATAATGTTAGTGGTAGTAAAAGTCGTGCTTAGATTACTCAAGATTTCTTCCAATTTATCGATCCGAGACGGACTTTCTTCTATTCTTTCATGGATTAAGGTACCCCTCTCTTTTAACAACTTAAAAATATCGCCCGCTTTTGACCCAAGATTAGTAGTAAAATTATGCATCTTTTTGTATATAATTTCCATATGATCTTCGGTGAGCATTTTCTTTTCAATAGCATCTAGTCTTTCCATAACATGCTCAAGAGTCAAAATTGTTTCATTAACCACAAGAGGTGGTGAGCCTACTAAATTTCCCATAGCATTAAGAGCATCAAAAGGAGGACTCATTAAGATATTTCCACCGGTAATCGTATCAAGGACGAATCTATACCAAGTGGTGATGCCAACATAAAAACAACGCAAAAGCACAATGGTAGATTCCTTACGGATAGATCTATTATGAGCATTGCAAATTCTATACCAAGCATCTTTTAAGCTTTCTCCTCCCCTTTGTTTAATGTTGAGGACCTCATCCTCGGGAGTGCAAGCAATAGAGGAAGAACTATCCATACCAGCAAACAAGGATGCACGCAAAAACAGATCCGGCAAGAAAACGGCGAATGGAAAAAGAGAGGCGAATAAAAAGGCAAATTTTTGTGAAGTGGGGGAGAGGAAAACGAGAGGCAAATAATGTAAATTGCAAGGAGATGAGATTTGTGATTAGGAACCTGGTTATGTTGAAGATCCTCCCCGGCAACGGCGCCAAAAATTCCTTTTGATGTCGCTTGAAGCTACGTCGATTTTTTCCCCAAAGAGGAAGGGATGATGCAGCACAGTGGTGGTAGGTATTTCCCTCGGATATGAAACCAAGGTTATTGAACCAGTAGGAGAACCAAGCAACACAAAGTAAACAACCCCTGCACACAAATAACAACACCTCGCAACCCGACGTGTTAAAGGGGTTCTCAATCCCTTTGGAGGTACGGTGCCTCAAGATAGGCAAAGGACGTGAGGTAAATTTGTAGATGGGATAAATAGATCGTGGATCAAATAAATTATAGCAAGGTATTTTTGTTAGTTTAATAGATCTGAAAATAAACGCAAGGAAAAATTATATCGCCAGGCAAATATATGAGAAAGAAGACCCGGGGCCCGTAGGTTTCACTAGTGGCTTCTCTCGAGAAAAATAGCAAACGGTGGGTAAACAAATTACTGTTGGGAAATTGATAGAACTTCAAATAATCATGACGATATCCAGGCAATGATCATTACATAGGCATCACGTCCAAGATTAGTAGACCGACTCCTGCCTGCATCTACTACTATTACTCCACACATCGACTGCTATCCAACATGCATCTAGTGTATTAAGTTCATGGAAAAATGGAGTAATGCAATAAGAATGATGACATGATGTAGACAAGATCCGTTTATCTATTGCAGCAAATATAGATCCTGTCTTTTTATCCTTAGTAGCAACGATACATACATGTCAGTTCCCTTTCTGTCACTGGGATCAATCACCGTAAGATCAAACCCACTACCAGGCACCTCTTCCCATTGCAAGATAAATAGATCAAGTTGGCCAAACAAAACCCAAATAACAGAGAAGAAATACGAGGCTATAAGAGATCACGCATATAAGAGATCAAAGAACTCAAATAACTTTCATGGATATAAAAAGATATAACTGATCATAAACTCGAAGTTCATCAGATCCCAACAAAGACACCGCAAAAGGGACTTACATCATATGGATCTCCAAGAGATCATTGTATTGATAACCAAGAGAGAGAGAGAGAGAGAGAGAGAGAGAGAGAGGAAACCATCTAGCTACTAACTACGGGCCCGAAGGTCTACAAAGAACTACTCACGCATCATTGGAGAGGCATCAATGGAAGTGGTGAACACCTCCGTGATGGTGTCTAGATTGGATCTCGGTGTTCCGGACTCTGCGGCGGCTGGATGAAAATTTTGTCAACTCCTCTAGGGTTTCTGGAATATGGGGTATTTATGGAGCAAAGAGTCGGTCCAGGGGGCACCCGAGGTGGGCACAACCCACCTGGGCGCACCTGGGCCTTCTGGCGCTCCCGGGTGGGTTGTCCCCTCCTCGAGACTCCTCCAAGGTGCAACCAGGGCCCATTGTGTTCCTTCTGGCCCATAAAAAATCATCGTAAACTAGCGTGGTATTTGGACCCCTTCTGATATTGATTTCCTGCGATGTAAAAAACATGCGTAAAAAAAGAATGTGCACTTGGCACTATGTCAATAGGTTAGTACCAAAAATGATATAAAATGACTATATAATGATTATAAAACATCCAAGATTGATAATAAAACAGCATGGAATAGTCAAAAATTATTGATACGTTGGAGATGTATCAATGCTACGTTCCCCAATAGGTTGATGATGAGATTTTGAAGTTCCCAGTTGGCAGATTGGGGCCTTCTCTGTTTCCTGCAATGTCAAAGCTAAGACTTTAGGGGTCAACTTAATTTAGAGTGTTCACTGTCTATGGCTCCTCTTATGAGGAACATAAGGATAGTTTCATGTCTGAACTACATAGTATGTTTGTGGACTGTGAAACACCTACCCTTATTGGTGGGGACTTCAAAATGGTTAGGTATAACATAGATAAGACTAATCATAGAGTGGACAATAAATGGTGTAATGAATTTAATGCTTTGATTGAGATTTGGAGCCTTTTAGAAATCAAATTAGCGAATAGGCAGTTTACATGGGCCAACAACCAAGCAGACTTGATCATGTCTACCATTGACATGGTCTTTTATTCTACTGATCTTGATAGGCTTTTTCCTTTAGCCTCCATTCAAGCTTTGCCTAGACTAGGTAGTGGCCACACCCCCGTCCTTTGGGATTTTGGGATTGGTATCCTACCTAAGAGCTCTAGTTACAAGTTTGAAAAATGGTGGTTGCTTAGGGGCGACTTTAAGGCAATAGTTCAGAAAGCTTGGTCTATTCCAGTTAAGAGTAATAGCTCCATAGACACCTGTCAATCTAAGGTCACAAACTTCGGGAGGTGACTAAAGGGTGGAGCCACAACATAGAGGCTGAGCTTAGACACATCAAGAAATATTTGATGGAGGAGTATGATGCTTTAGATATCAAATCTAGATCTCGGGAGCTTAATTCAGAATTGCAGGGTAGAATTAAGGCTATCAGAGGTGAAATATCTAAGATTTGGCTTAAAAAGGAAACTAAAGCCAAGCAGAGGTCTAGGGATAGATAGATTAAGGAAGGAGATAGGTACACTTCATATTTGAATGTTGTGGCTAACCAAAGGAGGAGGACAACTCCAGTTCACTCCCTCCATGGCCCACATGGCCCTACTTATGATAATAAAGAGATGTTAGATATAGCTGCTACCTATTATAAAAACCTTTTTGCTAAGGAAGAGCACTCTGGGTTTCAGTTTTCTGATGATTTGTTTGCTAACTCTGGGAAAGTAACACATGTAGAGAATGATCTCCTCTATGCTCCTTTCTCTAAAGAGGAAGTTAGGACAACTATCTTTGGGTCTTACTCTGATGGGCTCCCTTTTTTATTTTTTCAAAAGTTTTGGGATTCGGTTAAGCATGATTTAATGGCTATGTTCTCATATTTTCATGTTGGTAAGCTTGATATATATAGATTAAACTTTGCCAGACTAACCTTGATCCCAAAAGAGCTTGATGCTTCAGTAATGAAAAACTCCAGTCCAATTAGCTTGTTAAATTGTGTCTTTATGATTTTTACTAAGGTCATGACTGATAGACTAGGAGCTATCATGAATTGACTCGTTTCCAATAATCTGCCTTTATCAAAGGTAGATACATCATGGAGAGTGTGCTGATAACACATGAGCTTATCCTACCGTAGATAGGTCGGATAGTCAGGGAGTAATCCTTAAACTTGACTATGAAAAGGCTTTTGATAGGGTGGATTTACACTTCCTGGGTCACCTTCTCAAGCTTAGAGGCTTTTATTCTAGATGTCTTGAGTGGATGTAGAAGATCACTCACCAATGGTCTGTTGGAGTGAAGCATAACAATCTACAAAGTAATTTCTTCCTCATATGAAAAGGTCTAAGACAGGGGGACCCTATATCGCCCCTCGTTTTTAATTTAGTTGTAGATTCCCTCGCTAAGATGCTTGTGGAGGCATCTAGTAAAAACCTTTTCAAGGGGCTTGGGCATTCTATTTACTCTGGGGGAGTCATCAGCTTGCAATATGCCGATGATTCCATCGTGTTTGTGGACAAGGACCCCAGTCTAGCTGCAAACGTCAAGTGGGTCCTCACCTACTTTGAACAAGTCTCGGGAATGATGGTCAATTATGACAATAGTGAGTTAATTCCCATCAACCTCAAAGGTGATGAACTCAATTCCCATGTTGATATATTTGGATGTCCCATAGGTAAATTCCCCATAAAATACCTAGGGTTCCTTTGCATTATGAGAAGTTGTCCAGAGAAAATATTCATCCTTTGGTTGATAAGATACTTGAGAGGATTGCTGGCTGGAGGAGTAGTGATGCGGAGCATCCCACAATCATCCCCATGGACGTATCTACATCTCCCACGACACCACTTGGACCAATGACAAGAGCTCGAGCAAAGGCTATCAAAGATAAGGTGAACACGCTCCTCTCCGAACTTCCACTTTCTACACATGAGACATGGATACTACCTCAAGCGGAAACACTATGTGTGGTCAGGTACTTGGAGGAAGGCCACGGATCAGCTACATCCAATGGACAAGACGGCAAGGGCACCGAGTACGAAGGACAAGAAGAAGAGCTACTGTAGCGACCAGACCTCAAACGGTCAAGTCTCTGTGCATCAGTGTCATCCCTGGATCGGTAATGCTGACACGCACAGTACTCGAGGATTTATAACAGAGTTTCAATCACACACTTATTACATCAAATGTCTCAAAAGAGAACTTATTACAATAATATGGCTTAAGGCCATCTAAATAAGATAACAGCGGAAGGCTTGGAAGATAAAGTGAGTCCATCAACTCCAACGTCATAGTTGAGTGAACGACAACGACCTATCGCACCTTACTCGTCGTCTGAAAAGTATGCAACATGATATGTTGCAGCCCGAAACGGGTCAGCACATGGAATATGCTAGCAATGTAACACAAAAGAGCAATGAACAAAATAAATGCTATCACTACATGCATATATGGCTGGTGGAAAGCTCTATAGTTATTGATTTTGCATAAAGCCAATTTTTTCCTACAACAAAGGAATATATTTCATTTAACTATCACGGTGGTTGTTAAACATTGAGAAGGTTCCTCCAACTCAATCCTAATTAAACATTATCAATTAACCCAACAAATTAATTTTTAGTGATGGGATCCACATGATAATCCAAGAACCAGATACTCAAGATGTCCATAACTGGGGACACGGCTAACCATGATTAGTTTGTACACTCTGCAGAGGTTTGCGCACTTTTCCCCACAAGACTCGATCTCCTCCATTAGATTTCTCGCACTACATGGTGTTTGAGAAACGGATGACCGAGACACAGTCTTTCAGAAATATTAACTCTTTACTCTGGATGGACAGTTACACCTACTTTCCCCTATATCTGCTAGCCCACCACTGAAAGAGGTCACGTAACCTACTCAACTATGCTAGAGCCCATAATAGCTTGTGGCTGCACACGGAAGTTTCTAGCATGAATAATCTTATGATCCCTTTGAGCCTGGGTAGCGAACCGTAGGATGATCACACAGGTACTCCGTCATATCCTAGGACAACACTGGATTCTCCAGGTGCCCGCAACCAATCCACCCAGATGTGTATTTAAGTAGCCACCTTAAGTTAACCTTAATTAACAATTCTCACATCTGTCATGGATACACTCACCCAATCCATGTCTACGAGCATAGCATAACAACCTGAGCATAACATAGAAGTAACTCCCAAAGGTTTGATAATAAAAGGGCAATAGGTTCTACCTTATCATCTACTTCCCAAACCCACGTGTTATTCAGATCCAAACCTTGCAATGTTTGAGGATTGTAACTAATGCGTAAAAATGAGTTTCACCAATGACCACAACGAAAAACAAGTAAACCCGACAGACGCTCGCTCCCGCGTCGCCCCCTGCTCGGGCGACTCAGCTGGAGCTCAAGCCCTAGCTGCCGCCCTGCCGTTCCTGCTCCCCTTCCCTCCGTCGCCGCTGGAGGAAGCCTCCGCGCTAAGCCCGGACAGCCGACAGCGGTGGCGGAGGACCTCTGCTCTCTCGCGGTGTGGTGGGTGGCGCGGGACGCCTCTGCTCGCGGGAGGCTGCCTCTGATCTAGGTATGCTCAGGCTTCTCCGGGCACCAGCGGTTGGGGTCGGCGTGGTGGTGCGGAGGCGCACCCCGACCACGTGCAGTGCTCTGCGGGCTGGTGACGGCTCGCGCGGGCCGCCCGTGGCAGCCAGATCCGGGCCGGTCTCGGGCTCGGAGAGGGCGTGCAAAGTGGCGTCTCCGGGCTGCCGTTAGGCACAAGGCATGCGTGTGTTGGTCGCGACACGTCTCCGTCAGATCTATAATTTTTATTGTTTCATGCCAATATTCTTCAAGTTTCATATACTTTTGGCAACTTTTATACTATTTTGGGACTAACATATTGATCTAGTGCCCAAATGCAGTTCTGTCATTGCATGTTTTTATTTCGCAGAAACCCAATATCAAACGGAGTCCAAACGGGATAAAAACGGATGGAGATTTTTTTTGGAATATTTATGATTTTTGGGAAGTAAAATCAACGTGAAACGGTGTCCGGGGTGGCCACGAGACAGGGGGCGCGCCCTCCCCCCTGGATGCAGCCTGGGCTCTTGTGTGCCACCCATACGGCGGTTGAAGCTCTTCTTTTGGCGCAAGAAAGCTAATTTTATGAGAAAGATCTGGGTGAAAGATTCACCCCAATCGGAGTTACGGATCTCCGGATATTTAAGAAACGGTGAAGGGGTAGAATTAGAGAACGCGGAAACAGAGAGATAGATCCAATCTCGGAGGGGCTCTCGCCCCTCCCAAGCCATGGGAGCCAAGGACCAGAGGGGAAACCCTTCTCCCATCTAGGGAGAAGGTCAAGGAAGAAGAAGAAGAAGGGGGGCTCTCTCCCCCTTGCTTCCGGTGGCGCCGGAATGCCACCGGGGGCCATCATCATCACCGCGATCTTCACCAACACCTCCGCCACCTTCACCAACATCTCCATCACCTTCCCCCATCTATATTCAGCGGTCCACTCTCCTGCAACCCGCTGTACCCTCTACTTGAACATGGTGCTTTATGCTTCATATTATTATCCAATGATGTGTTGCCATCCTATGATGTCTGAGTAGATTTTCGTTGTCCTATCGGTGATTGATGAATTGCTATGATTGGTTTGAGGTGCATGTTTTATTATTGGTGTTGTCCTATTGTGCCCTCCGTGTCGCGCAAGCGTGAGGGATTCCTGCTGTAGGGTTTGCAATATGTTTATGATTTGCTTATGGTGGGTGGCGTGAGTGATGAAATGAGACCGAGTAAGTAGGTTGTTTGCGTATGGGATAAAGGGGACTTGATACTTAATGCTATGGTTGGGTTTTACCTTAATGAATCTTTAGTATTTGCGGATGCTTGCTAGAGTTCCAATCATAAGTGCATATGATCCAAGTAGAGAAAGTATGTTAGCTTATTCCTCTCCCTCAAATAGAATTGCAGTAGTGATCACCGGTCTAGTAACATAGTCAATTGCTTAGGGACAATTCCACAACTCCTACCACCACTTTTCCACACTCGCTATGTTTACTTTATTGCATCCTTATCTAAACAGCCCCTAGTTTATATTTACTTGTTCTTTATTATCTTGCAAACCTATCCTATCACACCTACAAAGTACTTCTAGTTTCATACTTGTTCTAGGTAAAGCGAACGTCAAGCGTGCGTAGAGTCGTATTAGTGGCCGATAGGACTTGAGAGAGTATTTGTTTTACCTTTAGCTCCTTGTTGGGTTCGACACTCTTACTTATCGAAAGAGGCTACAACTATCCCGTATACTTGCGGGTCATCAAGACCTTTTTCTGGCGCCGTTGCCGGGGAGTCATAGCGTGGGGTGAATATTCTCGTGTGTGCTTGTTTGCTTTATCACTAAGTAATTTTTATTTGCTGTTCTAAGTTGTTCTCTATCTTTAGCTATGGATAGGAAACGCAATATACCAAAAAAATTAGTTGTACCTACTGAACCAGTGGTTGAAGAACCACTCAAAATCTATCACACTCCTGAAGCTTTTTACTTGGATCATCTTTGATCCCTTTGTGCTCGTGCTGAAACCCCCACTAGTTTAGTTGAGGGAAAATCTTTAGATGAGCATGCTTGTTTTGTGCGACACCGTATATCTGAAAAAGGGAAACTATTATTGGATCCAATTCAACGTTTGCAATGCTATGCTTGGAATTTATGTGAAATTTATGATGTTACTTGTTGTTCTGAAAACCCTAAGAAACACCTTCCCTACCAATGTGAGTTTATTGATAATGGAATCGTATCTTCGTATGCTAAGTGTGTTTATAATTACTATCATGTTCAACAAATTGAAGAATTTGTTGCTTTTAAGGGTGCTTTTGAAATTGCTTCTTTGATTGAAAAGTATGATGCTACTCTTTACAAATCTGAAAGTTTTGCCATACTTGAATATTGTTATGATAATTATGCTTCTAATGCCTATGTTAAACCATATATTGAGAAATTCTCCGCTGTCCAAGAAGAGACTAATATTTTGCAGGAAGCTGTGGAAGAAGAAATTGATGAAATTGTCAGCTCATTGGATGAAAAAGATGATGAGGAGAGCGAAGAAGAAAAGGAGGAAGAGCGGATTAGCTACCCATGCCCACCTTCTAATGAGAGTAACCCTCCAACTCATACATTATTTAACTCCCCTTCGTGCTTACCGAAGGATGATTGCTATGATGATTGCTATGAACCCTTGAATTTGTTTGAAATATCCCTTTTTGATGATGCTTGCTATGCTTGTGGCCAAGATGCCAATATGAATTATGCTTATGGAGATGAACTTGCTATAGTTCCTTATGTTAAACATGAAATTGTTGCTATTTCACCCACGCATGATAGTCCTATTATCTTTTTGAACTCTCCCTACTACACTTTATCGGAGAAGTTTGTGCTTATTAAGGATTATATTGATGGGTTGCCTTTTAACATTGCACATGGTGATTTTGATGAATATAATATGCATGTGCTTGCTGCTCCTACTTGCAATTATTATGAGAGAGGAACTCTATCTCCACCTCTCTATGTTTCCAACACGATAGAATTGCAAGAAACTGCTTATACTATGCATTGGCCTTTACTTTGTGTGTATGAATTGTTCTTTTATGGCATGCAGATGCATAGGAAGAGAGTTAGACTTAGTTGTTACTTGATATATGTTACTTTGTGCTCACTACTAAATTACAAATCATTGTTAATTAAAATTGGCTTTGATATACCTTGGGATCCGGGTGGATTCATTACTTGAGCACTAAATGCCTAGCTTAATGGCTTTCAAGAAAGTGCTGCCAGGGAGACAACCCGGAAGTTTTAGACAGTCATTTATTTCTGTTGAGTGCTTTTATATAGTTTAAAAACAAAAAAATAAAGAGGGGAACCTAAAAACTTTTTAAAAAGGAAAGTGAAAGTGAGAAAGACAAACATTGTTGAAGTGGGAGCTAGCCTTGAACTTTGTTCATGCTCACGGAAACTTTGTGAATCTTGATTACAGAAACTTTTCAACAAAAATAATTATCCCCTTGTATATTTCCCTTGTATTATAAAAATAATGTGCCAAGGTTTGCCTTTAGGATGTTTACAATGCTTGTTGGTTTGTACGGTGCAGGACACAAACTTTGTCTATAGTGCGCGATTTTACATTTTTAGCTGGAACGTCAATTGGTTCTGATTCCTTTTGCACTCTCTTTCTGTACAACTTTTTTATTTTTCCTAATTTTGGTAGAACTTTTGGGGTACAATAAGTATGGTGGATGTTCAGATTGCTACAGACTGTTCTGTTTTTGACAGATTCTGTTTTTGATGCATAGTTTACTTGTTTTGATGAATCTATCAATTTATATCAGTGGATTAAGCCATGGAAAAGTTATATTACAGTAGATACAGTGCAAAAACAAAATATTAATTGGTTTGCAACTGTACTTAGAGTGGTGATTTGCTTTATTATACTAACGAATCTTACCGAGTTTTCTGTTGAAGTTTTGTGTGGATGTAGTGTCTAATCGAGGATGTCTCGATGTGAGGAAAAGGAAGAGAGGCAAGAGCTCAAGCTTGGGTATGCCCGAGGCACCCCAAGTAAATATTCAAGGAGACTCAAGCGTCTAAGCTTGGGGATTCCCCGGAAGGCATCCCTTCTTTCTTCAACAAGTATCGGTATGTTTTCGAATTCGTTTCATTTATGCATTATGTGCAAGTCTTGGAGCGTCTTTTGCATTTAGTTTTCATTTTTCTTTTATGCATCATGCTGGTATGAGATAGTCCTTGGTTGATTTATAGAATGCTCATTGCACTTCACTTATACTTGTTAGAGCATGGGCATTTCTTTTATAGAAAGAATTAAACTCTCTTGGTTCACTTATATCTATTTAGAGAGATGACAGGAGTTGGTCATTCACATGGTTAGTCATTAAATCCTACATAAACTTGTAGATCGCTGAATATGATATGTTTGATTCCTTGCACTAGTTTTGCGATATAAAGGTGGTGATATTAGAGTTATGCTAGTGGGTGGTTGTGGATTGTAGAGACACTTGTGTTGAGGTTTGCAAGTCTCGTAGCATGCACGTATGGTAACCGTTGTGTGGAAAATTTGAAGCATGGGGTGTTTCTTTGATTGTCTTCCTTATGAGTGGCGGCCGGGGACGAGCGATGGTCTTTCCCTACCAATCTATCCCCCTAGGGGCATGCGTAGTAGTACTTTGCTTCGAGGGCTAATAAACTTTTGCAATAAGTATATGAGTTCTTTGTGACTAATGTGAGTCCATGGATTATACGCACTTTTACCTTTCCATCATTGCTAGCCTCTTCGGTACCGTGCATTGCCCCTTTCTCACCTTGAGAATTGATGCAAACTTCGCCGGTGCATCCAAACCCCGTGATACGATACGCTCTATCATACATAAGCCTCCTTATATCTTCCTCAAAACAGCCACCATACCTACCTATCATGGCATTTCCATAGCCATTCTGAGATTTATTGCCATGCAACTTTCATCATCATCATATACATGACTTGAGCATTCATTGTCATATTGCTTTTCATGATCGTAAGATAGCTAGCATGATGTTTTAACGGCTTGTCCATTTTTTGATGTCATTGCTACGCTAGATCATTGCACATCCCGGTACACCGTCGGAAGCATTCATATAGAGTCATATCTTTGTTCTAGTATCGAGTTGTAATATCGAGTTGTAAGTAAATAAAAGTGTGATGATCATCATTATTAGAGCATTGTCCCCCCCCCCCCAAAAGGCCAAAAAAAGAAAGGCCAAAGAAAAAAAAGAAAAAGAAAAAAAAAAGAAAAGAAAAAAAAGAAAATAAATAAAAGGGGCAATGTTACTATCTCCTTTTCCACACTTGTGCTTCAAAGTAGCACCATGTTCTTCATATAGATTGTCTCCTATGTTGTCACTTTCATATACTAGTGGGAATTTTCATTATAGAACTTGGCTTGTATATTCCAATGATGGGCTTCCTCAAATGCCCTAGGTCTTCATGAACAAGCAAGTTGGATGCACACCCACTTAGTTTCTTTTGTTGAGCTTTCATACACTTATAGCTCTTAGTGCATCCGTTGCATAGCAATCCCTACTCCTCGCATTGACATCAATTGATGGGCATCTCCATAGCCCGTTGATTAGCCGCGTCGATGTGAGACTTTTTTTTGTCTTCTCCACATAACCTCCATCATTATATTCTATTCCACCTATAGTGCTATATCCATGGCTTGCGCTCATGTATTGTGTGAGGGTTGAAAAAGTCAAGCGCGTTAAAAGTATGAACCAATTGCTCGGCTTGTCATCGGGTTGTGCATGATGGGGCATTTTGTGTGACGAAAATGAAGCATGGCCAAACTGTATGATTTTGTAGGGATAAGCTTGCTTTGGCCTTGTTGTTTTGAAAAGACATGATTGCTTTATTGGTACGCTCAAAGTATTATTGTTTTTATGTCAAATGATAGACTAGTGCTTTGAATGACTCGTGTCTTAATATTCATGCCATGATTAGACATATTATCAAGATTATGTTAGGTAGAATTCCACATCAAAAATTATCTTTTTTATCATTTACCTACTCGAGGATGAGCAGGAATTAAGCTTGGGGATGCTGATACATCTCCGTCGTATCTATAATTTTTGATTGTTTCATGCCAATATTCTTCAAGTTTCATATACTTTTGGCAACTTTTTATACTATTTTTGGGACTAACATATTGATCTAGTGCCCAGTGCCAGTTCCTGTCTGTTGCCTGTTTTTTGTTTCGCAGAAACCCAATATCAAACGGAGTCCAAACGGGATAAAAACGGACGGAGCTTTTTTGGGAATATTTATGATTTTTGGGAAGTAAAACCAACACAAAACGGTGTCCGGGGTGGCCACAAGACAGGGGGCGCGCCCTCCCCCCTTGGGCGTGGCCTGGGCTCTCGTGGGCCACTCGTATGGCGGTTGACGCTCTTCTTTTGGCGCAAGAAAGCTAATTTTATGAGAAAGATCTGGGCAAAAGATTCACCCCAATCAGAGTTACGGATCTCCGAATATTGAAGAAACGGTGAAGGGGTAGAATTAGAGAACGCAGAAACAGAGAGATAGATCCAATCTCGGAGGGGCTCTCGCCCCTCCCAAGCCATGGGAGCCAAGTGTTGGGGAACGTAGTAATTTCAAAAATTTTCCTACGCACACGCAAGATCATGGTGATGTATAGCAACGAAAGGGGAGAGTGTTGTCTACGCCCTCGAGACCCGGCGAAGCGATCACAACGTAGAGGAAGTAGTCGACGTTCTCCTCGCGATCCGACCGATCCGGCGCCGTTACTCCGACGCCCGAGTTCTTGACACACGTACAGCTCGATGACGTCCCTCGTACTCGATCCAGCCGAGTGTCGAGGAGAGTTTCGTCAAGACGACGGCGTGGTGACGATCTTGATGTTTCACGCGCAGAGGCTTCGCTTAAGCTTCATGACGGTATAACCGAGGTGGAATATGGTGGAGGGGGCACGCGACACGGCTAAGGAACGATCTAAAGATCAAACTTGTGTGTTCCAAGGTGCCCCCTGCCCCCGTATATAAAGGAGGGAGGGGAGGCCGGCCGGCCTAGCTAGAAGCTGCGGGAGGAGTCCTACTCCCACCGAGTAGGACTCCCCCTTCCTAGTTGGAATAGGATTGGGGGAGGGGAAGAGGAGGGGCCCCCCCCCTTCCTTGTCCTATTCGGATGGGGGAGAGGGCGCCACCTCCTGGCCGGCCCTCCTCTTCTCCTCGAGGCCCACCGAGGCCCATTTACCCGGGGTTCCAGTAACCTCCGGTAAGACTGGTAAATTCCGCCGCCGGAACCATTCGAACTCCAAACATAGGCTTCCAATATATCAATCTTTATGTCTCGACCATTTCGAGACTCCTCGTCATGTCCGTGATCACATCAGGGACTCGAACTTCTTCGGTACATCAAAATACATAAACTCATAATAAGCGCCATCGAAACCTTAAGCGTGCGGACCCTACGGTTCGAGAACAATGTAGACATGACCTAGAACTATTCACGGTCAATAACCAACAGCGGGACCTGGATGCCCATATTGGTTCCTACATATTCTACGAAGATCTTTATCGGTCGGACCGCATAACAACATCGTTGTTCCCTTTGTCATCGGTATGTTACTTGCGAGATTCGATCGTTGGTATCCAATACCTAGTTCAATCTCGTTACCGCAAGTCTCTTTACTCGTTCCGTAATACATCATCTCACAACTAACTCATTAGTTGTAGTGCTTGCAAGGCTTGATGATGTGCATTACCGAGAGGGCCAGAGATACCTCTCCGAGCAATCGGAGTGACAAAACCTAATCTCAAATACGCCAACCCAACATCGCCTTTGGAGACACTGTAGTACTCCTTTATAATCACCCGATTCGTTGTGACGTTTGGTAGCACCCAAAGTGTTCCTCCGTAAACGGAGTTGCATAATCTCATAGTTACAGGAACATGTATATGTCATGGATAAAAGCAGAGCAACATACTAAACGATCGTGTGCTAAGCTAAGGGAATGGGTCATGTCAATCGATCATTCTACTAATGATGTGACCTTGTTTAATCAAATAACAACTCCTTGTTCATGGTCGGAAACATAACCATCTTTGATTAACAAGCTAGTCTAGTAGAGGCATACTAGTGACATATTGTTTTGTCTATGCATTCACACATGTATCATGTTTCCGGTTAATACAATTCTAGCATGAATGATAAACATTTATCATGAAATAAGGAAATAAATAATAACTTTATTATTGCCTCTAGGGCATATTTCCTTCACCAAGGACCAGAGGGGAAACCCTTCTCCCATCTAGGGAGAAGGTCAAGGAAGAAGAAGAAGAAGGGGAGCTCTCTCCCCCTTGCTTCCGGTGGCGTCGGAATGCCGCCGGGGGCCATCATCATCACCGCGATCTTCACCAACACCTCCGCCATCTTCACCAACATCTCCATCACCTTCCCCCATCTATATTCAGCGGTCCACTCTCCCGCAACCCGCTGTACCCTCTACTTGAACATGGTGCTTTATGCTTCATATTATTATCCAATGATGTGTTGCCATCCTATGATGTCTGAGTAGATTTTCGTTGTCCTATCGGTGATTGATGAATTGCTATGATTGGTTTGAGGTGCATGTTTTATTATTGGTGCTGTCCTATTATGCCCTCCGTGTCGCACAAGCGTGAGGGATTCCTGCTGTAGGGTTTCCAATATGTTTATGATTTTCTTATGGTGGGTGGCGTGAGTGACAGAAGCACAGACCCGAGTAAGTAGGTTGTTTGCATATGGGATAAAGGGGACTTGATACTTTAATGCTATGGTTGGGTTTTACCTTAATGAATCTTTAGTATTTGCGGATGCTTGCTAGAGTTCCAATCATAAGTGCATATGATCCAAGTAGAGAAAGTATGTTAGCTTATGCCTCTCCCTCAAATAGAATTGCAGTAGTGATTACTGGTCTAGTAACATAGTCAATTGCTTAGGGACAATTCCACAACTCCTACCACCACTTTTCCACACTCGCTATGTTTACTTTATTGCATCTTTATCTAAACAGCCCCTAGTTTATATTCACTTGTTCTTTATTATCTTGCAAACCTATCCTATCACACCTACAAAGTACTTCTAGTTTCATACTTGTTCTAGGTAAAGCGAACGTCAAGCGTCGTGAGAGTCGTATCGATGGCGATAGGACTTGAGAGAGTATTTGTTCTACCTTTAGCTCCTTGTTGGGTTCGACACTCTTACTTATCGAAAGAGGCTACAACTATCCCGTATACTTGCGGGTCATCAGTCGCCTCCTATGCCATGGGCGGCGGCGGATCTGCGTGCTCGACGGCTGGGGGCCGCTATTCCTGCTCGTGGATGCCCCCTTAGGTCGTTGATCTGGCAGGAGCGCCAGATCCGGCCGTGGGGCTGGCTTCGGCTCCGGCCGGTCAAGGCTGGATCCGGCGGTCGGATGGGTGGCAGGTGCGGCTACTCACGTGGTGGTGGTTGCGTGGTCTCTGGGGTGGTGGTTCTATCCACTCTTCCGATTTGGGCGCGGGTGGTGGTGCGGTCGCCAGCTGGACCTCCCCTTGGTTTGGCTGTGCGTCCAACGGCGGAATGGTTTCACTCGGATCCTACTGCGGTGCCATGGTTTTGGCTATGTGCGGTATTGGGTCTGCCATGGCCCTTCGTGGTGGTGCTGGTGAGCAATTTCTTTCACTCAACTGGTCCATTGAGAGGTTGTATTATCAATTGGGGGTCAAAGCCCTGCTCCATTGGAGCCAGTGACGGTGGCGCCCGTGGGCGTCGCTATCCTTCATGAAGGCGTCATTTGTCATGTTGTTAACCCCTCTCGTTGTCGTCTTGCTATGGGTATGTGCTCAAACTCTGGGTGAAAACCTTGCATCGGCCTTGTCAATGCCGACGGTAGCGGCTTCTATGGACGTCGCTTCCCTCGCAGGAGGTACCGTCGTGGAGCTCCAGCACCCATAGTTCTTTGTTATGTGGTCTCTGGGCGAAAGCCTAAGATCGGGCTTGCCGGATAGGGTGACGGTGTTGTGTCCTTCACATCACTACCTCCTTGGAAGCGTCATCTTGGAGGCCCTAACAACGACTTCCGTTCCTCCTGTTGTCTTGGTTATTGCGCCAGGTGGTTGTGGTGGTGGTTTGTGTTTGGTGACGGTGGTAGTTTGGTGGTGTTCTTTGGGGGTAGGCAGCGGTGCCTCTGATGCTGCAGGGCGGCCAATTTTCCCCCTTGTGAAGATTTCTCGTCCTTTGCTCCGCAAGCTCAAGACTTCCCGTGGCTGCCAATGTGTTGCGGCGAGCTTCTGCTCTTGTTGTTATCTCGGTTCATCTTTGCTCTGTGATGGCGCAAGAACCCTCCTCAACTGGTTAATCATTCTGATTTTCGTGGCGGAGCCCTCAGTCAAGGTTCGTGTTGTGGCACTTGTTGATTGTAGATGCTCCTGAGTAGCGCCATGGGGATCAGGTGCGCATGCCAGTGGTGCATTAGGCCTCTTGTAACGTCCTCGCATTGTGATCCCTTGACGGCACCCCACATCTACTTGTGTCTTTCATGTGGTGGTTCTCCAGTATGCTAGCTAAATGGGCCCTGTCTTGGGTGTCTCTTTTTCTCTCTTCTTTTTCCCGTTTCATGTATGGTTTCCGGCCCGGTTTTCCTTATAAATGGGTCAACTTGTTTAGGTTTTCGATCCTGCTTTCCTTATAAACTGGATCAACCAAAGCTTAAGGGGTGACTCTTGGCTTTGACAGCTTTTTGAGCAATATATTCAGGTGGGGATCCCCCCCCCCCGTGACCGTTCAAAAAAAAACTCATGCATAAAAACTGGTAATAAAGGGATATGATCAAAGTGTTACTTGCCTTATTGACGATCTGCAAACCCTAGAGACTCGTAGTACCACGCTTCGCACTCTGGGAATTCTATCGTAAACAAACAATAGCATACATAAGCACTCCAGCATAGATGGATGGGTAAAACTCAAATAAGAAGATCCAAACAGAAAGTTCAACTGAAGAGCTACGATTTGCAAAAAGAATCAACTCAAACGGAGCAACGAAACTCAAGATACGAACGAAACAAGATCGTTTACTAATCTAGACTAAAGTAAATTTTTACAGTACCAAAATCATGTTCAAGTTGGTTAACAAGAAAGAGGGCTTCGAGACGAAGATTTAGGCGCTGGTTTCATCTAATTTGGATAAACGAGTAAAAAGTTATACTAGATTGAAGATCAGGGCAGAAATCGCGATCAAAATAATTGCAGATAACACCCTGGAAAATAAAATGAAATGAACAGACTAACGAATGAACGTTCGCCGTCCGAACCTAACCGACGAACAATGTTCGTTAAAATGAACAAACGGACAAACGCCCGCTAAATAAACAAACCGACGAAAACCGAACCGATCTATTAAAAAACTGATCTAGGGTTTTTCGGAAAAAACCCGGCGGTTTTTACCTAAACCGAAAAAACCGGGCGACGAGATCCGCGAAGTCCGGCGGCTCCGGCGGCTTCTAGCGAGGCGGCGGGGCTGCACGGGGCGAGGCGAGGTGCGGGCAAGGCGGACGGACGGCGGTGACGAGGCGGCGGGAGCTGACACGACAGCGCAGCGGTGGTGGGCGTGGCAAGGGTGGGCAAGGCGCTGCTTTGCTGCTGATGGCGGGGTGTGAAGTGGGGCGAGGCGGTGGCTTATAAGGACGAGGGGAGGCGGCTTGGGGAGGGGCACGCGGCGGCGGGAGTCCGAGGCGGCGACAGTCTTGATGGCAAGCAGCGTTGGGAGACCGGCTCGGGGTCGAAGCGGCGGCTGGCCAGGAGCTTGCCCGATTGATCCAAGATTTTTTTAAAAAAAATAATTTTCGCCCGAACAGAAAAATCCTAACAAAATATAAAGAAATCCTAAAAATATCAAAAACAATTTTCGCCGTCTAAATAAAATATTTAGAACAAAGTGAACATTTTCTGGCCTAAAAATGCAATTTTGAAAAATGCATATTTTTCTAATTCAAATAAAATAGCAATAAAATCCAAATAAAACCATTTATTTGATTTTAACATTTTTCCTCCAATATTTCTTTTATTTTGGAGAAGTCATTTTATCTCCTCTCCTTTATTTTTATTCTGAAAATATTTTGGAGAGAAAAATAATTAAAATCAAAAAGATCCTCTTTCAAATTTGAGAAAAGTCAAATATGAAAATAAACGAAATCCCCAACTCTCTACGTGTTGAGTTGCTTAGAATTTCTAGGATCGAACCAAAATGCAATTAAAATATGATATACATATGATGACCTATGTATAACATTCCAAATTGAAAATTTGGGATGTTACAAACCTACCCCCCTTAAGATGAATCTCGCCCTCGAGATTCGGGTTGGCTAGAAAATTGGTGTGGGTGGTCCTTCCGTAGATCTTCCTCTCGTTCCCATGTGGCTTCATCCTCGGTATGGTGGCTCCACTAAACTTTGCAAAACTTGATAACCTTGCTGCATGTGACTCGGCTGGCAAACTCGAGAATTTTCACTGGTTTCTCCTCGTAGGTCAAATCACTATCCAGCTGAATCGCTTCCAGTGGCACTGTATCTCTCAGAGGAATATCGGCCATCTCTACGTGGCACTTCTTCAACTAGGAAATGTGAAACACATCGTGAACTCCTGACAATCCTTCTGGCAATTCCAGCGTGTAAGCAACTTCTCCCATACGTTCCAAAACTTTGTATGGTCCCGCAAAATGTGGTGCTAGCTTTCCCTTAACTCCAAAATGCTTAACTCCTCGAAGCGGTGACACACGAAGGTACACTCTGTCTCCGACTTCGTAAACTGTCTCCTTGCGTTTAGAATCCGCATAACTCTTTTGCCTGGACTAGGCTACCTTGAGTCTGTCGTGAATCAACTTAACCTTCTCTTCAGACTCTTTAATCAAATCTGGTCCGAACCACTACTAGGGAAAACCTTATACACAGAACTTTAGCAGTAGCGTGGGCCAAAAATGAGCGCTGGTGCTAAATAGTAGTAGCGCGCCTGCTCAAACCGCGCTACAGATAAAGTTCTAGCAGTAGCGCGCCTCCACCCAAACACGTTACTATTAAAATTCGCACGGCTTATCCCACAGGCTACACATAGTAGTAGCGATCTACATAGAACAGCACTACCGCTAATTTCTTTGTAGCAGCGCGGTTTGCTCTAAACTCGCTACTGCTAAAGGATCTAAAATTAAATGGAAAGCAGATATAAAGGTAATTGAAAATGAAAGAAATAGAATAAGGTGAAAGGAGAAAAATAAAATGTGAAGAAAAATAAATGAAAAGGGAAAAAAAGAGAAAGGAATAGCAGTAGCATGTATCGCAGAACGCGCTGTAGCTAATGTAGCAAAGAACACACTTTCCCTAATGTTCTTTGCTATTTCGACTTAACCGCTGGTTCGTCCTTCCCACGGCCACTTCCCCAAATTCAACTCCTCCGCTCTCGCCTTGCGTTGCACGTCGCCGCCAAGCGTGCTCTCCGCACACCGCTCACGCCGCCCGACCCAGATTCAATGCCGCCCCCGGCCCCGACCTCAACGCCGCCCCGGACGTCGCCCCCGACCTCGACACCGCCCTCTGCTGTGCGCTCGAGCCCCGACCCGACCTCGGCGCCTTTGCACCTCCTCGTCAGCGATCACCCGAGGTGAGCACGCTGCTCCTCCTCTCCCCTACCTCTGCCTAGGGTTTCTTCATATTTTAGTTGCATCAAATTAGTTAGGGTTCATGTAAGGGTGGAAACGAATCGGATGCGGATGCGGCTTAAATTAGTTAGGGTTCATGTAAGGGTGGAAACGAATCAAATTTCTAAGATGAATCATAAAACGAGTAAAAAAATTATTTATAGTTCCTAGGTACTAATTAGTTAGTAGAACTAGGTACTAATTAGGTACTAGTTTATTTTATTTATAGTAATTTTATTTTTAGTAAGAACTAGTTGAATTAATAAAACTAGTTAGTAAGAACATGTTGTATATCTTGTGTTTCTCAAATAGGATATGTGCTTGCCCAAGTGGCCGGTCATGTTTGTAGGTTACACCTCCGAGTGGCCTATGTTTTGCCGGAGTGTTGATTAATTTCCATTCCGGCAAATTTCAGCGTTTCGATATGTCCTATTTTAGCAAAGGTCATGCGGATTTTTCCGTGAATTTTGGCATGACTTGTGCGAATATGTAGGAAATATCGAGTGCCGGATTTGTGTGTTGAGTATCCGGTAGTTGTCTTGATCGATTTTTAATTAATGTTTCAACTATGAACATAGGAAATGTCGACAACGAAAAGGATTTGGTACTTGCAAATCTGCGAAGAAGAGTGCGACACATGCGACGGAATCTTTCTAGATGATGATAGGCGCTCAAAGATCAAGTGGACGAGAACTTCAAAGTGGATCTGATGAAGTCACAATGACAAGTTTTTTTTCGTAATTAAGCATGACATATGCTTCATTTGCTTCAACTTATAATTTATTTATTTTTACTATTCTACTAGCGTATCCCCTGCCATGCAAGAGTTTTTGTATTGGATAAGATAGGTTTTAGTCGTACTATGGAGGTAAAGAAAGTTTACTTGAAGACCGAGCATGGTTATATTTTCCACATAAAATTATACAATTAGACGACTACACCTATTTTGGATGCAAAACATGGCGAGCACTATGCAAGACTTATGCATTTGAGCCCGATATGCTTATCACCTTTGATATTCGTCCAGGAAGATGACATTGAAGGTAATCTGACATCCGGGTCGATGTGCGAGACACCTTCGTTATACCATTATGTAAGTTTCTCAACCATATTTATGTCTTTGATATTGTTTATTCAAAATAGTTGACAACTAATTTGTATTGTCACTTATTTGGTGCAAGCAAACATGTCCGGTAGCTTGGTAGATGGAACCTACTATCGTCTTGGGGCTGAACTCAAGCTGCGAGGAGCTCGGTCATTATGTTTCATGGCTTGCAGATCTTGATCTTGTCAAGACAAATTTTCTTCTGCATTTAGAAATGTTAGTCTTGAAAATGTCGACCAATAGTGTTCGTAATGAACTACGGTCACATCTATTTAGGAATGATGGTAAGATTTTTACTATTTGTCCTTAGTGCATCTTTTCCATACATTATTTTTGAAGCTAAACTTCATTGCTAAGTATGTTACCATACGATGTTCTTCAACATGGACTCCCGATGAATGTTGTGCCTTATGGGATCGAGACTAAAGGTAACATGAGTATTATTAGCTTACGTCCAAGATATCCTACAGATTACTTTAGTGCATTCAAGATTAGCCACGGATTCTTAATAGTGCAAGACTGGACCAAATATGTGATGGGGGAGCGCAGAGAAGTACTAGGGGGCAGCAAACAGATGCGCTACCCATGATTAGGAGACAGGTTCATCTGCATGCTCCAACTTGATGAAGGAGGAGAGCTATACATGTTTTATGTTATTTTACCTAAGAGAGAGCAGCAGGAGTGATTAGCTAGCTAGAAATGAGTTTGAAGATGATGATGTGCTACACTATTACTATGATGATAAAATAGCTAGTGTTGGTGGTAATGACTATGATGATTATTATTAGCTATTGTTAGTGGTGATTAAATAAATAATGTTGGTGGTAATGACTATGATGATAATTAAATAGCTTGTGCTGGCGGATTAGATTCAAGTGGAGGCAACATGTGATGCACATTGAAAGTACTACTAGTCCAAACTAGATCAAGTTTGGATTAGTAGTATACTTTTGACATGCACCACATATTGCCTCCACTTGAACCTAATCCACCTTCATTTGACACACTGTTATAGACATAATGATATAAACCTCATAATTGGTATTGTACCAAAATTTGTATAACGGCAGATAAATACACTAAAAAAAGAAAAGAAAAAGAATACTAGTAGAGATTGTTAGTAAAGACGCTGCAACTAGCCAGATTAGTAGCAAGCGGAGATGAAAAAGCTGCCGCTATGTGTCTTAACAAGATGGCGCGTGTCACACTCGCTACTGCTAAGTAATAGCTGTAGCGCCTTATTAGTAGCGCGGCAGCGCACGCTACTAGTGGGCTTAAAACCCGCACTACTACTAGGGTTTTCCCTAGTAGTGAACAACTGGCGATCTCCAACTTCATCCCACAATAACGGCGTCCTGCACCTCCTTCCGTATAATGCTTCGAAAGGGGCCATCTTCAAACTGGCTTGATAACTATTGTTATAAGAGAACTCTGCATACGGCAAATTGTTGTCCCAACTAGATCCATAATCTAGCGCACAAGCTCTCAACATGTCCTCCAGAATCTGATTGACTCTCTTGGTCTGTCCATCTGTCTATGTATGAAAGGTTGTACTGAACTCTAGCCCGGTACCCAAAGTCTCATGCAATTGATTCCAGAACTTTGAGGTAAACTGGGTTCCTCTATCTGATACAATGGTCCTCGTAACTCCATGAATACATACGATCTTGGTCATGTATAACTTTGCCAACTTAGCACTGTATAAGTGGTCTTCACTGGGATGAAATGAGCTACTTTTGTCAATCGATCGACTACAACCCAAATAGAGTCATGGCCTAAACGAGTCCTGGGCAATCCAGTGATAAAATCCAGGCCAAGCTTGTCCCACTTCCATTTGGGTATCGGCAATGGCTGTAGCAATCCTGCTGGCTTCTGATGCTCTGCCTTAACTCTCTGACATACATCACATACTGCTACATACTCGGGAATATCCTTCTTAATTCCTGTCCACCAGAAACTTTCCTTCAAATCCAGATACATCTTAGTGTTTCCTGGGTGAATCGAATATGGCGAATCATGGGCCTCGTGCAGAATCAACTTCCTGATCTCAGGGTCATTAGGCACATATACGCGATCCTCAAACCATAAAGTGTCGTGCTCATCCTCACAAAATCCTTTAGCCTTTCCTTTGCTCATCCTTTCCTTTATCACAAAAATCTCCTTGTCAGTCTTCTAGGCTTCTCTGATCTTATCCATCAAAGTGGACTGAATTTCCAATGTTGCTACATAACCTCTCGGAACTATTTCCAAACATAGCTCGCGAAGATCCTCTGCTAACTCCTTGGGTAATCCTCCGGTTATGAGCGTATTAACATAACTCTTGCGGCTCAACGCATCTGCTACTACATTGGCCTTTCCTGGATGATAGTGCAGTTTCATATCATAATCCTTAATGAGCTCCAACTATCCCCTTTGTCCGAGATTCAACTCCTTATGTGTGAAGATATATTTCAAACTCTTATGATCCGTGTATACCTCATAGTGGTTTCCGATGAGAAAATGTCTCCATGTCTTCAACGCATGCACTACGGCTGCTAACTCCAAATCATGTGTAGCATAATTCTGCTCATGAGGTTTAAGCTGTCGTGAGGCATATGAAACAACTCTTCCCTCCTGCATAAGTACTGCTCCAAGTCCTCGACGAGAAGCGTTGCAATACACTTGATAATCCTTTCGTTGATCTGGAAGAATCAGCACTGGGGCTCTAACCAAACATTTCTTCAACTCCTGAAAACTAGCTTCACACTCCTCAGTCCATTTGAACTTGGTGTCCTTCTTCAACAACTCGGTCATTGGCTTTGCAATCCTGTAGAAATTCTCTATGAACCTCCGATAATATCCGACGAGTCCAAGAAAACTCCTGATCTCCAACTGATGTGGGTGCTACCCATTTAGTTACAGATACAACCTTGGTAGGGTCTACTGCTATTCCTTCTCCGGATATAACTTGTCCAAGAAATTCAACTTCCTTTAACCAAAACTCACATTTGCTGAACTTGGCATATAACTAATGTTCTCTGAGCTTCTCAAGAACCAAACGCAAATGTTCCTTATGCTCCTCTTCATTCTTCGAGTAGACCAATATATCATCAATGAACACCACGATGAATCATTCAAAAACTCCATAAACACCTTGTTCATCATGTTCATGAAATAGGCAGGCACGTTAGTCAGACCAAATGACATAATGGTATACTCGTATAGCCTGTACCTTGTGGTAAAAGCTGTCTTAGATATATCCTGCTCTAAGATCTTCAGCTGATGGTATCCTGATCGCAGATCAATCATGGAAAATACTTTAGCTCCTTGCAACTGGTCAAACAAATCATTGATCATCGGAAGTGGGTACTTGTTCTTGATCGTCACCTCATTCAACGCACGATAATTAACAACCATCCTTAATGGTCCATCCTTCTTCTCCACTAGAAGTACTGGGGCTCCCCCAGGTGACGAACTTGGTCGAATGTAACCTTTATCCAGTAACTCCTTAATCTGCTTCTTAATTTCCTCCAAATCCTTTGCGGGCATCTGACACGGTCTCTTTGATATTGGCCCAGTGCCTGGCAATAGTTCAATCAAAAACTGAATGTCTCGATCCGGTGGCATGCCTGGTAACTCCTCTGGGAATATGTCGGGGTAATCCTTCACCACTGGTACTTCCTCTTGTACATCTCCTGATAAGGAACTTACTTGAGTCCTCCTCGGCACATGCCAGGATACATACTTGATCCTATTCCTTCCGGGTGGTGAGCATAATTGACTTACTAGCGCAATCGATGTTTCCTCCATACATCGATAACCAATCCATACCCAAAATCACATCCAATCCTTGTGACTCCAGAATTATTAGATCGGAGGGGAAAACATGCCTACCCATGGTCAATGGCATCTGAAAACATCCTTGGGTTGCCATATGCTCCGCTCCTGGCGATCTTACTAACATAGGTGTCCTAAGAACTTTGGTGGGCAACTTATACTTATCCACAAATCCCCTTGATATATATGAATGTGATGCACCAGTATCAAAAAGAATGATTGCAGTAAATGACTTAACCAAAAACTTACCTTTAACTGCATCTGGCTGCTCTTCAACCTCCTCCACGCTAATGTGGTTCACTTGTCCCCTGTTGAAAGGGCTGGGCTTCTTCCCAAAGCTTCCATTGCCATTTCCATTCTTTTCTTCAGAACACTCGGTGGCGTAGTGTCCATTCTTCCCGCACTTTAAACAAGTAATGTAACTTAGCTCCTTCTTGCCAGGCGTTGCTGGGTTGGAACGGTTCTGGCTGTTGCTTCCTCCATTCCCATTCCCGTTTGGGGCCAGTATGGTTATGCCAACTTCCTCCATTGGAATTATGGCCTCCATGGTTATGGTGAATGTGTCCTCCCGAGTTCGGCATAAAACGAGGTCTCTATTGAGCTCTTGAATTGTACTTCCCTTGTCCATACTTCCTCTTGCGGCTCTCTATCTGCTGCCGCTTCCCTTCAATCAAAAGAGCTCTATATACCAACTCCTGGTAGTTGTTGAATGTTGCCACTATCAACTGCATGCTCAGCTCATCATTCAGTCCTTCCAGAAACTTCTCCTGCTTAGCGGCATCTGTAGCTACGTCATCAGGGGCATAACGTGCTAACTTACCAAACTCATCCACATACTGGCCCACTGTGCGCAAGGTTGGAAAAAGCGGTAGGCGTAAGCGAGGTGGTTGGCCATCGCCTAGTGCCTAGGAGGTGCCTAAGCACCCTAGGCGCGGCCTAGGCGGTATTATAGTTTTTACTATTAAGGTGTGTTTGTGGTTATTATATGTGTGTCGATATTAATTTAGGGAACATAAATAAGTTAACTACTCCCTCTATCCATCTATATAGGGCCTAATGCTTTTTTCGAGACTAACTTTGACCACATGTTAGAGCAATAATATATGACATGCAAGTTATACAAAGCATATAGTCAAGTTCCTACGTGAAAGGATCTTCCAATGATATAATATTCACATTATACATCTCAAATACTATTAATCATATAAATATGCAAAGGGATTCTCAAAATACACATTACGCCCTATATATATGGATGGAGGGAGTACCATCTACTGCCATTGGGATATGGCCCATTTAGCATATCAGTTCAATATGGCATGATTTCTCACTTGGGTAGACAATTCCTTGCTTGCCCTGCCTAGACTTCCATTTATGCCCTAGGCGAGGCGTCTGGCCATTGCCTAGCGCCTAAGCGTGCCTAAGCGCCTCCTAGGCACTGCGTTTTCCAACAGAGACTGTGCGTCCTCCTTGGCGCAAGTTGCGAAACTTGCGCTTCTTCATGTTCATAGCTCCTGCTGAAACATGGGCAGTGCGGAAAGCCTACTGAAACTGATCCCATGTAACAGTGTCAATGGGGTAAGTGGCTGTGAAATTTTCCCACCATGGTGCTGCGGGTACATCAAGCTGATGTGCGGCAAAACGCACTCTCTCCGCATCTGTGCATCCTGCAGTGGTCAGCTCCCTTCCAATCTTGCGGAGCCAATCATCTGCAACAATCGGCTCGGTGCTACTAGAGAACATCGGCAGATTAAACCTTAGGAAACGGGCTAAGTGATCAACAAGTGGTGGTGGTGGTGGGTTGTTGTTGTTGTTGCCTTGGTTCTAATTCTGAACTAGTAGTTGCATCAAGGTATTCTGCTGCTGGATCAACTGAGTGAGCTCTGGTGGGAAAGCAAATCCATTGTCACGTATCGGAGGCATCCGGTGGGTTTAGAAAAGGTGAGAAAACAGAATAGAATGAGGTCTAAAGGGAAAACACTACCCATGTGCTCATGAGACAAACACACTCATATCACACCAATCAATTCAAACAAGGGCATACAATCGATCTAACTATCATTACAAAAGTGCTCGGACTATTCTATATACATGGGGGAATACTACTAATAATATGGTGGTCGACTAGAAATTGTGATCGGTGGAAGACTCCATGATATCCGCTCTAGCTTCATCAACGTAGTCATCATCGCTATCAGGGTCGGAGTCGGTGTCGTCGATGATGATGTAGTCCTCCGAACGAATGTCCTTGGAATGGTCGTCAGCTCCTCCTGGCGCGGGGTCTCCCATGAATACTCCTAGCTTCCTTGTCAGGTCGTCATTCTTCTCCACTAGTATTGTCATTTCCTCCTCATATCCGTCGCGTGTAGACTTGAGTTCCTCTTCTAGCTCCATGATCCTGGTCATCGCCTTCTTCATATCTATCATGCTTGCGCACATCTGGTTCTCCTGGCGACAAATTTGTTGGTTTAACTCCTAGATGAAAGCTCCAATGGACCTGTCCCTCCCGGTACTGATCATCTCCCATTTCTCATCTCGGCGCCCACATATCTGGTAGATAGTTTCCTTAAGATCCTTGTGATAAACTTCTCCGATGCGTCCCATGGTGATGTGGGCTGCCATGCTCTTTCCTAGACTCCAGGTTGGTGCATCAAAGGAAAACTCTATGGGCTCAGTAACTGGCATGAATGTCCTTCCTGGAACTTGAACTCGAATCATCCAACGCTCCTCTTCTGGTAAAGTGGTGATGTAGGTCCCGGTGAAGCTTAGTATTCCGATGTTCAGGTACCTAGTGACTTCCTTCAAGTGTCGCCCAAAAGGTGTGTCTTCATCCGGTTGTGTAAACTTGTTCCTTGAGTCCGCCATCCTATATAGTGGAAAAGGGAGAGGAGTCAGAAATGAGTAGAGAAGAGTGACCCATGGTTTAACTTAGTGGTCATGTCGTACAGTCAGCGTGTGCTCTGATACCATCTTATAGCGACCAGACCTCAAACGGTCAAGTCTCTGTGCATCAGTGTCATCCCTGGATCGATAATGCGGACACGCACAGTACTCGAGGATTTATAACAGAGTTTCAATCACACACATATTACATCAAATGTCTTAAAAGAGAACTTACTACAATAATATGGCTTAAGGCCATCTAGATAAGATAACAGCGGAAAGCTTGGAAGATAAAGTGAGTCCATCAACTCCAATGGCATAGCTGAGTGAACGACAACGACCTATCGCACCTTACTCGTCGTCTGAAAAGTCTGCAACATGATATGTTGGAGCCCGAAACGGGTCAGCACATGGAATATGCTGGCAATGTAACACAAAAGAGCAATGAACAGAATAAATGCTATCACTACATGCATATATGGCTGGTGGAAAGCTCTATGGTTATTGATTTTGCATAAAGCCAATTTTTCCCTACAACAAAGGAATATATTTCATTTAACTATCATGGTGGTTGTTAAACATTGAGAAGGTTCCTCCAACTCAATCCCAATTAAACACTATCAATTAACCCAACAAATTAATTTAGAGTGATGGGGTCCACATGATAATCCAAGAACCAGATACTCAAGATGTCCATAACCGGGGACACGGCTAACCATGATTAGTTTGTACACTCTGTAGAGGTTTGCGCGTTTTCCCCACAAGACTCGATCTCCTCCGTTAGATTTCTCGCACTACATGGTGTTCGAGAAATGGATGATCGAGACATTGTCTTTCAGAAACATTAACTCTTTACTCTGGATGGACAGTTACACCTACTTTCCCCTACATCTGCTAGCCCACGACTGGAAGAGGTCATGTAACCTACTTAACTATGCTAGATCCCATAATAGCTTGTGGCCGCACACGGAAGTTTCTAGCATGAATAATCTTATGACCCCTTTGAGCCTGGGTGGCGAACCGTACGATGATCACACGGGTACTCCGAGATATCCTAGGACAACATTGGACTCTCGAGGAGCCCACAACCAATCCACCCATATGTGTATTTAAGTAGCCACCTTAAGTTAACCTTAATTAACAATTCTCACATCTGTTATGGATACACTCACCCAATCCATAGCATAGAAACCTGAGCATAACGTAGAAGTAACTCCCAAAGGTTGATAATAAAAGGGCAATAGGTTCTACCTCATCATCTACTTCCCAAGCCCACATGTTATTCAGATCCTAACCATGCAATGTTTGAGGATTGTAACTAATGCATAAAAACTGGGTAATACAGGGATATGAAAGTGTTGCCTGCCTTGCTGACGATCTGCAAACCCTAGAGACTCATAGTAGCACGCTTCGCACTCCGGGAATTCTATTGTAAACAAACAATAGCATACATAAGCACTCCAAAACTCAAATAAGAAGATCCAAACAGAAAGTTCAACTGAAGAGCTAAGATATGCAAAAAGAATCAACTCAAACGGAGCAACGAAACTCAAGATACGAACGAAACAAGATCACTTACTAATCTGGACTAAAGTCAAATTTTACAGTACCAAAATCATGTTCAAGTTGGTTAAATAGAAAGAGGGCTTCGAGATGAAGACTTAGGCGCTGATTTCATCTAATTTGGGTAAACGAGTAAAAAGTTATACTAGATTGAAGATCAGGGCAGAAATCATGATCAAAATAATCGCAGATAAAACCCTGGAAAATAAAACGAAATGAACAGACTAACGAACGAACGTTCGCTGTGTGAACCTAACCGGCGAACAACGTTAGTTAAAATGAACGAATGGACGAACGTCCGCTAAATAAATAAACCGTCAAAAACCGAACCGATCTATTAAAAAAGGATCTAGGGGTTTTTTGAAGAAAAAACCCGGTGGTTTTTACTTAAACCAAAAAAACGGGCGACGAGATCCGCGAAGTCCGGCGGCTGGGCGCGGGGCAAGGCAAGGCGTGACACGGCCGGTAGAGGCGGCTTCGCGGCGGGCGAAGGGTGGCGGTGGTGGTGGTGGCGGCAGCAATGGGTTCTGGGCTTGCTTGCTTCTGCGCGGCTCGTGGTGGAAGTGGGCGGGCGGCGGCTGATAAGGACGAGGGGGAGGGGGCAAGGCGGCGATGGGAGTCCGAGGCGGCGGCAGCTACTATGAGTCTCTCTCCATGGGTCCTTGATTTGCTTAGAATTTCTAGGATCAAACAAAAATGCAATTAAAATATGATATGCATATGATTGACCTATGTATAACATTCCAAATTGAAAAATTGGGATGTTACAGCTACCGAAGAAGCTCCAGCCAGCGGACGTCCGCCCAGGACCGGACGTTCGGCGCGTGACGCTCCAGCGAGCAGACGTCCGACCAGGACCGAACGTCCAGCGCCTGAAGGCCCAACCGACCCAAGTCCCAACCGACGAGAGCTACAGCGAGCGGACGTCCGCCCCCTCTGGATGACCGGCAACAGCCCAGCGAGCGGACGTCCGACCCGCACCGGGCGACCAGTAGTTCCACACCCAAAGCGTTTTAGCGGGAATCCGAAGTGACTGGACGGCCGGCGACTGGACGACCAGCCATCTCCGGACGTCCGGTACCACGTTTATAAACGTAATTAGCGGAAGTCCGGGCCCTAGCGGACATCTGGATCTCCGCAAGCGACCGGACGACCGATAGAGACAGGATGTCCGCTGCTTGTGTGTGCGCAGCTTCGGGCCCGAGGCCCATGTACCCTTTCATTTCGCCCCCTTTTGCACTTAGACTATAAATAGACCTCCTCCTCCTCCACTTGGTTACTTCTCCATTGGAGTTCACGACCTCTTCGCAGAAGATCCCCCAAACGGATTCAAGACCCCATCACGGGAAGACCCTTCAAGACCTCCTCACGTAGAAGACCTTTTGTATCATCCTTTGTTGACTTTGAATCGTGTATCATTCTTTGTGCTTCAAGGATCTAGCATATGTGTGACCATATCTTGTTGGTTGAGTGATTTCTCTCGTGTTTCCCCTCGTGATTTCTCCTCGTGTTCTTTGTAGGATCCCCTCCAATCGTGAAAGATCGAGCATCTAGGGTTCTACCCTACATCATCTTGGTAACATGAGCCATGTTGATCACATATTTGGAGCCCCTACCCCTTGTTTTCCAGCTTGATCTTGTTGTGTTCTTTCCCAATTTCGAAAATCCCCACCAAAAATAGCCCCAAATGTTTTTTGTGATTTGTTGGTGTGATGAAGTTTTGTTGGATTTGAATCATGGATTTTCTTTGCCACGAGTGGATCTAGCTTTCCCCCATCATCTCCACCATTTCCATCCACAAAATCGCTCGGATTTGACCAAATTCGCCACCTCCACCATGAACCCGAGCTGTTCATCCCGTGCCCGAAAATCGCCCAGGCACCGAACGTCCGCTAGCCACCGAACATCCGACGATCGGATGACCGCTCACAGACCGGACATCTGTTGTTCCCTGACGAAACTGAATTTTTTCGCCCAAAAATTTCCAGCCACCGCCACCACTCCCGCATACGCACTTCAACTCACATTCCACCACCGCATACGCACTCGAATACCACCACCGCTTTCCGCAAGCACCACCTTCGCTTAACCGCTACCACCTCCAACGATTTTGACCCATTTTGGTCTTTGAGAATTTGAGTTGTGGTTCCCGTGTCCTATTGTGTTTCGGCTATATAGGTACGGTGCGACATCAATCATCAACACCGCTCATCTTCGCCAAGGACTCGTCATCGCCAACCACCGTCCTTGCTTACAAACGACTACCTCGACGGTAACCTCGACGACATCTTTGTCTACTTCTTGCCATTGCATTGATAACTACCATAGCCCAATTTTACATTGCTTTCCCATCGAGACTAGCCTTTGAGTATTGTCGGCAATGTGACTTGTGCACATTAGTGATCATACTTCCCATAGCATACATACCATATCATTGTGGTACATATCTTGGTATCATCTCTTGTATCACAAAGTTGTCATCGCATACACAATTGCTATCTTCGTTCGTGAAGTTTTGAATGAGAAAAGAGTTCAAAATAGAAAGATCCAAACAAGCTTTTAAGCAAGAGGGAAAGACAAGCAAAGAGCTTATAAGAAAGAACCATAGCCTCATACTACATTAAGATTGTCATACTCAATCATCTTGGATCATATCACCGGAATACCATACATATAGCATACTTGGGATAGAAGTCGTTGCATTTTTGCCTAGTAGGTTGTGCACAAGTTTCGTATCTGCCTATTGTGCAATCATGCTAGCGTCTCTCTAGTGTGGTGCAACAAGAGCATTTTTGTGGATTCCACATTTTGGCTCATTCCTTGGTTGCACGACCCCACTTATCTTTTTGTGTGTGTGTTTCCATGTACTATATCTTGCTATTGGTCTACTTGTTGCATTTGCAAATTTGTGAATCTTTTCCAACATTATTAAGGCTCACTAACAATTGCATCAAATTTTGTGCCACCATCCTAACCGAGCTCCACCATAAGCTTTTACTTGTGTAGGTGTGAGAAACGACAAGAATTGGTGTCAATTGTGCTATTTCCTCGTTGCATATTTGAGTGATCATTGATCCATCTTCAACATCGGTCAAGGTACATTTGGTATAAGTTCTTCTCTTTCTCCCACTCACATATTTGCTTGGAATGATGGATAGGCCAAGTTCTTCTACCAACCCACTCTTCATCGAGCAAAACGATGACATGTCATCCTATGTCACCAAGAGCCACCTCTTTGGTGCACAAAGAGCTTTGCATCAAGAACAACAAGCAATGAGCGACCGCATCAACAATCTCACCACTAACTTGTGACTCTCCGAGCAACGAACAAGAGACTACTTCAACAACAAGCTCGACGCACACAAACAAGAGAACGATGCAAGAATGAACGAAATTCGTGCCTTGTTGGTAAACCACTCTTCTACCACTCCGTCCTACTCAAGATGGAGCCGCTCGAGTCGACACTCCGACGACACCCTCTCCGGATCAAGTACACCGACATCGAACACTCTACGTCGAGTCACGCGCCAAGACCGTCAAGCAACTCGCAATCCTCTAAACGACAATCATCCACAAGAGCAATTCGACGAGCAAGTACATCGTCATCGCCAAAACCAAGCTACTCTTGCACAAGCATAAGAAAGGCAACGTCAACGTCACTAAGAGGAAGAGCAAGCGTGCCAACACCAAGACGAACAAGATGCCAAGGCTCAACGTCTTCAACAACAACAACGTGAAGCTCAAGCACTTGAGGCGCAATGTGCCCTTCGAGAGTCAAGTCGAGCCGTCACCAACCGCAACCGAGATACGCGCAATCAAGAGTAAGCACTTCACGAAGAGATTCAAGAGCAAAACTACCAAGCAAGAGTGCATCGTCAAGTTCCTCAAGCTCCTCCAAAAGCTCGACAAGCTCCTCCACAACCTCAAGTTCACCAAGAGCATGATGACTATTTAAATCCTCCACGCCAAGAGCAATATGAGGTTGACAATCATCCATGTCAAGGGTGTCATCATCACCCTTGACCACAACACAATGAAGAGCAACGCTACGACAAGCTCAAGTTCACCCTGCCCCAAGTTCAATGGAAGCAATGATCCCGAAGAGTACCTTTCATGGGTATTGAAGGTCGACAAGATCTTTCGTTTGCACAACTATGAGGAATAGAAGAAGATCGCTATGGCATCCCTTGAGTTCCAAGACTATGTGCTCATATGGTGGGAACAAGTCCTTGAGTGCCGAGAAGCAAGAGGTGAACCACCAATCACCACATGGGATGAAATGAAAGATGTCATGCGAGCACGCTTTGTGCCAACATACTACAACTGCGACCTCTTCAAGAAACTCCAACTCCTCAAGCAAGGAACAAAGAGCGTTGAAGAATACTACAAGGAAATGGAGATTGCCATGATAAGAGCCAATGTCACGAAAGATGATGAGAAAACTATGGCTTGTATCTTGAATGGCCTCAATCATCCCATCAAGAAGATTGCCGACTTCCAACCTCTACTCCAACCTCATTGAGCTAGTGAATCAAGCTACCAAAGCAAAATGTCAAGTGCAAGACGACTTCAAGTACGCCAAGTACTCTTCCAAGAGCTACGGCATCTCCAACAACCAAGCTTCAACGACTCCAACAACTTCTACCTCAACCAAACCACCTACAAGCAACGGCGGCAAGTCAAGTTACAAGAAAACTTCGACAACCTCAAGTCGTCCTCCTACTACAAGCAACTTCAAGCTGAGAGCTTCATCATCTACAACTCCAACCGATGAGACCGTCAAGACAAGTTCCATCAAGTGTTTCACATGCGGCGCCCGAGGCCACAAGTCCTTTGAGTGTACCAACAAGCACACCATGATCCTCAACTACGATGAAACCTATGACTCCATGAGTGAAGAGGAAATGGAAGCCCTTGAGCAAGTGGCCATGCACCGGCGCGTGAACGAATATGAAGATGACCAAGTCTTTTGTGATGAGGATTCGAGCCCCGCTCTCATTGTCTCCAAAGTCTTGACTCTTCAACATCAACCAGACGAAGACAAAAGATGCCACATCTTCCACACCAAGGCCGGCATCAAAGGAATGTCCGTCAAGGTCATCATCGATGGAGGTAGTTGCCATAACTTGGCAAGTGAAGAGCTATGCTCCAAGCTCCAATTGGTCAAGATGAAGCACCCACACCCCTACAAGGTTCAATGGCTAAGCGATTCCAGCACTATCCAAGTCGAGCATACGGTGCAAGTTTCTTTCAAGATAGGAGCATATGAAGACACTTTGGAGTGTGATGTCGTCCTGATGTCCGGTTGCCACCTCCTTCTTGGTCGACCATGGCAATTTGATCGAGGCGTCATCCACAACGGGTGTACCAATCACTATAGCTTCAAGATGAAAGGAAAGGAGTATGTGCTACGACCTATGTCTCCAAGTCAAGTGATCACCGACAAGCAAGCCACCCATCATGGAGAAAAGAGAGAGAGCGAACCACCACAAAGAGAGTGAGCTCCACAAGCCAAAATCGAGTGCCTCCGAACCAACCTGTGGTAGGATGGATAGAGGGACAGTGGTATCCCCAGCCCACCAAGGTTCAAATCCTGGTGCTCGCATTTATTCTTGGATTTATTTCAGGATTTCTCGCGATGCGCATTCAGTGGGAGGAGATGTTCCCGTCGACGACGAGGCGCCTACGGTGACTTCGTAAATCTCAAGATGATATGTCGGCTCAGTCTTTCGAAGGTGCTCATAGGGGGTAGGGTGTGCGTGTGTGCGTTCATAGGGGTGAGTGTATGCGCGTGTATATGAGCGCTTTGTGTCTGTACTGATGTTCAAAAGAAAATCGAGTGCCTCCACAATGAGTGACAAGAAAAACTTAGTCCTATTTGCCACCAAAAGTGAGATGAGAGAAGTGTGTGAGAACCCATCAAGTGTTATGCACTATGTCCTTTTGTGCAAGGACGAGGCATCAAAAACTAACACCTCTCATGATCTACCTTTAGTGTTGTCTTATCTTTTGCAGGAATTCCAAGATGTTTTCCCAGACGAGCTACCTCCGGGACTACCACCCCTACAAGGCATCGAACACCCAATCGACCTCATCCCGGAGCACCTCTACCTAACAAGGCTCCCTACCGTGTCAACCCTGAGGAAACCAAGGATATCCAAGGGCAAGTACAACAACTCATCGACGACGGTCATGTACGTGAAAGCTTGAGCCCTTGTGCTGTCCCGGTAATCCTTGTTCCTAAGAAAGACGATGCTTATCGCATGTGTTCCGATTGCCGTCCCATCAATGCAATCACCGTTAGATATAGTTACTCTATTCCACGCCTAGATGATATGCTTGATGAGCTTAGCGAAGTCACCATTTTTTCTAAGATTGATCTTACGAGTGGCTACTATCAAATATGCATCCAAGAAGGTGATGAATGGAAACCCGCATTTAAGACCAAATTTGGCTTATATGAATGGCTTGTTATGCCAATGGGTTTATCCGAAGCACCCGGTACTTTCATGCGAGTCATGCATTTTGTTCTTCGACCCTATATTGGTGCATTTGTTGTGGTCTACTTTGACGATATTCTTGTCTTTAGCAAATCCCTCAAAGATCATGTCACCCATCTTAGAACCGTGTTGCAAACCCTTAGGAAAGAACGCCTTTATGCTAATATAAACAAATGCCTTTTTGGTATTGATAAGCTTGTTTTCTTGGGTTTTCGTTGTGTCTTCTAAGGGTGTTCATGTAGATGAATCTAAGATCAATGCTACTAAAACTTGGCCCCAAGCAACCAACTTGTAACAAGTGCATAGTTTTCTTGGTTTTGCCGATTTCTATCGTAGATTTGTGAAGGATTTTAGCACCCTTGCTTCACATTTGCATTCTCTAAGTAAGAAAAATGTGCCTTTTGTTTGGGGATCATCCCAAGATACCGCATTTAATGAGTTAAAGAATTAGCTTACTCATGCTCCCGTGCTTGCATTACCCAACTTTGACAAACCTTTTGAAATTCATTGCGATGCTAGTGGTAATGGCATAGGAGGTGTGTTAACACAAGAGAAGCGCCCCATAGCATACTTTAGTGAGAAACTTTCCGGAGCGCAACTCAATTATCCCATCTATGACGAAGAGCTCTATGCTTTAGTGCGAGTTTTGCGTGAATGGGAACATTATCTTCGCCCTCATGAATCTATCATCCATACCGATCTTCGCCCTCATGAATCTTTCATCCATACCGATAATGAAACGCTTAAGTATCTTAAGGGTCAAACTAAGTTGAACAAGCGTCATGCTAAGTGGAGTGAATTCATCGAGTCATTTCCTTATGTCATCAAGTACATCAAAGGTAAGGAAAATGTTGTGGCGGATGCTCGTTCCCGCATATGCATGCTTGTCACTAAACTTGAATTGAGTGTCATTAGCTTTGAGCACATAAAAGACTTGTATGCGCATGATCCTACTTTGGCAATTCCTTATGACAAGTGTTTGACGCATACATCTTGGGAACGCTATTACATCAAGGATGATTATCTTATGAGAGCTAACAAACTTTGCATCCCTGAGTCTTCTCTTTGTTTGCTCCTTTTGCAAGAGGCTCATGGAGGCGGACTAATGGGACACTTTGGACGCGACAAGACATTTGTTACGCTCTCCAAGAACTATTTTTGGCCCAAGATGTTCCGCGACGTCTCACGCTTCACCAACCGATGCTCTACATGTCGCAAAGCCAAGTCAAAAGCTCAATCCCACGGTCTTTACATGCCACTTCCTATTCCATATCAACCTTGGGAAGACATTAGCATGGACTTTGTACTTGGTTTGCCTAGAACTCAAAATGGAAAGGATTCTGTGTGTGTTGTTGTGGACCGATTCTCTAAGATGGCTCATTTTATCCCATGCAACAAGATAGACAATGCTTCACATATTCTAAATCATTTTTGTAGGGAAATCTTGCGCTTCCATGGAGTGCCAAAGACGGTTGTCTCGGACTGCGACGTCAAGTTATTGAGTTACTTTTGGAAGACTCTATGCGCCAAGCTTGGAATCAAGCTCTTGTTCTCTTCGGCATACCATCCCCAAACCGACGGCCAAACGAAGGTGACGAATTGAACACTCTCCACCCTACTACGCGTGTTGATCAAGAGGAACATCAAGGAGTGGGAGGAGTGCCTACCCATTGCCAAGTGTGCAACCGTGCAAGACACTCCACAACCGGCAAGTCCCCCTTCGAGGTCGTCTACGGTTTCAACCCGTTGTCCCCATTGGACATTCTTCATCTTCCACTACAAGAGCGCACCAACATGGACGCGAGTGAACGAGCAAGCTACCTCAAGAAGATGGATGAAGATACAAGGCTCACCATCGAGCGCCAAGTACAGCGACTCGCCACCAAGCTCAACATCAACAAGCAACCCATGATATTCAAAATAGGAGATCTTGTGTGGCTACACCTTCGCAAGGAACGCTTCCCCAAAGAACACAAGTCCAAACTTCTACCCCGAGCCGATGGACCCTTCAAGGAGCTAGCACGCTACAACAACAACGCTTACAAGATCGACCTCCCAAGCGACAAGTACAACGTGAGTGACATCTTTAATGTCAGAGACCTCTCGCCATACCATGGTGATGAAGCTTTGGATCTGAGGTCGAATCTTTACCAAGGGGGGGGGGAGATGATGCGGAGCATCCCACGATCATCCCCATGGACATATCTACATCTCCCACGACAGCACTTGGACCAATGACAAGAGCTCAAGCAAAGGCTATCGAAGATAAGGTGAACTCGCACCTCTCCGAACTTTCACTTTCTACACATGAGACATGGCTACAACCTCAAGCGGAAACATTATGTGTGATCAGGTACTTGGAGGAAGGCCGCGGATCAGCTACATCCAATGGACAAGACGGTGAGGACGACGAGTATAAAGGACAAGAAGAAGAGCTACCAAAGAAGCTCCAGCCAGCGGACGTCCGCCCAGGATCGGACGTCCGACGCCTGACGCTCCAACCAACGGATGTCCGATGCCTGAAGGCCCAGCCGACCCAAGTCGGTACCGACGGAGCTACGGTGGCGAACGCCCCCCCTCCGGATGACCGTAACATCGCCCAATGAGCTTAACGCGTCGACCTGCACCGAACGACCAAGCGGTTCCACACCAAGTGTTTGGCGAAAACCGAAGCGACCGGACGACCAATGACCAGACGACCGTCCATCTCCGGACGTCTGGTACCATGTTTACATAACGTAATTAGCGGAAGTCCAAGCTCTACCAGACGTCCGGACCTCCGAGAGCGACCGGACGGCTAGTAGAGACCGAACATCCACTGCCTGTGTGCGCGCAGCTTCGGGCCCGAGGCCCATGTACCCTTTCATTCCGTCCCCTTTTGCACTTAGACTATAAATAGACCTCCTCTTCCTCCTAGTTAGGGTTAGCAAAGGATTAGCTCATATTTGTGTTAGAGCTTTCCTCGTCCACTTGGTTACTTCTCCATTGGAGTTCACAACCTCTTCGAAGAAGATCCCCCAAGCGGATTCAAGACCCCATCATGGGAAGACCCTTCAAGACCTCCTCACGAAGAAGACCTTTTGTATCATCCTTTGTTGACTTTGAATCGTGTATCACTCTTTGTGTTTCGAGGATCTAGCATATGTGTGACCATATCTTGTTGGTTGAGTGATTTCTCTCATGTTTCCCCTCGTGATTTCTCCTCGTGTTCTTCGTAGGACCCCCTCCAATCGTGAAAGATCGGGCATCTAGGGTTCTACCCTACATCAGGTAGATTGCTATCTTATGCAACTAGGATTACTCTTATTAAAGCCTGCTTAGCAAGTATCCCCATTTACCTCCTTTCCTTCTCTAAATTTCCTAAATGAGTTGTTGATCTCATCAACACCCAAATGGCAAACTGCCTGTGGAATGAATTTAAAGGACAGAGAGAAATCCATTTAGCAAATTGGCCTCTAGTTTCTATGAAGAAAGAAGTTGGGGGCCTAGGAATTCCCAATCTTCATGATCTTAACATTTGTCTCTTAGGCTCTTGGGTCAAGAGATATGTGAATAGAAGGTAGGATGTGGAGGGACATAGTAGATAACAAATATAATACATCTCCAAACATCTTATGTATCCAAGACAATGTATCTTCAAATTTCTGGAAGGGGGTAGTTTGGGCTTCAAAGCTGTCAAATTTGGATACATATGTGTGACTGTAAATGGTATTAAAGTGAGATTCTCGGAAGACTTTTGGTTTGGATCTTCCCCTTTTTCTGTTCAATTCTGGGATCTTTACTGCATTTGCAGAGAGCAGTGTAAAATTGTTAGTCAGGTTTTAGATAACGATATGATAAAACTCACTTTTAGAAGGGCTTTATCCCCTACTTTGATGAATATGTGGTATGAACTGGAAGCCGTGGCCTTGAGTATTACTTTTTCTGGTGATATAGATGCCCTGGTCTGGCAATACACTGCATCTGGATCGTTTTCTACCAGTTCTCTATATACTATCATCAACTATAGAGGAGTAACTCCAATATAGTTTATTGTAGCTATCTGGAAATTGATTGTACCACCTAGGATTCACATCTTTCTATGGTTGTTTGCCTACAACAAACTTATGACCAGAGATAATCTCTTGAAAAGGAACTTACATAAATTTGTGGATTGTGTGTTCTATTCCGAGCTTGAAAGTACCCAACATCTTTTCTTTGACTGTGTGGTTGCCCAACATATTTGGTAGGAGATTAGCTCTTTCTTTAATATGCATCTAGGAGATTCTATCACTAGTATTTCCTCTCTTTGGGTGGCTAGAAAAAGATCAGATGCTCCAAATAATGTCTTTGCTGTTGCTCTTTTGGCTTTATGGAAGCACATAAACAGCCCGGTGTTTAATGGTGTGCCTTGGTAGTCTCTTGAACACATTTGATTGCTTCTTTTAAGAACAATCAAGAAATTGCGCGTGCGCTACAAGGATCACATGTTGAAAATGATAGACTCGTTCTGCCTCCACCTCCAAAATCTGTTGTGATGGCCAATGGTGATCAGGATGGGGTAGACACCTTCAAGGAGATCACGTCTCCACTCAAGCCGAGGGGAGGAGGTGTTGCTGCTGGGCAGAGCCCCGTCTCTGTTATGGAAGTGCTGGGATCTCCAACATCCCTCCTATCATGAAAGTGAAAGTGGAAAGTGGTCCTGTTAAGCTGTCACTTATCTCAGTTTAATTGTCTTGTGGTGTCAGCCGTGAGGGTGCCTATTGTTATCAGTCATTTTAGTTTTTTTAGCCGTTAGACTCTTTTCTTCTACTGTCTTTGCATAATGTAGCATACCTATTTTTCCAGGCTTCTTTCTAAGTAATGGAGCCGGGGAACCCCTTCCGTTGATCAAAGAAACCTAAATGCCCCTGACCCCGTACATATAGCGGTGGAGAGGCGCATATCCGGGTCCCTCATGTTTTTCTACACGACAATGACCTTTTAGTGGATCTGTTCGGACCGTAAAATAGTCAAAACCTGCATATCACCTAAAATTTTCTGGACCGACAAGCTTTTAGCGGATAGTGACGGTACAATGCTCTTAATGAAAAGCAGCAACTTGTTGTGTTTCGCCAATTTTCTTTTCTACATCAAACATATTATCTTATATAAGAGTGTTTCCTAACTTCATGTTAAAAAATGTCTCTTAATAAGCATCATCCCTTATCTGATCGGACAATCAGAAGGAAAAACGCAGTCCTTCCGTGGATCTAAATCCTCTTTTCGACCAGGGCCAAGGAGGGGCCAGAAACAAACAACGCGTTTGGCAATATTTGGGAAGGGGATTGGGAGTTTAGTATAGGGAGTTATATTAAGATTAGACATGTGATGAGCCGTTTTATTCCCAATCCCTATTTGGTGTATGATAAGAATTATGTGTGGAAATTTGAGGAGAATTTTTATTCCTTTGTTTGGTTCATGGGAATTGACGAGAGAGTAGACTAGAGAAGTGAACATAAATTATGATGAAGGGTTAAGATTGACTCACTAAAAGAATTCCCTTCCAACTCTCCCCTCTCCTGATAATATAACGGTGAAAGTTGGAGTCTCAAATCCCATCCTATTCCTTTATAAACTAGACCATGATGGCACGCGTTGCCACGCCCGTCGATTTTCACAATGATATGATAGGTATTGCCGCAAATGCATAAACTGGCCTGTATTGTTTGAGTAATCAAAGTTGGAAAATTCTAATCAGTATAAGTCAAAGGATGATAATGGTCACCAAAGAATGTTGAATTATAATCGAACTGCAATGAAGGAGAGTGGTACTCTAGATGACACTAGCTGTGGTTCATATTTTCAAGATTAGAAGATTGACGTTCAACACAGACCACCAACGCAAGACAAGGTTAAAGTAGACTCTCCCACAAAATAAAAGCATGCTTAAGATGAAATAACACTACCCATCTTCTCCGATACTCGAACTAAAAAAATATATCCTTAATTAACTATAAACTCTTTGGTACATTCCTTAAGAATACAAAACCATTGTCAAACAAGTAACCATAGATATGATGAAGAATCATATGGCATGACTTATATAATCCTATCATTCGTTAGGCATAAATCATGAAAGTCATACTCCCTCTGTTCCTAAATATACGTTTTTTTTAGAGATTCTAATATGGACCATATACAGAGCAAAATGAGTGAACCTACACTCTAGAATACATCTATATTCATTCGTATGTAGTCCATTTCAAATATCTAAAAAGACTTATATTTAGGAATGGATGGAGTATATTGTAAATATGTAAGCAATAATTTACTTGAGCTTCTTGTTCTGGCTTAATATGCAACTTAAGAACTTGTATGTGGGAATAAATATGAACACAGCCTAACACACATGACTGTGACTAATGAGTTTCTAACAATTTTGATCAGCTACTTTCCACGTGAATGATGTGGATATATATATAATGTTACACCCATATACGACTGCTCACAACTTGGGAATGGATATGAGCAAAGTCTTTCATACAAAAGCATACATGATCAAGGTTAGTGACACTGACAAAATTCACAAGTACAGTATAAATAATAAACTTGTCATCGAGACAATGACTTCAACAAAATATAATCTTTCAAGATTTATGCAAAAGAAACTGCAAGGAAGTGAGCCAACAATTTTTGGACAAACATGCGGCAATACCTATGAAATAACATGCACTAACAATCCAACAAACACTTACCTTTTAACGATCCATCTTGTTCAAATGCTCAACAATTTTTGGACAAAGAAAGAACTTTTTGAAATTTTGGCATAACATGAGCTTTCCATATGCATTTGAATATGTGCGTGTTTGGATATGGAATTCTGGATAGCCCATGATGGTGTGCATCCAGTTTATTAAAAGGTAGCTTAGCAGCCTAAAAACTATTCTTAAGAAAAACCATGAAGGTGAACTTGTATGAACAAGTCAGCAAGTGATCATAAATAGGAGAACTACACACTAAGTAACTTGTAAGCTAGCCACTGTTGTCAGACATACGTCATAGAGAAACATTTGGTGCATCTAAATTAAAACTCAACGAAATGAAGAAGAGTCATATTCATATTTTGTCTTTTTGAAAATTGATGCATATTTTTGAAATGTTTCAGATAAATTATGCTGAGTTGGCATATTGTAGAAGAGATGCAATTCTCCCCGCAAAAAAAAAGAAAAAACAAGAGGAGATGCAATTCTATGGACAACATTCATCCAAAAACAAAATTCACTCAAATACTTTAAATCATCTATAGACCAAGAGTTGTCACAAGAAAATTGTAGGATTAGTATTAGTATTAGTACTCACCTGACCTTCACGTACAAATAATCCATCCAATATACAGTATGAAAAATCAACTTGTTTGAGATGATGAAAATATATACCCCCCTCATACACATGTTTGGTCCTCCTCGTTTAGTTGGGGGATCTACCCAAGCACTGACGTAAGAAGTTACCAGAAAACTTCAATAAGAGATGCACCAACAGAAGATGTGGTCTGTCAAACATAATATAACCCAACTCACAAATCATCAAAGTTGGAAGCAGTGCTTCATCTTGCAATCCAACGGCGACGGTTTCTTCAGCCCCCGCCGTGCCTGGGCCGCCACGCCCCCGCCATGCCTCTGGCACGCCCTGGCCACACCGCCGGCACGCCCCCCACCACGCTCCACCATGCTCCCGCCATGCCCCCGCCACGCTCCGGCCACACCCTTGTCACGTTCTTTGGTCCACTCGGTCGGCTCGGTTAAAGACCGGACCGGACCGAAGCTTTGTCGGGCCGGAATGCTGAGCTCGGACCGGCCGATTTTTTGAGTGGGCTAGGCCCGAGCTGGCTAGGACCGAGCGGGCCACGAGCCGGTCTGAAAGAGCGCTCGTGTCGTCCACCATGAAGAACGACTATATCCAGCATAAGCAAGCTCTGATGGATCGAGCTGGTTTAGGGCCCTAAGCATCAATCATGGTCGTCGGAGGAGATTTTGCAGGAGTAAGGAGAGGAATGGGGAAGGAGCACCGGGGCGAATTATATGGAGGCGCGTACTGCAAGGGTCAAGCGTGAATCGAAAATGAAACTGAACTGTAATTATCGGAGGATGCCAAATGGCGTATATTGATACCATTAATATTTAGGTATATTTAATAGCATTTACGAACAATGATTTACTTCTGAAATCAATGGCGAATGGACTTGAATCCACACCGGACAATTCAATGCCTGCGCCGCCGTGTCGTGCCATCGCCTGGCAAGGGTATCCGGTCGCTCGCGTCGATCCTACCGGGTCTAGGATCGCCATCGCCGCGACCCTCGTCTTGAACGCAACATAGGCCGCCCGGCTAGGCGAACGTCTCGCGTCCGCTGCCACCAAATGGCTGCTCCTGTGCGGCAGCACAGTCCGCGGTGCGGACGATAGCTAGGTGCCATGAGGCTAGGACGCGACGGTAGTTTTTTTATCCCGTGGAACTTTCCGATAGAATGAAATAAAGCCCATCAGGCACAGTTACGAAGAAGTGGCCAATTTTGATACTGGAGCATCGGCCCTGTACGTAAAATGCTTGGTGGAGACCATAAGCAGCCCAGGCACACTTTTTTGTCCTCGTGTTCGGGTGGTCTGGGACGCGATCAAAGTGTGGTCTGGCATCCAACTCTGTCGGTCCTCCTTTAGAAACACAAAACAATGGCTCTTCTCAAGATCTTCTGACAAAGATGCCATGATTATGGCTGTGTCTTTGTGGCATATATGAGAAGATCGTAATGAGGCGCGTCACTCGCCTAATATTCCTCAGCCTCGTCATATGGTGGGGAAAATTCGTGCATACACCGATGTTATCACGCAACACCTTTACACCTCTGAATCTGTCATCAGGCGTGAGTCCTTTTCTTCCAACACAATGTGGACTCTGCCGCCGTCAGGTTTTATTGTTATCAATTCAAATGCTGCTGTATTTCCAGATATCAACATGTCTGGTGCTGGTGTGGTGGCTCTAAACTATGAGGAAATTTGTGTTGCCGCATTTACAGAGCCTCTTCAAGGTGCATTAGAACCTGAACTTGCGGAAGCTATGGCTCTTCGAAGGTCTGTGCAACTAGCATGCGATGGACACTTCTCCAATGTGATTTTTACTACAGATTGCCAGTCTCTTCCATCATTTGGTAAATGATATCAAGGTTGCTTCGAGGATCTTTGACTCTGTGGAGTTCAAGTATATTCGTCGGCAAGTTAATGTAGCTGCTCATATTTTAGCTAAGTCTTGTAAGTACTCCCTCCGTAAACTAATATAAGAGCGTTTAGATCACTACTTTAGTAATCTAAACGCTCTTATATTAGTTTACAGAGGGAGTATTTATCTAGTCTTGTTGTTTTCCATTTTGCTTCGTACCGGGAGACTCTTTATAACTTTGTTCTAAGTAATTAATAAAGCCAACATTTCTCTCTCTCTCAAAAAAGAGCCAAGCTAACCGAGACCGAGCAAAAACGCGCACACACGGGCAGAGCACAGTAGCCAAGCAACAGCGAGCGAGCCACAGTCGGCCACTCCCACCGCCGCTCCCGATTCCTTCAGCCGCCGGCACCGCTGCCATCCTCGGCTAGAGCTTCTCCATCCCCTACCCCTATATACCGCGATCTCCTCCAGAACCACCGGCAGGGACTGCTGCTCCGCTTGCTCGCCTCCGTTGGAGATCCGCCCGGAGCGACATTTGTCTTTCTGGGTAAACCCTAGTCTCAATTGATTTGTGTTTTTCTTTCGTCCGTTCTGCGAAAAATCGAGGCTTTTCGAAGCACTCCGTGCGCCTCTTACGCAGTCTGCTGTTGCTAGTGTCTGGGTTTTTTTTCCCGTCCGTGGACGTTTGTGTCGGTGCGACTGCCTCGGAAATTCGGCGGGCGCATTCACCGCTGGTTGTATGCTTGGGATCTCGGAGCTTGTAGGATTCTCATCTGGAGCTAGAGTTGGGCGCCGGATCCTTTTGTTTATTTATTATTATTTTGAGATGCGCCCGAGAACTATTTGATCTCGCTGTCCGGAATGTGCTGCCCATTGCTTTGTGGTATTTTTGGCGATGTGGATTTACTGGTTCTGTTGCCATCTCATACGCCCAATCTTTTGCGCCAAACATTTTCCTAAACTGGAGTGTAGTTTGTCGAGAATACAAAATACGTATGTGGATAAGAGTTTGGACGCCATCCATGAGCTATGCCCAAAGGAGCCACATGCAAAGATTTAATTTAGTTTTGTTGCCCTCCATGCTGTTTCCAGTAGTCTAGTGGTTGATTTGCTGGAGGATTTGCATATAGTATAAAGAGGTGATGTGAGCCACAAAGTGAACTTATTTCTCTGGCCCTAACATTCTAAAGTAATTAACCATTTTGGGAAACCGTGTATCTCTAATTTCAGTGAATATAGTACTTCCTCCGTTCACAAATATAAGATGTTTTGGTTATTTTAGTATGGACTACATACAGACTGAAATGGGTGAACAAGCACACTAATACATGTCTGTATACACCCAATTCACAGAACATCTTATAAGTCTTTGTGAACGGAGGGAGTACTATGGTATGGTTGTGCTTGTAAGTTGAAGCCATGGCAAGACAAGTGGGAGCTTCTTGATATTACTCCCTCCGTCTCAAAATAAGTGTCTCAACGTTGTACTAGCTCTACTACAAATTTGTACTAAGCTCGAGACACTTATTTTGGGACGGAGGGAGTATCATATAAGTGTAAGCCAAATCCCAAGTAAACTGAAGCCCCAATGGGAGTGAGCTTCTAGGACATGTAAAAGGAAACTCCAGTGAGCTGGTTCGTTTGATATGCTTAATCCTGTCCTAGCCCCTTAAATGTTTGAACGCGATCATTTTCTCTTACCATGTTCCTCTTCTGAGAGTGTGGAAACTGTGATTCTTGTTTTCAGCTTTGCTGTTTTCTGTAGGTAAATCAGTGATTTGGAATGTTTTTCCGAGCTGAAGCAGAGAAGTCTTGGAGCTGGATAATAATAATCTTCTAGGGATATGCTCCAACCAAGGGAAGCTGATGTGCCTGCACTCTTTGTTGTATTTATCGTACTTCCGGTGATAGCATATTTTCTTCTTGGGAGATGGCATGATTCTGTAAGTAAGAAAACAAGAGTAGGTGTGCTTGGCCAGAAAGCTGCAGAAGAAGCCTTCAAAGTAGAAACAATGGCATGCCCAGATGTTATATTGCCAGGACCGTCTCTGAGACCCATGCCTTATTTGAGATCTGTTCCTTCTTTAAGGTCAGAATACCACGAGTGTGCTACTTGTCGTGGCCCTGCAAAGACTAGGTGCTCCAGGTGCAAATCTGTTAGATACTGGTAAGATTCTGACCTATTATTCTCTGGTATGAACTTAAACTCCAAAAAGTCGTGTACACACAAATAGGTGTATGAATCTTACTTTATTGTCTGATGTTTATTTATTATAATGATTTCATTTCTGAAAAAGAACTGTACCTCTATTATGTCACCAAAGCGGGTGAGTCACCTATTTTGTTTCATTGGTAACATATCAAATTTTAGTTAAGCTGGTAGGATTGAGTACCGGAAACAGCCTCTTGCAGAAATGTAGGGAAAGGCTGCGTACTATAGACCCAAAGTGGTCGGACCCTTCCCCGGACCCTGTGCAAGCGGGAGCTACATGCACCGGGTTGCCTTTCTTTTGGTAGGATTGAGTACCCTGTTGTTACATATAATCCAGCGCCTGATTGGAGCAAGCAACACATCTAATAACTCCAGTCTCTTAAAAATGCTGAATTTACAACTGATTTATCCCTGCACCATGACTCTGTTTGTCATGCGATACTCTCTTGCTTGTGTGATGAATGTAAAAAATTATATTGCTCTGTTGTTGTGGCTACTTTTAATGTCACTTTGAATGTTCCACAGCTCTGGAAAGTGTCAAATTATACACTGGAGGCAAGGGCATAAACAAACATGCCAGCAGTGGCATGTTAATGGTGGTAGCAACTCTGGTGGACTATCTCCGACGGAGAGTTCTGAACAAATGCCGTTCTTGACTAACCTGAATTCACCTCTTCCAGGGGGTGACAGTCACCTGCATGACATGAATTTTGACACAGTATCAGAGCCATCCTTTGCGACAACTGATAGCTATATTCTTGATACTGATCTATTCCTGACAGACAGAAGCAACATGAATGAATCAAATCAAAGTCTTCTTTCAAGAGTAAATAGCGCTTCTGTTGCATCTTGTGAAAAGAGCAATTACAGTGTTGATGAAGAAACCAACTCATCTGAGATTTTATCAGCAAATAAGGTAGCATATCTTCTAGTTCATTTTTTATTCTCCAAGTTTGTGTCATTCAGTTCTTTACCTTGCGCTTTCAGGTTTCAAACAACAGTTATGGTTGTTTGGATGAAAAGAATGGCAACCATGATTTTACTTATCCTCTCAATAATACGGTACAACAACCCAATAATTGTGCTCCTGAAACAACAAAATGTCCAAAAGCAAGCATCACAGTTTATGAACCCGACATGGGTGTCTATTTTACTTCTGATATGACGAGTTCTTGCGAGGGGCCATATTCTTCCGCAACAGAGTCACTACAGAGGAGCAAATCATCTGGAAAATATAGTGGGCGAGGAAATGTGATCTATATGAAGCCTCCTTATCCACCAGGTAAGGTGGCTTCATCACAAAAAACACAGGAGGTGTTGGCATCATATCAATACAATGTCCATGAAAAGAACACTTCCTGCAAAAATGAGCAAAGTAATGTTTCTTCTCTCTTGAAGTGGGCTACCTTTTCCTTTTATTTTTCTTTAATCTCACATATGTATTGTATCCTGTAGGATCTGCAAAATCAAGTGTTTCAACGAGCAACAATTTACAAGGATGCACTGGAATCTCAAAATTAGGAACATCCAAGGTTGAAGTCTTGAAGAAGCCCTCAAAATTTCTCAAAACCAGCCTGGTGGGTTTAATCAATGATAACAAGAGGAGTAAGGTTTGGAATCATCTATGATAACTCTTGTCTTGTAGTTACTGCGCTGTTTTGGTATGTAATGTTACTTTTTCTAAATCGGAGTTTCAGGTATTGTTTCGCTATGAAGATCTCGTTAAGTTCTTCCAGTACGAAGTACGGGGTATTTCTCCCAGAGGTCTTTTCAACTGTGGGAACAGGTATTACCATTGTCTTTGTTAAACTGTCGTGCTGACTTAATTTGTTTTTGTTCTTATATGCAAATTTTGTAGAAGGGGAGCCTTGGCGCAGCGGTAAAGCTGTTGCCTTGTGACCATGAGGTCATGGGTTCGAGTCCTGGAAACAACCTCTTCTAGAAATGTAGGGAAAGGCTGTGTACAAAAGACACAAAGTTGTTGATGAACAACATGCAATATGTTCTGGAAATAACCAATCTAAGAGTCTTAACAGGAGGGGTGAAACTGAATTTCCAGTAGGAGGTGATTCACAAGTATCAAACACATAGATTGGTAAATCAGCAAATTCTAAAAATGGTGCAGCAATATAATTAAATCATACTGTACGTGCAACTAAATAAAATTAAGATAATTCCTGTGTACCAAAAATATTACGAAAGAATTAATTTAAATAAGGTGTACTTTATTTAGTCAAGCAAATTGTGAGCCAAATGTTGCTTCTTCTGTTTCTGCAAATTGAACATTTAATTAGTTAAATTGTAGCTTGTCATGGGTTATATGTAATGACTATTGTCCTTTTTTGCAGCTGCTATGCTAATGCTGTTCTACAATGCCTCATGTGCACAAAACCCCTGATGATCCACCTGCTTCTGAGATTGCATTCTAAAGACTGTAATACTAAGCCCATAACATTTTGCCTCTTCAGTACTGTTGTCTGCACAGGGTAAAAGTAATAATACAGTTGTCTACTCCTGTTCGTCTCACACTCTTTGTTATCTTCGTATAGGTTGCTCAAAGAACTGGTGTCTTATGTGCGAACTTGAGCAATATGCTTCAACTTTACGTGAAAGTGGTGGACCTGTGTCTCCAAGCAGAATCCTTTCGAATCTAAGGAACATTGGATGTCGCTTGGGTGGTGGAAGTCAGGAAGATGCTCATGAATTTTTAAGGTAGTTTAGCTGACATGTTAGATTTAATTCCTCTTATTCTATTTTTTTCATTCCTCTTTTTTCTCACCATTTCCTGTTGATTCTAACAACGGTGGTCTCTGATTTAGATGAAACCGATTCTAACAAAAGGGTGGCCTCTGATTTAGATGAAACCAAAGTTTCGGTGTTTCTTTTTAACATATTCTGTTAGTCACAACACAATCAAAATTTGTTCCGAATATTGCGGAGTGACTACTAATTGAAAGTTAGAGCTGTGGAGACAGACTTTGTAATCAAGATTTTAGGCTTAGTAGAACTAAAACTGAGTAAGTTGGGGTGCGGTTTCAGTACATGGGATGCCTTGATGGGCAGGTGGTACCTCAGAAGGACACCTTTCAATATTTGGGGTTGATCCTGCAGAAGGATGGTGATATCGATGAAGATGTGTGCCTTCAAATCAAAGCCAGATAAGATGAAGTGGCACAAAGCTTCTGGCGTCCTCTGTCATAAGAGTGTCACAAAAGCTAAAAGGCAGGTTCTGTAGGATGGCAATTCTACCTGCGTTGTTGTATGGCGCAAAATGTTGGCCAACTAAAAGATGACATGTCCAACAGTTAGATGTAGTAGAGATGCACATGCTGAGATGGATGTGTCCACACATGAAAGGATCGGGTCCAGAATGATGATATACATGAGAGTTGGGGTAGCACCAATTGAAGAGAAGCTTGTCCAACATTGTCTGAGGTAGATATAGTTGGGGTAGCACCAATTGAAGTGAAGCTTGTCCAACATCGTCTGAGATAGTTTGGTCATATACAACGTAGGCATCTAGAAGTGCCGGTGCATAGAGGAAGTTTAAAGTGTGTTGTTAATGTCAAGACAGGTCGGGGTAGACCAAAATTGACATGGGAGTAGTCCGTAAAGAGAGACCTGAAGGACTGGAATATCACCAAAGAACTAGCCTACCCCAACTTGTTTGTAGAAGTTAGCTATCCACGTGCCAAAACCATGACTAGGTCTTGAGATCTTATGGATTTCAACTCTAGCCTACCCCAACTTGTTTGGGACTGAAAGGCTTTGTTATTGTTGCTTGTTGCTGTTAACTGACGATTGATTGATAATCCGGTTTGATTGAAACAGAAAATAAGAAAGCTCATCAGTCCAAGAAGGCAACAACTAATCTCTCCATAGTCTCCTGGAACAGACTAGTCTTTTAATTTGTTGATGTATTCTGAATATTTAAGAGGCTTTAAATATGTCCTTTTCTTATATTCTCATGGTCTCTTATGTCAACACTATCAAGTGGGTTGGGGAAAATGGGAAGGGGAAAATGACAATTGTTGCTCTAAATCTGTCAAACCTACTCTATCCCTTTTGTATTGATCATGTATTAACATTTTGTTCATAATGTGCATGATTTTCAACACAACCAGGCATCTTGTGATGTCTATGCAAGCAGCATGCCTCGATGGACTGGGTGGTGAGAAGCAAGTAGAACAAAGCTTGCAGGAAACTACACTGATACAACAGATGTTTGGTGGACGCCTTAAATCGAAGGTAACTCGTAATTTTCTGATTTGATTTCATTTTTAGTGCTGCAAATTTCCTTAATCGCGTGCTCAAGTTGTTACAGTTTATATCGAATATCCTTTTGCGTGTGTGCATAAGTTGCAGATTCGTTCCTTGTATTTTCTTTTCTGCTGGCTCTCTAGCTAGTGAGTTAAGCACTATTTTTCTATCATATACTAACTAATTTAGTAAATGAAACAAGGTTAAGTGCCTCAGATGCCATCATGAATCTGAAAGATACGAGAATATAATGGATCTTACTTTGGAGATTCATGGTTGGGTGGAGTCCTTGCAAGATGCTTTGACACAGTTCACTGCTCCTGAAGATTTAGATGGGGATAATATGTATAAATGTGGAAGGTACTGTGGCAAACTAACAATCTTCTCATCATTTTGATTGGACCACAGCATATTAAAGCTTGTTAATTTTACTGCAGGTGTTGTGCTTATGTTAAAGCTAGAAAACAGCTAAGCGTGCATGAAGTGCCAAACATATTAACAGTAGTTTTAAAAAGATTCCAGGTATTATGTATTTCATCTCTGTATGCAATATTGATCTGGCCCAGTATCTTTGTATTATCTCTAATTTTCAGCTGCATGTTTGAAAGTATAGTAATACTTGTGTGCAGTTATCATAGAGTATGCATTTGTCAGTATGACATTAATGACTAATTTATGTAGAATTTCATGATGTTGTGTTTTACATCTTCAAATTGCAACCAAACCCCTCTAAAACTAAATGAAGCTCATTTTGATGAAGTTTCTTTAGCACACTAATATAATCGTTTGTTTGATTGCTTATTAAGATTAGTTTATTGAGCTAATTTTGTTCGTGCTTCAGACAGGAAAGTATGGCAAGATTAACAAATGTGTCACTTTTCCTGATATGTTGGACATGGTTCCTTTTGTGACTGGGGCTGGTGATCACCCGCCTCTTTACTTCTTGTATGCTGTGGTTGTACATGTGGATACAGAAAATGCATCTTTCTCTGGTCACTACATATCGTATGTCAAAGATATGCAGGGAACATGGTTAAGAATTGATGACTCAGAGGTATTCGTAAATTTCCTTGAAGTAGATTAAGAACTTCTGTATGTGTTGCTTTTAGAAGTTATTCTAGACTAGTGGAATCACATAGATATGTATTTCTTTTAAAGGAGCAAACATAATCATGAGTCTAGAAAACTAGCAGTTCATAGTATACTCTTTTGAAATGCAATTATGTTGTAATCTTACTGTTTTAGTGCTTATGGAACTTGAAATGAATTGAAGTCTGCTTGTGCTTTGTGACGGCGAACAATCAAATAGTCACACTTATTTCATGTGATAGTCTTTTCTGTAGTCATATTTTTATACGGTCATGTATGTTTACAAAATATAAAATCTGGGAATTTGTATGAGCTGATGTGGCTACTTGTTTCTTGTTATACGAAGGTCAAGGCTGTATCATTGAATCAAGTTATGTCAGAAGGTGCATATATGCTATTCTACTTGAGGTACAGCCAGCCTGTGATATTTGCCATCTAATATTCGAGTTATTTCCTTGTCTTCACTAGTCTTAACATTTATCATTTAGATCTTTTCCTCGCCCTCCGAGGATATACATTGAGAAAGGCCTATTGCCTGATCCATCATCTTCATATCGTCACTCATCAAAATCCTCCAAGGGCTCTTCTAAACAAGAGCAGAAGCAGACAGAATCACTCTTTACTTCTGATGATCAAATCCGTGGTATTTATGATTTTAGACCAGAGGAGGAAGGTTACAGGCAAGATCAGCATGCCAAGTTGAGGTCCCAAAATTTATATCACACCGATGATGCTTTTGCTGATTCGGTTAGCACGGACTTCTCGGACGCTACATCAAGTGAATGGTCCCTGTTTACCAGCTCTGATGAATCTTCGTTTACCACGGAAAGCACTAGAGATTCATTCAGTGTTGCGGATTATGGTGACAATGCTGGCCTTGATCCAATCACCTCAATTTTTGGGCCATATTATGCTCCTGACCATCCTCTTGGCAACTTTGTCTCGTGTACAAGGCTCTCGCCTTCCAATCCGCAAACAAGGTACTTCCCGGAAAGCATGGGTTTTGTCTCAGATTCTTCCTTGCCAACTCAACCCTACGGCAATGTACATAGAGGAAGATATCCAGACAGGGCTTGCGCGTCTTCAGCCGAACCTCTCGCTTCAGCAAACCAGCGAAGCTTGTACGGTAGGTATAACCATAGTAGAGATGGTATTGTTCAAACATCTGGGTTTTGTCATATGTAATGGTCTACATCTGATAGTTTTTAGCTGGAGCTGGGCTGATATGGTTAGCAGTGCTGTTAATATCGCCTCATGTTCTTTTATTTCAGATGAGGCATATTTAATTGTAGCTGCACATTCTAGATGTAGTTCACTCAGTGTAGTGAAGTAACTAGATCTGTCTAGATGCCTAGCTTTTGGGTTGACATGTTAGAACAAAGGGACTGGCTTTGTGAAAGCAAAGATGACCAAGCATTTGTTTACTATGTGTGAAAAGCTTCCATTTGCTTCCAGATTTCTATCATCCTCTTTGGAGCTCGCCCTTTTTTCTTTTCAGTTTCGTATGCTAGCTTGTCGAATGTTATTAGTGCTGTTTTAGTTCAGAAGTACTGTCACCTGTGGGAGCACCTCAGTTTTGAAGACAGTGATAGATAGATCAGGAAAACTGCAGGGCTATCCAACACACACCCGACCCCCGTGGCGCCTAGCTTAGGCGACATGGGGGAACCTAGCACCGCCGCCGCAAAGCCCTCCTCTCCCCACTCCCCCGCATCGCCCCGGGAAGGTGGTTGACGTGTCGGCCGGTTGTGGTGTTCGTGCGCGCGAACCTAGCAGCGACGCCGCAAAGCCCTCCTCTCCCCACTCCCCCGCATCGCCCCGGGAAGGTGGTTGACGTGTCGGCCGGTTGTGGTGTTCGTGCGGCCGCGATGTGGTAGTGGTGGGAGGCTCGTCCTTCCTGTCTTGGCAGCTCGGCGACGACGATTCTTCGGCAGGTCATAGCTCTGGGGGCTCGGGCTGTTGCATTTGCTTCTGTGCGGACTTTGAACCGCCAGATCTGGCCGACGGGAGGATGCGGGGTGGCAGTCGGCCCTTCCCTGCCCGGAGGACGTGCATCGACCACGTCCGACGGGAGGATCTGAGGGCGATCGGCCCTTCCTGCCCGGAGGGCGTGCATCACCACGTCTTTGGTCGATTCTTGCCGGCCGGTGGCGGTGGCGCTCGTGGGTGTCGCTTTCTTCCTTGGAGGCGTCGTCGAGGTGATTTGAGCATCCTTCGCTCAGATCTTCGGGCGAAAGTCATGATCCTGGTTGGATCAGGCGGGGTCGTCGTCTTCAACGTCGTATTCCCTTTTGAGGGCGCCGTCTTGAAGATCTTGGTCCCATTTATGATTCCTGCAGGCTGGGTGTGCACTGGGTGTGCACTACATTGCGGTCGGCATGTGCCCGACCGGTGATGTGATTGTGTGGCATTGTGATGTGTGTGGCAACGATGATGGTGGCGAGCAGAGCCTGGTCGCGGCTTGTCCTTCTGATGCCGAAGGTCCGGTGCACCAATGGGCGTGCCTATGTTGGTTTCTGGCTGTGACAGGGAAGTCGGAGCTGCGGGCGGCGGGGCCACTGCGGCAACGAGGACTCCATGAGGGCGGTTTTCAACTAGCGGTGCTCTTCGGGTGTTGCGCCGGACTAGGTCGGTGCGAGGCTTACAACTTTCTGTGATGCTCGTAGGCAAAATCGGATCTGTAATGTCCTCGATGTTGCGGTCGACTGTTTGGCATTGCTTTGTTGTTCGATGCTATATGTCGACGACTATGTCGTTGGTTGTGTTGTGATCTTGTTTGTGGCCAGGTTGTTTGTGTGTGCCCCTTGTGGGGTTTGTAACTTAGGTTTTCGTCCGGTTTTCCTCTAATTAACCGAATAACTCTCTTCTTCTTAATCAATAAAGATTGCAAATCTTTTGTCTTGTTAAAAAAACTGTCACATGTGAGGATATGAATAATCACAAGATATTCCCTGAGCTGCTTAGGGCATCCAGAATGTATGTCAAAATAATGGTGCCAAATGCCAAAGTAGCTTTTACCACTAGTTCTGCCCATTGGACAGGGAACCGATGCTGCTGATGCCAAACGAGCCAAATCAATAAAATATTGTATGTTTGCCTAACAGCCAAAAACAATAGCTAGATTTCCCACCGTTGTGATGACGTAGTCAGCTTTTTTTATCCTTTGGGATCCACATACGTTGTGGAGACAATGCCAAATTAAACGCCGATGCCAAATTCCGAATAATAGGCAAATTTGGCAGCAACACACCATGGATGCCAGAAAAATTTGCATATTTGTTGGTTTGCTTGGTCCCAGGCTACATCGCTTGCCCCAACCCGGCGTTTTTTTTTGAAAGCCCCAACCCGGCGTTGACAAGAGATGCATAGTCGGTCATCTTTTTTTTTTATGCGAACATCTAGCTGCTGTTCCTTAGACCTTAGGTGAATCATTAGTTTGGCTGGTTGCATGGATTCATTCGTTCCAGGGCACCCACCTCCACCCCCTCCCCCGACAAGTATCCATGTTAGTTCTGATGTTGGTCATTGACATGTGGGCCCGAGGCACCGGCTAGCCCACATGCCAGTGACCAACACCAGAACTGACATACGTCAGAGGAGCTGCTCCCCTGCCCCCTCGACATATGATCTTGTAAGCAAGGGCAGCATCATTCTGTGTGCAACTCGCCTCTTTCAGCTCGTTGTGCCCCACCCTGTCACCAAACCCACGCAAAAACCTCTGCATCTGTTTTCCTATCGCTTCTTGCCAACCAAGCCTCTCTCCCTGTTCTATCGCTGCCTGATTTGATCCTTCCTCTTCACTGCCCTTTCTCCACAAAGCGAGCCGCCCGCCAAAAACTGATAGAGGCAACGGTGTCCCGTCTTTTCATGAGATGGTGGCTATTGTTTTTGGTGGAGAAGACTTTGACGATCCGAGTACGAACGTGCAAGGTTGTCACGTCTTAGCAACCACTAAACCAACTTTGAGAGGTTATTGACCACGACGGAGCACGATCAACCTGACCACTAAGGTCTATTTGTTGCACGCAAACAAAGAACAAACAAGAAACTGAAATTGCAATCTGAATATTGTGAATATAAGATGAAAACTTTATTAATGGAACTTGGGTTCCGTTTTGGTCTAGTCGTTGAACACAAACGAAGTACGTGAGTTGTAGCTATGGTGAAGTTTAATCTAAATAAAACCCAAAGTCTAAACGGTGCCTCAAGGACTGTATTTGTGTGGGGGAAGAGAGGGGATTTCGTCCCCCTTGGCAAGGTGGGACTAAAACACCTCCTGAGTCGTTTCCCCTACAATACGGACTCTAAAAAAATAGCCTATTATTAGCACTTCAAAATTAGACGGGCCTAGTGTCACGCCCAATATGCGACCCTATCCTAAAGGAACTCGAAGGTCCCTACAAGGATGAAAGCGCATATTGGAGACGCTTTTGCAAGGTGGATATCATTACATCGTACCATTACATAATAGTTGGGGATACATACAAGAGACATACGATGCCACACGAATACAACAACATCATACATAAGAGCATCATCCGACTACGGATGAAACACAAACAGAAACTCAAACGACATCCACCCTGCTAGCCCAGGCTGCCGACCTGAAACCTATTCCCTGAACGACGAAGCAGAAGAAGAACTCAAAACAAGCAAGCATCGCTCTCGCGTCATGATCATCGCATTACCTGTACCTGCAACTGTTGTTGTAGTAATTTGTGAGCCACGAGGACTCAACAATCCCATTACCATGGGTATCAAGACTAGCAAAGCTTAACTAGGTATGGAAAGGATAAGTGGTGAGGTTGCAGCAGCGACTAAGCATATATGGTGGCTAACATACGCAAATAAGAGCGAGAAGAGAAGCAACGCAATGGTCGAGAAGCTAGAAGTGATCAAGAGGTGATCCTGAAACTACTTACGTTCATACATAACACAAACCGTGTTCACTTCTCGAACTCCGCCGAGAAGAGACCATCGCGGCTACACACACGGTTGATGCATTTTAATTCGAATCTGGTGTCAAGTTCTCTACAACCAGACATTAACAAATTCCCATCTGCCACATAACCGCGGGCACGGCTTTCGAAAGTTTATACCCTGCAGGGGTGTCCCAACTTAGCCCATTATAAGCTCTCACGACCAACGAAGGATATTCCTTCTCCCGGGAAGACCCGATCAGTCTCGAAATCCCGGTTACAAGACATTTCGACAATGATAAAAGAAGACCAGCAAGACCACCCGACTGTGCCGACAAATCCCGATAGGAGCTGCACATACCTCATTCTTAGGGCACAACGGATGAGCTATCTGTACAACTAAAACCAGACCTGAAGTTTCCCCGAGGGGGCGCTGTAAAGGGCTCTAGTTTGGACCAACACTCAGAGGAGCACTGGCCCAGGGTATTTAAAATAAAGATGACCCTCGGGTTAATTACTCCCAAGGGAAAGGTAATAGGTTGTTAGGCAAATGTAAAACCAAGGTTGGGCCTTGCTGGAGGAGTTTTATTCAAGGCGAACTGTCAAGGGGTTCCCATACACCTGGCCGCGTAAGGAACGCAAAATCAAGGAACATAACACCGGTATGACGGAAACTAAGGCGGCAAGAGTGGAACAAAACACCAGACATAAGGCCGAGCCTTCCACACTTTACCAAGTATATAGATGCATTAATTACGTAAGAGATTTTGTGATATCCCAACATAATCCTGTCCAACATGGGGCAATCTTCAACTTCACCTACAACTAACAACGCTATAAGAGGGGCTGAGCAAAGCGGTAACATAGCCAAGCAACGGTTTGCTAGGAAGGGTGAAAAGGTTAGAGGATGACATGACAATTTGGGAGGCTTAATAAGCAAGAGATAGGTAGCGCAACATAGTGATAGAACGAAGCAACTAGCATAGCAATGATAGTAGTGAGATCCAGGGTAACGGTCATCTTGCCTGAAATCCCGCTAGGAAGAAGAACGAGTCCATGAAGAAGACGAACGGGCGAAGACTAACCAAGCGTAGACGAACGAATCCTCACGATCACAACAAAACAGGAACTATCGAGAAGAAGCACAACCGGAAAGGAGCAAACCACATGGTAAACACACAACACATAAACATGACAAGATGCTCAACCAAGCATGATGCATGACAAAGGCCATATGACGCTACTCATGGGAAGATATGATGCATACAAGAGCAACACATCAAAGCAAGTTTAAATGAGGCCGCAAACAACATATAACAAATCCGGTAAGTCCTCATATGCAAATTTCAAAATTGGTCCAGAACTGAATAAACCTTATGTTCAAGTTGTTAAACAGCAAGTTAAAATGCACCAAGATGATCTACACGAAATTCTAGTCAAGTTACATATAAGGTTCATTTAGTTCGGAGCTATGGCCTAGAAGATATGAGCAAAACAAGTTAAACATGGCATTGATGAAAAATGCATTCAAACATCAAGCAAACACTCTCAAAACATGGATGCAACATGATAAGATGAAACTACATGCAAAATCAAGCAAGTTTCATATAAAGCATGCTCAAAACGGAGCAACGGTGCAACACATGCACTCCAAACAAGATATAACAACAATCTGCCCAAAACAGCAACTAGGCACTTTGGAAACATCAAAACAACATGCTACAGGACCCATATGAGCATAAACTTGACATTCACTTCATTTAAAGATAACATAATTCAAATATCATTAAAGGTTCAGGTTCATAGGCATCAAAATTAAACCAATATGATCAATGCAAAATGCAACTTTATAACATAGCAGCCTATGCATGAGCAGAGTTAATATGATGGCAACTTGAGAGCAAGAAAGAGACAAGCTGCATCAAGTAATCATAGCAACCAAGGGCATTAAATCAAAGCACACATAACAAAGAGCAAATAACATCAGGGCATCCTAAACATATGGCTCATTTATTAGTGGGAACCAACATGACAAGATTGAATGTTGAAACAGTTTCAGCAAGTGTAAAACAACAACATTGTGATGGCATGTTTGCAAGCATGGAACAGAGGCATATGACATCCAAAATTAACAACCATGGCATTTGAACAAAGTACTCATAGCATAATTCAAACATGTAACTAGAACATCTCCATAAGATGCATGTATCACTCAATAACAAGCTCACAACATAGCATCATGAAGTTAACAGGTATCTGGAACATTATATAAGCATGTTCATCGCAATGAAAACATATGCTACTGGACATATATAGGGCATCAAGAGGCATGGAATGATATAGCATAGCATATACAACAAAACATCTCAATTAAGCATCTCCATATTATGCAGGAATTAATTGGTAGCACCAAGCAAACATGGCAACAGGATATAGCAGTTTCAGCATTGACAGAAAGTTAACAGCAAGTGTCTCACTTCACAAGCTTTATGCACTCACTACAGAGCATATAAAAATACATGGATTTCACCCCTGTAAAGATGGCATATATTCTCCTAAAACATGTAGACATCATGCTCATAGGATGTACACAAAAAATGCAACAAAAATGACAAATCAGCAAGTTACAACAGTTTTCAGTAGTTAACAGCAACATGCACTTTTGCAAAAGGGATTAATATATCAAGATAAACCATAACATGAATTCAAGGCACACCAATATGTATATCATGAAGAGCAGAACATGTGAATATCAAGATCATCATCATAGCATCAACAGGGACGAAGTTGTGACACTCAAAAGATGCACAAATGATGTTAACAATCAGCAGATTACCGCAGTTTATATCATATAGCAGTTTTGAAACGAAGATTTAGGCATCAAGATGAACTAAAACAGAGGCATGCCATAGTAGAATGAAATGAAGATCATCTCACAATGAACATTTTGATATATCATACATGCAAAACGGAGTAACATGCAAGAAATTATGGTAGGTCAAACTTATGCACATGATGTTGAAAAACTCAGGGACTTGGTGGAATTTAGACCTCGCAGAAATGGGACGGAGCCATGCGGGATGGAGGGATCCGGGTCGGAGGGGCCGTGTTTGGTTCAACTCCTGGTGGATCTCATCCACCTTCGCGGATCTGGCCGGAGAAGAGCTCCGGCGAGGGGGGCGATGGGATACGGTGGTCGTAGATCGCCAAAATCCATGGCGGCCGCGGGCGGCGGCGCGCTGCGAGGAGCACGTCGGCGGGAGAGGCGGGCGCGGGGTCACCGGCAATGGCGGGCGGCGCCGGTGCGCTGGCGGAGGGTGGCGGCGCCGATCGGTGGCGAGGGGTGGCGGCGGACGCGTCCGGCGCCGGCGGACGTGTCCGGCGGCGGAGAGGGGCGATTGCTAGGGTTTGGACCCGGGATTTCGGGGGGGGGGGGGTGAGGTGCATATATATAGGTAGAGGGAGTAAGGAGACTCCAAATGAGGTGCGGTTTCCGCCCACACGATCGTGATCGAACGGCAGAGCGCATGGAGGGGAGTTAGATGGGCTAGGTGGGCTGTGTGAAGGGGTGCTGGGTTGCAATAGAAAAGGGGGTTTCAGTTAGCTCGGTTAACCGTTGGGGCATTAAACGACCTTCAAATGGAACGAAATTTGACGGGCGATCTACCGGTGATATACCAAGGCCACTCGTCAAATCTCGGCCCATTCCGAGAACATTTTTCGATGGCTCACAAAACAAGAACTGGGAGGGGCGACGGGCGCGTGCGAGTGTGATTGGGATCAGAACGGTCAACGGAGAGAAACGGGGGAAGCCGAACGGATGCAAGTTTTGAAAAACATGCAAATGAAATGCAGATGATGACATGGCAAAAATGCAACACACAAGCAAAAGACATGGCAACGATAGAGAATAACTGGAAGACACCTAGCGCATCAGATTCGGGGCATTACACCTAGCCCAAAAATATGATGGCACATCACCTATATTAAGCTATGGAGAAAATTTATGAAAGGGCACCTTGTATATTTCGTCTATGCACTTGTACATCATTATGGTAGGTACAAAGTGCTGAAAACTCCACCAGAAACTCTGTTCTTGTTCCCCTTGCGCATGCCATCATCTCCATGCTTGATCACACTTCAATGTTCATCCTTCTTGTCCAAGCTAGGCCCTTCATTTGTAAGCAAAACAAATGTATCCAATTTAGGCAACATCATATTCTCATGAACATTAGAATTGTTACCAAGAAACATAAGTACCTGGTAATTTAATTGGCACACGCGAGCTCTATTAATTGGTCCCATGTATGTAACAACAGGGGTTGTGGGTGTAACTATGGTAGTAATGTCCTCATCATCCTTCCCTTCTTGAATTGAAGTTGTCCTCGACGGAATTAAAAGTGGGACTAACCCCAAAATCTGCAGGAAGCTCAAGTTTATATGCATTGTCATTTTTTTGCTCTAACACTTTAAAAGGACCATCAAAACATGACAACTTAGACTTGCGCAAATCAGTAAACCTATCTTTGCGTAAATGTAACCAAACAAGATCTCCAGGAGCAAAGACAACACATTTTCTACCCTTATCTCCAGCAAGTTTATATTTAACATTCAGGCGCTCAATATTTTCCTTAGTTAACTCATGCATTTTAAAGTCGATTTAGCATGTTGTTTAGCATCAAAATTAACCTTCTCCGAAGATGGAAGAGGCAACAAATCAATGGGTGCACGAGGTAGGAAACCGTACACAATTTTAGAAGGGCATATCTTAGTAGTAGAATGCAGCGAACGATTATAAGAAAATCCAATATGAGGCAAACATTCTTCCCACATTTTCAAGTTCTTCTTCAAAACAATCCTAAGCATAGTAGACAATGTTCTATTGACTACTTCAGTTTGTCCATCAGTTTGGGGGTGACATGTAGTACTAAAGTAGTTTAGTCCCCAACTTAGCCCATAAACATCTCCAAAAGTGGCTAAGAAACTTAGTATCATGATTTGAAACAATTGTATTTGGCATACCATGAAAGGAAATAATTTCACGAAAGAACAAATTAACAACATTAGCAACATCATCACTTTTATGACATGGTATAAAGTGTGCCATTTTCGAAAATCTGTCCACGACAACAAATATGCTATCCCTCCCTTTTTTCTGTTCGAGTTAAACCTAAAACGAAGTCCATAGATATGTCCTCCCATGGAACACTAGGTACAGGCAAAGACATATATAAACCCTCAGGATTGATTTGTGACTTAGCTTTTTAACATGTAGTGCAGCGAGCAACAAAATGCTCAGCATCCCGTCTCATCTTTGGCCAAAAGAAATGTTTAGCTAGTACGCCCTCCATCTTATTCTCACCAAAGTGTCCATTAATCCTCCTCCATGTGCCTCCTGCAACAATAGAAGACAAACAGAGCTAGCTGGAATGCATAGCTTGTTAGCATGAAACACAAATCCATCATTAGCGACGAACTTATTCCATGTTCTCCCTTCTTTACAATTCTGCAATACATCTTTAAATTCAACATCATGCACATATTGATCTTTGATGGTCTCCAAATCAAATATTTTGAAGTCAAGTTGTGAAAGCATAGTATAGCGATGAGACAGTGCATCAACAATAACATTTTCTTTACACTTCTTGTGTTTTATGACATAAGGGAAAGTCTCAATGAATTCAACCCATTTAGCATGTCTACGGTTCAGTTTTGCTTGACTTTTAATATGCTCCAAAGATTCATGATCAGAATGTTTAATAAATTCTTTGGGCCATAAATAATGTTGCCATGTTTTTAAACTCCGAATAAGAGCATATAATTCTTTATCATAAGTAGAATAGTTCAAACTAGGCCCACTCAATTTTTCAGAGAAGTATGCAACAGTTTTACCATCTTGTAATAACACACCTCCTAATCCAATTCCACTAGCATCACATTCAAGCAAAAGTCTTATTAAAATCAGGAAGTTGGAGTAAAGGAGCATGTGTTAACTTATCTTTCAATACTGGGAAGGCTTCTTCCTGTGCGGTACCCCAAACAAAAGGCACATCCTTCTTTGTAAGCTCATTGAGAGGTGCAGCAATGGTGCTGAAATCTCTCACAAAACGCCTATAGAAACTAGCGAGTCTAAGAAAACTCCTCACTTATGTGACCGTTTTGGGCTATGGCTAACTCTCAATAGCTTCAATCTTGTCTTTATCAACTTCAATTCCCTGTGGAGTAACATCATAGCCAAGAAAAGACACTCGGTTGGTGCAAAAGGTGCACTTCCCAAGGTTACCAAACAAACGTGCATCACGTAGAGCAATAAAAATAGCACGTACATGTTCCTCCAAAGATCTGCTATAAATCAGTATATCACCAAAATAGACTACAACAAATCGTCCAACGAAAGCATGTAAAACTTCATTCATTAATCTGATGAAAGTACTAGGTGCATTAGTTAACCCAAAAGGCATGACTAACCACTCATATAAGACAAACTTAGTTTTGTTGTTGTTGTGAATATTTCTTTCAAGTCTTGAATGAGGGTTGATTTGTCCTTGGTCTTGACCACTATATCTTCCATATAAGCCCCCACATTCCTGTGTAGCTATGTTTCAAAACCAATCTGGACTGCTCTTGCAAACATTGGACCAACACTCTTTAGTCCAAAAGGCATACGCAGGAAGCAGTATGTGCCACATGGAGTAATGAATGCAGTGTTCTCCTCATCTTCCTTGGCCATAAATATCTGATGGTATCCAGAATATGCATCAAGGAATGAGAGTAAATCACATCTGGCAGTGGAGTCTACAATTTGATCAATGCGCGATAAGGGGAAAGGATCCTTTGGGCATGCTTTATTGAGATCAGTGTAGTCAATACAAAGTCTCCACTTCCCATTTGCCTTGTGCACCACAACTAGGTTTGTTAACCAAGTTTGATGTAGCACACCACTAACCAAACTAGTTGCTTCAAGTTTCTTGATTTCTTCTGCAATGAACTGTTGCCGTTCCAAAGCTTGTTTTCCAACCTTCTGCTTGGCGGACTGAGCGGGGACAGACAACAAAGTGGTGCTCAATTACCTCCCTGGGAACGTCAGGGATGTCAGACGGTTGCCATGCAAACACATTGACATTCGCCCGTAGGAAGGCAATGAGCGTGCTTTCCTATTTACTATTAAGGGTGGCACTAACGATGAAAGTACCGCTAGTGCCGTCCTCCTTCGCTGCACCTTCATTGTTGCAGGTGGAGTGGCTTTGGATTTCTTGCCGGCAGAGCTCTCCGGCAAGTCTTCAACGGGCACACAACACTATGAAGAGGTGCGCTTACTAGAATTCTCGCCAGATGTCTTGCTGGGCTTCTTTTTCTTCTTTCTCTTGGCGGGAGCTGCTACCTTGGCGGCCTCTGCTGCAGCCGCATCCTTGTAAAGCTTGTCAATGCATATGACCGCGTCTTTCTTATCTGAGTTGATGGAGACGACACCCATTGGCCCTGGCATCTTCAACGTATTGTAGGCATAATGAGACATTGCCATAAACTTAGCCAGAGCCGAGTGACCAATAATTCCATTAAATGGCAAAGGGATCTTGATAACATCAAACACTATCTTCTCTATTCTGTAGTTTAGTTCCCCACCAAACATCGCCGACAGTGTGATCTTCCCCTTGGGTTGGCTCCTTCCTGGGTTAATTCCTTGGAAAGTCCTAGTTTTCTCGAGCTCTTCGTCAGGAATTTGTAGCCTCTCGGTTACCTCTAGATAAATCAAGTTCAAGCCGGCCCCACCATCAACTAACATTTTCATGACCTTGAGGTTGCGAATTGTAGGTGAAACCAACAACGAAAAGCACCCGACCGCAGTTGTGCGATCAGGGTGGTCCTCGACATCGAAAATGATAGGCATGTGTGACCACTTGAGAGGTTTCTAGGCATTTGCTGCCGGCTCCGTTGCGTTGACTTCATGCACCCACTGTTTGAGCTAGCGGTGAGAGGAATGCAAATGCACCCCCGTCAATGCACATGGCTTCTGTTGCCTTCTGGAATTCATGCTCACTGGATTCATCGTCATCTTCCTCCTCACTCTCATTATCTTCTTCTTTCTTTTCCTAGCCTCTAGCAAGTTTTTCCTTTTGCTGATTGGCCTTGCTGCGGAGCCCTCCTCGGCCACCACGATCCTTCTTGCTGGATCCACCAATACCATCTTGGCCCTTCTCCTTGTCGCACTTCTCATACTCAGCCTTCTGCATTTCGACCAGCTGTTCAACTTGTCGGCACTCCTGGAGGTCGTGACCCTTGGTACGGTGAATCTTGCAGTATGGCCCGTCAGACATGCCAGCTTTCTCACCCGCCACGGCTACCTGGCAATTAGCGCATGCAGCAGCTTCCTTGCCAGAGCTCTCTATTTTGGTTTTCTTGGCGGGACTGGAGTTGCTGGATCCTTCCACGTCCATAACTACCTTGCCCTTGCACTTTCTATTGCGCTTCTGACCTTTCTTTTTTGGGGTGGTGGTGTCATCGTCTTCAGAATCAACTTCAGCGCCAGCATCTTCCGCGGGAAGCCTTCTCCCCTCCTCAACACGTGCACATTTGTCCGCCAACATGTAGAGCTCATTGACGGTCTTTGGTAACCATATGTTCATCTTTTTCCGCATATTCCGATTGAGCATGTTTGTGTGGAATGCGACAATCACACCTCCCGGGTGTACATTTGGTATGCTGCATTGCACATGGCTGAATCTTTGTATGTATCTGCATAGGTTTTTACCTTCTCTTTGCGGGATCACCTGCAAGTCACTGGGCCATCCATGGACTTCCTGGCCTCCGGTGAAGGCACCAATGAACTCATTGCATAGATCTGACCATGAAGAGATAGATTTCTCCAGCAAGTTCGTCAACCAAGACCTCACATTGGGTTTGAGCACCAACAGGAAGTAGCTGGCAATGATCTTTTCATCCCTTCCCCCGACAGCTTGCACGACAATTGTGTAAATGCCTAGAAATTCTGCCAGGTTTAGCTTGCCGTCGTACTTCTATGGTACCTCCGAACAGACGACCAATGGACTTGCCGCAGCTCACGTGTGAAAGCAGGGCACCCGATCTCGTAAGGTAGATACTAACCAACAATGGGACAGGCTATCGATGACTGGATCATTACGCTCGTCGGATTGCCGGCGCGCCTCCCGGCGGTGTTCAATGGTGGTGCGGGCATCTTTTGCTCGCCTGTCTTGCAACACTTGTCATTGATATTGCCGCGTCCGCGAATCTGAGGATGCCATCCATGCTTAGTCAAGCTCTGCAGTTCGTTGGGTTTGCCGCTGTTGATGACACTGCTTCTGATGGGGTTGTTGCCATGGAGGCAATTGCTATTGGTACGCCACCTACAACATGGCCATCAGTTTGAGCTACTATTCTTGTTTGCAGACATCATGAGGGCTCCGCCTGTTGAGACTTATTTGATTATGCAAATCCAATCAAACTTTGGATAGTGGCTCTCCACTCATCCATCTTGTTTGCCGTTGGAGGGAAATTCAACAACATCTATGCTCATGCCATCGCCTCTATTGCCGTCGTAGGCATGTTCAAGAGTGAAGAACGTGACATTGCTCCACTCCTGGTAGAGCCAGCAGGAGCGCCATTGTGATATTGCCATCGTAATGCAGGTGCAGCAGCATGCTGGCGTGGCGGATGTGGCGCCTGAAGATCTTGGACCTGATTGACAAGTGTCTTTCCATGTGGATGCTACTGTGTATGTGTGACGCCCCCAATTCAATCGCACACTAATCATGCACGCAAACGTGTACGATCAAGATCAGGGACTCACGGGAAGATATCACAACACAACTCTAAAAACATAAATAAGTCATACAAGCATCATAATACAAGCCAGGGGCCTCGAGGACTCGAATACAAGTGCTCGATCATAGACGAGTCAGCGGAAGCAACAATATCTCGAGTACGACATAAGTTATACAAGTTGCCATAAGATGGCTAGCACAAACGGGATACAGACGAAGAGGCGCAGCCTCCTGCAGGATCCTCCTAACTACTCCCGGTCGCCGCAAGCACTCGCACGTAGTAGTAGGCACCTCCAGTGTAGTAGTCGCCATCGACGGTGGCGTCGCTCTGGGCTCCAAAGATCTGGTTGCGACAACCGTAAAGAAAGGAAATGGGGAAAAGGGGGAGAAAGCAACCGTGAGTACTCATCCAAAGTACTCGCAAGCAAGGAGCTACACTACATATGCATGGGTATATATGTAAGGAGGCCATATCGATGGACCGAGCTGCAGAATGCCGTAATAAGAGGGGATAGCTAATCCTATCGAAGACTACGCTCGGCAGCCTCCTTCTTGCAGCAGTAGAAGAGAGTAGATCAAGTCCTCCAAGTAGCATTGCCAAGTAGCATCTCCAAGTAGCATCCCCAGTAGCATCGCATAGTATAATCCTACCCGGCGATCCTCCCCTCGTCGCCCCGTGGAAAAGCGATCACCGGGTTGTATCTGGCACTTGGAAGGGTGTGTTTTATTAAGTATCCGGTTCTAGTTGTCATAAGGTCAAGGTACAACTCCGGTCGTCCTTTTACCGAGGGACACGGCTATTCAATAGATAAACTTCCCTGCAGGGTGCACCACATAACCCAACACGCCGATCCCATTTGGCCGGACACACTTTCTCGGTCATGCCCGCCTCGGAAGATCAACACGCCGCAGCCCCACCTAGGCACAACAGAGCGGTCAAGACGCCGGTCTAAACCTAAGCGCCATTGTGGTGCGGGCCCATCGCCTTAGCACACCAAGACGTTATGAACGCGCCGAAGCGTAACTAGCCCCTTAATACAAGTGCAAAGCTTACGTTCCAATCCGGCGCGCCACTCGATCCGCCGACGTCAAGAAGGCTTGGCCGATACCACGATGTCGGGATACCCATAACTACTCCCACGTAGATGGTTAGTGCGATAGACCAAATGGCCGACTCGGATCAAATACCAAGATCTCGTTAAGCGTGTTAAGTATCCGCGAACGCCGAACAGGCCAGCCCACTGCCTCCTAGGTGGTCTCAACCTGCCTGCCGCTCCGCCACAAAGTAACAATCGGGGCCGTCGGGAACCTGTGCCCACCTCTACCGGGATGGAGCCACTGTCCTTTCAGCCCCTCGGCAGAATCACTTGTGGGTACTCAATGAGTCAATCCGACTTTAGTCACCATCTCAGATAGTATGTATGTATGTATAGTATATACCGTGATCACCTCCCAAGTGATCACGGCCCGATAGTATAGCAAGGCGATCGACAAGAATGTAGGGCCAATGATGATAAACTAGCATCCTATACTAAGTATTTAGGATTGCGGGTAAGTTATCAACAGATGTAGCAACAATGTCGTGCCATGCATCGTAATAGGATTAACTAAAGCAAGAATATGCTACACTACTCTAATGCAAGCAGATAGAGGAGAATAGGCGATATCCGTGATCAAGGGGGGGGCTTGCTGGTTGCTCGAGACAAGGAGAGGTCGTCGGTGGACGTAGTCGACCACAGGGCATCAAAGATCGCCATGGGGTCTACCGGAAAGAAGTAACGGAGGGGGAACACAATAAATAACAGAGCAATCAAAGCATCACAAAGCGTAACATGGCAATACGCGGTGCTAGGTGTGCCCTAACGCGCAAGAGGTGGTACCGGCGAAGGGGAAACATCCGGAAAGTATCCCCTGTTTCGTGTTTTCAGAGAGGAGCCGGGGGAAGTTGCGAGTTTGATATGTTAGGGTGCGTGGCGGATTTAACGGGCTGCGCGATCCGGTTCGTCTCGTCGTTCGAGCAACTTTCATGTAGAAAGTATTTTCATCCGAGCTACGGTTTATTTTATATGAATTTTAAAGATTTAAGTCATTTTAGGATTTATTTAATTAATTTAATCAAGATTATCTAGAATAAAGGCATCGCCGACATCAAGACGACGTCAAGATGATGTCGCAGATCAACAAGGGGTTGACTGGGTCAAATTGACATGTGGGTCCCGTCTATCATTAGCTCTTAACTAATTAACAGTTAAGCAGCTTAATTAGCAGGCTAATTAAGTTAGGTTTATTAACCTAGATTAATTAAGATAATTAGTTCATTAATTAATTAATATTTTATTCATGTATTTATTTATTTAAAACATTTTTCTTTGGGTGTGGGGCCCGACCGCCAGTGACTCTGAGAGCCTTAACAGGCGTTGGGCGCCAGCCTGTTGGGTTCTGAGCTTTGCTGTCTTGCTCAGCGCGCGGGCGCCGGGCGCCGGCGCAAATGCCCGGCCGAGGCGCCGACCGACCGGAGCGGAGGCGCGATGGGCGCAAGGGGGGCATCGCGGCGTGGCCGCCGGGGCATAGAGGGAGCAGGCGGCATCGGAGCGGTGCGATGGCGCGAGGTGAGCGGCGAAAGGGGCGGCGACAGACGCGCTGCGTCGGGCGTGGCGGCGCAAGACGAAGCGCAGCCAGGCCGTGGCCATGGTGGGGGGAGCCGCGGATGCGGTGGCTGCTTCACGGAGAGAGGATGACGACCGGGGGTTGCTCACCCGCGTTGAAGGGAAGGCCCGATGGAGGGGGTACGCGATGGCGAGGCGAGGTGGCAGCGACGGCGAACGGCGTTGGCATCGGGGCGTCGTTGGGGAGGAGGACGGGGACGGTTGCATTCCGGCGGTGAGGCGGCGTCAGCCATGATCGACGAGCGGCAAGAAGGCGTCAAGAAAGGCCGCCACGAGGAGGACGCGCGGGGCTTGACGGATGAGCTGCGAGGCGTCCGGCGACGCGGGGGGGTCTCTGGCGGCGAATGGCGGGTCAGGCGCGGAGTTAGGGCTCCCAGATCGGGAGGGGGAGGAGGCGAGGAGGACGGCGTCAGAGTGGGCGCCGGCGACGGGGTGTCGGGTGGCGGGGATCAAACAGGGGGCGCCCCTCTCTGGGTGAGTGGGCGACGGCGCAGGGAGGGAACGAGGGAGAGTGGGGATCGTGGGGGGATGTGGGAGGTGTCGGTGGGGTTACGGGTTAGGGTTCGGTGGTGGGGAGGCCTAAGTAGGCCAGAGGCGTGGGCCGGCCTGGCTGGGCCATGGCCCAGTTGGGCCAAGGGGTCCAGTGGGGGGAGGGGGTATTTATCTCCCCCCATTTCATTTATTTTTGGATTTTGTTTTTATTTCTTTTTATTTTCTGTTTTAATTTTACATTTTAAATACACTAGTTTTATAAAATACATTAGTTGCACCTAAATTAGTGTTAACCAATATGCCACCACCACAATCAACTTGGCACCTAAAATAAATTAGTTTGTAATTGTTTATTATTTAATAAGCATTTAAATAATTGTTCTCGCTGCATTTTATACATTTTATAGTATTTAAACAATTTTTTAAAGTGTGGTCTCTTCACCAAAATTACCTTTGCTTTATTTGGCATAACTCAAACATTTTAGTTTTAAAGTTTGGAAACTTTTACCGTTTGATTTGAATTTGAATTTTAATTTAAATCAGTTCTGAACTAACGCGAGATTATCGACAATAATCGAGGTGACGTGGCATCATTACCCGAGAGTTACTGTAGCTTGATTAGCCGGGCGTCACAATTCTCCTCCACTACAAGAAATCTCGTCCCGAGATTTAAGAGGGGAGTAAGGGGGAAAGTTCTGGTTACGCAATTCTAACGGGTGTCCTCGGTCTTGGTTGCTCTTCTCGAAGAGGTCGATCCATTATGTTGATGTCTTCATTCTCTGCTTCAAGGCATCATGATGAAGTCTTCATCCTTTCTCCAGGATCTCCATCGTTCTACGAACGCGATCAAGGGGAAAAACTCGGGAAGAACGCATCTCCACTAGGATGAGCATCTGAAGGTGAACTCAACGGGAAATACACAAGGTACCCCCACGAGTTGTATTTCAGTGAATTCGTGAGTGCAATATACGATGGTACCAAAGTTTCTAACGGGTAGGCAATCATTCAATGACTAGACAGAAGCTGGAATGGGGGTTTGAACAACGAGAATAACATGGTGTTTGATTCCAGGATGAATAGTGGTATAGCATTTAGCTCGTGAATCACATACGAAGCCAGGTGCAAAGGATACATTAGAATCCGGGTTGTAAAGGAGAGTCAGGTTTCGAACCAGTGGACCTGTGGGTTATGGGCCCACCATGTGTATTGAAAGTAGGAAGGGTGGTGACATCTTGCAATACCGCGACAGGGAGGCATGTCAGTGGATAGCTTGTCAGGTATGCCGGCAACAATGTCGGTACCAAGGACGGGAACATTTAAAGCAATTTTGCTGCTTGATGAACGGGGCGAACCAATTGGCAAAGTTATCACCCATCGGTGGTTACCGAATGTCATCAACAATAGTAACAGGATCTTACAGGCAGAATGGTACAACAAGGTGCCTACCAAAGCAGGGAATTTTCTCTGCTCAGTTAAGTCAGATTCAGGAAAGGTTAAACAAAAGAATGGAAAGGAAATTATGTTTATCAGATTAAACAAAACAATGGAAGAGAAAATGTGTTTAAACACATATTTCAGGGGTATATCCTTCCCAAGGACAAGTGGAGCATGATATCCATGACAGGATATTATGTAGAAAATCCTCTAGCTGAGGGGAGAGAAATTTCATGACGTTACCCATAAAACGGTGTTTGGATAAGTGAGCAAGTAACATTTAGCATTGGGCTTCAAATGTTCTTGTTGAAAATCGGAGCACCATAGACATGCTTCGAGATAGCATTGACATGGTCATCAGGTGAAGATCAGACTTTGGTAACACAAAGGATCCATCAGGAACAACTTATAGAATAACTCTTACAATTTCCTCATGGAAGAATGACTAACATTGCTAAAAGGAAAAACTATAACAATAGGCCCTCCGGTCAAGTGTGCTAGGCATGACATCACCTAACCGGGTCATATAAGGACCAATGCTATGACTCTAGAAAAATGCCCCAACCATCATATCCGACCGAGATTCAGATCTGATTGGTGTCAGGATACCTCAGGCTTAGGATACCTGAGAAGAAAAGGTGCAACACAAATTGACGAGCTACCAATGTAAGATTCTCGGGAAATGAACTATGGGAGCGAGTTCCAACACAAGAGTTCACCATTTAAACCAAGGAGAGGATGAGGGGGTGGCTGATGGAGTCAGCGACAATCCTTAAGATTTCTAAAAAGGTGGAGTTCCACAGTTATGTGAACAAGGAGATAACATTTGTCAGATCAAATGGTATAATTATGTATGCTCAAGGAAAACATACACAATTAACCATTGGTTAAAAGGTGCACCCGGAATATGGGCATAGGTACATGATCAATGTTTAGAATGGTGATTCGATATCCAATGGTCTAAGAATGAAATGTCGACCATAATCTTCAAAGCAATTGGGTTGCCAGAAGTTTAGAATTTACACATCACATACCATTTGTTGGTATTCCGGTTAGAAACAACACGGGGACCAAGAAAAGAATGGTGATGTTAATTAGAATCACTTGTATCAAGAATTCTTAAGGGTGGTGAATTTCCCATGACATTCTTGACATAAAAGGTGGTAATATTCCAAGGTAAAGAAGAACAATGCTCGATAGTAAGGAACTCAAGGTATAACACAAAACATGAACAAGTTTGTGTTGGAGGGAAGGAAATAAAGTGGCCGATGATAATACAAACCATCGAGGGCAAGGATGGTATTTCTCATCATGAATCCGATTGATATCCTGGAAGAGATCATAAGGTTGATGATGATCGTGACACATTTGTCGAGAGATTTCATGAAGATGCAATCAATCAGCGATGACATCAAGTCAAAGCAATGATGGAGCAAAAAGTTATTGAAACCACAGATATGACAAACTCGGAATCAAGCTTGTTGTTTGAGGTGAAACGATAAGACAAGGAAGATCGACGTAAGCTTAGCTCATCATTGAAAGTTGTGCTCTGGGAATAAGGACCAGGCAGCACAGTTAAGGTTTAGCATGATAATGATATAGCCGATCAGGCTAGGAGTTACGTGATGGAGTATTAAACTCATAAGCAATGATAATTACATTAGAGGTATTGAATAGGAGTGCGGAATCAATTCACTTATCGGTGGTCTCGAGTGTGTAATAATTCAGAACCCTAGGGAAATCTGAAAATGGTGAGAAGAAATACTAAATGAAGACTCATAGGAATCAACACAGCTTTTTGATATTCTCGAGATACCATAGGGTATACTCTAAGGTAGAGCAGAATAGAGGTCGAATAGGTGTATTGATTTGTAGAAGACAAGTACTTCGACTTGTGCAAGAAATGGGATCAAGGACGAACAATATGGTCAGAACCATGATCGCAAAAGACCAGATCCCAAATATAAGATGAACTTACAACAAGGAAATAATTAATTTTAAGAGAAGCTTCCATGATAAGATCTACATCGTGTCCATGGGCATGAACACAAAGTTCAAGGTCGACTCCCACTTTTCCAATGCATAACCTTTCATTCACTTCTCACGTTCGATGAAGTTGCAGTGTTGAAATTTTATCCGGCGAAACATCAGAAGAGTATGGCTCGTGAAAACTTTCGGGTTCACACGGTTTTAGAGAAGGTATAGGTTCAACCCATCGGGGCATCTTAGAAACATATACCACAAGCTTCGGAGTAAATAATACAAGCTCGAAAGTAGAGCATGGCTTAGAAAGCAGAGGATACAATTTACCAAAGGCATTATGTATCCGAGGAAAAGCTAACAAGGTTATTGAATATGGAGGATGATGTCGGATAAAATCCAACAAAGGATCTGTCAGGCCAAAATGGAGCTGATGTGAGTATCGGCACACAAGCAGAGGAAGTAAAAATGCAAAGGCATTGGATTATAGAAACAACTGATAAGGAGCGTACTCGATAAGTGCAAGGAATTATCCGTATGGATATTCATGTGGTAAAGAACTGCAAGGCAGTGAGCTCAAAGGATTCTCGGGACAACAAAGCATATTTCGGGACATCTTGTAATAACAAGATCAACGGGGAATGATTGTATGAATGGCAAGTGTAGGCAGTTTTCATAGGGGTTGACGATGGAAGGAAATCGCAAATGCGATGGCACAAAGACTCGAGAGAACATCGTAGAGTAACTTCGGAATCTTCTAGTGCAGCAGGCGATCATCTGAAGTGAGGGGCCCTCCGGGAAAAAGTACTTGCGAGAACCTAAAGTTAGTTTTGTTTTTAGCAAAATCCTTTAACCCGAATAGAAGAGAGCTTAGAGTCCCAGAGTAAAGATCGAGGAGTAAAAGATCCTAATACCACCCAATGGCGACGTGGGCCCAGGGGCCACACAGCCAAGTTAGTAAAACAATTTTCAGCTTCTAGACTCAACTTCGGCCAAGGAGTTGGAAAGGGATTCTACAGCAATGGCTCGATACCAACTTCAGACGCTTCGATTCAATCAGACACTAATCATGCACGCAAACGTAACGATCAAGATCGAGGACTCACGGAAGATATCACAACACAACTCTAAAAACATAAATAAGTCATACAAGCATCATAATACAAGCCAGGGGCCTCGAGAACTCGAATACAAGTGCTCGATCATAGACGAAGTCGCGGAAGCAACAATATCTCGAGTACGACATAAGTTATACAAGTTGCCATAAGATGGCTAGCACAAAGCGGGATACAGATCGAAGAGGCGCAGCCTCCCGCTCGATCCTCCTAACTACTCCCGGTCGCCGCCAGCAGCCCGCACGTAGTAGTAGGCACCTCCAGCAGTAGTAGTCGTCATCGATTTGGCGTCTCGATCCTGGTTTCAAAGATCTCGTTGCGACAACCGTAAAGAAAGGAAATGGGGAAAAGGGGGAGAAAGCAACCGTGAGTACTCATCCAAAGTACTCGCAAGCAAGGAGCTACACTACATATGCATGGGTATATATGTAAGGAGGCCATATCGGTGGACCGAATCGCGAGAATGCCGTAATAAGAGGGGATAGCTAATCCTATCGAAGACTACGCTCGCAGCAGCCTCCGCCTTGCAAGCAGTAGAAGAGAGTAGATCAAGTCCTCCAAGTAGCATTGCCAAGTAGCATCTCCAAGTAGCATCCCCAGAGCATCGCATAGTATAATCCTACCCGCGATCCTCCTCGTCGCCCGTGGAAAAGCGATCACCGGGTTGTATCCGCACTTGGAAGGGTGTGTTTTATTAAGTATCCGGTTCTAGTTGTCATAAGGTCAAGGTACAACTCCGGTCGCCCTTTACCGAGGGACACGGCTATTCAATAGATAAACTTCCTGCAGGGTGCACCACATAACCCAACACGCCGATCCCATTTGGCGGACACACTTTCTCCGGTCATGCCCGCCTCGAAGATCAACACGCCGCAGCCCCACCTAGGCACAACAGAGCGGTCAAGACGCGGTCTAAACCTAAGCGCACAGGGTGCGGGCCCATCGCCTTAGCACACCAAGACGTTATAACGCTGCGGAAGCGTAATCTAGCCCCTTAATACAAGTGCAAGCTTACGTTCCAATCCGGGCGCGCCACTCGATCCGACGCCAAGAAGGCTTCGGCCGATACCACGATGTCGGGATACCCATAACTACTCCCACGAGATGGTTAGTGCGATAGACCAAATGGCCGACTCAGATCAAATACCAAGATCTCGTTAAGCGTGTTAAGTATCCATGAACGCCGAACAGGCCAGCCCACCTGCCTCCTAGGTGGTCTCAACCTGCCCCTCGCTCCGCCACAAAGTAACGAATGGGGCCGTCGGGAACCTGTGCCCACCTCTACCGGGATGGAGCCACCGTCCTTTCAGCCCCTCACAGAATCACTTGTGGGTACTCAATGAGTCAACCCGACTTTAGTCACCATCTGTATAGTATGTATGTATGTATAGTATATACCCGTGATCACCTCCCAAGTGATCACGGCCCGATAGTATAGCAAGGCAGACTGACAAGAATGTAGGGCCAATGATGATAAACTAGCATCCTATACTAAGTATTTAGGATTGCAGGTAAGTTATCAACAGATGTAGCAACAATGTCAGGCCATGCATCAGAATAGGATTAACGGAAAGCAGTAACATGCTACACTACTCTAATGCAAGCAGTATAGAGGAGAATAGGCGATATCTGGTGATCAAGGGGGGGGCTTGCCTGGTTGCTCAGACAAGGAGAGGTCGTCGGTGACGTAGTCGACCACAGGGGCATCAGCATCGTCACGGGGTCTACCGGAAAGAAGTAACGGAGGGGGAACACAATAAATAACAGAGCAATCAAAGCATCACAAAGCGTAACATGGCAATACGCGGTGCTAGGTGTGCCCTAACGCGGCAGTAGGTGGTACCGGCGAAAGGGGGAAACATCCGGGAAAGTATCCCCGGTGTTTCGTGTTTTCGGGCAGAGGAGCCGGAGGGGGAAGTTGCGAGTTTGATATGTTAGGGTGCGTATGATTTAACGGGCTGCGATCCGGTTCGCCTCGTTGTTCGAGCAACTTTCATGTAGAAAGTATTTTCATCTGAGCTACGGTTTATTTTATATGAATTTTTAAAGATTTAAGTCATTTTTAGGATTTATTTAATTAATTTAATCAAGATTATCTAGAACAGTGCACGCTGACATCAGCACGACGTCAGCATGATGTCAGTAGTCAACAAGGGGTTGACTGGGTCAAATTGACATGTGGGTCCCGTCTATCATTAGCTCTTAACTAATTAACAGTTAAGCAGCTTAATTAGCAGGCTAATTAAGTTAGGTTTATTAACCTAGATTAATTAAGTTAATTAGTTCATTAATTAATTAATATTTTTATTCATGTATTTATTTATTTAAAACATTTTTCTTTGGGTGTGGGGCCCATCGCTAGTGACTCGAGAGCCTTAAGCAGGCGTTGGGCGCTAGCCTGCGTTTGGGTTCTGAGCTTTGTTTATCTGGGCATGGCGCTTGGGGTGGGCGCCGTGCAAGTCTTTCAGCCGAGGCGCCGGCCGACCTGCGAGCGGAGGCGCAGTGGCAGCAGAAACGCTGCGGCGGTGGCCTTCGGGGCATAGAGGGAACAGGGCGGCATCGGAGCGGTGAGAGTGGGCGCGAGGTGAGCGCGCCAGAGGGAGGCGTCTTGCGGCGCTGGCTGCGGGCGTGGCCGGCGCGACACGAGCGCAGCCAGGCCGTGGCCATGGTGGGGGGAGCCGCGGATGCGGTGGCTGCTTCACGGAGAGAGGATGACGACCGGGGGTTGCTCACCCGCGTTGAAGGGAAGGCCCGATGCAGGGGGTACGCGACGGCGAGGCGAGGTGGCAGCGACGGCGAACGGCGTTGGCATCGGGGCGTCGTTGGGGAGGAGGACGGGGACGGTTGCATTCCAGCGTGAGGCGGCGCGTCAAGGTCGAAGAGCGGCGGCGCAGCGTCAAGCAGCGCCGCCTCACGAGGAGGACGCGCGGGGCTTGACGGATGAGCTGCGAGGCGTCCGGCGACGCGGGGGTCTCGGGCGCGAATGGCGGGTCAGGCGCGGTGTTAGGGCTCCCAGATCGGGAGGGGGAGGAGGCGAGGAGGACGGCGTCAGAGTGGGCGCCGGCGACGGGGTGTCGGGTGGCGGGGATCAAACAGGGGGCGCCCCTCTCTGGGTGAGTGGGCGACGGCGCAGGGAGGGAACGAGGGAGAGTGGGGATCGTGGGGGGATGCGGGAGGTGTCGGTGGGGTTACGGGTTAGGGTTCGGTGGTGGGAGGCCTAAGTAGGCGAGGCGTGGGCGGCCTGGTGGGCCATGGCCAGTTGGGCTAAGGGGTCCATGGGGGAGGGTATTTATCGCCCCCATTTCATTTATTTTTGGATTTTGTTTTTATTTCTTTTTATTTTCTGTTTTAATTTTACATTTTAAATACACTAGTTTTATAAAATACATTAGTTGCACCTAAATTAGTGTTAACCAATATGCCACCACCACAATCAACTTGGCACCTAAAATAAATTAGTTTGTAATTGTTTATTATTTAATAAGAATTTAAATAATTGTTCTCGCTGCGTTTTATACATTTTATAGTATTTAAACAATTTTTTAAAGTGTGGTCTCTTCACCAAAATTACCTTTGCTTTATTTGGCATAACTCAAACATTTTAGTTTTAAAGTTTGGAAACTTTTACCATTTGATTTGAATTTGAATTTTAATTTGAATCAGTTCTGAACTAACGCGAGATTATCGACAATAATCGAGGTGACGTGGCATCATTACCCGAGAGTTACTGTAGCTTGATTAGCCGGGCGTCACAGTATGATCAGCAAGGCCGCTCGGGTTCACGTCATGCGCATCTTGCGATGGACACGGTTTGTGCTTTGATGTTGTTCCCCTCGCTGCTGTTGGTGTTGCTAAAGTGGGAGGATCCCTGCTCGTGCCAGACCGGGCGGTATTGCTCCGATGGCTGCAGTCGCTGGTGCATCGAGGAGGCAGGAGTTGCGTGTCCGCACTACCCACGCTGTTGTTGCTGTCCTCACCAGAGGGTCGGGGCAAATGACCGCCTCCAGCACCTCCACCTCCAGTTCCCGCCGTAGATGGTGCGACGACTGCGCCATCAACGCCAATCGTGCCAGCCGCAGTGTTTGCATCGCCCGCACCGATGGCGTCGCCTGCGCCACCCGTAGATGCATGCAAAGGAACTCTGGATGTAGAAGGATTTGTCGTCATGATGTCCGTCTTCTTGGGCGCCATTGTTGATGAAAACAATGATGATGCTTGATAAAATCAATGCGCCATCTGCTGATTTAGGTTTTCGCCCGTGATCCCCCTACCTGGCGCGCTAAAGATATTGGTTGGACGATCATATATGAGGCCATTGAGCCCCTTTGTGGTTCTTCTAGGGAGATGCACAAAATGCAAAGCAAAACCAACAGAAGGCACCGGGATTTTTACCCAGGTTCAGGCCACATTGAGGTGTAAAACCCTACTCCTACTTTGTATATTGGGTGTATATGTGAGAACACAAGTACAAGGAGCGTTTCGCTGGAAAGGTTCGGGAGGAGAGCAGCTACACGAGTAGTTGCGCCAAGGGTCGATCCCTGTAAAAGTTGCCCCGGCCCTCCATTTATAGCTTAAGGGAAACCACAGTGGCAAAACAATAATTACATGTTGATTAGATAGTAAACAATGCTATCACACCTAACTCTACCGGCTGACAAAAGCATTAAATGCTTTGTTAGGTGGAGGAGGAACCCCGGAAATGTTGATGCACCGCTTGTTAAGCCGCCTCCTATAATCTTGACACACGTGGACGGGTGTCATTAAAGTTAATCCTCCTTCCAGCACACTGCCACATGCCCAACAAATCCCACCTAACCACCTATGGGCTCGACACCTCACTGATTAGTGACTAGCTGCTCGATGAGGTGGAGCAGTGGTGGCTAACAAGAGCTTGCCGGCCACGGAGCTTGTCGGGCCTTCGCCTTGCCGGCTCGGTCTTGCCGGCAAGGGTTGCTTTTGGCACCCAATCTTGGTAGTTTGTCTTGCTCTTCTCCCCAGTTAGGATCTAACAACGGGGTCTTGAATCTTGGTCTTCTTGATGCACTCCTCATTCTCCCAAAGAGTTGTTGGGGAACGTAGTAATTTCAAAAAATTTCCTACGCACACGCAAGATCATGGTGATGCATAGCAACGAGAGGGGAGAGTGTTGTCTACGCACTCGAGACCCAAGCGAAGCGATCACAACGTAGAGGAAGTAGTCGACGTTCTCCTCGCGATCCGACCGATCCGGCGCCGTTACTCGGCGCCCCGAAGTTCTTGGCACACGACAGCTCGATGACGCCCTTCAGACTCGATCCAGCCGAGTGTCGAGGGAGAGTTTCACAAGACGACGGCATGGTGACGATCTTGATGTTTTATCGGCGCAGGCTTCGCTTAAGCTTCATGACGGTATGACCGAGGTGGAATATGGTGGAGGGGGCACCGACACGGCTAAGGAACGATCCGTAGATCAAACTTGTGTGTCCATGGGGTGCCCCTACCCCGTATATAAAGGAGGGAGGGAGGAGGAGGCCGGCCTAGGAGGAGGCGCCATAGGGAGTCCTACTCCCACCGGGAGTAGGATTCCCCTTCCTAGTCCAACTAGGATCCTTCCATGTATTAGGAGTAGGAGACTAGGAAGGGAAGAGAGAAGGAAAGGAAGGAGGGGTGCGGCCCTCCCTTAGCCCAATTCGGACTAGGGCAGGGGGGGCGCGGCCTGCCTAGGGCAGCCCTCTCTCTTTCCCGTATGGCCCATAAGGCCCAATACTTCTCCCGGCGAATTCCGTAACTCTCCAGTACTCGATAATTATTCAATGACTCGGAACCTTCCGAACTCCGAATATAGTCATCCAATATATCGATCTTTACGCCTCGACCATTTCGAGACTCCTCGTCATGTCCCCGATCTCATCCGGGACTAACTCCTTCGGTACATCAAAACTCATAAACTCATAATATAAATGTCATCGAAACCTTAAGCGTGCGGACCCTACGGTTCGAGAACAATGTAGACATGACCGAGACACGTCTCCGGTCAATAACCAATAGCGGACCTGGATGCCCATATTGGTTCCTAGATATTCTACGAAGATCTTTATCGGTCGACCGCATAACAACATACGTTGTTCCTTTGTCATCGGTATGTTACTTGCCCGAGATTCGATCGTCGGTATCCAATACCTAGTTCAATCTCGTTACGGCAAGTCTCTTTACTCGTTCGTAATACATCATCTCACAGCTAACTCATTAGTTGTAATGCTTGCAAGGCTTAAGTGATGTGTATTACCGAGAGGGCCCAGAGATACCTCTCCGACAATCGGAGTGACAAAACCTAATCTCGAAATACGCCAACCCAACATCTGCCTTTGGAGACACCTGTAGTACTCCTTTATAATCACCCCAGTTACGTTGTGACATTTGGTAGCACCCAAAGTGTTCCTCCGGTAAACGGGAGTTGCATAATCTCATAGTTACAGGAACATCTATAAGTCATGGATAAAAGCAGTAGCAACATACTAAACGATCGTGTGCTAAGCTAATGGAATGGGTCATGTCAATCAGATCATTCTACTAATGATGTGACCTTGTTAATCAAATAACAACTCTTTGTTTATGGTTAGGAAACATAACCATCTTTGATTAACAAGCTAGTCTAGTAGAGGCATACTAGTGACATATTGTTTGTCTATGCATTCACACATGTATCATGTTTCCGGTTAATACAATTCTAGCATGAATGATAAACATTTATCATGAAATAAGGAAATAAATAATAACTTTATTATTGCCTCTAGGGCATATTTCCTTCAGTCTCCCACTTGCACTAGAGTCAATAATCTAGATCACATCACCATGTGATTAACATCGATAGTTCACATCATCATGTGATTAACACCCATAGTTCACATCGCCATGTGACCAACACCCAAAGGGTTTACTAGAGTCAGTAATCTAGTTCACATCACTATGTGATTAACTAAGGTGTGATCATGTTTTGCTTGTGAGATAATTTTAGTCAACGGGTCTGTCATATTCAGATCCGTAAGTATTTTGCAAATTTCTATGTCAACAATACTCCGTACTAGCTTACTCTAGCTAATTGCTCCCACTTTCAATATGTATCTAGACCGAGACTTAGAGTCATCTAGATTGGTGTCAAAAATTGCATCGACGTAACCCTTTTACTTACCTAACCTTTTTGTCACCTCCATAATCGAGAAACATATCCTTATTCCACTAAGGATAATTTTGACCGCTGTCCCGTGATCTACTCCTAGATCACCATTGTACTCCCTTGCTTAACTCAAAGGTAGGATATACAATAGATCTGGTACACAAGATAGCATACTTTATAGAACCTATGGCCAAGGCATAGGGAATGACTTTCATTCTCTTTCTATCTTTCTGTTGTGGTCGGGTTTTGAGTCTTACTCAATTTCACACCTTGTAACACGTGCAAGAAATTCTTTCTTTGATCTGCTCCATTTTGAACTACTTCAAAATTTTGTCAAGGTATATACTCATTGAAAAACTTATCAAGCGTCTTGATCTATCTCTATAGATCTTGATGCTCAATATGTAAGTAGCTTTACCGAGGTCTTTCTTTGAAAAAACTCCTTTCAAACACTCCTTTATGCTTTGCAGAATAATTCGATCTACAATATGTCATTCACATATACTTATCAGAAATGTTGTAGTGCTCCCACTCACTTTTTAGTAAATACAGGCTTCACCATAAGTCTGTACAATACTATATGCTTTGATCAACTCATCAAAGCGTATATTCCAACTCCGAGATGCTTGCACCAGTCCATAGATGGATCGCTGGAGCTTGCTCACTTTGTTAGCTCCCTTTGGATCGAAAAAACCTTCGGTTGCATCATATACAACTCTTCCTCCGTAAAACCATTCAGAATGCAGTTTTACATCCATTTGCCAAATTTCATAAATTGTGGCAATTGCTAACATGATTCGGACAGACTTAAGCATCGCTACAGCTTGAGAAAATCTCATTGTAGTCAACATCTTGAACTTTGTCGAAAACCCTTTTGCATAATTCTAGCTTTGTAGATAGTAACACTACTATCGTCCGCCTTCCTCTTGAAAATCCATTTAATCTCAATGGCTTGCCGATCATCGGCAAGTCAACCAAAGTCCATACTTTTTTCTCATATATGGATCCCATCTCAGATTTTATGGCCTCAAACCATTTCGCGGAATCTGGGCTCACCATCGCTTCTTCATAGTTCGCAAGTTCATCATGGTCTAGTAACATGACTTCCAGAACAGGATTACCGTACTACTCTGGTGCGGATCTCACTCTGGTTTACCTACGAGGTTCGGTAGTAACTTGATCTGAAGTTACATGATCATCATCATTAGCTTCCTCACTAATTGGTGTAGTAGTCACAAGAACAGATTTCTGTGATGAACTACTTTTCAATAAGGGAGAAGGTACAATTACCTTATCAAGTTTTCTACTTTCCTCCCACTCACTTCTTTCGAGAGAAACTCCTTCTCTAGAAAGGATCCATCTTAAGCAACGAATATCTTGCCTTCGGATCTGTGATAGAAGGTGTACCCAACAATTTCCTTTGGGTATTCTATGAAGACGCACTTCTCCGAATTGGGTTTGAGCTTATCAGGATGAAACTTTTCACATAAGCATCGCAACTCCAAATTTTAAGAAACGACAACTTAGGTTTCTTGCTAAACCACAGTTCATATAGTGTCGTCTCAACGGATTTAGATGGTGCCCAATTTAACGTGAATGCAGCTGTCTCTAAAGCATGATCCCAAAACGATATTGGTAAATCAGTAAGAAACATCATAGATTGCACTATATCCAATAAAGTGCGGTTACGATGTTCGGACACACCATTACTGTTGTGGTGTTCGGGTGGCGTGAGCTGTGAAACTATTCCACATTGTTTTAATTGAAGACCAAACTCAGAACTCAAATATTCATTTCCACGATCGATCGCAGAAACTTTATTTTCTTGTTACGATGATTTTCTACTTCACTCTGAAATTCTTTGAACATTTCAACTATTTCAGACTTATGTTTCATCAAGTAGATATACCCATATCCGCCAAATCATCTTGTGAAGGTCAAAAATAACGATATTTGCCACGAGCATCAACACTCATTGGATAGCATACATCGGTATGTATTATTTCCAATAAGTCAAGAGCTTGTTCCATTGTTCCGAGAACGGAGTTTTAGTCATCTTGCCCAAAAGGCATGGTTCGCAAGCATCAAGTGATTCATAATCAAGTGATTCCAAAATCCCATCAACATGGAGTTTCTTCATGCGCTTTACACCAATATGACCTAAACGGCAGTGCCACAAATAAGTTGCACTATCATTATTAACTTTGCATCTTTTGGTTTCAATATTATGAATATGTGTATCACTACGATCGAGATCCAATGAACCATTTTCATTGGGTGTGTAACCATATAAGGTTTTATTCATGTAAACAGAATAACAATTTATTCTATAACTTTAAATGAATAACCGTATCGCAATAAACATGATCAAATCATATTCATGCTCAACGCAAACGCCAAATAACATTTATTTAGGTTCAACACTAATCACGAAAGTATAGGGAGTGTGCGATGATGATCATATCAATCTTGAAACTACTTTCAACACACATCGTCACTTCACCCTTAACTAGTTTCTGTTTATTCCGCAACTCCCGTTTCGAGTTACTATTCTTAGCAACTGAACCAGTACCAAATACCGAGGGGTTGCTATAAACACTAGTAAAGTACACATCAATAACATGTATATCAAATATACCGTGTTCACTTTGCCATCCTTCTTATCCGCCAAATACTTGGGGTAGTTCTCGCTTCTAGTGACCAGTCCCTTTGCAAGAGAAGCACATAGTCTCGTGCTTAGGTCCAGACTTGGGCTTCTTCACTTGAGCAACAACTTGCTTGCCGCTCTTCTTGAAGTTCCCTTCTATCCCTTTGCCCTTTTCTTGAAACTAGTGGTCTTGTTAACCATCAACACTTGATGTTCTTTCTTGAATTCTACCTTCATCGATTTCATCATCATGAAAAACTCGGGAATCATTTTCATCATCCCTTGCATACTATAGTTCATCACGAAGTTCTACTAACTTGGTGATGGTGACTAGAGAATTTCATCAATCGATATCTTATCTGGAAGATTAACTCCCACTTGATTCAAGCGATTGAAGTACCTGCATAATCTGAGCACATGCTCACTAGTTGAGCGATTCTCCTCCATCTTTTAGCTATAGAACTTGTTGAAGACTTCATATCTCTCAACTCGGTATTTGCTTGAAATATTAACTTCAATTCTCGAACATCTCATATGGTCCATGATGTTCAAAACATCTTTGAAGTCCCGATTCTAAGCCATAAAGCATGGTGCACAAAACTATCAAGTAGTCATCA